>CM042172.1:57973722-58151222 GCA_023376005.1 Doryteuthis pealeii | reverse complement strand
TATTTGTTTTGAGATTATTTAAAATGTCGGCAAATCAGTGCTCCAGGTTGAACTGTCTGACATCAAACCATTGGTGGCTGAGATGTGCAAACTATCTGCAATTTTCAGAAAAATGTGTGAAGTGTATGGAGTATTTCTTAGTCAAAAAATGTTTAAAAATTGGCTAAAAATGCATTTGCCACGATGAGTATGAGATTATAGAGTCGAAACACATTGACCCAGCAAAGAAATTGTTCCGGTTGCAGCGGTCAGCAAAGAAGGTCTAGGTCATGAAAGGACCCATCTCTATTGATTTTCTTGAAAAAAAGTGTAAACAGCGCTAGTATATATATATATATATATATATATATATATATATATATTATATATATATATATAATGAATAAAAAGCAACGATACCAACTTTGAAGTTCCTATGGGTGCATTAGACTCCGCACAAATAGAAGACCTTGTAGGCCTATATATATAGTAGACACACTCAGAAGAATTGTCCAACCGGTTCAAATAGGCGTATACAAAGATGACGGACTAGTGGTAATTCCAGATAACAACGACCCAATGATATCCAGCATACAAATGAAAATTATAAGGGCTTTCAAGTTCCTGGGACTCAAGGTAGACATATCGACCAAACACAGATTAGTTAACTTCCTAGACATCACATTTAACTTTAACAACCACACATTCAAACCATACATAAAAGAAAATCACCCACACATCTAGATCAACAATAGCTCAAACCACCCTAGGTCCATCATCACGGAAATTTGTAATGTAATTAACACTAGGATAGATAGGCTATCCACAATATTTTGAGGAAAGCCAAAAAGTTACGACGAAGCCCTGCATAGCAGTGGCTTTACATAAAAATTAACATACTAAGACAAACTAAGAAGTCCCAGCAATAGATCATCGTAAAACAGGAGACGGAGACCGTCTGGTTCAATCCACCATTCTGTAAGCTTTCAAGCATTAACATAGGTAATACTTTGCTTAAGCTAGTAGATAGATACTTCAACACTTATAACCCCCAACACAAAATATTAAACAGACAAACACTAAAAATTAGTTATGCATGCACGAGTAACAAGGATAGCATCATAAGCGCTCATAACAGAAAAAGATTAGCACAATTCCACAAATTCACACAACCCTCTGACAAACCTGACGAGAAAGCAGAATGCAACTACACGAACATGAGAGAGTTCCCGGTAGAATTCCTGATTTTCTTTCTACAAGAACTACTGCCTTGAATATCATACAATTTTTTGATATAGTTATTCAGACTCTTATCTTTAGAGAAAAAAAAAGTAAAAACGTTTTTTGACCGTTCATCTCATAAAATAAAGTAGGGAGTGGTAGACCTCGTAAAAAAATATTTCCCCTAATATATTCTAGGAAAAAACTATTTCAGACATATTTACATCCAAAGGTAAATAGTTATGGAAAATTTTCGTGAAAATCGGACCATTAATTGATTTTTCATAGATTTTTTTTTAATCCTCTTGTCGTAACTTGTTTTTGGCTACGTTAAATTTCAGTTGATTTAACAGTGCAAAAATGAACACATTGTTTTTTCAATTATAAGTCTGAGTGACAGCAAGTCTCCTCGGGTCTCCAGGACTCTTCTGAGTATTCTGGCAGATTGCAGCAGTGCAGTGTTCTGAATGGTTTCAATCCTTCCTCTGATTTCCAGACTTTTCAAACCCTTTTCCAATCCTTTTGGGACCGTTCCAAGTGCACCAGCTACAATTGGTATCACTTTGACTTTCATATTCCATAACTTTTTTAGTTCTCTGGTAAGGTCCAGATATTTGTCCATTTTTTCATTTTCCTTTAGCTTCACCCTGTGATCTGCTGGAATTGCAAAATCCACCAGTTGACAAGTTCTTTTTTTTTTTTTTTTTGTTAATCAACACTAGGTCTGATCTTCTTGCTGGGATAAGGTGATCCGTTTTTATTTCAAAGTCCCAGAGAATTGTATGCGTTTCGTTCTCAAGAACAGATTCTGGTTTATGCATATACCATTTTGTTGTATGGTCAAAATTTAATTTTTTGCATAATTCCCAGTGGATCACCTTCCCAACCCAGTCGTGTCTAGTTTTGTACTCCCTTTGTGCTAGTTTGCTACATTCGCATAGTACATGGTTTACGGTCTCATCTCTATTACCACATAGTCTACATTTACTATTTTGTTGGGTCTTATCAATTTTCGCTTTGATATAGTTTGTCCTTATGGCATTATTCTGTGCAGCAATTATTAGTGATTTAGTTTCTCTTTTAAGGTTTCCTTTTCTTAACCATGTCCAGGTTTTTTCATGTATTATTATTATTATTATTATTATTATTATTATTATTATTATTGGAGTTTTTCACACCAGCGTTACGAGGTGGTCTTTCCTTGAGGGACAATAAGTTTCTTTTTCTGAGGGACAACAAGTCTCTTCAGGTCTTCTAGACTCTTCTGAGTATTCGAGCTGATATTAACAATGTTGTTGTCTCAATTCTTCTCATAATGGTCTCAATTCTTCCTCTGATTTCCAATTCCTCTAGTCTGTTTTCTAAACTTTTGGGGGTCATTCCAAGTGTACCAATTACAATTGGTATCACTTTCACACTCATATTCCACAGTTTGTTTGTTTTTTGTTTTTGTCCTTCAATTCTCTAGCGAAGTACTGGTATTTGTCCATCTTTTTGTTTTCTTTCATATTCAACCTATGATCTGCTGGGACTGCAAAACCAACCAGTTGGCAAGTTCTCATTTTCTTGTAAATCAAGATCTTGTCTAGGTCTTGTCTTCTGGTTGGGATAAGGTGATCCGTCTGTATCTCAAAGTCCAGTAGAATTTTATGCGTTTCATTCTCAAGAACAGATTCTGGTTTATGCATATGTCATTTTATTGTATGGTCAACATTTAGTTTCTGGCACAATTCTTTGTGTATCACCTTTCCAACCCAGTCGTGTCTAGTTTTGTATTCTCGTTGTGCTAGTTTGCTACATTCGCTTGATATATGGTGAATCGGCTCATCTCTAGCTCCACACACCCTTTATTTGCTATTTGTTGTGTCTTATCTATTTTGGCTTTGATATAATTTGTTCTTATGGTCTTTATATTATATTATTATTATATTATTATTATTATTATTATTATTATTATTTACTCCTTTTGAGTTTTCACATCAGCATCAGCTGATTTTCTTTCACTGGAGTCTGAGTGACAGCAAGTCTCCTCAGGTCTCCAGGACTCTTCTGGGTATTCTGGCAGATTGCAGCAGTGCAGTGTTCTGAATGGTTTCAACCCTTCCTCTTATTTCCAAATTTTCCAGACCCTTTTTCCAATCCTTTTGGGACTCTTCCAAGTGCACCAACTACAATTGGTATCACCTTCACTTTCATATTCCATAACTTTTTTAAAACTTTTTTTTTAAAACTTTTTTTAAATTATTATTTTATTATTATTATTATTATTATTATTATTATTATTATTATTATTATCTCACTCCTTGCAAGTTTTTTACAACAGCGTTAATTGGTGGTATTTCACTGGAGGATGAGTGACATCAAGTCTCCTCAGGTCTGCAGGACTCTTCTAAGTATTCTATCCAATCTTAACGACGTAGTTCTTTGGATGGTCTCGATTCCTTCTCTAATTTCCAATTCTTTCACAATCTTTTCTAAATCTTCGGGGACCTTTCCAAGAGCCCAATGACAATTGGTACGACCTTTACCTTCTTGTTTCAGGGTTTGTTGGGTTTTTTTTGTTTGTTTGTTTGGGTTTTTTTTTGTTTAGTTTTTTTTTCAGTTCTCTGGGAAGGTCCAATTATATGTCTATCTTCGTTTTCTTTCATTTTCACTCTGTGATCCGCCGGGACGGCAAAATCCACGAGGTATCGAGTTCTCTTCTTCTTGTTAATTATCACTCGGTCTAGTGTCCTGGCTGGGATTTGGTGGATCGGTCTGTTTCTGAAAGTCCCAGAGAATTTTACGCGTCTCATTCACTAGGACAGATTCTGGTTTGTGCATATGCCATTTAGTAGCATGGGCAAATTTTAATTTCTTGCACACTTCCCAGTGGACCATCTTTTTCACCCAGTTGGGCCTAGCCTTGTACTCCCTTTGTGCTAGTTTGCTGCATCGGCTTATCATATGATTAACCGTTTCTTTGCTGTCTCCATACATCCTACACTTGCTATTCAGTTGGGTCATCTATTTTCGCTTTGTCATAGTTTGTTCTATAGTGTTGTCTTGTGCTGAAATTATAAGAAATTCAGTTTATCTTTCTTAACTATGCCTACGAGTTCTCGTGTGTGATTTCAGTTTATCGTTTGAAGTATCCATATAGCGTTTTTTCTTCCCATTTCTGTTTTCTAGCTTTTGTTGTTTTTCAGTTTGTCCATATGTTGAAATTCCTACTATTTGCTACTGTAATTAGTCTTTCTTTAATCTTTTTAGTGTGTTCTTCGAGTGCTCGAATTATCACACTTACACAATCTTCAACGTTGGCGAGATTTTCCTCCTTTTCTTTGCACATATAGTCTGTAACGTCTCTTGGGTGTAATGCCTTATAAGTTGTAAGTTTCCTTGTCCTTTGGTCCATCTGTTAGAGTTCCTCTCTAGTCCATTTTAAGAATGGTCCAGTGTATCTTACAAGGGGAACAGCCCAGGTGATTATTCCCTTAACTAGCGATATTTCTACTGTAGAGCTTGGTTTCTATAAGTTTTATTGTTCTTCTGATGTACTCGTTATATATATATATATATATATATATATATATATATATATATTGTGTGTGTGTGTGTGTGTGTGTGTGTGTGTGTGTTTGTCTCTGTCTGTTATGTATGCAAACAGATATATATTAAATTACGTATATATTGTTATAGACGTATATATATATATATATATATATATATATATATATATATATATATATATATTATATATATATTTATATATATATATTGTTAGAGAGGTATTTATATATATATATATATATATATATATACATTTATATTTATATATATATATATATATACATTTATATTTATATATATATTTATATTGATATTTATATGTATATATATATTGTTATAGACGTATTTATAAACAAATTTAAGCATACACATATTTTACATGGGGGTATGTGCTGAGATATTTATGTTATTCACAGATGTGTATATACTTAAGTATATTAATCCGATAATTACACACATACATACACGCACACACACACGCACGTACACACACACACGCATATGATAGATGCTTATTTACTTAGCACAATCTTCCAAATTATTAAGGATTAACAAGCAGATTAACGAAACTCTATAATCTGACGTTGAAAAACAACCAAAAAAAAACAACAAAAAACATTTATATCATAATTATGAGACACTTAAAATTTAATTTACCAACTCCCAACCCAACTTCATCCGCTCTCCTTTCGTCTTCATTTAAAAACAAATTTTAAAAGAAAGATATATTTTTTAAGCAGTGGTTTTAAATTTAGACAAAAAGAAACGAAAACATCGAAAGCTGGAAAATAATAATGTTTAGATTCTACCGCCATATTGGATGTGGCATTCATTTTGTTTAACTAATAAATAATTTACTTAATTGGTTTTAACTAACAGATTCAAAATATCATTTTTTTTTTGGGGGGGGGCGTTTAATGGACCCTTCCAGCTTCTGTTGTTTGTTTGTTTCTGGCACAATAAAGATCGTTGCGTTATATTTCTTAGTTTGGTTTATTTGATCCACGGCCTATCAACACCTTTATGGGTCATTTGATGTGGAAATTTGATTCATTTATAAATGCTTGATTGTAATCATAACTGTTGTAGGTGACTCACCTATGACACGAACACGGACTTACCCAAATATACACCGTATATATTTATATGTATGTAAAGCTACTCAAACGAGTAGTACCACAAACACCTGTCCTTCGGGACGGGTGGTCCAGTGAACTGCTAAATTAATAGCGTCGATCCCAGATGCCTGCCTCATTGCACTTAAAGAGGCTGAGCTCGGATCGACGCAATTTTTCTCCTACCACCCCATGAGTCTCGGCTTGTGGGTGGTGCCCACATAAAACGGCCTTGTGCCATATCGTGTGAAAGTGGGACACATGTAAATAGGAGAAGTACCAGAAACAGTTCTTCGTGTAAGCTGAAACAAAGAAACCCTTCCTTTGTACGTTGATAAATATTGCTGAATACAATCTGTTCCCTACATTTTATACCCGTGCTGAGTTATTATTTATTGACCCTTAAACAGGTCATAACAATAACTATTTAGAGTTTGTTATTTTGTTTTTTAAACTGGCCTATTTTACTTGTTTAATGGCATATCATCTCCTCGTGGATTATTCAATGTCAAAATTTGATTCACTTGTAAATGATTGATTGTAATCATAACTATATTTTCAACGTCCCATTTGATTTCCTTTATTGATTTTCTTTTAAAAATCGCCAATATTCATTTATTTGTACACAGTTATATGATATTAAGTATTCTTATCTAATCTTATTATAATGGAGATTGTGTGTTTTTCTGTCTGTAACCGAAACTATATTCCTACTCAAGTCACAATTCTCTTAGTTATTGACATCACATTCTCCATGATTTTATTTTTATCTAAACCTCAATTATTAATAAAATTGTCTTACATTATTAATACTGTTAACCATATCTACATACTGACAACATGCAATTATATTTATATATACAACAAAATAGCGGTTTACAGTGTGAACGGGAAGGCTAATTTGCATATTAATATTAAAAAATCGAATTTAATAAATATGTGCTTAGTATCATTGATTTCTAACTGTTTGGTTTTATTTCAATGAATATAAGCAAAAATCTCTTCAATGAATCTTAAATGAAATCCATTAACAAGATAAAATAACTGTCATTTTATTCTTTACTTCCTCTTATAACTAAATACTTAAATTAGAAAAAATAACAATGAAAGACGAGAGTGATGGAAGAGTAAGTTTCAGTTGTTCCATTTTTTATTATACTCCCTCTGTTTCAAATCTTTTATTATACTCCCTCTGTTTCAAATCTTTTATTATACTCCATCTGTTTCAAATCTTTTTATCTGTATTCTTATTTAGTTTTATTAGTCTTTCTAATTTAATACAATATTTTATTACAGTAAAACTTAAATACTTGCACCCGGAGGGTGCATATATTTGCTAGTACAAATAATGTATACACAATTATATGGTTTCAAGTAACTTCAATGATAACAATAAGGGTTTATTTGCGCACAATTATATGATTTCAAACATCCCTGTCCAATACTGATAAATTTCAAACAAATTTGGTTTCGTTTATTTGTGTCATAAGTAAATGAGACCGAATTATCAAAAGGAAACCAGAAAACAAAAGAAAGATGAGTTGTCAGAGTTCAACAATCTTCTGTAACATGATACGCTTGATCTGGCAGTCAGTGGCCGGTCTCAATCACTCGAGGCGAAAGTGTGGGTGGTGTGTTCAGTCCACCCCAGTATATATATATCACGGATTTCGTGATTCGATCTATGTTTCTCTTCTGGTAGCTGGGGTGTATAAACGCAGAGCAAGGAAGCAAAGATACAAAATGAGTATGTCCTTCGAATAACGAAGAAACAACCACTTGGTATCTGTTGACCATTTCTTCCTGCTTCAGAGACTAAGAGGAATTACGGGATTCGTAGGGAGCTCTTAATTCTCCCGGTAGTCGGCAATTATTCGGATGAAAGAAGACAAACAACACAAATGGAATTTATACACATGTATTAAACAAAGATACAAAAATTGCTGCAAATTTGTTGGCTTTGCTACAAGACTTATCTTGAGAGGTGAAATTAACAGTTCCTTGGTGAAGTGGCGCTAAAAAAGGGATTCTACTCGCTGTGGTTTTGGAATGCTGTTAAAAACGCGTTTATCCTGGTGAAAGTTTTTAGGATAAGTAAAGTGTTGGGGAGTGCTTTTTTGAGCGACTCGCCTGGTTAACTGCCCTTTGAAGTGGGCGGTGGATGGAGCCCTCGTTAATGTGACTCCTCGGGTCGACAGTCTTCAGATAAGTGATGGGGTTTGGTTTTGCCGCCAACATCATATGTTGGCGAGCGCCCCCTAGCAGCAGGGGAAGATAATTCTACTATCGGTTTTCCGATAAGACTGAACGGTGAGAAGATAAAACAATGAAATATCCTAAGTTATGTTTTATTTGTATTCCTTTCCCAGTCGACAAATAAACTCACTGACCACAATATAGACATTCATTTAGCTGAAGAATAAAAAAAACATCACAGACATACCTTTGAAGCCGCTGACCAAAATAGCTTAGCTCCGTCTGCATCCCCCTTTTGGAGGCACTTTAAGCATCAATGAACCTGATCCTTTCACTTTAGAGTTTGATTTGCGTTGAGAAGATCTTGTGTTATCATAACAAATGAATTTCTGAGGTAGAAGTCCATTTTATATAATGTTTATTGAGATAGTTTTCTAAACGAGTGATGCATTTGTCAACCGGGATACTTGTATAAAGTGATTTAATATCTGGGTTGCTAAACATAGCGACACTTGTACTCAGAAATCATAAAATCCCTTTCACATAAACGTTTTAGACATACACTTCCTAACAAATTTTAAATTTCACATTATCCCAATACACCCTTACACCATTCATATTTTACATAAAAAGTAATTTTTTTTAGATAATTAAATAAACATTTCTTTTCTGAAATCCGTTACTAACCGACCATGAACGGGTTAAAACTCTTCTTTTTTGAAAAAGAGAATTTTTCTATTTTTGAATTTTAAGTATTTCTTTTTATTTCAAAAACTGTTACACTGAAGAAATACAATGTAGCAACATGTTCATGACATTAGCAAAAAACACATATAATGTTTATTGTCGTAAGAAATGAACTCAGTAATTCAAGTTCAAATCGTGGACGAGGCTGTTTGTGTTTCACAATATGGTAATGCCCTTGAAAAATGTATGAATTTATCTCTGTCCCCAGCTATGGGTAAAATAGTAGGGCAGAGTGAGCTCTTTAGCCTTAGCATGACAACCAATCCAGTAGAATGAAAACTGAATTCAGACCAGCTGCAATGCTCTTAAAAATTGACCTTGTGTCACTTCCTACTAGGGAGAGATTGGGTAAAACTGTATTCTTTATTGAAGTTGTATAACAGATTAAGATTAGTGATAATCTTATAAAGATTATCTAAATCAAGACTTCTTAAAGTGGTCCATATATATATATACCAACCCCTCCGCACAAGCAGGATGTGACACAAGGACAATTTCTTAAGTAGAGTTCAACAGGTTTGAATTCAGAGTTTTCCTGAGTGAAATGCAATTACCACATCCAGGATTTGAACTCGGTGCAACGAGTCCATTTCCCATGACTTTAACCATTACACCATGCGCTTCCATATAAAGTGGTCCCTATAGATCCTGAGCGTGAATAAAAATCATAGGGGTCTAGTTTGCATTTATAAATCCCATTTATAACAGAACAAGGTTATTTCCTATAACTCCAACCTAAAAAAGGGGAACCACTCTGAATGGATTTTATCTGTTAATTAATCTACCCATTATTTTCCCATTAAAATAACCCTAAACCCTAAACCTAAATCCGTCTTCTTTTTTCCTAGTAGATCAATAAATAATTTATAAAATTCATTCAGAGTGGTTCCCTTTTTTTTAGGTTGGAGTTATAGGAAATAACCCAGTACAAATAATCTCTGAATTAAGTAGACTTTTGACAAATATACCTGATTGGGTTTGATGGCCATTAGTAATGTGTTGTATATATATATATATATATATATATATATATATATGTATAAAAATAAATTTATTTTATAAATGAAATCCCTCATGCTTTGAAAATTTAGAATTCCACAAAACTTTTCTCCACGTCAAAATCTGTTTGCATGCGATATGACGTCATTAACTGTCTTTCTCGACCATGTCTGAACATGAATTTTTTTTAAAAGTTCTTTTTCGAACATTTCAAAAATTCTCTGCTTTTTCCAACAAATTTCCTTTCAAATAAGGATTTACTCTGATGAAGGTCGAATTTTCTTTGTGTGCGGAACATTTCTATATTTTTTCTATTATTATTATTTCATTTCATTTGGTTATTTAAAAATAATAATAGTTTGAATAATGTACACATGAATAAACTCCGGACCGAAACACGTGTAAGTAAAATTGATTAAAATATCCTATTTTATCCATTCTATACTTTCTTTCCTTTATTTATTTTTTCAACATATATATTTTTTTTCTCATTATTCTGTGATAAATCTTTTTTTATTACCTTTCCTTATATCAACAAAAGCCCTGAAGATCTACTCAACAGATCAAAACACTGCTGTGTCGGCTAATAAACTTACCACTCATTTTATTTAAACCTGTGTTTTTTCAGATTTCTTAATATACTACATACCGTCAGATTCACTTCAATCTCTTCATAAATATATATATATATGAACTTAAAAATAAAAATTTTAAAAATAAAAAATAAAAACAATTAATCGTAAAAAAATTCCTTTACTAAAAATCTTTTGAATTCCAACCGTCACATTTCTTAATACCCATCCCCTTCCGTTTAAATTGTTTCGTCTTGTTGCCAACATCTCAAAAATCCGTTACATTTGGATGACAAAAGGTATACATATGAGATATGACCGACATATATATGGCGCGAATGCCCACGTTGGTGAATATTGTAACGTCTTTCATTCCTTTTTTGCAGTATTAAGGTTTTTTGTTTTATAAACTGATTTGACTTTCCTCTCCAACCCAAACAACTACGGGAGTGAATGAGCTCTGATGATGATTTTTGCAAAATCGAAATATTGATCAGTATCAGCTATGATTATATTATAAATTGTTTTCTTCTTTAACAGCATTGTGTGATGTTTTCATTCCACCTTTTCTTACTCATATATATATATATATATATATATATATATATATGACCTGTTCAAAAACATATGGGTCATTTAAATGAACAAATGATTTTGTTTCAACAGAAAATTTCTGGTATCATTAAAAACACATTTAATTATATTTGTGTGGGTGTTATTATTCAATATTTCATTTTCTGAATTTGTAAAAAATTTAACCTTGAAACTGAAAACATTAAAAATCAATCCCTCTCATCATGGCATCCAGTGAGACTAAGAAAAAATATCGGCAATATTTAATTAATTTTGTTTGAGTTTGAGTTTTGTTTAACGGCATATCAACCTCTGTGGGTCATTTAATGCCAAAAAGGTTATTTTGAATTTCAGTCTTTAAAGTAGTGGTTTTATGGGGTTTGAGTTGTGTTTAACAGCATATCAACCTCTGTGGGTCATTTAATGCCAAAAAGGTTATTTTGAATTTCAGTCTTTAAAGTAGTGGTTTTATGGGGTTTGAGTTTTGTTTAATGGCATATCAACCTCTGTGGGTCATTTAATGCCAAAAAGGTTATTTTGAATTTCAGTCTTTAAAGTAGTGGTTTTATGGGGGTTGAGTTTTGTTTAACGGCATATCAACCTCTGTGGGTCATTTAATGCCAAAAAGGTTATTTTGAATTTCAGTCTTTAAAGTAGTGGTTCTATGGAGATATTCGGTTATGTTCTGTTATATCTTGTTGAACAGGTTGCTTTTTTTTATAGAAAATTTAAAATGTTTTCAGGGTTTATATTCTTCAAAATGTCCCTCAGGTTTCTGGCATGATAGTAATTAGTGCGGATATGTTTAAGGCTGTTACAATTTAGAAGGTTTGTTTGTTTGTTTTGTTTTACGGCATATCAACCTCAGTGGGTCATTTAATGCCGATAAAGTTTTGAAATAAACCAATTCTTAATGGATAATACAATTTTTTATAAATACATTTTTCTATTTAACCCATAGATGGGACCCTAACAGGTACGACCACTCCGGGTCAGAGTGGACCAGGGAGCAATGGTGATGAAGGGGTGCTCCACATTCCCCAAACCTCCAAAACTGGAACCTCACCATCAGATAGAGTTTAACGTCATTCTCAGGACATGTAGACCAACAGCCACCACCTTCTAGCACCCATATGATAAAAAGGGGTTGGGGCTTGCCATAAGGGCAATAGGGTTGGGAAAATCATATAGGTGCTAGAGCTTGACGTGACCAGCCAATTGATCGAAGTGGGGGGGCTCTCCAACCGCCCATCTAGCTCTATCCTTAAGCATCATGGGTCGCCACACACGCCCAACAGGTGGCCCCAATGGGGGAGTGTTACCCCTCTGCAGGGGTGCAGTCGGTGCATTCTAACGCCCAAGCCGACAGGGCGGCAATTTAGAAGGACATGTTTGGTTGTAAGTTGTACTTTGTATGTTGGGCACACTGGGGCATCCTCCCCTTTTAATTAATGTTGTGTGTGTGGGGGGAATTAAATTTGGTTACAAGTGGTAAATCAAATAAAACGTTTGAGAAGTCCTGGTTTAGACAAATCAGAAACATGTCATGATTCGTCTAAGATTGAGTGAAAAGGTTTTCTTTCATTTCCTTTTATAACTATCAATGGGCTGGGTTAGCTCAGTCGGCTTGGTTCAAAGTGAAAGTTAAGGGAGGTTACTCTAATTGCCTTATTTGCTAGGAATTTTGACAACTAAAGGTGAAAATTACCTGTTTTTATTTTTTGTTTGTTTATTTTAAACATGTTAGAATTAACCCAATAACCTTTAAGTATTTATTAGTTTTCCCAAATGATGTTGGGTAGTCTAACTAGTACACAATAAAGTGAATACACACTCAACACAGATTGTAGTACCACAAGAATAATGTTCTTAAAAGTATTTCAGAAACAAAATTGAAAGACTGGATGTAAAATTCTTACAAATATTTATCGATTTAATCTAAATATTCCTTGCTTTACTTAAGCTTTAAGAAGAATAAGTTTTAAGAGACCCAAGATAGAAATATAAAATGCCACTATGTTGGGAAATGGTTAAAAATAAAGTCACATTTGAAGGCCAAACAGAAAAGATGACAATACTGTACACATAAGAAAAATTTATGGGAATTATTCAGATTTCATACATCCAAATATATAAATTATATTATTATCATTAAATAACAAATCTTTCAGGAAAAAAAAAAGAAATAATAACACTGGTTTACAAAGAAATTGAGGCAAGTACAAAAATAGCTGTTTTAACCTAATTTGGGGGTGCTGAATTCAGATTTGAACTCCGTTTTTACTCATCACCTCTAGTTTTTTTTTAGATATGCATACTGTACATTTTGTACACATACTGTACTTAAAGGCGTATATGCATTCAGCTAAAATAATCTCCTTGGTCTAGCGCTAGTGAAAAGGGGATAGACTCCCTTGCTGCATGGCTGATACCGACATTAGGCCGCCCTGACGACTTTATTTATATATATATATATATAGCTATATATCAAGACGGATTTTGGCAGTTAAGCATAGCCATACTGTACATTTTGTACACATACTGTACATAAAGGCGTATATGCATTCAGGGTTAATTTCTAATATTGTGTGACTTATGTCTTCTTTTTTAGTTATTATGCAATAAATGTAAGTGATAGCATTACATTATATATAAGGGCCGGGTTAGCTCAGCCGGCAGAGTGTTTGGCTAGAAACCACAAGGTTCCTAGTTCGATACCGGCCAAACAGAAACGATGACAATATTGTACACATAAGAAAAACATTGATTTATGTGAATTATTCAGATTTTATTCATCCAAATATATAAATTATATTATTATCATTAAATAACAAATCTTTCAGGAAAAATAAAGAAATAATAACACTGGTTTACAAAGAAATTGAGGCAAGTACAAAAATAGCCACGTTAGCTCAGTCGGTAGAGCGTTCGGCTAGAAACCACAAGGTTCCTAGTTCGATACCGGTCCTCACCAACTCAGCGTATGAGTAGCACAGGGATCTGTGCGGTAAAGTAAGGAGCTGATGGTAGGTGTGGTGCTCCACCTCAGATGCTAAAACAATCTCCTTGGTCTAGCACTATTGAAAAGAGGATAGACTCCCTCGCTGACTGGCTGATACCGACTTTAGGCCACCCTGTCAACTATCAATGGGCCGGGTTAGCTCAGTCGGTAGAGCGTTCGGCTACAAAAACAAGGTTCCTAGTTCAATACTGGTCCTCACCAACTCAGCGTATGAGTAGCACAGGGATCTGTGCGGTAAAGTAAGGAGCTGATGGTAGGTGTGGCGCTCCAACTCAGATGTTAAAACAATCTCCTTGGTCTAGCACTATTGAAAAGCGGATAGACTCCCTCGCTGACTGGCTGATACCGTCTTTAGGCCGCCCTGTCGACTTTACTTTACTTACTTATAATTATCATTTGTGGTTCATGGTAGAAAACAAAATGTCCATTCACAAAATTTGTACTGATGGTTCTAAATTTTATCTTTTCTTTTGAATTGATTTAATATGAATCTGTGGATCTTGGGTATGACAACTGCATTGGGTAATTTTCACCTTTAGTTGTCAAAATTCCTTGCATAAAATTGTACATGCGCATTATCTGAAATTAACTTAATTGTTATTAAGAACACATTTTATGATATTTTTGTGTTAAAGCATGCAGTTGTATTGTTTTCGAAATGATTCTAAGATTCGTATATTTTGCACAGACATTTTCAAAATGGCTACCGTCTTGTTTCAAAGTGAAAGTCAGTTGGCTAAATTCCTAGCATAAAATTATCTGAAATGAACTTAATTGTTATTAAGAACATATTTTATGATATTTTTGTGTTAAAGCATGCAGTTGTATTGTTTTCGAAATGATTCTAAGATTCGTATATTTTGCACTGACATATTCAAAATGGCTACCGTCTTGTTTCAAAGTGAAAGTCAGTTGGCTAAATTCCTAGCATAAAATTATCTGAAATGAACTTAATTGTTATTAAGAACATATTTTATGATATTTTTGTGTTAAAGCATGCAGTTGTATTGTTTTCGAAAAAGTTTCTAAGATTTGTTTATTTCGCGTGAAGATTTTCAAAATAGCTACCGGCTTGTTTCAAAGTGAAAGTCAGTTGGCTAAATTCCTAGCATAAAATTATTTGAAATGAACTTAATTCTATTAAGAAGACATTTTATGATATTTTTGTGTTAAAGCATGCAGTTGTATTGTTTTCGAAAAAGTTTCTAAAAATTTGTTTTATTTCGCACGGAGTCTTTCAAAATAGTTACCGGCTTGTATCAAAGTGAAAGTCAAGGGAGGTTACTCTAATTGCCTTATTTGCTAGGAATTTTAACAACTAAAGGTGAAAATTACCCTGCATTGTCTATTCATCATCAGTGGAGACTAATGGCAGCGACTATACAGTGTTTAATAACTCTAACCAACTGACACAAGCACCTGTATACCATGGTGATGTAAAAGGTTTTCCAACTGGAGTCTGTTCAATTGACAACAGTAATACTTTTCGTTCAGCAAACTTCTCTACCGACTGAGCTCATTCCTATCACTTCCTTCTTGTTCACCCAAAACACAGTAGTAGTCGCCGAATTTCACCTCTGTCCCAGAAACTTGCTTTGTTGCTGACTTACGATGGCTCGGCTACCCTTTATGCAAATTCCAACTCGTCCCATCCAGGTCTCTCGTGCACAGCACAAGCAATTCTTTGCCGCTTACGTTGGCTGTAACAGTATTACGTTGGGGGGGGGGGGCTGTAACAGTATTACGAACTACTTCCTCACATGACACAGCACAACACGGCAGCGTAGGAATATTATGAACTGATAGCAGACGCTTATAGATAGAACTTATTATTATTATTATTATCTGAAACTTCTTCTCCTCATCCTTCTCCTCCCCCTCCACGAACACGATAACATTCTTTATGAGTTTTTATACTTTGCTTTTTTAACAGCTACAAGGATTCGACACTCTCTCTATTAAAAACTCCTTTCATATCAAGACATTTCACTCACATATTTCTGTATAAGCTCTTCTTTGTATCCACTGTCATGTTTGTATTTTCTTATGCTAAGTTTACTTGGGTAATAAAATATTAGTGTTATTACTTCGTCATGAATTGTACGCACATTTATTCTGTACCCAAAATAATAATAAGAAGAAGTTCTATCTATAAGCGTCTGCTATCAGTCCATGATATTCCTACGCTGCCGTGTTGTGCTGTGTCATGTGAGGAAGTAGTTCGTAATACTGTTACAGGGGCATGTCCATTACAGGTGATAAGAAGAAGGCACTGATCCCAACATAAACTATAACTAAGAGAAATACTGGGGGTGAAATAGTATCTCTGTCGTAAAGGAAAGGAGACAAGGCAATTATAGAGTATATAATTGGGTTGATAGTTTATTGGTTGTAGTGTTAAATGTGTTAGTATACAAATGGTGTTTAAATGTCTGTAAGAGGTACAACATGTGTTAGAAATGTATGCGAGAGTTCGTTAAACGGTAAGAGTTCGAAAATGGTTGCCAGAGATGGTCGCTCAGCGGAGATATTAGGTATGTAGACGTTTAAGAAACTTAACTCGTGTCGTGTTGTCTCTGCAGTTGGTTCTGTGGTTGTTCCTTTAGTTCGTCTGGTCTGACCCTTTAGGTGCCAAGACAGTGATTGTTGACCTTATTCAGCCGTTACATGAAATGTTGTTCCCCAGTGCCAGCTAGTTGTGTTGCCTGTCGGGCCTGTTCTGTGGAATTTTAGGGGTCTGCCCCTGGCGTCTGATTTTAGGAATTAATCGGGGCAGATAACCCAATTTCTGATATAACAGATACAAGGAGAACTGACATAGTTGAATAGAGCAAGATTTGTATAGTCACCACCATTGGCTATGTAGACGTTTAAGAAACTTACATGAAATGTTGTTCCCCAGTGCCAGCTAGTTGTGTTGCCTGTCGGGCCTGTTCTGTGGAATTCTTTGCCGCTTACGTTGGGGTGGGGGGGGGCATGCCCATTACAGGTGATAAGAGGAAGGCACTGATCCCAACATAAACTATAACTATAAGCCATTTTTCTTTTTCTACCATTCACAAAAATTATGATTTCAAATTCATTTCAACTTCATAATGTATTTTAATGCTGTCAAAAATAGTTTAAAAATGAGATAAACAAAAAAAGAAGAGAAAAGACTTATACACAAATGACAAAATTTGTTTTATTATTTAAAAAAAAAAATTTTTTCTGAATACATCGATTGGTCATTTGAATTATTTAAAACCAATCTTTATATAAAAAGACAAAGTGACAAGGCATTTCTTTTTTTTTTACATGCACGTCAAGCTGACGTGGCAAATAAAATTGTGGATCTTTTTTATTTTTTTAAACAATCGCATCCGTCGACTTAATATGGGAACTAAATTGACTGCCGAGGGGCGAAGAACTCGATTTTTTCTATTCCACTGATTAAAAACAAATAATTATGCATTTAAAAAGCAATTAAATTTATTTTTTGCTTGCCCTCCCCTAAATTCCAATATTCTGTCATTAAAGCCAAAGATAGCCAATTTGATTGGTTAATGAGTCAACCAATCAAATTGCAATTTTATTTTTGTGTATAATTTCATTATTATTGCTGCTGTTTTTGTTGCAATCATATTGATGCTTATAATAATTATAAATAGATTTTTTTTAAATTTCACTTGAACTCAATGTCTCCCAAAAATAAATAATCTCAGTTTTAAATAAAGTGCAGCCGAGAAATAATTGAATGAAGACTGTCACTTTGGTGAATAGCAGAAATAAAGGAATATTTTTGTATATAAGTAAAAAAAAAAAAAAAAAAAAAAAGAAGAGAGGAAAGCAGCAGATGATTAATAAAACTTTCTTTTTTTTTTTTTTTTTTTTAAATTATTATCCACCCGCTTTCTTTTAAAATAAGGCAACATCAATCGAATGTTTTGGAAGGCATTTTCGTCCATGATTAAAAATTTAACTTTTGTTTTTTTTTAATTAAAAAAAAAAAAAAAAAAGTGTAAACATTTACACAATTTTTGCTACTCTCTTTTTTCAGTATGCAATACCAGTTGAGGAAAGAGATTTTTTTTTTTTTTTTAAATGGCAAAAAAAAAAAAAAAAAAAAATAAAGAATGGCAAAAAAAAAACACACACACACACAGGCACAACAAGAAAAAAAAATTCCAATAAACAAAAATGCTGTAACATTTGAATAGATTATGTTTGTAAATACGATTACAGCAGTAGATTTAAGATATTAGTTTTTTATGTTGATAACAATAC
The DNA here is from genome assembly GCA_023376005.1 of Doryteuthis pealeii. Taxonomy (NCBI): domain Eukaryota; kingdom Metazoa; phylum Mollusca; class Cephalopoda; order Myopsida; family Loliginidae; genus Doryteuthis; species Doryteuthis pealeii. The sequence continues at coordinate 58,132,980 of CM042172.1, read as the reverse complement.
TTACCTGCCCATAATATTTTAGTTCAGATGAGAGTCAGCTTAGCAAGTTTTTTTTTTAACAGTTTGTTTTAAAATATTTGCTTTTCAGTAACACTTAATATATTAACTTGATTTAATTATTCAAAATAATATACAAAAAATATAGAAAACCCTATAAATCTTTTTTTTTCTTTTTCTCTCTCTCTCTCTAAATCAATAAATTTATAAACATAGAAGTAAATATGTTCATTTTTTTGTCAGAGAAGATAATAAAAAAATTACAATTCTTTTTAAATTTTAAAATAATTATCAAAAATCTGTGAATTGTCCAATTTTTATGAAATTTTCAGCACTTTATCCATTAAGCACTTAATTTTATGATAAATAGCTTATTTTATTTTATTTATTTATTTTTTTTTTTTAATTATCAATTAAGATTGTAGGGGTTGAGAGTTCAACCTTTGGTCATTTGAATAAAAAAACATTTTTCCATTCCTAGAAAGATTAAATCCAGTAAACTAAAATAAAAAATTTCAACACCTCAAAAAAGTTATTTCCTTATAACTCAAAAAATATTTTTTATAGTGGGGTTTCTCTTTTCATAGTTTTAACTATTAACATCCTATACCGCCTCATTCCACCCGCCTGGAATTCACATTTATTTTCCTAATCTACCCCAAATGATAGCCTTTGTTTAAATGTAATATTAAACATATTTAGAAGTCTTTGATTTTAGGGAAATAACATGTAACTTTAAATGAAAACACCATTTTTAGCCATTTTTTGATAAATCCTTATAGGAATAGGGCTCTGGACTTAAAAATTCTCAACGGGATGTTAAGAGTTAAATACACTATTTTTCTTGAATTGATGAAAAAAAGAAAAAAAAACAAGTATTTTCTTAGATTCAGTTGAATTATTATTCACTTAAGAATTTAATAGAAATTTATTTAATCTATGTAAAAACAAATGATTAAAAATGTGTAATTTTGCACAACATATTTCCCAAATTTTTTTTATATATTCAAAAATTATTACTATTTTCGTTTATGGAAGACTATTGTAGTTTTAAATACAAATGAGTTATTCCCCTTTTTACTTCAAAATACTTAGATTTTTGCTCTGGGGATAGAAATAATTGTTTCAGTATGCGTATCCTAGTTTTTCTTTTTTTTTCTTTCATTTTTTTGGTTATGCAGTGTAACTTTCCTATATGAAATTTTACATGTGTAGGTCTCCATAACTTGTCCTCAGTTACAACTGGAGCAAAACTAATTTTTTTCAGACGAAAAAAAAAAAAACAGGAGTTATCTCCCTCTAACTTGCTATTTTCGGTACACCAACATAAAAGCCATATCATATCTGTTGTAGGTGAACATTTCAAGTTTAGAATGGTTTGATGACTTTTTGGTAATTTATGAGGAAGTGCGTCTGGGTCTCCTGCCTCAAGAGTTGCTGCCCGGTGACTATTAAAATAACGACCCAGCTCAGTCTATTCAAAACTATCCATCTTCATATTTAGCTATCTATCTATCACAATTTGTTCATATTTATCTATATTACTTTAAATACTAAGATTTTTTTTATTCATGTTTAATGTCTTGTTTTTAGTTTAAATAAACAAGAATTATGACAAAAAAAGAAGCGACCCCCCCCCCCAAATACATTTACTTGTCGAAAATATCTATCTATCTCCATTTGTTTGTATCTATCTATATTATTTTGTTTGTTTATATATCTATCTATCTATCTATCTATGTCTATTCAAGAATTACAACGAGCTGGGGTTGTTATTTTGATAGTGACCGGGTAGCAGTTTTTGAGGCAGGAGATCGGGACGCACTCCCTCATAAATTACCGACTTTTAAAAAAAATTTATTTTTTAATTTTTTCACTTGTTACAAAGATTTTCCAAAGGCAAATTGACATTGATTTTTTAAAATAAAATCATTCAAAAAATAAAAGAAAGAATTATTTTCCCTTTAACATAACTCGCCCTACCATCCACACAATCTTAAATATACTTTTGTTTCGAACAGGTCTGTGGTGAGCCGGAAGTTATTGCTTCAACAGACGGAAGTCGAATGGCAAAAATAAGTAGTTTGCGCATATGGATCGCGCAACCTTAGAAAAAATAAAATCTAAAATAAAATTCATAAAATTCAACCAATCAGAGGCATTCCCGCCTAATAAGAAAATTTATCAACTAGACCCCAATTTGGAGCCTACTCATTTCTTATAAATAACAGAACTTTCGGATCCTAACCAGAAAGATCTCATTTGCCTAAGGGAATTCACGTCACCCTTTTTAAGAACATTTCGCTTACACGCTGAAGGTATCTATCTATCTATCTATCTCTTTGAATAACCTATGCTTTCGGAGATAAACCTTATATTCATTCAACTTATGCCCGAATGCTTTTGAGTTGACTTTAAACTTTCACCTTTTCTTTCTCACTTTTGAACTGTGAAATACCAGCTTACATTTTACATTTGAACTTTAAAAAAAGAACTTTGGCGGAACCTCGCCCAGTATTCAATACTACCTTTTGTAAACTTCTGTTAATACAATTTTGTTTGTTTAATCAAGAGTTTTGTCTTCTATGCCATTGTGCTTGATTTATTTATGGTCTTTAAATGTTTGAACACTTTTATTGAATATTGACATCAAACATCCCATATCTACCACCATAGGACTTTAAAATATAGACACAATATCCTGTGCTACAAGAATGGGAATGAGGAGGGACTATCCGAAAAAAAAAAATAATAATAATCTCCCCCCTCTCAGCTATGCCTCTGTTCACTATTCCTTTTTTCTCTATTTCCTGACGTAATAGATCCCCTATTGATGAAGCCTTTTCGTCAACGTTGTCAGCTTGAATGCACTTGATGACTGACCACCGTGTTGGTGTCTTTCAGTAAAAAAGTGTCGAATGAGGTCCCACGTTTAACTCATTATTAGGCAATCTTGCATATGATGAATCAATTAAAAATCGCATTACTTTTTTAGCTTATATATATATATATATATATGTGTGTGTGTGTGTGTGTGTGTGTAGGTAGCTTACAAATGTCTAGCCACACTGAAAAAATATATATATAGTTATCTACAGACACGTGTTTCGACTTATCAAGTCTCTTCAGTGTGGCTAGATATTTGTAAGCTACCTACAACCGGGATTGAAATCCGATTGGTTCAGCATTAGTTAGACACCTTAATCGCTAAGCTATAGACACCCACAGATGCGAAATCTGATGAGTCGGGAGAGTTAGACACTTTGTCTAAGCTCCCTAAAATAGACTATAATGATAAATTGACATTGATTTTTTTAAATAAAATCATTAAAAAAATAAAAGAAAGAATTATTTTTCCTTTAACATAACTCGCCCTACCATCCACACAATCTTAAATATACTTTTTTTCGAACAGGACTTTAAAATATAGAGACAATATCCTGTGCTACAAGAATGGGAATGAGGAGGGACTATTCGAAAAAAAAAAAAATAATAATCTCCTCCCTCTCAGCTATGTCTCTGTTCACTATTTCTTTTTTTCTCTAATTCCACTCTACTTTCTATTCTCTTCTTCTCTTTCCTTTCTCAATCCCACAGATTCTTTTCTCTACACCCTCATTTTATATCCTCCACCTTTTTTCTGAAAATCTCTCTTTCTCTCTCTCTTATTCTTTTTACCATGTATTTTCCTTCCTTTATCTTTTCAGTCATATTCTTTCTGGCAACTTTTTCATCAGTCATCATCTATCTTATTATAATGGAGATTGTGTATTTGTCTGTCTGTAACCGAAACTATATTACTACTCAAGTCACAATTCCCTTAGTTATTTACGTCACATTGTCCATGATTCTATTTCTATTTAAACCTCAATTAATAATAAAACTGTTTGACATTATTAATACTGTTGGCCTTACCTAAATACTAATAACATGCAATTGTATTTATATATACAACAAAATAGCGGTTTACAGTGTAAACGTAAAGCTAATTTGCATATTGATATTAAAAAAACTGATTTTAATAAAAATGTGCTTGGTATTATTGATTTCTAATTGTTTGGTTTTATCTTAATGAATATGTGTAAAAATCTCTTCAATAAATCCTAAAAGAAATTCATTAACAAGAAGAAAATAACTGTAATTTTATTCTTTACTTCCTATTTTAACTAAATAGTTAAATTAGGAAAATTTAGCATTGAAAAACGGAAGTGATGAAAGAGTAAGTTTCAGTTGTTCTATTTTCCGATTATACCCTCCGTTTCAAATCTTTTTATCTGAATTCTTAATTAGTTTTATTAGCCTTTCTGATTTAATCTAATATTTTATTACATTTAAACTTAAATACTTGCACCCGGAGGGTGCATATATTTGCTAGTATTGATAATTGTGAATAGTTTTTTCAGTCTGTCCTCTAAACAGTCAAACTGTTTGATGAAGGGGCTACCAAATTTTGTATGAATACTTATTAGACCCAGAGGAAGATTTACCTTTTTTTAAAAAGTTGTTGTTCCTCATGGGTAGGAGGGGGGTGTTTTAATAATAGTCAACAGGAAGCCATGCTGCTGCAAGATATCATTAATTGTACATGATATAGAGACAATATCATGTGCTACAAGAATGGTAGGTTACTTTAAATAAATGTACTCAACTTGGTTCGTTGGATCTAAGACCACTGGTCAATTGTCTTGTTACATAATTATTAGCTTGGTTCGTTGGATCTAAGACCACTGGTCAATTGTCTTGTTACATAATTATTAGATACCTAATATTTATGTGCAATAGTGTAGAAAACAAGATGGCGTTTTAAGTGCAGCTGACGGCCTTGAAGATTGAGTGACAAGCTTGACCTCAGTCCTAACCCTATCTTCCGGGGATAGCCGTGAGAACTGGTAGAGAGGACCCTCTCTTCCGGTTTAGATAGTAAGTAAGTTTCAATAAGTTAGAAGGTAGGAGGTGAGCTCGTGGGTTGTAAGTCGCGTATTACGCGCCGACATTCTCATCTGCGCAGATTGTCTGGCTGGGGATTTAAAAATAAAATAAGATCAAGTAAATTTAAGTCTTGTGTTTATTATCTAAAAACTAACTTCTGATAAAGAGAAACCCCCAATAGAAGACCAGACCCGAAGTCCCCAAGAAAGTCCAGACCTTAGAAGAATATAGTAAGAAAGAAGTAAAGAAGAAGGGTATACAACAGTCTGCCCCCTGTTTTTGTTTTTTGGGTTTTTTTCATATTTATTCAAACTTTTGTCTGAAATTTAGACAAGTTCAAAATTCTACTGTAATAAACGCTATTATGAGTAATTGCATATTTATTTTTTGTCTGTAATAACCTAAATCAATAAAAATAATTTCTATTTTTAAATTATCTCAAAACGTTTACAATATTCAAAAATTATTCAGGGTTAATTTCTAATATTGTGTGACTTATGTCTTCTTTTTTACTTCTAACTGTCTGCGGTACTATGAATTGTGTACATTGTGTCATCCAAGTATATTCATCAGTCAATGTTCTTTACCTATCCTGTTTTATCTGTAATAAGCTGCTGCAACTGTTGAAATAAGCACGTATATACTTTGTATATACTAAAATGAGACTATTTAAAAGACAGAAAACTAGAGGTGATAGAGCAAAACTGTTTATAAATTTGAATTCAGCACACCCAAATTAGTAAAAAACACCTATTCACATTCTTACCTCAGACAAAAATTTTTTTTTTGTAAACCAGTGTTATTATAAGACTCATTGGTTTGGTTTGTTTTATGACATATCAACCCCTCAGTGGGTCATTTAATTCTTGCCTCAGACAAAAAATATTTTTTTGTAAATCAGTATTATTAATACCATTGTATCATTTTATTTCACCTTTATTTTTGGATAAATTACTATTAATAATATTGACTCTATTATAATATTTTATATAAAAATATTTTAATAAAAATGTAATGTCTATAAAATCTTGACTGTGAAATACCAGCTTACATTTTACATTTGAACTTTAAAAAAAGAACTTTGGCGGAACCTTGCCCAGTATTCAATGCTACCTTTTTGTAACTTCTGTTAATACAATTTTGTTTGTTTAATCCAGAGTTTTGTCTTCTATGCCATTGTGCTTGATTTATTTATGGTCTTTAAATGTTTGAACACTTTTATTGAATATTGACATCAAACATCCCATATCTACCACCATAGGACTTTAAAATATAGACACAATATCCTGTGCTACAAGAATGGGAATGAGGGGGGACTAATAAAATAAATGGGTGAAGTGAAGATTTTCCTTAATTTTAATTTTTAGTAGCTTTTTTTATTTTCAGATCTCAAACTCATCAAATCAGGAAACAATAATGGATAAACTCTAAGTGTAAACCAAACATGTGCCCCACTCCTTGTCGTGGCTAAGTTTGCTTAAGTGCACCAGCTGCTCTACCAAGTTATAAAGTGTTATTGGTTGGCAGAAAGTCAAATCAAATATTTTAAACTTATTCTTTACTCTTCAAATTGTTTCTTTGTTGCTGTAGATTGACAAGTTAAAACACACACATAGAAGAAAGAAAGAGAGAGAGAAAGAGAGAGAAAAAGAAAAAGAGAGAAAGAAAGAAAGAGCGAGAGAGAAAGAAAGAGAGAGAGAGAAAGAAAGAGAGAGAGAGAGAGAGAGAGAGAGAGAAAATGAAGCTATCTTTCAAATAATAAAATTTAGAAATAAATTCAATCTGGAAAGGAATAAATTACGTTAACTAAAAGTTTGCATTTTTGCAATTTGGAATCTAAATCATGTTGAATTTTTTGCTTTTTCCACAAACCCTAATAATGTTTAACATACATTAGATGGTTACCTACTCGAATACACCCAACATAATATAATTCTAGTGATTATAAACATTTTACAATATATCCAGCATATGGATTATTAAATATCTGATTATAAAAAGAAGAAAAAAAAAGAAGTTTTGCTGGCATGACCCTGTGGTTGAAAAGGCTTTCAAAGAATTTCAAAGGCGGCATTGAAAAACCATTAGAGTAAAATTTCTGCAGCAGACAATGATATTTTAGATACTGCATATCATCAGATGGAGGCACACTTAGTTTATTATCATAAGAAATTGGATGAAAGGTATGAATCCAGCCTGTCTCAAGATTCAGCTATGAGTAAATAATAGGGCAGATTTGATTCTTTAGGATTGATAAGGCAACCAGTCTAGGAGAAGAATTTAAATCAGCTGTACTCTGTTTAAAGATAGCAGGGTAGGAGCTGCTATCCCCTATTGGACGTCTTCAGATGATGAATCAGGGAATAGCTTCAAAGGATATTGGTTACAAATCAAATAAGTAGTCGCAGACCAACTGGCCTCACCAACCCACAGTGCCATGGGTGGAAAGTTTGGCACTCACCCTGAGTCATAACAGACGTTCTTCCTGGCAGAGTGATTAAAAAAAAAAAATGATAAAATAAAATAAAAATCATAAAATTGATCAGCACCCAACAAGCCAAATAGAAACCATTCTAAACTTTTTTTCTTTGTATAATGCTCCCAAGAAAAAGACAAAAGTGTTAAGCAAAATACAAAATAAACAAAAACAAAAACAAAAAACCCTGTAGAATAAGGGATTCACAATATTGCCACATATAAAGAACATTCATAATTCATTCACTTCCATTTTGACAATTGATCCATTAAATATAATTTCATTCACTTCTATTTTGACAATTGATCCATTAAATATAATTTCATTCACTTCCATTTTGACAATTGATCCATTAAATATAATTTCATTCACTTCCATTTTGACAATTGATCCATTAAATATAATTTCATTCACTTCCATTTTGACAATTGATCCATTAAATATAATTCATTCACTTCCATTTCGACAATTAATCCATTAAATATAATTTCATTCACTTCCATTTGACAATTGACCATTAAATATATTTCATTCACTTCCATTTTGACAATTGATCCATTAAATATAATTTCATTCACTTCCATTTTGACAATTGATCCATTAATATAATTTCATTCACTTCCATTCATCCACTTCCATTTGACAATTGATCCATTAAATATAATTCATTCACTTCCATTTTGACAATTGATCCATTAAATATAATCTATTCACTTCCATTTTGACAATTGATCCATTAAATATAATCTATTCACTTCATTTGACAATTGATCCATTAAATATAATTCATTACTTCCATTTGACAATTGATCCATTAATATAATTCATTCACTTCCATTTTGACAATTGATCCATTAAATATAATCTATTCACTTCCATTTTGACAATTGATCCATTAAATATAATTCATTCACTTCCATTTTGACAATTGATCCATTAAATATAATCTATTCACTTCCATTTTGACAATTGATCCATTAAATATAATCTATTCACTTCCATTTCGACAATTGATCCATTAAATATAATTCATTCACTTCCATTTTGACAATTGATCCATTAAATATAATCATTCACTTCCATTTTGACAATTGATCCATTAAATATAATTTCATTCACTTCCATTTTGACAATTGATCCATTAAATATAATCTATTCACTTCCATTTTGACAATTGAATCCATTAAATATAATTCATTCACTTCCATTTTGACAATTGATCCATTAAATATAATTCATTCACTTCCATTTTGACAATTGATCCATTAATATAATCTTTCACTCCATTTTGCAATTATCATTCATTCACTTCCATTTTTGACAATTGATCCATTAAATATAATTCATTCACTTCCATTTTGACAAATTGATCCATTAAATATAATATTCACTTCCATTTGACAATTGATCAAATATATTCATTCACTTCCATTTTGACAATTGATCCATTAAATATAATCTATTCACTTCCATTTTGACATTGATCCATTAAATATAATTCATTCACTTCCATTTTGACAATTGATCCATTAAATATAATTCATTCACTTCCATTTTGACAATTGATCCATTAAATATAATCTATTCACTTCCATTTTGACATTGATCCATTAAATATAATTCATTCACTTCCATTTTGACAATTGATCCATTAAATATAATCTATTCACTTCATTTTGACAATTGATCCTTAAAATATAATCCATTCACTTCCATTTCGACAATTGATCCATTAAATATAATTCATTCACTTCCATTTTGACAAATTGATCCATTAATATAAATTTCATTCACTTCCATTTTGACAATTGATCCATTAAATATAATCTATTCACTTCCATTTTGACAATTGATCCATAAATATAATCTATTCACTTCATTTTGACAATTGATCCATTAAATATAATTCATTCACTTCCATTTTGACAATTGATCCATTAATATATTTTCATTCACTTCCATTTTGACAATTGATCCATTAAATATAATTATTCACTTCATTCCATTTTGACAATTGATCCATTAAATATAATTCATTCACTTCCATTTTGACAATTGATCCATTAAATATAATTTATTCACTTCCATTTTTGACAATTGATCCATTAAATATAATTCATTCACTTCCATTTTGACAATTGATCCATTAAATATAATTCATTCACTTCCATTTTGACAATTAATCCATTAAATATAATTCATTCACTTCCATTTCGACAATTAATCCATTAAATATAATTTATTCACTTCCATTTCGACAATTAATCCATTAAATATAATTTTAATTAAAGAAATGAGAGAAATAAAACGTGAAAAAAATTTGATGAAGTGTTTGTAGATTTATTATTACATTTCACTCTGTACGAACTTCATCAGATGATCATTTGGAACAATTTGTTTGAAAAAAAAAAAATAAGTGAGAAGGTTACAACTGCTTATGAGGTTGTCAGATGTTTCTAATTACGTTGTTAGACAACCTTATAAATGGTGGTAACTTTTCTCAAAATTCAAAAAAGATTTCAAATCATAATGTGAAGATACCCGTACAGATCAATACATTATAATAGATATATAAACAATCCATCAAACTGATTTTGTATTTTCCCTTCCATTCTGACAAATATTTTATCCATATTCATTAATTAAAGAATGACTTCATTTATAGAACAGAAAATTTTTCTGGATTATTTTTTTCTTGTCAAGAAAATTCCAAGAAAACCCAAATTATTATAAGTTTCCCTTGAAAACTAAATGTGCAGTATATCGCACCATAGTTCTCTCAACCCTCCTGTACGGCCTGGACAATATATAAAGCAGATGCCCATTTTCTACACATGTCTACTACATGCGTCACTTGCTCAGCATATTAAATGTCAGGTGGTGGCAACATGTTTCAAACAGGACCATCCTAAAGAGAACTGGACTCCCTGGCATGCATCAAATATTTGTCCAATGCAACCTGAGATGGGCTGGCCACTTAAACAGACTTGGGGATGACAGACTACCAAAGCAGATTCTGTACTCTCAACCGATAGAGGGATCACGTAGAATCGGTAGACCAACGCTCAGGTACAAAGACAACATCAAAAGAAACCTGAAGGACCTGAATATCCCCATAGGCAGTTGGCAAAACGCAACCAGAGATGGGCTGGCCACTTAAACCGACTTGGGGATGAGAGACTACCAAAGCAGATTCTGTACTCTCAACCGATAGAGGGATCACGTAGAATCAGTAGACCAACGCTCAGGTACAAAGACAACATCAAAAGAAACCTGAAGGACTTGAATATCCCCATAGGCAGTTGGCATGACGCAACCAGAGACCGATTAAATTAGAGGAAAATGATTCGTGTGGTGTCATCATTGGATACGATGGACAGCAAGTACTAGTAGTAGTAGTAGTAGTTTATTATGAAATTACAGTTAACATTGTTTTTATTTCCTCACTTCCTTTCATATAATAGATCTATAATACTCTCCTAGACTAATGGGTCAATCTTGATGAAACTGGGCACATGAATTACTTTCACCTCAAGGAGTATTTTAAAAGTATTTCTGGGGGTGAGGAGAATGCCTGGAATATTTTGACTTAAAATTGATCAGGAAGAAAATCAAATCAAAAAGCAAATAAAATTAGAACTTGAGGCGAGATGAAATGCTTCAGAGGGTGGGGGAAGCAGCCTGGTGTGCATGAACAAGATCTATTAATAATGGAGATTGTCTGTATTTCTGTCTGTAACAAAAACTATGTCATTGCTCTACATTACAGCTTACATCACAATATTCTTATGCTATATACACCCAAAATCTAAGTAAGCAATTTAAAAAAATGTTTTTTACTCTCATCCTTTTTTTTTTTTTTAACAGTAACAAGAAGTTAACTAAAAAGTTTACAAACAAATAAATACCTACGATTTTGTGGAAAATTGATGTGGAAAATATTCAAAATAATTGTTTGATTATTACATGCATGCAACATTTTATTTGAGAGGGACAGGGCTCTGTTTTCATTTCAAACTGTTTTATTTTTTTTTTAACCCTTTGATAAATGAGGATTTTGCTTACTCATGATACAAACCGTCTGACATTGAATTTTTAACTCCCACCCTCTCAGGCAATGTCTTTAAAAAATCAATTTTTACGATGACCGGAGGGTGTTTTCTGTTGCTAGTAGATTTAATGTCTCAAATTACACATTATTACCTAATAGATTATTCATCATATTTGATGATATGAAAGGCATTTTTTTTAATTTAATTAAACTTCTATTAAATGGAAGATTACAACACTTGTAATTTTATGTTTGAAGTTTATTCGTCATATCTTTTTATCTTATTTTTTATATTATCTAAGGTGTAAGTTTTCAAGCGATATAGGTTATCAAATCCTAGAAATCTTTCTAACACTCAAAGTTTAGTGTTGAATATACCCCACCTCTGCAAAGTGTTTCAAAGCTCTTGAAGTATAAATATTTGTTCAACAGAATGTGCTTTAAGCTTTTTTTTTTTTTAATTAAATCCAAGGCAATAACAAATTCTTATGCTGGTGTGAACTAATATGGAAGGCAATTTTTTGATTCTTAAAGAAATCTGGGATTTTCTTTGAAAATAAACTTTGAAAGACCGTTTTCGAATTCTTTGTTTCTGAATGTTCTGCCACTTATGAAATGTTCTTGTGATTGAAGCAAATGAAAATCTGTAGGTGTTAAATATGGTGGGTTTATTGGGCTGCAGTTGTTGAAAATGAAAGATGATTATATATATATATATATATAATATATATATATATATATATATATATAAAGTTAGGAGAATGAAAATGGACGCATCCCAAAAAGATCTTTTGTATGGCGAATTAGCAAAAGGCTCCTTATCGGTTGGTAGACCACACCTACGATTTAAAGATGTCTGCAGGAGAGCTATGAGAATATGCCATATTGACACAAACACGTGGGATGCAAAAAATAGAGCGGTCTGGCACCTCAATGTTAAGCAAGGCATGGAGAGGGGTGAGGCAGAGAGGAGAGTAGCCTTGACAGAAAAGAGAGCCAGAAAGAGAGAGAAAAGCCAGCAGCCCCAGAAAGCATCACAGTTTGTGTGCATTCAGTGCACCAAAGACTATCATTCAAGAATTGGCCTGCAGAGTCACTTGCGCGGATAAAATTTTTACTTTTTATTTTGGACACTAACACCATCGTCCTTAGTGGACAGAAAGGATCCAATATATAAAAGTTAGGAGAATTTTGATAATTCCATAGGCGACAAACTGACAGTTACCAAGCGCTGTTGACTTTATGTGTACACAACCATAACTTAGATATATATGCTCTATTAATAATATTGAGCACTTTTTATTTATAAATACATACACATATATATGTTGAATGGATAAAATAGAATTTTCTTTCCTTTATTTCTTTTTCCTTTCAACATATCGTCAGATTCATTTTCATTTTCAATTTACATATATATATATATATATATATATATATATATATGTGTGTGTGTGTGTGTGTAAGCTGAAAATAGAAATGAATCCAACAATATGTTGAAAGGAAAAAGAAATAAAAGAAATAAAATTCTATTTTATCCATTCAACATTTTCTTTCCTTTATTTATTTTTCCTTTCAACACACACACACACATATATATATATATATCTTTTACTAATTTATCAACATACAAAAATAGGTAGAATTTGAACCGACAATAAAAACTGAAGCATTTTTCACGAGTTTGGATATACTTTCATCCCTTGTAAAAATAGGTTTAGTTTATTTAACAGCATATAAACTCCTTATGAGTTATTTAATAGCAAAATTTGATTAATTTGTAAATGCTTGCTTGTAATTCTATATTCAATGTTCCATTACAATATTTTTCTTTATTTGTCTATAATTATTTGTTTGTACACAGTTAGATCATATAATGTATTCAAATCAAATTCTAATAATTCATATGCAATTATAAAGTTCAAAGTAATTATTCCTATTTAATAATAATAATAATAATAATAATAATAATAATAATAATAATAATCATTTGTTTGTATACAGTAATATAGTTTTAGGTTTGGTTGGTTGGTTGGGTTTTACGGTATGTCAACCCCTTGGGTTATTTTATGCCGAATACTTCTATTGGTAAAAAAATATTTAATACTAACAAAGTTGAAATAATTTCATTTTTAAGGGATAATACAATTTTGTTTATAAACTCATGTTTTCTATTTAACCCATAGATAGGACTCTAACAGATACTACCACTCCGGGTCAGAGTGGAGCAGGGAGCAATGGTGATGAAGGGGTGCTCCACATTCCCCAAACCTCCAAAATTGGAACCTCACCATCAGATAGAGTTTAACGTCATTCCCAGGACATGTAGAGCCACAGCCACCGCCTTCTAGCACCCATATGATAAAAAGGGCTTGGGGCTTGCCATAAGGGCAATAGGGTTAGGTAGTATAGTTTTAACTATTCCTATCTTAAACTAATAATTTTGCAAGCAATTATATAGTTTCAAGTAACAACTAATAATAATCCTGAGTCTGTATACAGTAATATAGCAATTACAGGTACTACCACTCCGGGTCAGAGTAGACCTGAGAATAATGAAAAAGGAATGACTACACACTTACCAAAAACCTTACCACCAGATGCAGTTTAGTGTACCACCCAGGATACTACTTTCTTTGTTTTTTTTTTTTTTTTTTTTTTGGGGGGGGTCTTACCCCAATATAGATGATGCAGTTTGTATATTCTAAGCTCTGATAACAGGGTAATGGATGCAGTTTAGTGGTATATCCAGGACATATTTGATATGTATTGTGGTGTCTGTTTTTCTTGCAAGACCAAATACCTGTGCAAGAATCAGATACTAATAATTTATATGCAATTATATAGTTCAAAGTAATTATTCCTATTTAATAATAATCATTATTTGTCTGTATACAGTAATATAGTTTTAACTATTCCTATCTTATACTAATAATTTTGCAAGGAATCATATAGTTTCGAGAAAACTACTACTAATAATCCTGAGTAAACAATTATAGCTTTAAGTATTTTTATTACAAATAATTTGTACATAGTTATATGGTATCAAGTATTTTTATCTGAATGAAAAAAGAAAAGGATCTATTTGACTCATTGATGGGGCCTTATTAGTCACTACCATTTTGGGCCAGAGTGGACTTAGGAGTAATGACTCCATAGTCTCCAGAACAGGAGCCTCACCACCAGATGCAGATTAGTGTCAGATCTAGGACACCCCTTTTCTGGGGTGAGAGTTACCCCTTCTGCAGAGGATGCAGATCGTGTATTCTAAATGCATATGGCATGTTGTTCAAGGCTTTTTTTAATTATGAAATATTTTTGTATCTATTAATAATGGAGATTGCCTGTATTTCTGTCTGTAACAAAAACTACGTCATAGCTTACATCACAATATTCTTATGCTATATACACCCAAAATTTGAGTAAGCAATTTTAAAAACTGTTTTTTACTCTCGTCCTTTTTTTCTTTCTTTTTTTTTTTTTTTTCACAGTAACAAGAGCTTAACTAAAAAGTTTACAAATAAATAAATACCTACGATTTTGTGGGAAATCTATGTGAAAATATTCAAAATAATTGTTTGATTATTACATGCACGCAACATTTTATTTGAGAGGGACGGGGCTCAGTTTTAATTTCAAATTATTTTATTTCTTTTTTTTTACACCTTTAATAAATATGAGGATTTTGCTTACTTATGATACAAACCCTCTGACATTGAATTTTTAACTCCCACCCTCTCAGGCAATGTCTTTCAAAAATTAATTTTTACGACGCCTGGAGGGAGTTTTCTGTTGCTAGTATAAATAACATTTGACATACATATATTGTAACTAAAGTAAAGTCTTCAGGGCGGCTTAATGTCGGTATCAGCCAATCAGCAAGGGAGTCTATCCTCTTTTCACTAGCGCTAGACCAAGGAGATTATTTTAGCGTCTGAGGTGGAGCACCACACCTACCATCAGCTCCTTACTTTAACTCACAGATTCCTGGGCTACTCATACGCTGAGTTGGCAAGGGCCGGTATCGAAACAGGAACCTTGTAATACCTAGCCGAACGCTCTATCGACTGAGCTAAACTGGCCCTATTAAAATGCACACATAAATATCTAAACCCACACTGCCAAAATGTGTTACTAGGACTACATAATCCAGTCCTATCTACTGTATAATCGAGTGGTCAGCACTTAAACTGGTTCCCCTTACCTAGGCTTACCTGATATGGAGGGTGGCTAGATACTACTAATAATCCTTAGTAAATGTAGTATAATAATATGGTCACAGTACCAAAAGGTATTTCTTACGTGGCGGCGGTCATCATTATCGATAAAAAAAGTTGTTTGTTTGTTTATTGATTTTAACGGCATATCAACCCATCCGGGGTTATGGCATGCCTACCGGTTATGATGTAATACATATTGTGTATTTATATATATACTTTTTAGTAATTAGTTTTAACAATGTGTTAACATTATTGGGGGTTATGTTGTATGGTATTGGTTTGTTTCATATCTATATTCTATGGTATATTTTTGTTTCCCTCAAAAAAAGAGAGAATATCCTCCATGTTGACATTTTCAAACAGATCCTTCACATTGTTTGCTTTAAAATAACGGTTTCTGATGTGAGCAAAAAACCTGCATTCTATGAATAAGTGTTTAACTGTCAAAGGTCTTTGACATGTTTCACATTGTGGTTGTTGTTCTTGCTTGAGTATATAGGAGTGCGTTAGTTTTGTATGAAAAAAAGGTACAACACGTGAGATATATGGTCATAAGGGCGTAGCATTTATTTTCAGGCTCGTGTTGTGGGCTCTGTTTCGGAGAGAAGGAAAGGCAGAGAGAAAGAGAGGGAGGACAATGTTAAATTACTGTACCTTTTAATATAGTACCAACTATATCGCTGTCCCAACACTAGGGACCAGCAGCCCCCGTCCGAACACTACGCCGCGGAAAGGCAAAAAGAGGGCGATTTTCTTCTTTCTCGTTCCTCGTCACCATGTGACTTCTGGTTCCGGTCAACACCCGAAACTTCCGGTCGGCTTTCAATTCCTCTTCCGGGGGTCATACCTCGATACCTATTTTTCATAAATACACATAATTTTTTCTGCCAAATATTTTTGAAAGTATGGTAACCCAGAATTAGAATTTTTTTTTTTTACAGTACCAATTCACTAACTCTAATTGATAAAAAAAAATTACCAAAAATGAGAGAATTATCTGATTTTAATAAAATGTGCTTTGCCAAATATCCAAGTATCTGTCATTTGATATCATTGGGGGGTTGTTGTATCTTTTCTTTCCCTTCAAAGTTATAAAATTTAAAAGATAATCAGTTTATAAATTTATAATAACCTACTTATACAACTTTAAATTGACAAAATTTAGAACCAAATTAATAATAATAATAATGAAATTTATTGTGTACAGTGCTCAGGTGCACCACAACTCATCAAAGTCTCATGTCATTCAAAACTGTGTGTAAAACTTCTATTCAGTGTTTGTGAATCTTTTGGAAATATAAGAGTAACACAGAATAATGTATTAGTGTCAGGAACATGAACAGTTTACATGATATTACAAAACACAAATAAGTATTGGAATAAGATTTGTCTGTTTATTTCATTTTTTAAAATTTTTATTTCTAGTACTAATATTAATTCTTAACATACCATACCATCTCATTCCACCTGGTCGGAAGTCTTATTCATTTTCCTAATCTACCCTAAATGATAGCCTTTGTTTAAATGTAATATTAAACATATTTAGCAGTCTTTGATTTAAGGGAATTAAAAGGTTACTTTAAATGAAAAGGACATTTTTTGCTATTATTTGATAAATCCTTATAGGAATAGTGCTCTGGACTTAGAAAATTCTCAACAAAATGTTAACAGTTAATCTTTGTTTTTAATTCTGTTAATTTTGAAGCTAAATATGAAGCTTTTTGTAATGTAGTAACAACTTGGTCTCACTAATGAGTAACAAGAAATTTTGTTATTATGATGGGTGTATATATATATATATATATATTTTAATAAAATGTGCTTTGCCAAATATCCAAGTATCTGTCACTTGATATCATTGGGGGGTTGTTGTATCTTTTCTTTCCCTTCAAAGTTATAAAATTTAAAAGATAATCAGTTTATAAATTTATAATAACCTACTTGTACAACTTTAAATTGACAAAATTTAGAACCAAGATTAATAATAATAATAATGAAATTTATTGTGTACAGTGCTCAGGTGCACCACAACTCATCAAAGTCTCATGTCAAGTACACAGAATGATGTATTAGTGTCAGGAACATGAACAGTTTACAGAGGTAATATGCATGTATGTGTGTGCACGTGTGCATATGTGTGTGGAGAGGGGCATCAGGTATAGCGTCGGTGGACTACAGGAAGCATGGAGGCTTTGAAAGATTCACTGGATTCAGAAGGCATTGTCAACAGAGTTACTCTGTGTAACTCCTTACTCACTTTAATTCACTCACACACACGAGGGAAGCATCATCAACCTTTGGAGTGGAAATCAAATATGCCCACAATACCACAGATTCTATAATGTATGCACAAAATCACAGATATGAATTTTGAATTCAGCAATCAATGATGAAGCTAAGGATGAAATTCAATAACATTACTTTTAAAAGATAAATTTTCAGTTGCATTCATGAAACCATATATATATATATATATATATATATATATATATGGTAGAAATGTGAGGAGGTTAATCCGACAGTATGTGGAGAAAAGTAGACAAACACGGGATGTTATGGAAACTTGATGTTTATTGTCGACGGTGCAACGTTTCGGTCTCTTATTAGACCATTTTTGAGAATTTCCATCATTGGAGTAAGAACGTTTCGGTCTCTTAATAAGAGACCGAAACGTTGCACTGTCGACAATAAACATCAAGTTTCCATAACATCCCGTGTTTGTCTACTTTTCTCCATATATATATATATATATATAAAAATGTTGTTCTGGTTCCAACAGGGGAAAATTCAATATTTTATAAAAAAGAAGGTCCGCAAAATGTATTACGTTTTCAGAAATATTTCAATAATATTGATCAAAGCCTGAAGAAGATACCAGAAGATCTGAAACACGTGTTGCATATGTAAGATAAAAAGAATAACATTTTTTTCTGAAAACCTAATACACTTTGCAGACCTTCTTTTATAAAATATATATATATATATATATATATATATATATATATATATACATACATAAGTTAAGAGTAAGGAAATGAATCCGACGGTATAAGTATAGATAAAAGGATATGAAAACACACAATGCTATTAAAACGAAAATATTTCATATCATATTCATAGCTAATATTGAACAATATGTGCAATTTTTATAAATCGAAATATTGTTCAATATTAGCTATGAATATGATATAAAATATTTTCATTTTAACAGCATTTTGTGTTTTCTTGCCACTTCTTCACAGAATAAGGCCATTTCTACAAGTAGTTTGGTTGTGAGCAAGCAGACAGCCCAAGGATCCAGATTTGTTTTTACGTACTCTATCACATGTGAATCCCTTCCATCTTCCTCACGTGTGTGACGATATGTGACCGAGAAGCCCAACCCACGATGGGCAAGCACTGTCACACAGGTCGGTCTTAAATGTAGGAGTTGTATCCGTGGTATCCGTTATGTGCCGCCTATGTAGAGACCTATTCAGGATGGGGTGCTCAATCCGCCTTACAAACCCCTTACATACACACATACATACATACATGTGTGTGTGTGTGTGAGAGAGAGTCTGATAGAGAGAGATCTTGAACTTGGTTAGTAAAAAAAAAATGTATGATCAAAATGGTTTTTATTACTACAAGAATAGTGAGTTTGATTGTCACTGATTACTTGGGACCTTGTGTCACATCCTACCTTTGTCAAACTTTCATCTTAGATTCGTGTGTACAATGCTTGTAGTTATCATTTTCATACACCTAGAGCTAATAGAATTTTTGGACCATATTACCTTAATACGAGTGGGTCTTGTGATGCTTGTACAAGTTACTCAACCGAGCGAACTGTTTACTGCATACTTTACACTTAAAAGGATGTTCACCTCTATGTGTACGCACATGGGCACAGAGGTCACCTGACTGCTTGTAAGTCTCAGAGCATTCTGTACATTATATCGTCGTTCTCCTGAGTGGTTCTGTAGATGGATAGTCAGGTTATATGCTTGGGTGAAAGCACGGTCGCACTGGTTGCACTTGAAGGGATAATTTCATGTCATTAGGTCATTTTTTTCATTTACACCGTCAATATCCAGTTGTTTGTTAGGAGTTAGGGTTAACTGTATACAGGGTGACCCAGAAAAAATAGAACCCACAAATTTTGTAATAAAACTTAATTTTAACTAGGAGTGGTTAGGGTTAGGATTTCGGGAAAAAGGCCCTAAGTTGGTTGTTTTTGGGGGTTTTTTTTTGGTTCTTTGCAGGTGACACCACTTTGGCTATGGACTTCAATCGTAGCTGGTGTTTTTTTTAGCGATTTTTGAGGCAGGAGGCCAGGACAGTTCTCCACGAAGAGTACCATTTTTTAAAAAATTCATTTTTATCTAAATCCTAATATAAATTCACAATAGTATTATGTAAACAGCTTTGATACAATTTGGGCTCTGTTTTTTCTGGGTTACCCTGTATACAGGGTGACCCATAACAAACATAACCCACAAATTTTGTAATAAAACTGTTAATTTTAACTAGGGGGGTTTAGGGTTAGGGTTGGGGTTGGGCTTTCGGGAAAGGGACCTAAGTTGGTTGTTTTTGGGGGCTTTTTTGCAAGTGACACCGCTTCGGCTACAGACTTCAATCGTAGCTGGGTTTTTTTTTCAGCAGCCACCGGCTAGCGATTTTTGAGGCAGGAGGCCGGGATGGTTCTCCACGAAGGGTACCATTTTTTTTTTTTTTTTCATTTTTATTTAAATCCTAATCTAAATTCACTAAAGCATTATGTAAACAGCCTTGATACACAATATACTTAACAGAATTAGAAATAAATATACACATAGATATTATGAAATATACTTAAGAGCAGCAAAACTTATTTTCTCAATGCGAGGGGTGTCAAAGCAAACATGAAATTGACGAATAGCCCAGAATCTCTAAAAAGAGAAAATCAGAAAAGAAGGAATGGGAAGGGGTGTTGAAAAGTTAGCAATTGAAAGATGAAGAGAGAGTGAGTAGGAAAGAAAAGATGGTTTGGTTTGTTTTGTTTTACGGCATATCAACCTCAGTGGGTCATTTAATGCCAATAAAGTTTTGAAATAAATCAATTCTTAATGGATAATACAATTTTTTTTATAAATAGATTTTTCTATTTAACCCATATATGGGACCCTAACAGGTACTACCACTCCGGGTCAGAGTGGACCAGGGAGCAATAGTGATGAAGGGGTGCTCAACATTCCCCAAACCTCCAAAACTGGAACCTCACCATCAGATAGAGTTTAACGTCATTCCCAGGACATGTAGACCCGCAGCCACCGCCTTCTAGCACCCATATGATAAAAAGGCGTTGGGGCTTGCCATAAGGGCAATAGGGTTGGGAAAATCATATAGGTGCTAGGGCTTGACGTGAAAGAAAAGATGGTCACTTGATAAAAGAAGAAGAAAGTGAAGTGATGTTGCAGAAATTCTCTAAGGAGATATGAATGTAAGATTCAACCTTCTGCATAGCAGATTTCTTTTAATTCGAAATAAATAAATAAATAAAATTGAGAATAAAAATATCTCCTCAGATCTGAAAGATATAAAGTGAAGGGGTGGAGGGGGGGAGAGAAGGAGATCATGTGGGAAGATGAAGAAAAAAGTAAAAAAAAAAAAAAAAAAGATAAAAATAAATATTTTTTTTTAAAGATGAGGGCTGCCATAAGAAGAGAGGATAAGCGATAAGGCAACAAAAGGCGTAACTCTCTATCAAAGAAGAAAAGAAAAGAAGGAGAAAGATGGAAGCTGTAAAAAAAGTAGAAAAATGAGTGAGAAGAAGAAGAAAAGTGAAGATGAAGAGTAATAAGAGTGGATAAAAAGAAAAAAAAAAAAAAAAAATCAAAGAAAAAGAGGAAATTGATGAAAGGGAAGAAAAAAAAATCAAAGGTTAAAATGAAGAGCAATAGAAAAGAAAAGGAAAAAGGAAGAGGAGAAAGAAGAGGAAACAGAGAAAGAAGAGGAAAAAGAGAAAGAAGAGGAAAAAGAGAAAGAAGAGGAAAAAGAGACAGAAGGAAACAGAAAGAAGAGACAGAAGGAAACAGAAAGAAGAGACAGAAAGAAACAAAAAGAAGAGGAAAAAGAGAAAGAAGAGGAAAAAGAGAAAGAAGAGGAAAAAGAAGAAAACAGAGAAAGAAAGCAAATCAAGATAGAGGAAGATTTGCTAAGAATAATAATGGTTGAAATGAAAAAAAAGTTATTTCTTTGAATGATGTATTTATTTTTAATTTTTAAATATTTTTTTTTTTTAGAAAGAGAGAGAGAGAGAGAGAGAGAGAGAGAGAGAGAGAGAGAGAGAGAGATCTCAATTAAAAAATTTTAAAAAAACATTAATAATAATATTGGGTTAGACCATGCAAAGCAATTCAGAAAAAAACATAATTGGCCAATATTTCCAGGAGTCATCAATACCATTGGTCCTACCCCTCTTCATCCTCGACAGAAAAAAAACTCCCAAAAAACCCTAAATCTTCTAACTCACCCTGGTTCCTTTTTCTCATGCTCATTTATTGTAACCCTCACTAACCCCTTTCTTGTTTCATAGTGTCATACTTAATGACTTTAATTGCAATATATATATCTTATTATAATGGAGATTGTGCGTTTTTCTGTCTGTAACTGAAACTATATTACTACTCAAATCACAATTTCCTTAGTTATTTACATCACATTCTCCATGATTTTATTTTTATTTAAACCTCAATTATTAATAAAAATTGTCTTACATTATTAACACTGTTGACCATATCCACATACTAATAACATGCAATTTATATATACAACAAAATAGTAGTCTACAGTGTGAACGGGAAGGCTAATTTGCATATTGATATCAAAATTTTGATTTTAATAAATATGTGCTCAGTATTATTGATTTCTAATTGTTTGGTTTTATCTTAATGAATATAAGCAAAAATATCGAGGATAAATCTTTAAAAAAATTCATTAACAAGAAGAAATAACCATAATTTTATTCTTTACTTCCTATTTTAACTAAACAGTTAGCAATGAAAGACGGAGTGATAGAACGGTAAGTTTTGGTTGTTCTATTTTTCGATTATACCCCTCCTCTGTTTATAATACTTTTATCTACATTCTTATTTAGTTTCATTAGTCTTTCTAATTTAGTATAAGTAGCAAAATAAAAAACGCCCTCCGGGCGATGTAAAATAAATATTGCCTGAGGGGATGGAAGTTGAAAATTCAATATCGGATTTTGTATCATAAGTAAAGTAAAATCATCAAATTTATTAAAGGAGTAAAAAATAAAATAAATTTATTAAAGGAGTAAAAAAAAAAAAAATGAAATGGAAACTTAGTTCTGATAACTTTAAATATATATCAAAATAAAACAAACTATATATAGATAGATAATACCAGGTATGTATTTATTAAAACTTGTTTAAAAAACCAATGAGGACTGTCTAACATTGCATGTTCAAATTTTGAGTGTATTTATTCTATGTTATGATGTTTTACGTAGTGTGACGTAAGCAGTGACGCAGTTTTTGTTACAGACAAAAACCGGAAGCGAATCTCCATTATTAATAAATATTTTATTATATTAAATCTTAAATACTTGCACCCAATGGGTGCATATATTTGCTAGTATATATAACAAATAAAAAAGAAAACAAAAAAAAAAAAGAAAAGAGAGAAAGAAGGAAAAGTTAATAATGTTAACACACAGACATACACACACATTTAAAAAAAATTATTTATACAACTAAAATAATAAAATGCAAACTCAAACCTTCCCCCTTAAAAAAAATCTTTGACAAGTGAAATGAAGATAAAGAGGGAAAAAAATAAGGAAAATTAGACAATGCGTTAACATCTAAGGGTGTTTACGGCAGGAGGGGTGGGGCTATCCTCACCCTTTACCTTTATTTTATTCATTCTTGAGAAACATGTCAGCTGGTAAAGTGTGATCACACACACACCGAGGAAACGAAGGTGGGTGTATAGTATTATCTGCATTATTCGGACTATTGTCCCCATCTTCATTTTTATTTGTACAACATTTCAGCCGATATGCCCTCCAGCCTTCTTTGGGTATTTCTTGTCGGACTTGGGAACCTTCTTGGACTCGGGAACCTTCTTTTCGAACTTGGGAACTTTCTTGTAAGTTCGAAAAGAAGGTTCCCGAGTCCAAGAAGGTTCCCGAGTCCGAGAAGAAATACTTGAGGAAGGCCGGAGGGCATATCGGCCGAAAAGTTGTACAAATAACAATGAAGATGTGGACAATAGTTCGAATAACGCAGATAATACTAATCATCAAGCCTCATCTCAAACATTCAGAGAAATAGAAGGTGGGTGTGTATTTGTAAGTGGGGGTCAATGGAAAAAAATGTTTGTAAAAGTGTGGCACAAAGCTTTTTGGGAAAAAAAACAAGAGGGCGGCCAGAGAGGGCTTATAAGAGGGTGTAGGGATGCAGACCCTTGCCCTTCCTTCCTCTCTTGATCGCCTCTCTTTAAAAAATGGTAGTGTTGTTGTTGTCGTTGCAGAGAGTTTTGTTTTTTGATTTTTGTTTTGTTTTGTTTTCACTATTTTTAAAAAAACTTTTTTTTGTTTTCTTCTTTTTGGTATTATCAACATCCTTGTTGTTATTCCTTTTCAGTTATGGAAATGGTCTCTGGTAACCTTCTTCGAGGCGGTCGGCTGATTTGAGGACTCACAGGCGCTGATGTAGTGTGTTCGTCTGAGCGAGCCTGGTGAAATGGTGAACACCTATGTAGACAACGGCTTGGTGCTACAAAAATAAAATTCAAATAGAAATTACAAATCAAAAATAATTTTAGAAAATAAAAAATAATAATATAATGAAATTTATTGTGTACAGTGCTCAATTGCACCACAACTCATCAAAGTATCATGTCTAGTACATAGAATAATGTATTAGTGTCAGGAACATGAACAGTTTACAGTAATAATATGCATGTATGTGTACAGTGCTCAGGTGCACCACAACTCATCAAAGTCTTATGTCTAGTACACAGAATAATGTATTAGTATCAGGAACATGAACAGTTTACAGTAATAATATACATGTATGTGTACAGTGCTCAGGTGCATCACAACTCATCAAAGTCTCATGTCTAGTACACAAAATAATGTATTAGTGTCGGGAACATGAACAGTTTACAGTAATAATATGCATGTATGTGTACAGTGCTCAGGTGCACCACAACTCATCAAAGTATCATGTCTAGTACACAGAATAATGTATTAGTGCCAGGAACATGAACAGTTTACAGTAATAATATGCATGTATGTGTACAGTGCTCAATTGCACCACAACTCATCAAAGTATCATGTCTAGTACATAGAATAATGTATTAGTGTCAGGAACATGAACAGTTTACAGTAGTAATATGCATGCGTGTGTGCTTATGTGTGTGGAGAGGGGCATTAGGTATGGTGTTGGCAGACTATAGAAAGCATGGAGGCCTCCAAAGATGCAGTGTTTCGGCAGCCTACAACAGACGCAGGCAGCTTATTCCATGCCTCGACAATTCTGAGCATGAAGAAATGTTTCTGAAAGTCATGTGAGCAGTGCTGTTTTCTGTTCTTTGCTGTATAGAAATAATTTCTGCACAGATTCAATTTACCGCACAGATCCCTGTGCTACTCATATGCTGAGTTGGTGAGAGCCAGTATTGAACAGAGTACCTTGTAGTTCCTAGTTGGCCACTCAACCGACTGAACAGAAGTACCCAAAATGAATTTCAATCACTAATTTTTAAAATTGAATAAACCCTGACTTTTTACGGAACCTTGGGGGAAAAAATTTTTTTTTAAAAATAACAGATTGCAAAACAATAGTTTTCAGACAAGATTGCTGACATCATTACAAAATGGATCATTTAAAAAAAACAAAAAAACCTATCAAATGGATTTTAAACTACAAGCAAAAAAAATAATCAGATGGCAGTTGAATAATTTTATATACATATCTAATTCTATAATTTGTCAATATAACAGCTTTAAAACGGTCCAATTCATAACAGTAGTTTTCCTACGTCGACAAGGGAAATAAATCTATTAATCAAATGAAAGAGTTACTTCCCTTGGCATAACCTTAATGCTTGGAAATAGTTTTCTAAATAGCATCAAAAAATAAAAAAAGCAGCAGTTTTAAAAAAAATCACAAGTTTAGAAACGAAAATAAATTAATTAATTTATAAAATAATTTAAAAAAGAATTATAACGTGTGTGTTGGTAACGGCTTTGTTTTATTCATTCTTTAACTAGTGTTGAATCATTAACATTGCAGTGTAGGATTTTACAGGCAACTTTCACCTGTAACACATTTGTATGTTGAATTAAAAACAAATTGCACCTCTGCAGAGGGGTAAGACTCCCCCAATGGGGCCACCTGTTGACCGTGGGTGGCGACCCGTGATGTTTAAGGATAGAGCCCAGGTGGACGAGTAGTTCATGACATGCAATACTCCACTTTGGCCCTATCTTGGGCTAGACAGGCGGTCGGAGAGGCCCCCTCCAATCAATCGGCTGGTCACGTCAAGCCCTAGCACCTATATGATTTTCCCAACCCTATTGCCTTTATGGCAAGCCCCAACCCCTTTTTATCATATGGGTGCTAGAAGGCGGTGGCTGTGGGTCTACATGTCCTGGGAATGACGTTAAACTCTATCTGATGGTGAGGTTCCAGTTTTGGAGGTTTGGGGAATGTGGAGCACCCCTTCATCACCATTGCTCCCTGGTCCACTCTGACCCAGAGTGGTAGTACCTGTTAGGGTCCCATCTATGCGTTAAATAGAAAAATGTATTTATAAAAAAATTGTATTATCCATTAAGAATTGATTTATTTCAAAACTTTATCGGCATTAAATGACCCACTGAGGTTGATATGCCGTAAAACAAAACAAACCTAAACCTAAAAACAAATTCTGATGCAGGGTTGTCCACAAAGTGTTTCTTCACTGACTGCAGTCTCGCATAGGCCAACTAATTTTGCCCAATGCTCCACTTACTTCAGTTATTTATGGGCATAGTCCCCCAAAATCCAGGCACATCAGTCGAACCTCGCGCTCGTGCCATGCACAATTCTCGTGCATTCGGATGGACGCGTGTATGCCCCCAAACATCCGGCCACCTGAATTGCACATCGCTTCCATCCAGTGCCTAAATCGCATTTTTTTGCAATCGGGAGGGCGCAGGTTCGACCCCCGGCAGGTGTTGTATACCCTTTCTTTACTTCTATTATTCTTCTGCTCATCTTTGGTATCTTACGTTCTTCTTTCAGCGTCTGGACCTAATCTTGGTGGTTGGTCGTCCTTGATTCATTTCTTCTAGGTCAGTCTTGTTGCCAAGACATTCATCAACCACAAAACCATATTATTTATTTAAACCTTTAATTACTTAACTAAACATATTTCACTAACTAACATAGCGCGCGTGTGCAGTGAGCTCCAGCTAAGGCAGAAACATCTTATCTGCCTGACGTCCAAGCCGAAACTGAGAGCCAACCAGGTCCCACGTGACTTCACATATTTCGCGGGCTTTCTGTAATATTCCATGGAAAGTCCCACCCGTGATATGAAAAGGGGGCATCCCTTCAGAAATACAGGGGGTTGACAATAATCTATGCATAGATTATGTAACACAGGCAAGACAATGTCTTGCTCTTTTTCTAAATGAGTACGGTAGTACTCGTTCCCCGTTACAATTTGTTCTATTCTTCTGTGGGTATATTTAAATACTGGTATCTATATTTTATGAGATATTAATTCCTACACTTCATGGAAGTTTTGATCACATCAGATCTGCCCATTCCAATAAGATTATCAATGATGGCAAGTTCACTCATTTTTTACGGGGTGGGGTGTAGGGGTCCCCTACCCCCACACCCCACCCCGTAAAAAATAACAATCTTCTTGATACTTTTTGATTACAATCTTCTAGTGTTCATATCATGTCTTATCTTGAGATGGTAACTATTTTTATTTTTGTACTTCCTGCAACAATTGCATGGGAGATTGAACACAAGGTACTGTGTGTGTGTGTGTGTGTGTGTGTATGTTTTCCAAGGAGAATAATGTTGTGTATTAACTGTAAAAGGCTATGTTCATCTTAAGACTATTCTAATATTGTATCACCTAAACTATTTGGTAATTTTCACCTTTAGTTGTCAAAATTCCTAGCAAATAAGGCAATTAGAGTAACCTCCTTTGACTTTCACTTTGAACTAAGCCGGTAGCTATTTTGAAAGTCTCCATGCGAAATAAACAAATCTTAGAAATTTTTTTGAAAACAATACAACTGCATGTTTTAATACAAAAATATCCTAAAGTTGTGAAATAAATTCATTCTTAATGCATAATACAATTTTGTTTATAAATTCATGTTTTTCTATTCAACCCATAGATGAGACCCTAACAGGTACTACCACTCCGAGTCAGAGTGGACCGGGGAGCAATGGGGATGAAGGGGTGCTCCACATTCCCCAAACCTCCAAAACTGGAACCTCACCATCAGATAGAGTTTAACGTCATTCCCAGGACATGTAGACCCTCAGTAACCGCCTTCTAGCACCCATATGATAAGAAGGATTGGGGGTTGCCATAAAAGCAATAGGGTTGGGGCAATCATATAGGTGCTAGGGCTTGACGTGGCCAGCTGATTGATTGGAGGGGGCCTTTCCGACCGCCCGTCTAGCCCAAGAAAAGCCTAAAGTGGAATATTGCAAGCCATGGACTGCTCAGCCACCTGGGTTCTATCCTTAAGCATCACAGGTCGCCACCCGTGGCCCCATTGGGGTAGTCTTACCCCTCTGCAGAGATGCATTCTAATGCCCCACCGACAGGGCGGAAATTATAACTGAAGTCCAAATTAAAAATATGCCCCCTCCCCTGTAAAACCGAGGATTTTTCAGTGCATTTTTGTCTACAATCTTTGATGCCATTTCCTCAAAAATTGGTACAAGTTCAAAATCTAATTTTTGATATCAGTACTTAATAAACCAATATACAACTTTCGGTGTATCATGTAATTAGATTTTTTTTAAAGTGAGAAATTGACCTATCCTAATGTACATGAATGTGTGTATAAGGTCAGTAGACAAGAATCTAATTTGGTAATTTTCACCTTTAGTTGGCTAAATTCCTAGCATAAAATTGTGTGTGCGCATTATCTGAAATGAACTTAATTGTTATTAAGAACATATTTTAGTGAGTTTAAACCAAAGAGAAAAAGATATTTCATTTAAAATTATTAATTTTTCTGTACATAGTGTATTTAATGCTTTTTGTTATTGATTTCTCAGAAGAAATTGTTATAAGCCTCAAAATCTCAAATAATGTGGTTTTCTTAGTCCCTAATTACATCACAAAAAAGCATCCATTTTTGCAAAATTTTTGAGCAATATTAATTATTTAAAATTACCCGGAGTGGTAGTACTTGTTAGAGTCCCATCTAATTTCACCTTTAGTTGGCTAAATCTCTAGCATAAAATTGTGCGTGCGCATTATCTGAAATGAACTTAATTGTTATTAAGAACATATTTTATGATATTTTTGTGTTAAAGCATTTAGTTGTATTGTCTTCAAAAATGTTTAAAAGATTTGTTTATTTCGCACGGAGACTTTCAAAATGGCTATCGTCTTGTTTCAAAGTGAAAGTCAGTTGGCTAAATTCCTAGCATAAAATTGTGCATGCGCATTATCAGAAATGGACTTAATTGTTATTAAAAAGACATTTTATGATATTTTGATTGAGCTGCAGTTAGATAGAGTGAGGCAGAGAACTTATCAGTGCCCAAGCTCTGTTCTTACCGACATCACTATAGTTAGGTCCTGCTTAAATTCGGCTGAATAATTAAGTGACATACCCCCACCCCCACCCCGGATTGTTTCCAAGAGACAACGATATGAGAGTACTCTCAGTTTTGTTTCGTTCTTTATTTTTCTTTGTGGACCTGAACCATGTCTTCTACACCGGCACCCAACTTCTTTCATAAAAACAGCATGGAGGAGAGGTTGGTTAGCAGGCGAGACTGGATGGGCTGCAGATTGATATTGCCATAATTGACTTCTATTCTAACTTTGATTCTATTGTAAAATAATCTATTATAGTATTTAAATTTTAATTTTAAATTGCTAATATTAACTAACAACTTGTTGAAGCTTGTCTTGTTTAAGGTGTATCTTAAGGTTGATTACTATACTTGTGTTAGCTTTAATACAGTTTGCTTAAAAGTTTCAATGTATATAAGATATATTTTGTAAGGTAAACTAGCATCAATACACGAACATTTGAATTTAAAAAATCTGAATTAAAAATAAATAAATAAATAAGTAAAATAAATAAATAAAATAGATAAATAAGTAAAATAAATAATAAAAAATGTAATAAATATTAAATAAAATACTCAAATATAAAAATAGATGGATAGATAGATATACAGATAAATTAGGGGGTGGGGGTTTGAAGGAGAAAAAAAACGCCAACCCCACACCTTACCTACCCAACCAAAGCATTATAATTATAATATAATCTATGATAACTTTGTTAGAAGACTGTTTGGTATGTTGACCTTTGTTTTTTGGTAATTTTCACTTTTAGTTGTCAAAATTCCTTGCATAAAATTGTGCATGCGCATTATCTGAAATGAACTTGTTATTAAGAACACATTTTATGATATTTTTGTGTTAAAGCATGCAGTTGGATTGTTTTCAAAAACTTTTAAAAGATTTGTGTATTTCACATGGAGACTTTCAAAATGGCTACAGGCTTGTTTCAAAATTAAAGTCAGTTGGCTAAATTCCGAGCATAAAATTATCTGAAATGAACTTAATTGTTATTAAAAAGACATTTTATGATATTTTTGTGTTAAAGCGTGCAGTTGTATTGTTTTCGAAACGATTCTAAGATTTGTATATTTCGCATGGACACTTTCAAAATGGCTATCATCTTGTTTCAAAGTGAAAGTCAGTTGGATAAATTCCTAGCATAAAATTATCTGAAATGAACTTAATTGTTATTAAGAACACATTTTATGATATTTTTGTGTTAAAGCATGCAGTTGTTTTCGAAAAAGTTTCTAAGATTTGTTTATGTCATACAGAGACTTTCAAACTAGCTACCAGCTTGTTTCAAAGTAAAAGTCAAGGGAGGTTACTCTAATTGCCTTATTTGCTAGGAATTTTGACAACTAAAGGTGAAAATTACCTGGGTTTTTTTTTTTTGTTTATTTTAAACATGTTAGAATTAACTCAATAACCTTTAAGTATTTATTAGTTTTCCCAAATGATGTTGGGTAGTCTAACTAATACACAATAAAGTGAATACACACTCTACACAGATTGTAGTACCACAAGAATAATGTACTTAAAAGTATTTCAGAGACAAAATTGAAAGACTGGATGTAAAATTCTTACAAATATTTATCGATTTAATCTAAATATGCCTTGCTTTACTTAAGCTTTAAGAAGAATAAGTTTTAAGAGACCCAAGATAGAAATATAAAATGCCACTATGTTGGGAAATGGTTAAAAATAAAGTCACAATTGAAGGCCAAACAGAAAAGATGACAATACTGTACACATAAGAAAAATTTATGGGAATTATTCAGATTTCATACATCCAAATATATAAATTATATTATTATCATTAAATAACAAATTTTTCAGAAAAAAAAAAAAGAAATAATAATTAAAATATTTACTATTCAAAATTTGTAAAGTTAAGATTAAAATGCATGTGAGTTAAATGATCTGACCAAATTTTGACTTTGAGTTTTGTTTAACAGCATATCAACTATTGCATACTGAAGGTTTTCACAGTACCAAATCGATATAATGTTGTATACCCTTCATTACTTCTTACTTCTGATCGTCTAACATCTTGGTCTGGTCTCTTCTAAAGTCTGGACTTTCTTGGAGACTTCGGGTCTGGTTTCTGTTAGGGATTTCTCCTTATCAGAAGCCCTGTGTCATTGTTAGTTTTTAGGTAATAAACACAAGACTTCGATTTTCTTTTAATGTTACTTTATTCGGTAAATCCCCAACCCAGACATAACATAGCGCGCGTATGCAGAGTTACAGTTTAGACAGAGCATCATGGCTGACTGCTCTGTCTGACGTCCACTGCAAAACTAAACTAAAGCTCCTTACTATTCTTAAACCGGAACAGGTTCTTCTATGCCTTCTGGTTCCCATGATTTATCCCCGGAAGGCAAGGTGAGAGTGAGGTCAAACACTGTCACTCACTTTCAGGGCCATCAACTGCACTGATCGCCACCATATCTCTATACTACCTTACATAAGTATGAAAAGGGTCATCCCCTGAGAATTACAGGGGATTGATAATAATCTTATGCCACCGCATAGATTATGTAACACAACCTCTGTGGGTCAGTTAATGCCAAAAAGGTTATTTTGGATTTCAGTCTTGAAAGTAGTGGTTCTATGGAGATATTCAGTTATGTTCTGTTATATGTTGCTTTTTTTAAATTTTTTATAGAAAATTTAAAATGTTGTGCCTTAGGTTTCTTGCTTGATAGTAATTAGTGCGGATATATTTAAGGAATACACATACAGATTAAGCCAATAGTCTACAGCATAGAAGGACCATTATACAAAGTATCATGGCTTCTTTCAGGAATACTCAAATCAATACTTTTTACCTCCCTTGGACACTTCAGCAACACGGACAAAGTCATCCGAAGGCTACACCAAATGCAACCAAGGAAACTAGAACATAACAGGTATGCATTTAGTTTGGATGTCCCTTCCCTGTATACGTCAGTGCTGGCCCAACAAGTGGTCAACCTGATGACAGAATGCCTAATCTCATTTGGTCTATATTGCTACAACCTCACTCCACCAGACATGCACCAACTGCTATCCATCGTTGTGGACAGCACCTATTTCACATTCCATGGACAAACATACAAGCAAATCAAGGGCCTGCTTGACCTAAACAGGTCATAACAATTTTTATGGTTATTCAATATAAAAAAGAAACCCATAAACCCAATATGTAACAGTGTTATACTTGAAATCATTTGTTAATTAAACAAATACAAATCACCTGGTCAAGAGGCTTCAACAAATGCAACAAAAATTTGTATGTGATTTTATCGATTGAATTACTTTTTACAGCAAATTAAATCTTATTATAATGGAGATTGTGTGTTTTTCTGTCTGTAACCGAACCTATATTCCTACTCAAGTCACAATTCTCTTAGTTATTGACATCACATTCTCCACGATTTTATTTTTATCTAAACCTCAATTATTAATAAAATTTTCTTACATTATTAATACTGTTAACTATGTCTACATACTAACAACATGCAATTATATTTATATATACAACAAAATAGCGGTTTACAGTGTGAACGGGAAGGCTAATTTGCATATTAATATTAAAAAATCGAATTTAATAAATATGTGCTTAGTATTATTGATTTCTAATTGTTTGGTTTTATTTTAATGAATATAAACAAAAATCTCTTCAATGAATCTTAAATGAAATCCATTAACAAGATAAAATAACTGTCATTTTATTTTTTACTTCCTCTTATAACTAAATACTTAAATTAGAAAAAAATAACAATGAAAGACGAGAGTGATGGAAGAGTAAGTTTCAGTTGTTCCATTTTTTATTATACCCCCTCTGTTTTAAATATTTTATTATACTCCCTCTGTTTCAAATATTTTTATCTGTATTCTTATTTAGTTTCATTAGCCTTTCTAATTTAATACAATATTTTATTACATTAAAACTTAAATACTTGCACCCGGAGGGTGCATATATTTGCTAGTAACAATAATAAACAAAAATATTTAACGATTAGTAATAACTGAACTTTGTTTTTATTATTAATATTTTCATTTTAGAATAAAATATATCCATTTTTAATCAGTATAACTGAAACCTTTTTTGAAACTATTCATGAAATAAACATTATTAAATTAATATTCTCTTCTTTGTTACTTTCAAAGATCGAAAAAAGAAAAAAATTCAACTGATAAAATTCTCAAAGAAACGAATTAAGAACTGAATTTAATTTTTTCCTATGTACAAAAGAGTTTTAGAAAAAAAAAAAAGAAATTGTAATACGAACAATTGTAAGTATTTAATTCTTAGCATTTTATTGATACATTTTAATATGGTAAAAAAAAGAAGGAATTAAACTAATACATTTCATTTCAATATGTAAGAGTGTTATACTTGAAATCATTTGTTATTTAGACAAATGCAAATCACCTGGTCAAGAGGCTTCGACAAATGCAACAAAAATAATAATGAGATAAATTTAGAAATGAAACATTCAATAAATCTTGTATGTCAAATTAGGATTAAAGCAAATCTCGTGATTAACTCTAATCAAAAGTAATTTGGAGATTAGGGCAGGAAAAAGAATATCAACATAATTTTGAACACCTGTAATTAGTAGGATTATCTATGTGATTTTTTAAGCCACACAGTACATCATTGAACAATTTAAGACAAAACGTTCATGAATATATTTACTAAATTATGTACAGAAGGGAAAACCACTTTGATGAAATTGAAAAAAAAAAAAAGAAAAAAAAAGTGTAATAGACAAGCAAAAAAACAAAAAGCAAAGGAAGAAAAAGGTGAGGATACATACCCTTTGCTATAGGCAAACTTGGAGAACATATCCTTAATACTCTGCTTCTCGGATTTGGGAACCTTCTTGTCGTAATCAGGAGCCATCACGGAACTTTGAACCTAACCCTTTATTTAGTCCACTGGCTAAATAAAGGGTTAGGTTCAAAGTTCCGTGAGGGCTCCCGATTACGACAAGAAGGTTCCTGAGTTCGAAAAGAAGGTTCCCGAATCTTTTTCTCATGGATTCTAATGCCTTGAATTTACTGATGGTGAAAAAACTGGTGAATTAAGAGTTTTAGGTGATTTTCGAGGCTTGATAACCCCCCTGAGAGTGGGCAAAAATGTCAAATTTGGTGTGCAAATAAAGTGCCAAACTAATATGATTTTCTGATAGAGTTCGATGAGGAGTATCACATAGTAAAAGATGGTTGATGGCGCTTGAGTATTGGGGGAGATATGGGGCTGCAAAGGTTTGCCCAAAATGCCATTTTTCAGCCATTATAAGACTACGTATTTTGATGAAAGTGTACGTTATTGATTTTATTGTTTTTTCTCATGGATTCTAATGCCTTGAATTTACTGATGGTGAAAAAACTGGTGAATTAGAAGTTTTAGCTTCCCGAGTCCGACTAGAAATACCTGAAGAAGGCCGGAAGGCATATCGTCCGAAACGTACAAATAACAATAAAGATGGGGACAATAGTCCGAATAATGCAGATAATACTAATCATCAAGCCTCATTTCAAACATTCAGAGAAATAGAAGGGAAACTACTTTGATGAAATTGAAAAAAAAAAGAAAAGAAAAAAGAAGTGAAATGGAGAAGAAAAAAAACCAAAAAAACATAGGAAGAAAAAAGTGAAGATACATACCCTTTGCTATAGGCAAACTTGGAGAACATGTCCTTAATACTCTGCTGTCCAGAAGACTTGGCTCCAGCACTGGTATTGGACTGTTTGCTCTTACCCCCTCTTGATTTAGGAAGGCCGGACACACGACATGCAGGCTTGGGAGTGCTGGGTAATTGGCTAGGTGCATTGTCTACAGTGGAAAAGTGGTGACAAGTTAAACATGTTGTTGAATTTTATGAGGAAAACTGTATATTGTAGGTTTCTTTTATTTTTGTATACTTATATATACAATATTTAGTATACTTATGTATACTGTAGGTTTCATTAATGAAAATTGCAGGTTAATACTTGAATATTTTGGAGCTTTTTAATTTTCAAATGTAAAAATACCCTAAAATTCTTTCTTGTTACTTTTTTTTGTGCCATTATATTATCATCTGATTGGTTGTCATTGTCCAATCAGCTCTCCTCTAGATCTTAACTCTTAACATCCTGTTGAGATTTTTCTAAGACCAGAGCATCCCTATAAGGATATATAAAAAAATGGCTAAAAATGACCTTTGCATTTAAAGTTACGTATTATTTCTCTTAAATCAAAGATTTCTACATATGTTTAATATTAAATTTAAACAAAGGCTATTGTTTGGGGCTGATTAGTTAAAACGAATGTGACTTCCAGCCGGGTGGAATGAGGTGGTATAGGACTTTAAGAGTAAATATCTGCATTGCCTGGTACTGCTGCTGTTGGCTTTCAGTATATGGTATATGCTGTATATAGTAGATCCATCGAATTACTTTTTACAGCGAATTAAAAT
The DNA here is from genome assembly GCA_023376005.1 of Doryteuthis pealeii. Classification (NCBI taxonomy): domain Eukaryota; kingdom Metazoa; phylum Mollusca; class Cephalopoda; order Myopsida; family Loliginidae; genus Doryteuthis; species Doryteuthis pealeii. Next base: position 58,097,019 of record CM042172.1, on the reverse strand, counting down.
GGTATTTTGCGTCAAAAATGTAAAAATTAATTTTTTGAATTTTTAAGAATTTTTATTTGTTTTTTGAGACTAAATTTTACACATTTCTTAGTTTTGCAAAATCAAAGTGGCCAATCTTTATCAATATTCTTGAAATTGTACACTCAGAAGACTCCTTAAACTACAACCAGAAAAATGTTAATTCCTTCAAGAATTGTAAAGTGGGTGGGGGGCAATGTATTATTAATAGAAGTTTTTGCAGTTAATTGCAGGTTAATACTTGAATATTTTGGAGTTTTTTTTAAATTTTCAAATGTAAAAATACCCTAAAATTCTTTCTTGTTGCTTTTTTTTTTCTTTTATTCATTCCTTTTTATACCAGCATTTTTTTTTTTGTAACAATCTTATTTCAATCTTATCATCTGTTATTAATCATCAGATATGAACCCCCCACACACACACACCCCAAATTCATTTTCTGTATATCAAATTTTATTACCAACCAAATTCACGGAAACATTTCCAATTAAATAAACAAATATACAGTAAAAGAATTTTGACCAACTTTGAAATTTATAACGCCAGTGTTTTTTTTTTTTTTTTTTGTTTTTTTTTTTTTTGGGGGGGGAGGTCCTCCACTGTCATAGTAAAAAAAAGGGAGGGATAGAATAAGAAAATTAGGACTATATGACCTTTAGGCACCCCTTTTTGATCTTGATTAAGAAAGGACATTTTTCATTTACACTGTTAATATCCGGTTGTTTTAACAGACGATTTTTAGATTTTTTTTTTTAATTAAAAACTAACCCCTAACCCTAACCTCTAACAAACAACCGGATATTGACAGTGTAAATGAAAAACATGTCCTTTCTTAATCGAGATCAAAAAGAGGTGCCTAAAGGTAATATGGTCCGAAAATTATTTTGCCATGTAATATACAGTATCTATTGATTTAGTTAATTTTTTTTAAATCTCATTATAGTAACTATAATAAACAACCAAGGTGAAGATACTCGACCAAGTATATAAATATATAATAATGAACAAACAATTTCTATTCAAATCAACAAATTAGTTGGAGAGATAGAGACGTCTTTTTGCCTTCATTTCTAAAATTGAGAATAAGTTATCTCATACTTTCTCACTTTATCATAAAGGAACAGGTTTCCTTTAAATAGACAAAAATTAAATAAAATTTTAAAAAAATCAGATTTTTCAGAGAAATCTCATTTACAAAGAATTAGAAAAGTCAATTTCTAAATTCCAATGATATTATCAAAATCTGCTAGCAGAAAAAAAGACAATATTCTTTTTATCGTATTTCTCTGAATGTTTGAGATGAGGCTTGATGATTAGTATTGTAGGCGTTATTTTCGTATTCGCCTGAGGGAGTTGTCTGCCCGTATGGTTCGCTGGTTCCCGCTAGGGGCCATTTATATTTAAGCGGCTGATTTGAACGTCTCTTTCTCTTTTTGCTACTGCCTGACCTACGAGGCACATGGGTTAGACTCTGGTCTACCCCCTCTTCGTTGGGGCTTCGGCCCTCAACGCCGGACTAATCACTGTAAGTGATTTATACAGCATGGACTATTCTTAGTCTCATGTCTGTACTTTTATGTTTATCCTTTTACGTGTAACTTCGTATTACTTTTGTATGTATGTTTATGTACACCTCTATATATTATGTACCATGTTTAATCCATGTGCTGTACCATATTAAATGTTTTGTCTTCAAGTATATATCACCTTAATTCTTACAGTATTATTTGCGTTATTTGGACTATTGTCCTCATTTTCATTGTTATCTGCACAATGTTTTTTATAATATAATTATTTTTTTTTTTAGTTGGATCTCCTTTTGGTATATCTGGCATGTCTAATAGTTGAGTCTTTTTATTTTTTTTTTTATTTTTTAACAACCTTCTCTGGATGAAACGAACGTGGAAAGTTTCTTCAGCTTCTGAAGGATAGTTGGACTCATTGGAGGAACTTTCCACATACGTTTTATCCAGAGTTTCATCTATCTCTCCTACTAATTTGTTGATTTGATTGTTGATTTGAATAGAAATTGTTTGTTCATTATTATATATTTATATACTTGGTCGAGTATCTTCACCTTGGTTGTTATTATAGTTACTATAATGAGAAATTTATTTATAGAAATTTGTCGTAATTCTTGTTTATTTATAGAAATTTGTCGTAATTCTTGTTTAGATATGAAGATGAATATCTATCTATCTATCTATCTACCTCAATTTGTTCATTTTTTACTTTGTTTATATATATCTATCCACCCATCTCCATTTGTTCATATCAAAAAAGAGAAGCCCCCCCTCCCCTCTAAAATACATTTAATGCCCTAAGTTGGTTGTTTTCTTTCAAGTAAAACCACTGAGACGACATAGCTGGGGACGTTATTTTAATAGTCTCCGGGTAGCAATTTCTGAGGCAGGAGACCGGGACGCACTTCCTCATAAATTATCTTTAACAAAATTGAATCAGCATTGATTATGAGCCAAACTCAATCAAGATGTATCTCGTACTTTAATTATAATTGTTGAAAAGGAAGGCTTTATTTGATAATTTTATCCTGGATTGAAAGATCAGCTTGAAAAGTTCCTCCTGAAGCTGACTGGAGAAAAGCATGACTCCCATTTCTTTCCCTCTCCACAGTAAATAGTGGAGCTGCCAGTCTAGGAGAAAGACCTTTAGCAACTTATCATGAGCCAGCATGATAGGGTAAGACCCACATATCTTCCTTGGACTGACTAAAGGATGATGATGATGATGATTTCATACTAAGATATCTCTTACAAAAAAAGTAGAAAATCACAGAATTTAAATTAGTATTATCTGCGTTATTCGGACTATTGTCCCCATCTTCATTGTTATTTGTACAACATTTCGACCGATATACCCTCCGGCCTTCTTCAGGTATTTCTTGTCGAACTCGGGAACCTTTTCGGACTCGGGAACAATTGGACACATGGCCGAGTGGATAAGGCAGTTAGGTTAAGACAGTTCTAAGTGACAGTTATCTCTGGTACCCGAGTTCAATCCTGAATGAAAGCAGTTAAAAAAATAATTAACACAACTCCTACCCCAGCTATGGTTAGCGGAATAAGAACAGGATACCCCCGTGGACTAAATAAAGAGTTAGGTTCAAAGTTCCGTGATGGCTCCCGAATACGACAAGAAAGTTCCCGAGTTTGAAAAGAAGGTTCCCGAGTCCGACAAGAAATACCTGAAGAAGGCCGGAGGGTATATCGGCCAAAACATTGTACAAATAACAATGAAGATGAGGACAATAGTCCGAATAACGCAGATAATACTAATCTTCAAGCCTCATCTCAAACATTCAGAGAAATAGAATTTAAATTGTATCATAATTGATTCTATTTCTTTTATTACTGTCATTTATTTGACTAGAAGTCTAGAATTGGTTTGTATACTGACAATTCTATGGAGAAAAGGCAAATGTTGATTTGAAATGATAACCATAAAAGGCAATCTATCCAAGGAAATGAAAGACGCCAAAGACACACACTGTTAATTCCTTTTACACATGGATGCACAGGTTGGAATTATTTACAAAGATAGGCTTCTTGTTCAACCAACAATGGCACGACCAAGATTCTTATTAAAAAAAAAATTAAAAAAAGAAATATTACTTTTCCAAGTAAAAATATTTTTTACTTTATCAAACCACTGGAAAATGATTCAGCAATTAATGTCTATCGGTAACAGTAAAGTCAGCAATTTCCGTTTTATTTAGCACAACAGACCAATATCAACAATTGCTCTTCAAATGTGATATATATATTTACCAACTCCTCCACACGAGCAGGATACGACACAAGGTCAATTTCTTAAGCGGAGTTCAACAGGTTTGAATTCAGAGTTTTCCTTCTCCTAGACTGGTTACCTAGCCATGTTAAAGAACCCAGTCTGCCTGCTATTTACCCATAGCTGGAGAGAGAGTAGGATTCATACCTTTCCCAAGGGTATTAGCGCTAAGTGAAATGCAATTACCACGTCCAGGATTTGAACTCGGGGTGATGAGTCCATTACCCATGACTTTAACCATTACACCACGCGCTTCCTAATGTGATATAAATTGAAACTGGTTAAAGTGTTTGTGTGTGTTTGTGGAGGGGTGAATAGGAGAAAGTTGGTAAATGAATAATGAAAAAAGAAAGAAATAGATAAAGTAAACATCTCGATTAATAATGGAGATTGTCTGTATTTCTGTCGGTAACAAAAACTACGTCATCGCTCTACGTCACAGCTTACGCCACAATATCTTTATGCTATATACACCCAAAATTTGAGTAAGCAATTTTAAGAATTGTTTTTTACTCTCATCCTTTTTTTAATTTTATTGACAGTAACAAGAAGTTAATTAAAAAGTTTACAAATAAATAAATACCTACGATTTTGTGTAAAATTGATGTGGAAAATATTCAAAATAATTGTTTGATTATTACACGCACACAACATTTTATTTGAGAGGGATGGGGCTCAGTTTTCATTTCAAATTGTTTTTTTTTTGTTTTTGTTTTTTTTACTCTTTAATAAATATGAGGATTTGTCTTACTTATGATACAAACCCTCTGACATTGAATTTTTAACTCCCACCCTCTCAGGCAATGTCTTTCAAAAATTAATTTTTACGATGCCCGGAGGGTGTTTTCTGTTGCTAGTTGATATAATAATGTTATGCCAGATTTAAAAACACAATAAGAAAAGGTTGAGATTTTAAATGAATTTCAAGTTTAGAAACCTCCAGAAACCAAAGAGAAATAACTGTAATGGACATAAACAGGTTTGATTTTTCTTAAATAATAAGCACATTTTTTTCTAAAATCATATTTATATCTTGCCATTTTTGTTTTATTTCATTTTTTTTTCTTTTTCTTTTATCATATCATAAAGGAACTGAGCTTGAAAGACATAAAAATTAACAAAAAGAGATTTACTTTAATTATTTGCTTCTTGTTCAACAAATAAGCAACCTACAAGATTCTTATTAAAAGTTAGCATTACCAGCTCTTAGCTGAAATCGACAGACATTGACAAATTTGTGACCTCAAATAGTTTAATTCTCAATTTCTTGAGGATTTTCTGATCCAATCTTAAAAATCATAGAGATGCATACAATTTGAGTACAGAATCAGAAAGAACATATCATTTTACATAAGAATGTCAAGTTTTATCAAAATTGCTCCAAAAATAAATAAATGGTGAAAAAAATTACTGAATTTTATCTTTGGAATTGGTCCTTGATTGGGGTTTGCCATAAGGGCAATAGGGTTGGGGCAATCATATACGTGCTAGGGCTTGACGTGACCAGCCGATTGATCGGAGGGGGCCTCTCCGACTGCCCATCTAGCCCAAGATAGGGCCAAAGTGGAGTATTGCAAGTCATGAACTGCTCATCCACCTTGGCTCTATCCTTAAGCATCACGGGTCACCACCAATGGCCAACATGTGGCCCCATTGGGGGAGTCTTACCTTTCTGCAGAGGTGCAGTTGGTGCATTCTAATGCCCGAGCCGACAGGGCGGATAGACTTAGTGAGTCAAGATCAAATCCTGTTTCACTTTATGCACTCGGGAAAGGCATAAATCCATCTGTTTCCCCACAGTTATGCATAAATAGAAGGGCAGACTGTGTTTTTCAGCAACTGGTTTAGGAGAAAAAAAACTCTGAATTCAAACCAGCTGTACTCTATTTAAAAATTGACTTTGTCAAATTCTGCCCATGGTTGGGTAAATACACAAGCAATTATGAATACAGTTTGATACCAGATTTTCAAAATTCTTTTACTATATTTATAATTGTTTATATATTTTCAAAATTCTTTTCAGAAATGAAATGTATATAAAGAAAATGTTTGCACTTTGTTAGGTATAAATTTTGATTTACAGAAAATTCTTTTTCTTGTTCATATCCTATGATCAAATAAGATTGTTGCAAAAAATGCTGCAATGAAAGAGGATAAAAAAGTAAAATATATAAAAAATGAAAATCTTTAGAAAATTCTTTTACATCTTATTCTAAAAACGTAATTAAAATCTCAATTCTGTTCTTAAGTTTTTACTTGTTTTTTGTTTTAATAATGAAACGTTGTGTTGATAACAATAAAGATGAATCCAAATAATCCAGAATAAAATTTGAATTCACACTTCATATTCTTTAATTCTATAAATTTTGGTAATTCACTCTAAGAGAGACAATTTTTGGAAAATTCTTTTACATCTTATTCTAAAAACGTAATTAAAATCTCAATTCTGTTCTTAAGTTTTTACTTGTTTTTTTTTTATAACGAAACATTGTGTAGATAACAATAAAGATGAGGACAAATAATCCAGAATAAAATTTGAATTCACACTTCATATTCTTTAATTCTATAAATTTTTGTAATTCACTCTAAGAGAGACAATTTTGGGAAAATTCTTTTACATCTTATTCTAAAGACGTAACTAAAATCTCAATTCTGTTCTTAAGTTTTTACTTGTTTCTTTGTTTTTTTATAGAAATAAAAATTTAAAAAATCTAATTTTCTAATTTTTATCTAAAAAAAAAGAAATAAGAAAATTTAATTATTCTATCTAGTTATTTAGTTTATAAACAAAAGATGTTCTCATGAAACAGCAAAATGCTTTTAGTATTCAATTGTTATTTATTTGAAGAAGATTCACTAAAGAGGGAAAATATTTCCTAGGGAGAAAAATGATACTAATTATCTAAAATGATTCAACAGAGACATCAATATATGCTTTTGAAATGTGGCGTTGTGTGAGAAGGAACTTCAGATAAGAATTGAACCTGTATCTCTAGTTTTATAAACATTCATTGTGCTGCAAGGAATCATTTTTTATTTCATAAATGAGGTGTAGGGGTTATTTTCCCATTTGCCTGAGGAGTTATATGCCCGCTGGTTGTCGTTTGTTCCCACTAGGGGACCTCTGGTATTTAAGCGGCTATTTCAAACTTCTCTTCCACTTTTCTACCACTTTCCTCGCTACGAGACCACATGGGTTATACACGGTCTACTCCTTTCTCGGTGGGGCTCCGGCCCCTCCTCCTAGTAAGTCATTTCTATCTATGGACGCTCCAGTCCTTTTATATATGTAGGTTTATCTACTCTTGTATTTGTATCTTATGTATCTATGTACTCTTCTATTATGTATCCTTTGTATTCATGTGCTGTTATCTATTAAATGTATTGTCCCTCAACCCTTGTCGGAGTTGTATGTTCTTCAAATATTCACTTTGAATAATACAGAGGAAAGGCAGAAAAGGCACGATGGTAAATTAAGGTCAACACTTATAAAAGTGAAAGATGAGGAAACAAAAAAAAAGTAACAATAATTGGGAAATAAAACCTCTGACAAAAAATATGGACACGTCACTCTTGGAAAATGTTTCTTTTATTATTCTTAATCCATGAAAAATAAACTGTAGCGGAATTGAAGGGCAGAACTGTGGACAAGCAGATTCCCAACCCCCCACAAACAAAGCGCGTCCGGATATGTTTGGTCTGTGCAAGGAGGAGGAGTGTGGCTAGTGACCACGGAAATTGAACTCGCCACCTCCTCGTCGCTGAAATGCTGTTGACATTCCGCACGGGCAGTGCAGAGTAACCCGGATGTAAACAGTATCATCGTGAGGATTGACGCATATTTGAAGTGCTGGTGAATGTCGAAGTTCTGCACGGGCAATGCAGAGTAAGTAGCCCGGATGTACACAGTTACTTATTTAAGGGCCTGCCCTCCCAGACCGAAAGAAGTGACAACTGTAGTAAGATTTTGCTGTCGAGACGAGTGGAACAGAAAACCGTATTTGGATCTTGCTGTTAAGAAGATAGTAGTAATTTTGTGAGAGATTGTTATAGACTGAAGACTTTATCAGTTGGGAGAGCATATACGTTGGACTTGACTGTGGGAGTTTACTTTCATTCTCGTTAGATAAACTAAGCACAAATCCTATTTTATTTGATATCCAAATTTTCTGACTTCATGAAACATACCTCAAAGTGATTTTGGGTCTCAAACAAAATAGGTTTTGTCTTAGATTTGTGCTTAGTTTCTTTTTCTTGTATTCAAAATAACAGAAGAAATGTATGACGGTGAACGAGAAAGGAAAAAGAGCAAGACATTGTCTTGCCTGCCGGGATCGAACCCGCGTCTTCCCGCATGCGAAAACAAATGCGATTTAGGAACTGGACAGACACGAGGTTCGACTGATGAGCCCGGATGTATATAAAATAACCAAAGCGAGTAAGTGTGAGAAGCAGAGAAGCTTTCGGCTTACGTGAGACGGCAGTGAGAAAATATTATTTTGACAACGCGACGGATTTTCAGCTGCTGGTCGAAGACTGTGTTGACCAAAAGAAAGTTTGGCCTGCGAGAAGACAGTGAATTCGCTTCTTTTTGGTCCCCCCCCCCCAGCAGGAACTTGTTGAAGCAAATATCTATTTTCCCCCTCTTCTATAAAATGTTTTTTTTTAAAGTGGTGATTTCATATGTTTTGCCAGGGGTAGTAATAAGAACATTTTTCAAAAGCCTCCCTTCAAGGAATACAGAAAAAAAAGGAGAGAAAATAAAAGAAAAGGAAAAAAAAAAGCAATTTATAAAAAGAGGAAACAATTAAAAATAAAATAAAATAAAAATGGCGGCATACCTATAATAGGAGTTGATGAATGGCTGGAAGGAGATTTCAGCTCTGACCAAACAAAAGACAAAAAAAAAAAAAGAAAGAAAGAAAAAGAAAAAAAAAAAAACACAATGAAAATGAAAATAAAATGCAATAATTTTTGATTCTATGGATTCTAATTAACCCTTTTAACCATGGCAATTTGTTAGGAATGACAGAGAAAATTTTAAAATCTGAAACCATTAATGACTCACTTTTTAAAATCTGAAAACCATTAATGACTTTTTAAAATCTGAAACCATTAATGACTCACTTTTAAAATCTGAACCATTAATGACTCAAAAACCATTAATGACTCACTTTTTAAAAATCTGAAACCATTACTTTTTTAAAATCTGAAACCATTAATGACTCATTTTTAAAATCTGAACCATTAATGACTTTTTAAATCTGAATTAATGACTCACTTTTTAAATCTATTGGGACTCAAAAAAAATTTTTTTTTGTTTTTTTTATCTGTCATTTTTGTATGATCTTGTCATGTAAATGGCAATCTTTGCTTCCATAAAATCAAGGATAACAATAAAATAAAATATAGCAAAATAAATATAACAAAAAATACAAAAAATCAAACACACATGCAAACAGAAAAAATTAAAAGAAAACTAATTGCTATAGAAATTACAGTAGATTTGAGTTTATTTGAGATTGACCCAATCAGTAAAATGTTCATTTTCAAACATTTTATTAAACAAAAACTATAGAAAAAACCCAATCAGTAATGTTTAATTAAATATGAATAATTATTTCAATAGAACAAATAATTCAATTTTCTTCTTTTGAAATCTGGAAATTTAAATTCTATATGATTAGTTGTCTTGCAGCAGCATGGCTTCCCACTGATTATTGTTTATTACAACTAGAATTAACATGACATAAATCAAACTTTACTTACATTCTGGTTTTAATCATTAAATTTAAACATGTACAATTACACTATTCACTATTGATGGGTGAACCTGGAAGCTGTGGAGAGCCTCAAGTACCTCAGGTCCACCATCTCCAACTCAGTCTCCATTGATACTGAAGTCAACAGTAGAATCGTGAAAGCAGCAGCAGTTATGGCAAAACTGAGTCAGAAAGTCAGAGAATTATTTTTCATGGATGGCTGTTGCAAGGGACTTTAAGATATTTGAAATTGCCTTTGTGGTGATACAACATCACAGTTTTGTTTCTCCGATTCAATAGTTTGCCTCTGTCTCTATATTCATATTATAATTTGAATTTAAAAAAAAAAAGAAAAAAAAAAAAAAAAAAAAGAAATTGTTCACTGAAAATAACCGGATAACTAAAAAAAAAAAAAAAAAAAGGAAAAAAATGCAAGACCCGGAGGAGCAACGTGGCCGTCCCTCTGAATAAGAATTTAATTGAGGGACAAAACCGCCGAAACTAACACCACCACTTGCTTAATTAGTTTAATCCTGTATCATAAACACCGTCCCCTAGGGTGATGAGAAGAACTGATACAGAAACCTTTTCAGGATTCCACAGGAAAAAAATGTATATATAAAGCCCCATGAATTTCTGTTCACCATTTTCAATAAGGTTATGAATTAGCTAATTAAAGCACAGAATATTTCCTATGAGAATAATGAGACACACACACACACACACTTAAAATACATTCACATATGTATAACATACAAACATATGAATCCTAAAAATAGACTTCATTATCAAAACAATAATTATGATAGAGAATAGCTACATAACTATTTTTGGTGAATTTAATCACAAGATGGTCAATAATCAATAATTGATCTAAATATATAACTAATCAATAAGTCCTGAGAGGGAATACACAGTGTGTTTTAAGGCCTTCAAGATGATGTACATCTTTGTTAAAAGTCTTGTCAGTGTGAGTGATAATTTTGAATGTATAACAACAAAGCCACTCTCTGAACAGATCAACTGATTTAGTTTGTTTTGTTTTAACGGCATATCAACCTCGGTGGGTCATTTAATGCAGCAAAGTTGTGAAATAAATTCATTCTTAATGCAATGCATAAACAAATTTTTGTTTATAAACTCATGTTTTTCTATTCAACCCATAGATGAGACCCTAACAGGTGCACTTGGAACGGTCCCAATAAACTACAGGAAGCAATGGTGATGAAGGAGTGCTCCACATTCCCCAATTCTCCATTTTTAAAAATAAATTCATGTTTTTTCTATTCAACCCATAGATGGGACCCTAACAGATACTACTACCACTCTGGGCCAGAGTGGACCAGGGAGCAATAGTGATGAAGGGGTGCTCCACATTCCCCAAAACTCCAAAACTGGAACCTCACCATCAGATAGAGTTTAACGTCATTCCCAGGACATGTAGACCCGCAGCCACCGCCTTCTAGCATCCATATGATAAAAAGGGGTTGGGGCTTGCCATAAGGGGCAATAGGGATAATTTTTGAATGTAATAACAACAAAGCCACTCTCTGACAGATCAACTGATTTGGTTTGGTTTGTTTTACGGCATATCAACCTCGATGGGTCATTTAATGCCGACAAAGTTGTGAAATAAATTCATTCTTAATGCATAATACAATTTTGTTATAAACTCATGTTTTTTTCTATTAAAACCCATAGATGGGACCCTAACAGGTACTACCACTACGGGTCAGAGTGGACCAGGGAGCAATGGTGATGAAGGGGTGCTCCACATTCTCCAAACCTCCAGAACTGGAACCTCACCATCAGATAGAGTTTAACGTCATTTCCAGGACACTCAGCCACCGCCTTCCAGCACCCATATGATAAGAAGTATTGGTCGTTGCCATAAGGGCAATAGGGTTGGGGCAATCATATAGGTGCTAGGACTTGACGTGACCAGCCGATTGATCAGAGGGGGCCTCTCTAACCGCCCATCTAGCCCAAGATAGGGCCAAAGTGGAGTATTGCAAGTCATGGACTGTTCATCCACCTGGGTTCTATCCTTAAGCATCACGGGTCACCACCCACGGCCAACAGGTAGCCCTTCTTATTTAATCTTAAAATGTTATTCATTTGTAAATATTTGATTACAATCATAATTATTTAGAGGGCGAGCCAGATCTGGAACAATAATTTAAAAAAATAAAAATAAAAAAAATAAAAAAATGGACAGACACACACACAAAAAAAAGCACAGACACACACACACACACACACACACACACACAGAATTTGGAAGGCATGAGACAGAACAAATGAACAGCCACTAGCAACAAATTCAGTTCTAGTAATTTTCTGTAGAAGGGATTTTTATCCCGAAATATTAAGAGTAAATCACAGGTTAACAAACAACACCATAGCTACCTTTTTTTTTCTTTGCACTTCAAAACCAACTAACAAACCAATATAAACACAATGCTTCAAGCAAATTATAAAACCCTTTTATAATTACTAGCAAATATATGCACCCTCCGGGTGCAAGTATTTAAGTTTTAATATAATAAAATATCATATTAATTTAGAAAGGCTAATGAAACTGAATAAAAATGCAGAAAAAAATTTGGAACAGAGGTGGTATGATTGAAAAATAGAACAACTTTGGAACTAACTCTTCCATCAATTTCCATTACCCCCGTCTTTCATTGGTAAATTTTCCTTATTTAACTATTTAGTTAAAATAGGAGGTAAAGAATAAAATAACAGTTATTTCTTCTTGTTAGTGGATTTCTTTTATGATTTATCCCAGAGATTTTTGCTCATATTCATTAAGATAAAACCACACAATTAGAAATCAATAATATTAAGCATATATTTATTAAAATCAAATTTTAATATCAATATGCAAATTAGCCTTCCCGTTTACACTGTAAACCACTATTTTATTGTATATATAAATATAATTGCATGTTTATAGTATGTAAATATGGTTAACAGTATTAATAATGTAAAACAATTTTATTAATAATTGGTTTAAATAAAAATAAAATCGGGGAGAATGTGATGTAAATAACTAAGGGAATTGTGACATGAGTAGTAATATAGTTTCGGTTACAGACAGAAAAACACACAATCTTCATTATAATAAGATTTATATTTTCAATATGCAATTTCTTATCTGATTATAATAATCATTTATCAACACAGTTACATGATATGATATCAAATATCCCCATCTAATATCAATAATTTAAACACGATTATATGATTTTAAGTAACTATTCCTATTTAATGATAGTCATTTGTTGGCACAGTTATATGTATAAGTATTCTTATCTAACACCAAGGGCCAGGTTAGCTCAGTCGGTAGAGCGTTCGGCAAGAAACCACAAGGTTCCTAGTTCGATACTGGTCCTCGCCAACTCAGTGAATGAGTAGCACAGGGATCTATGCAGTAAAGTAAGGAGCTGATGGTAGGTGTTGCGCTCCACCTCAGATGCTAAAATAATCTCCTTGGTCTCGCGCTATTGAAAAGGGGATAGACTTCCTCGCTGCCTGGCTGATAACGACTTTAGGCCGACCCGACGACTTTACTTACTTATATCATCTCAAGTAACGAATAATAATAATAATAATAATAATAATAATAATAATATCATGTCATCCCAATAGAAGATCAGACCTAGTATTGACTAAAAAAAAAAAAGAAAAAAGGGGAACTTGTCAACTGATACTATTTCTCTAAATTTTTGAGATGAGGTTATATGTACTATTTGTATTATTCGGACTATTGTCCTCATCTTTATTGATATCTACAAAATGTTTCAGCCGATGTGCTCTCCAGCCTTCTTCAGGTATTTCTTGTCGGACTCAGGAACCTTCATGGAACTTCAAACGTAACCCTTTATTCAATCCATGGAAGTAGACTGTTCTCATTCCGTTGAGCATGACTGGGTACAAGTGTTAAGCTGTGTGAATTATTTTATGTTACGGTCGCCCTTGGCCAGGATTGAACCTGCAGCCCAGAGATTACTGTCACTTAGAACTGTATTAACTCAACGCCTATATCCGTTGTGCCAAGTGCCCAATTGGTGAATTTTTGGAACCTATAGACCATTACCTAGAATATTTATCTTTATATCTATTTTTAGGAGAATATGTGCTTAATTGAAGTCGTACCTAATTTTGAAAATTAATTAATTGATAATTAATTAATTAGGCGGGCATACCTATTCAAATGTAAGGCTAAACAAATCGAGAAAAATCAATCTCTGTATGTACATTTCAGCCTATTAGGCCCCATCAGCAGAACTATAGACAGGAAAGACTGCTTTGGTGTGTGATTCGAACCCTGACTGTCAAGCTGACAGACGGGATTCTACCATTACACCAGCTGGTTTTTCCCAGATTTTCGTTTGTTTTGAACTCAGTTATGTATCATACAATGAAAGAAAGGAATTGTCTGGGCAAAAGCCATCAGCAGTAATGATGTATATCAGAAGGTAAAATGAGGCGCGTGGTCTAATGGTTAGAGTCATAGGAAATGGACTCATCGATCCGAGTTCAATTCCTTGCGAAGCTGTTTGAACTTCACATAGCGCTAATACCTTGGGAAAGGTATGAATCCAATTCCTCTCCACTCCAGCAATGGGTAAATAGCAAGGGCAGAACTGGGCTCTTTAACCATGGCTGGTAACCAGTCTAGGAGTAGGAAAACTCTGAATTCAAAACCTGTTAAACTCCACTTAAATAAATTGACCATGTGTCACATCCTGCTCGTGGAGAGGGGTTGGTAAATATATATATATCTCAGAAGGAAATGGACAGCTTAAGGGATACCCTCAGTTGTAACAATTAACCTGATAGCAAAACATCAGGTACAACAAAAATCAGGAATGCAAGACCAGAGGATTGATACCCAAAAAACTTACCACAGTCTGTCTGCCCTATGTCAAAGGCGGGGTGCTTGAAAAGATCAAAAAGATATGTAGTCTATATGACATCAGGAATGACTTGACTCTTTATAAAAATCTCTGAGTCAAAAGCCCCACCCCTGAGAATTGTGTATATTTCATCCCATGCAGCTGTGGCAAAGTATACAAAGGTGAAACATGCAGTTCGCTGAAAGTAAGACTAGAGAAACACCAAAAAGCAGTGGTACGAGCGGAAATAGAAAATTTTGGGTATAGCTGACCATATACGGAATGAAAAGGGAAAACCATCTAACCTTATGGGATGAAAGTTAAGATAATAGATAGGGAAGAACACTGGAAGAGAAGATGGCCTCAAAAAATCAGCACATATGTAAGGCTATTAGCTTAGTCGGTATAAAGCGTTCGGCTAGAAACCACAAGGTTCCTAGTTCGATACGGGTCTCGCCAAACGTCACGTAGTAGTATAGCACAGGATTCTGTGCGGTAGTAAAGGGAGCTGATGGTAGGTGTGCGCTCCAACTCAGATGCTAAAAAAACAATCCCTTGGTCTAAGCGCTAATTGAAAAGGGGATAGACTCCCGATCGCTGATGGCTGTACGACTTTAGGGCCGCCCCCGGACGGACTTTACTGTACTTACTTAGTAACGCTCTTTAAGAGTAAGAACCAAAAAGTTTTAATAGAGATGCACACATATTTTTGGAACCTATAATTAAAAAAAAGGGCTAGATAAGATTTTTTTTTTTTTTAAATAATTAAAAAAATAAAAAAACTGCAATATGAGTCAAGGTAAAACAAAAAAACATTTGAAAAGTATAAAAAGTAAATATTCTAAGAAAGTAAAATAGGGGAAAAGTAAAATAGGACCATTGGGTTTATAGGTTCAAAATTCACTCTGAATTGTCCATTGGACATATGGCATAGTGGATATAGGCATTGAAGTTAATACAGTTCTAAGTGACAGTTATCTCTGGTTGCAGGTGTCAATCCTAGTCAAGGGTGACAGTAACATAGAATGATTAAGCACTTGTGCCCGGTCATAGCTTAAGGCAGAATGAGTCTACCCCTGTGGATTTGAATAAAAGAAGGCTGGTTCAAAAAGTTTTCCATGAAGGTTTTTCCCGAGTTCGAAGAGTAGTTCCCTGAGTCTTGAGAAGGTTCCCTTGAGGTCCAACCAACAAGAAATACTTGAAGAAGGGCTGGAAGGGGCAACCATGTGTAGATAACAATAAAAATGAAGACAATCAGGATTGAAATCTAAATCTGCAATCTAGAGATTACTGTCACCTAAGCCTTCTTCAGAGGTATTTCTTGTCGGACGGGGAACCTTTTTTGGAACTTTAAGAGNTTTAAGTTGTTGTTCCTCAATGGGTAGGAGGGGGGGTGTTTATAATAAGTCAACAGGAAGCCATGCTGCTGCAAGATATCATTATAATTTACAAGGATATAGAGGACAATATCATGTGTACAAGAAATGGTAAGGTTACTTTAAATAAATGTTACTCAACTTGGTTCGTTGGATCTGAAGACACTGTGGTCAAATTGTCTTGTTACATAATCAATTAGCTTGGTCGTTGTGATCTAAGACCACTGGTCAATTGTCTTGTTTACATAATTATAGATACCCTAATATTTATGATGCATAGTGTAGGAAACAAGGATGGCGTTTTTTTAAGTGCAGCTGACGGCCTTGAAGATGTGAGTGACCAAGCTGACCTCAGTCCTAACCCTATCTTTCCGGGATAGCGTGAGACCGGTAAGAGGACCCTTCTTCCGGTTTTAGATAGTAAGTAGTTTCAATAAGTTCAGAAGGTAGAGGCGAGCTTCGTGTTGTAAGTCGCGTATTAACGTCGCCAGACGTTCTCATCTGCGCAGATTGTTCTGGTGGGGATTTAAAAATAAACATTAAGATTCAGTAAATCGAAGTCTTGTGTTTATTATCTAAAAACTAACAATGACACAGGGCTTCTGATAAAGAGAAATCCCCAAAGAAACCAAGACGCCGAAGTCCCAGAAAGTCCAGACCTAGAAGATTCAGTACCAAGTACAGATGTTATAGATTCCAAAAGACGGCCAGTAAGAAATGTAAGAAAGATGGTAAAGAAGAGGTATACAACAATCTGCCCCCTGTTTTTGGTTTTGGTTGTTTTTTTATTATTTCAAACTTTTGTCTGAAATTTAGACAATTTCAAAACTCTACTGTAATAAACGCTATTATGAGTGTAATTGCCATATTTATTTTTTGGTCTTGTAATAACCTTAAATCAATAAAAATATTCTATTTAATTATTCTCAAAAACGTTTTACACATATTCGAAAAAAATTATTCAGGGTTAATTTCAATATTGTACGTAGTGTTGATTTGTGGTGCTGTGATTGTGACTGTCTTCTTTTACTTCTACACTGTCTGCAGGTACTATGAATTGTGTACATTGTGTCATCAAGTATATTTTCGTCAATGTTCTTTATTATCTGTTTTAATCGTGTAATAGCTGCCTGCAACTGTTGAAAATAAGCACGTATATACACTGTATACTAAAATTGAGATTATTTAAAAAGACAGAAAGAAAACTAGAGGTGATAGAGCAAAAAACTGTTTATAATTTGAATTCAGCACACCCAAATTGTAGTTTAAAAAAACACCTATTCACATCTCCTCAGACAAAAAATATTTTTTGTAACATGTTATTATAAGACTCATTGGTTTGTTTGGTTTGTTTTATGGACATATCAAACCTCAGTGGGTCAATTTAATTCTTGCCTCAGACAAAAAAATATTTTTGTAAATCAGTTATATTGTATACCATTGTATCATTTTATTTCACCTTTATTTTGTATAAATTACTATTAATAATATTGACTCTATTATAAATATTTTATATAAAAATATTTAATAAAAAAATTAATGGGTCTATAAAATCTGACTGTAAAATACCAGCTTACATTTACATTTGAACTTTAAAAAAGAAACTTGGCGAACCTGCGCCCAGTATTTTACCAATGCTACCTTTGTAACATTCTGTTAATACAATTTTTTGTTTGTAATCCAGGAGTTTTGTTCCTATGCCATTGTGCTGATTTATTTATATGGTCTTAAATGTTTGAACACTTTTATTGGAATATTGACATCAAACATCCCATATCTACCACCATAGGACTTAAAAAATATTTGACAATAATCCTTGTGCTACAAGAATGGGAATGAGAGGGGGATAAAAAAATAAATGGAGTGAAGTGAAGATTTTCCTTAATTTAATTTTTAGTAGCTTTTTATTTTATTAGATCTCAAACTCAAATTCAGGAAATAATAAAGGATAAACTCTACGGGTTTCGTAAACCAAACCCCATGGTTGGTGGGGGCCCTTGCCTTGTCATGGCCTAAGTTTGCTTAAAGCCACCAGTGCTCTACCAAGTTTATAAAGTATTATTGGTTGACAGAAAGTCAAATCAATATTTTAAACTTTTGCTTCTTTACTCTTCAAATTGTTTTCTTTGTTGCTTGTAAATTGACAAGTTAAAACCACACACATAGAAGAAAGAAGAGGACGAGAGAGAGAAGAAAGAAACGAGAGGAGAGAAAGAGAGAAGGAGAGAGAAGAGGAAGGAGAGAAGGAGAGAAGAGAGAGAGAAAGAGAGAGAAAGAAAGAAAGAAGAGAGAGAGAGAGAAAAGAGGGAAGAAAGAAAGAAAGAGAGAAAGAAAGAATGAACGAGAGAAAAAAAGAAAAGAATGAACGAGAGAGAAAAAAAAGAATGACGAGGGAGAGAGAAAGAGGAGATAAGAGAGGAGAGAAGAAGAAAGAAAAAAGAGAGGAGAGAGAGAGAAAAGAAAGAAAGAAAGAGAGAAGAGAAGAGAGAGAAAAGAAAGAAAGAAATAGAGAAAGAGAGAGAGAAAGAAGAGAAAGCAGAAAGAGAAATGGAATAAAAAAGAGAAAAAGAAATAAAGAAAGAAAAAAAGAAGAAAGAAAAGAAAGAAATAAAGAAAGAAATAAGAAGAGAGAAGAGAGAAAGAAAAGAAAAAAGAAAGAAAGAAGATGAAGAGAAAGAAAGAAAGAAAATGAAGCTATCTTTCAAATGATAAATTTAGATATAAATTCAATCTGGAAAGAATAAATTACGGTTAACTTAAAAGTTTGCATTTTTGCATTTGGAATCTAAATCATGTTGAATTTTTTTGCTTTTTCCACAAATCCCTTATAATGTTTAACATTACATTAGATGGGTTACCTACTCAAATACACCACAAATATAATTCTGTGATTATAAACATCTTTACAAATAATCCACATATGGATTATTAAATATCTGATTTATAAAAATAAGAAAAGAAGTAATTTGCTGCAGACCTTGTGTTGAAAAGGCTTGTCAAAGAATTTCAAAGGCAGGCATTGAAAAAAACCATTAGAAGTAAATGCTTCTGCAGCAACAATGATATTTTAGATACTCAGTCATCAGATGGAGGCACGCTTAGTTTATATCTAATGGGAAAGGTATGAACCAGGCCTGTCTCAAGATTTCAGCTATGTAAATAATAGGGCAGATTTTGATTCTTTAGGATTGATAAGGGCAACCAGTCTAGGAGAAGAATTTAAACAGCTGTACTCTGTTTAAAGATAGCAGGGTAGGAGCTGCTATCCCCTATTGACGTCTTCAATGATAATCTGGGAATAGCTTAAAGATATTGGTACAATTCAAATGAGTAGCCGCAGACCAACTGGCCTCACCAACCTACAGTGCCATGGGTAAAAGTTTGGCCACTCACCCTGAGTCATAACAGACGTTCTCCTGGGCAGAGTGAAACAACCCGATGATTAAAAAAAAAAAAATGATAAAATAAAATAAAAATCATTAAAATTGATCAGCCACCCAACAAGCCAAATAGAACCAATTCTATACTTTTTTTCTTTTGTATAATGCTCCCAAGAAAAGACAAAAAGTGTTAAGCAAAAACAAAATAACAAAAACAAAAAACCTGTAGAATAAGGCATTCACATATTGCCACATATTAAAGAACATTCATAATTCATTTCACTTCCATTTTGACAATTAATCCATTAAATATTAATCATATTCACTTCCATTTTGGACAATTGATCCATAGTAATAAATCTATTTCACTTTCCATTTCGACAATTGATCCATTAAATATAATTCATTCACTTCCATTTTGACAATTGATCCATTAAATATAATTTATTCACTTCCATTTTGACAATGATCATTAATATAATTTAATTCACTTCCATTTTGACAATTAATCCATTAAATATAATTTATTCACTTCCATTTTAACAATTGATCCATTAAATATAATTTATTCACTTTCCATTTTTGACAATTTAATCCATTAAATATAATTTATTCACTTCTATTTCGACAAATTAATCATTAAATATATAATCTTATTCCACTTCTATTTCGACAATTAATCATTAAATATAATCTTATTTCATTCTATTTCGACAATGAATCCTTTAAATGATAACTCTTTCACTTCATTTCGACAATTATCCATTAAATATAATTATTCACTCTATTTCGACAATTAATCCATAAATATAATTCATTTCACTTCTATTTCGACAATTTAATCCATTAAATATAATCTATTCACTTCCATTCGACAATTAATCCATTAAATATAATTTATTCACTTCCTTTTGACAATTGATCATTAAATATAATTTATTCACTTCCATTTTGACAATTAATCCATTAATATATAATTTTAATTAAAGAAGTGAGAGAAAAAAAATGTGAAAAACAATTTTGATGAAGTGTTTGTAGATTTATTATTACATTTCACTCTGTTACGAACCTAGTCAGATGATTCATTTGGAAACAATTGTTTGAAAAAAAAAAAAATAATGAGAAGGTTACAACTGCTTATGAGGTTGTCAGATGTTTCTAATTACGTTATTAGACAACCTTATATAATGTAGGTAACTTTTCTCAAATTCAAAAAAGATTTCAAATCATAATGTGAAGATACCCGTACAGATCATTACATATATAGATAAGATTAAAACAATCTATTCAAAACTGATTTTCGTATTTTTCCCTTCCATTCTGACAAATATTTTATCCATATTCATTAATTAAGAATGACTTCATTTTATAGACAGAAATTTTTCTGGGATTATTTTTTCTTGTCAAGAAAATTTCCGAAAGAAAACCCAATTATTATAAGGTTTATTATCTCCTTGAAAACTAAAGTGCAGTATACCGCGCCAGTATTCTCTCAACCTCTCTACGGTTGCAGAAACCTGGATTGATATACAAAGCAGATGCCCATGTCTACTACATGCGTACTTGCGCAGGATATTAAATGTCAGGTGGTGGCAACATGTGTTCAAACAGGACCATCCTAAGGAAACTGGGACTCCCTGGCATGCAATCAAATATTTGTCAATTGCAACCTGAGATGGGTGCACTTAAACCAGACTTGGGGGATGACAGACTACCAAGCAGATTCTGTACTCTCAACCCGATAGAGGGATCACGTAGAATGCGGTAGACCAACGCTCAGGTACAGAAACATCAAAAGAAACCTAAGACCTGGAATATCCCCGTAGGGCAGTTGGGCAAAGACGCAACAAGATGGGTCTGGCCACTTAACCGACTTGGGGATGAGAGACTATTAGAAGATTCTGTACTCTCAACTGAGAAAGGGATCACGTAGAATGTAGAATCAAAAGCTCAGGTACAAAGGACACACCAAGAAGAACCTGAAGGACTTAACATTCCCATAGGCAGTTGGCATGACGAACCGAGAGACGATTAAATTGGAGGAAAATGATTCGTTGGCGTTATCATCGATATGTATTGGACAGCAGTACAGATAGTTAGTGTAGTATTAGTTATTATGAAATTACAGTTAACATTGTTTTTATTTCCTCCACTTCCTTTCATTATAATAGATCTAAATTACTCTCTAGACTAATGGGTCAATCTTGATGAAACTGGCACATGATTACTTCACCAAGGAGTATTTAAAGTATTTCATGGGGCGGTGAGGAGAATGGCTGGGAATTATTTTGACTTAAATGGTGATCAGGAGAGAAAATCAAATCAAAAGCAATAAATTAGAACTTGAGGCGGAGATGAAATGCTTTTCAGAGGGGGGGAAGCCCCTGGTGTGCATGAACAAGATCTATTTAATAATGGAGATTGTCTGTATTTCTGTCTGCGAACAAAAACAATGTCAGTAGCTCTACATCACAGCTTACATCACAAATATTCTTATTATATACACCAAAATTAAGTAAGCAATTTAAAAAAATGTTTTTACTCTCATCCTTTTTTTGGTTTTTTTTACAAGTTAACAAGAAGTTAACTAAAAAGTTTTACAAACAAATAAATACCTACGATTTTGTTGGGAAAATTGATGTGGAAAATATTCAAAATAATTTTGATTATTACATGCATGCAAACATTTTATTTGAGAGGGACAGGGCTCTGTTTTTCATTTCAAATTGTTTTATTTTTTTTTTAACCCTTTGATAAATGATGGATTTTGCTTACTCATGATACAAACCGTCTGACATTGAATTTTTTAACTCCCATTCCTCTCAGGCAATGTCTTTAAAAAATCAATTTTTACGATGACCGGAGGTGTTTTCTGTTGCATAGTTGATAATGTCCAATTTACACTATTCATTTTAAACCTATAAGATTATTTTTTCCATCATATTGATAATGATGAAAGGCATTTTTTTAATTAATTTAAACTTTCTATTTAAAGGAAGATTGCCTGCCCAAATACACAACACTTGTGTAATTTTATGTTTGAAGTTTATTCGGTCATATCTTTTGTATCTTATTTTTTATATTATTTTAAGGTTGTAAGTTTTCAAGCGATATATGGTTATCAAATCCTAGAATCTTTCTAACACTTCCAGTTAGTGTTGAATATACCCCACCTCGTGCAAGTTTTTCCAAAGCTCTTAAAGTATAAATATTGTTCAACAGAAATGCCTGCTTTAAGCTTTTTTTTTTTTGTATAATTAAATCCAAGGGCCAATGGACAAATACTTATGCTAGTGTGAAACTAGATATGGAAGCAATTTTTTTGATTCTTAAAGAAATCTGGGATGTTCTTTTGAAAATAAACTTTGAAAGACCGTTTTTGAATTCTTTGTTTTGAATGTTCTGCCACTTATAAATGTTCTTGTGATTGAAGCAAATGAAATTTGATAGGTGTTAAAATGGTGGGTTTATTGGGCTGCAGTTGTTTGAAAATGAAAGATTGATTTACACACACACACACACACGTTAGGAGAATTTATAATCCCAGGCGACAAACTTGACAGTACCAAGCGCTGTTGACTTTATGTTTACACAACCATAACTTAGTATATATGCTTTTTAATAATATTGAGCACTTTTTATTTATAAATACATATACACACACACACACAATATAATTTATATAATATTTAAATAAATAACAAAAGGATTTAGAGATTCTGCATTTATAGACTATGTTCAGGGAGCTTAGACAAAAATGTCCAATTCTCCTGCTCATCAGATGCGAATGATGAATTTTCTTATTTTTAAGGCTTTGAAAAATCTGTTTCAAATGCCTTAAAAATTAAAGAATTATTCATTCGTGTCTGATGAGCCGGAGAAATTGGGACATTTTGTCTAAGTCCCTGAAATAGTCTATAATGCAAGATCTCTAAGCTTTTGTTATTGTATTTAAATATAAATTTGCTCTGTGACGTCTAACAATAAGAGCATACATTGAGCTCTCAAACTGCGACAAGTGTTTTTAAAAAAACCTATGTCGTAAGGAGATTCTTCTTGACTTTTGGATTAACTTTTTATATATATATTATATATATATATATTTATATATGTTGAATGGATAAATAAAATTTTCTTTTCCTTTCATTTATTTTTCCTTTCACAGTATCGTCAGATTCATTTCCATTTTCATTTACATTATATATATATATTATATATATGTAAGCTGAAAATAGAAATGAATCCAACAATATGTTGAAGGAAAAAGAAATAAACTTCATTTATCCATTCAAACATTTTCTTTCCTTTATTTATTTTTCATTTTCAACATATATATTATATAATTAATAATACTATATATATATATATTATATATAGCTTTTACTAATTATAACTATACAAAATAGGTAGAATTTGAACAGACAATAAAAAATGAAGATTTTCACGAACCTTGGATAACTTTCATCCCTTTTAAAATAGTGTAGTTTATTTAACAGCATATAAACTCCTTATGAGTTATTTAATAGAAAATGATTAATTTTGTAAATGCTTGCTTGTAATTCTATATTCATGTTCCATTACAATATTTTTCTTTATGGTCTATAATATTTGTTTGTACAAGTTAATCATATAATGTATTCAAATCAATACTAATAATTTATATGGCAATTATTAAAGTTTAAAGTAATTATCCTATTTAAATAATAATAATCATCATTTATTACAGTAAGTGTTTCAACTTTCCATCTTACACTAATAATTTTGCCAAGCAATTATATGAATTTTCAAGTAACACTAATTAATAATCCTGGTAACACATTTATAGCTTAGTATTTTTATTACAAATATTTGTACATAGTTATATGGTATCAAGTATTTTTATCTGAATGAAAAAAAAAGATCTATTTGACTTCATTGATGGGGCCTTATTAGTTACTACCATTTGGGCCAGAGTGGATTAGGAGTAAGACTCCATAGTCTCCAAGCAGAGCCCTCACACCAGATTGCAGAAGTTAGTGTCAGAATCCAGGACACCCTTTTCTGGGATGGGTGAGAGTTACCATTCTGCCAGGGATGCAGTTCGTGTATTCTAATGCTGGCAATATGGCATGTGTCAGGGCTTTTTTAATTTAGGAAATATTGTTTGTATCTATTAATAATGGAGATTGTCTGTATTTGTGTCTGTAACAAAAATTACATCATCAGCTCTACGTCACAATTTATTATGTTATATACACCCAAAATTTGAGTAAGCAATTTTAAAAATGATTTTTACTTCTCGTCCTTTTTTTTCTTTTTTTTTACAAGTAACAAGAATTTAACTAAAAAGTTTACAAATAAATAAATACCTACGATTTGTGGGGAAATCTATGTGAAAAATATTCAAAATAATTGTTTGTTTATTACATGCACGCAACATTTTACTTGAGAGGGACGGGGCTCAGTTTTCATTTCAAATTGTTTTACTCTTTTTTTTACTCCTTTTAATAAATATGAGGATTTGTCTTACTTACGATACAAACCCTCTGACATTGAATTTTTAACTCCCACCCTCTCAGGCAATGTCTTTCAAAAATTAATTTTACGACCCTGGAGGGAGTTTTCTGTTGCTAGTATAAATAACATTTGATATAATATTTGTAAGTAAAGTAAAGCAAGTCTTTGGGGTGGCTATATGTCGGTATCAGCCAGACAGCAAGGGAGTCTATCCCCTTTTCACTAGCGCTAGACCAAGGAGAATATTTTATTGTCTGAGGTGGGCACCACACTACCATCAGTCCTTACTTTACCTCACAGATTCCTGTGCTATCATACGCTGAGTTGGCAGGGCCGTATGAACAGGAACCTGTGATACTAGCTGGAATTCTACACGGCTTGAAGCATAAACCGGCCCTATTAAAAACACCACTAATATCTAAACCCACACTGCCAAAATGTGTTATTAAGACTAATATCCAGTTCCTATCTACTGATAAATCGAGTGCGTCAGCACTTAAACTGTTCCCCACCAGGCCTTACCTGATATGGACGGTGGCTAATACACTAATAATTCCTTAGTAATGTAGGTATAATAATATGGTCATGTAACCAAAAGGTATTTGTTAGTGGCGGTCGTCATTATGGATAAAAAAGTTGTTTGTTTATTTATTTATTGATTTTAATGGCATATCAACCCGTCCGGGGGTTATGGCATGCTTACCGGTTATGATGTAATACATATTGTGTAATTTATATATATACTTTTAGTAATTGGTTTTAACATGTTGTTACATATTGGGGGTTATGTTGTATGGTATTGATTCGTTTCTGTCTATATTTATGGTATATTTTTGTATCCTAAAAAGGAAGGAATATCCTCCATGTGTACATTTTCAAATAGATCCTTCGTATGTTTGCTTTAATAATAATGGTTTCTGATGTAAGCAAAAAAACCTGCATTCTATGAATAAGTGTTTAACTGTCAAAGTCTTTGCATGTTTCACATTGTGGTTGTTGTTCTTGTTGAGTATTTAGGAAGTGCGTAGTTTTGTATGAAAAAAAGGTTACAAACACGTGAGATTATTGTCACAAGGGCGTAGCATTTATTTCAGGCTGTGTTGTGGGGCCCTGTTTTCGGAGAGAAGGAAAGGCAGAGAAAAGGAGAGGAGACACCTGTTAAATTACTGTACACTTTCAACCATAGTAACCAACTATCTCGCTGTCCAACATAGGACCAGCAGCCCCCATTCCGACACTACGCCGCGGAAAGGCAAAAAAGAGGGCGATTTTCTTCTTTCTCGTTCCTCTCACCATGTGACTTCCGGTTCCGGTCAAAACCACAATTCGGTCGGCTTTCAATTCCTCTTCCGGGGGGGGTCATACCTCGATACCTATTTTTCTTAATTACACATATTTTTTCCGCCAAATATTTTTCGAAGTATGGTAACCAGAATTAGAATTTTTTTTTTACAGTAGCAATTCACTAACTGATTGATAAAAAAATATTACCAAAAATGATGAGAGAATTATCTGTTTTATAAATGTGCCTTGCCAAATATCCAAGTATCTGTCATTTGTATCATTGGGGGGTTGTTGTATCTTTTCTTGCCCTTCAAAGTTATAAAATTCAAAAGATAATCAGTTATAAATTTATAATACCTACTTACAAATTAAATTTGACAAAATTTTAGAACCAAGATTAATAATAATAATAGTAAATGAAATTTATTGTGTACATGCTCAGGGCCACCAAATCATCAAAGTTCATGTTCAAAGTAAACAGAATACATTATTAGTGTCAGAACATGAACAGTTTATCAACAAAAACACAATAAGTATTGTAATAAGATTTTATCTCTTTATTTCATTTAAAAATTTTTTATATTCTAGTTCTAACATTAATTTTAACATACTATACTACCTCATTCCACCTGGTTGGAAGTCTTTATCATTTTCTTAATCTACCCACAACGATAGCCTTTGTTTAAATGTAAATTAAACCATATTAGACGTTTTGATTTAGGGATATTAAAGGTTACTTAAATCAAAAGGCCATTTTTAGTATTTTGATACCTTATAGGATAGTGCTCTGGCTTAGTAAATAATAATTAATAATATTAAATTTATTGTGTACAGTCTCAGGTGCACCAACTTATCAAAGTTCATGTCAAGACACAGAATAATGTATTAGTGTCAGGAACATGAACAGTTTACAGTGGTAATTATGCATGTATGTGTTGCGCCTGTGTGCACATGTGTGTGGAGAGGGGCATCAGTTATAGCGTCGGCCAGTACAGGAAGCATGGAGGCTTTGAAAGATTCATGGATTCAGAAGCATTGTCAACAGAGTTAGTTGTGTAATCCTTACCACTTTAATTCACTCACACACACGGGGAAGTCATCAACCTTGGAGTGGAAATCAAATATGCCCAATACCACAGATTCTATAATGTATGCACAAAATCAATGGATATGAATTTGAATCGCAATCAATGATGAAGCTAAGGGATGGAAATTCATAAAACATTACTTTAAAAGAATAAATTTTTCGTTTGCATGCTGAAACCATAATTATTATATATATATATATATATATATATATGCGTAGAAATGTGAGAGGGTTAATCCGACAGTATGTGGAAAAGTAGAAAACACGGGATGTTATTGGAACTTTGATGTTATTTGTCGACGGTGCAAACATTTCGGGTCTCTTATTAGACCATTTTGTGAGAATTCTATCATTGGAGAAGAACGTTTCGGTCTCTTATTAGCCATTTTTGAGAATTTCTATCATTGGAGTAAGAACGTTTCCGGTCTCTTATAGACCATTTTGAGAATCTATCATTAGAGTAAGAACGTTTCGGTTCTTATTAGACATTTTTGAAGAATTTCTATCATTGGAAGTAAGACGTTCGGTCTCTTAATTAGACCATTTTTGAGAATTTGATCATTGGAGTAAGAACGTTTCGGTCTCTTATTAGAGCCATTTTTGAGAATTTCTATCATTGGATGTAGAGAACGTTTCGGGTCTTATTAGACCATTTTTGAGATTTCCATCATTGGAGTAAGAACTATATCAAGCCTGAAGATGTTCTAATAAGAGCCGAAACGTTGCACCGCGACCATAAACATAAGTTTCCATAACATCCGTGTTTGGCCTACTTTTCTCCTATATATATATATATATATATAAATGGTGATTTGTTTCCAACAGGGGAAAATTCAATGTATTTTATAAAAAAAAAGAGGTCCGCAAAATGATTTTGTTCTCAGAAATATTTCAATAATATATGATCAAAGCCTGAAGAAGATACCAGAAGATCTGAAAACATGTGTTGCTATGTAGATAAAAAGAATAACATTTTTTTCTTGAGAACCTAATCATTTTGCAGACCTTTTTATAAAATATATATATATATAATATACATTACATAGTTAAGAGTAAGGAAATGAATCCGCACGGTTAAAGTATAGATAAAGGATATCAAACAGCCACAATGCCGTTAAATGAAAATATTTTATATCTTTCATAGCTAATATTACGAATATGTGCAATTTTTATAAATCGAAATATTGTTCAATATACTATGAATATGATATAAAATTATTTTCATTTTAACAGGCATTGGATGTTTCATATCCTTTTATCATTATACTTATACAGTCGGATTCATTTCCTTACTCTTAATTTACTATATATGTATATATATGGTGATTGCCACTTCTTCACAGAATAAGGCCATTTCTACAAGTAGTTTGGTTGGAGCAAGCAGACAGCCAAGGACCCAGATTTGTTTTTACGTACTCTATCACATGTGAATCCCTTCCGTTTCCTCACGTGTTGACGATACGAGACCGAGAAGCCCAACACGATGGGCAAGCACTGTCACACAGCGTCGGTCTTAAATGTAGAGTTGTATCCGTTGATGGTTCCGTTATGTGCCGCCTATGTAGAGACCTATTCAGGATGGGGTGCTCAATCCGCCTTACAAACCCCTTACATACACACATACATACATGTGTGTGTGTTGTTGTGTGTGAGAGAGAGTTCTGGTAGAGAGAGACTTGAACCTGGTTAGTAAAAAAAAATGAATGATCAAAATGGGTTTTATTACACAAGAATAGTGAGTTTGATTGTCCTGATCACTTTTGACCTTGTGTCAATCCTACCTTTGTCAAACTTTCATCTTAGATTCGTGTGTACAATGCTTGAGTTTCATTTCATACACCTAGAGCTAATGAATTTTTGGACCATATTACCTTATATACAAGTGGTTCTTGTGATTGTTGTTACAAGTTACTCGACGAGCGAACTGTTTACTGCATACTTTCACTTAAAAGGATTTCACCTCTTCTGTACGCACATGGGCACAGAGGTCACCTGACTGGCTTGAAAGTCTCAGAGCATTCTGTACATTATTCGTCGTTTCTCCTGAGTGGTTCTGTAGCATGGATAGTCAGGTTATATGCTTGGGTGAAAGCACGGTTCGCACTGGTTGCACTTTAAAGGATAATTCATGTCATTAGGTTCATTTTTTTTTCATTTACACCGTCATATCCAGTTGTTTCTTAGGAGTTGGGTTAACTGTATTACAGGGGTGACCAGAAAAAATAGAACCCAACAAATTTTTAAGAAAAACTTTAATTTTTTTTAACTAAGAGTGGTTAGGGTTAGGATTGGGTTTTCGGGAAAAAGGCCCTAAGTTGGTTGTTTTTTGGGTTTTTTTTTTGGTTTTTTTGCAGAGTGACACACTTTGGCTATGGACTTCAATCGTAGCTGGTTGTTTTTTTTTAGCGATTTTTGAGGCAGGGAGGCCAGGACAGTTCTCCTTGAAGAGTACCATTTTTTTTAAATTCATTTTTATTCTAAATCCTAATATAAATTCACAATAGTATTATGTTAAACGCTTTGATACCAATTTGGCTCTGTTTTTCTGGGTCACCCTGTATACAGGGTGACCCATTAACAAAAATAACCCACAAATTTTTGTATAAAAACTGTTAATTTAACTAGGGGGGTTTAGGGTGTAGGGTTGGGTTGGGCTTTCGGGAAGACCTAAGTTGGTGTTTTTTGGGGCTTTTGCAAGTGACACCGCTCGGCACAGACTTCAATCGTAGGCTGGGTTTTTTTTTTTTTCAGCAGCCACCGGCTAGCGATTTTTGAGCAGGAGGCCGGGATGTTCTCCACGAAGGGTAATTTTTTTTTTTTAATCGCATTTTTAATTAAACCTAATCTAAATTCACTTAAAGCATTATTAAACAGCCTTGATACACAATATACTTAACAGAATTAGAAATAAAATATACACATAGGTATTATGAAATATACTTAAGAGCAGCAAAACTTCTTTTCTCAATGCGAGGGGTGTCAAAGCAAACATGAAATTGACGAATAGCCCAGAAATCTCTAAAAAGAGAAAATCAGAAAGGAAGGAATGGGAAGGGGTGTTGAAAAGTTTGCAATTGAAAGATGAAGAGAGAGTGAGTAGGAAAGAAAAGATGGTTTGGTTTGTTTTGTTTTACGGCATATCAACCTCAGTGGGTCATTTAATGCCAATAAAGTTTTGAAATAAATCAATTCTTAATGGATAATACAATTTTTTTATAAATACATTTTTCTATTTAACCCATATATGGACCCTAACAGGTACTACCACTCCGGGTCAGAGTGGACCAGGGGAGCAATGGTGATGAAGGGGTGCTCCACATTCCCCAAACCTCCAAAAACTGGAACCTCACCATCAGATAGAGTTTTAACGTCATTCCCAGGACATGTAGACCCGCAGTCACCGCCTTCTAGCACCCATATGATAAAAAAGGGTTGGGGCTTGCCATAAGGGCAATAGGGTTGGGAAAATCATATAGGTGCTAGGCTTGACGTGAAAGAAAAGATGGTCACCTGATAAAAGAAAGAAGAAAGTGAAGTGATGTTGCAGAAATTCTCTAAGGAGATATGAATGTAAGATTCAACCTTCTGCATAGCAGATTTCTTTTAATTCGAAATAAATAAATAAATAAAATTGAGAATAAAAAATATCTCCTCAGATATGAAAAATATAAAGTGAAGGGGTGGAGGGGGGTGAGAAGGAGATCATGTGGGAAGATGAAGAAAAAAGTAAAAAAAAAAAAAAAAAAGATAAAAAATGAATATTTTTAAAGATGAGGGCTGCCATAAGAAGAGAGGATAAGCGATAAGGCAACAAAAGGTGTAACTCTCTATCAAAGAAGAAAAGAAAAAGGAGAAAGATGGAAGGTGTGAAAAAAGTAGAAGAATGAGTGAGAAGAAGAAGAAAAGTGAAGGGAAGAGTAATAAGAGTGGATAAAAAGAAAAAAAAAATCAAGGAAAAAAGAAAAAGAGAAATTGATGAAAGAGAAGAAAAAAAAATCAAAGGTTAAAAGGAAGAGCAATAAAAAAGAAAGGGAAAAAGAGAAGATGAGGAAAAAGAAGGAAACAGAGAAAGAAGAGGAAACAGAGAAAGAAGAGGAAACAGAGACAGAAGGAAAAAGAGAAAGAAGAGAAGAGAAGAAGAGAAAGAAGAGGAAACAGAGAAAGAAGAGGAAACAGAGAAGAAGAGGAAACAGAGAAGAGGAAAAAAAAAGAAAAACAGAGAAAGAAGGAAACAGAGGAAAAAGAGACAGAAGGAAACAGAGACAGAAGAGGAAAAAAAGAGAAAGAAGAGGAAAAAAAGAGAAAGAAGAGGAAAAAGAAGAAAACAGAGAAAGAAAGCAAATCAAGATAGAGGAAGATTTGCTAAGAATAATAATGGTTGAAATGAAAAAAAAGTTATTTCTTTGAATGATGTATTTATTTTTAATTTTTAAATATTTTTTTTTTTTTTTTTTAGAGAGAGAGAGAGAGAGAGAGAGAGAGAGAGAGAGAGAGAGAGAGAGAGAGAATCTCAATTAAAAAAATTTTAAAAACATTAATAATATTGGGTTAGACCATGCAAAGCAATTCAGAAAAAAACATAATTGGCCAATATTTCCAGGAGTCATCAATACCATTGGTCCTACCCCTCTTCATCCTCGACAGAAAAAAAACCTCCCAAAAAAACCTAAATCTTCTAACTCACCCTGGTTCCTTTTTCTCATGCTCATTTATTGTAACCCTCACTAACCCCTTTCTTGTTTCATAGTGTCATACCTAATGACTTTAATTGCAATATATATATATCTTATTATAATGGAGATTGTGCATTTTTCTGTCTGTAACTGAAACTATATTACTACTCAAATCACAATTTCCTTAGTTATTTACATCACATTCTCCATGATTTTATTTTTATTTAAACCTCAATTATTAATAAAATTGTCTTACATTATTAACACTGTTGACCATATCCACATACTAATAACATGCAATTGTATTTATATATACAACAAAATAGTAGTTTACAATGTGAATGGGAAGGCTAATTTGCATATTGATATCAAAATTTTGATTTTAATAAATATGTGCTCAGTATTATTGATTTCTAATTGTTTGGTTTTATCTTAATGAATATAAGCAAAAATATTGAGGATAAATCTTTTAAAAAATTCATTAACAAGAAGAAATAACCATAATTTTATTCTTTACTTCCTATTTTAACTAAACAGTTAGCAATGAAAGACGGAGTGATAGAACGGTAAGTTTTGGTTGTTTTATTTTTCGATTATACCCCTCCTCTGTTTATAATACTTTTATCTACATTCTTATTTAGTTTCATTAGTCTTTCTAATTTAGTATAACTAGCAAAATAAAAAACGCCCTCCGGGCGACGTAAAATAAATATTGCCTGAGGGGATGGAAGTTGAAAATTCAATATCAGATTTTGTATCATAAGTAAAGTAAAATCATCAAATTTATTAAAGCAGTAAAAAATAAAATAAATTTATTAAAGGAGTAAAAAAAAAAAAAATTGAAATGGAAACTTAGTTCTGATAACTTTAAATATATATCAAAATAAAACAAACTATATATAGATAGATAATACCATTAAATAACTTGTTTAAAAAACCAATGAGGACTGTCTAAAATTGCATGTTCAAATTTTGGGTGTATTTATTCTATGTTATGACGTTTTACGTAGTGTGACGTAAGCAGTGACGCAGTTTTTGTTACAGACAAAAACCGGAAGCGAATCTCCATTATTAATAGATATTTTATTATATTAAATCTTGAATACTTGCACCCAAAGGGTGCATATATTTGCTAGTATATATAACAAATAAAAAAGAAAACAAAAAAAAAAAGAAAAGAGAGAAAGAAGGAAAAGTTAATAATGTTAACACACAGACATACACACACATTTAAAAAAAATTATTTATACAACTAAAATAATAAAATGCAAACTCAAACCTTCCCCCTTAAAAAAAATCTTTGACAAGTGAAATGAAGATAAAGAGGGAAAAAAACAAGGAAAATTAGACAATGCGTTAACATCTAAGGGTCTTTACGGCAGGAGGGGTGGGTCTATCCTCACCCTTTACCTTTATTTTATTCATTCTTGAGAAACATGTCAGCTGGTAAAGTGTGATCACACACACTGAGGAAACGAAGGTGGGTGTATAGTATTATCTGCATTATTCGGACTATTGTCCCCATCTTCATTGTTATTTGTACAACATTTCGGCCGATATGCCCTCCGGCCTTCTTCAGTTATTTCTTGTCGGACTTGGGAACCTTCTCGGACTTGGGGACCTTCTTTTCAAACTCGGGAACTTTCTTGTTGTAATCGTGAGTTCGAAAAGAAGTTTCCCGAGTCCGAGAAGAAATACTTGAGGAAGGCCGGAGGGCATATCGTCCGAAAAGTTGTACAAATAACAATGAAGATGTGAACAATAGTTTGAATAACGCAGATAATACTAATCATCAAGCCTCATCTCAAACATTCAGAGAAATAGAAGGTGGGTGTGTATTTGTAAGTGGGGGTCAATGGAAAAAAATGTTTGTAAAAGTGTGGCACAAAGCTTTTTGGGAAAAAAAACAAGAGGGCGGCCAGAGAGGGCTTATAAGAGGGTGTAGGGATGCAGACCCTTGCCCTTCCTTCCTCTCTTGATCGCCTCTCTTTAAAAAATGGTAGTGTTGTTGTTGTCGTTGCAGAGAGTTTTGTTTTTTTGTTTTTTGTTTTGTTTTCACTATTTTTAAAAAAACTTTTTTTGTTTTCTTCTTTTTGGTATTATCAACATCCTTGTTGTTATTCCTTTTCAGTTATGGAAATGGTCTCTGGTAACCTTCTTCGAGGCGGTCGGCTGATTTGAGGACTCACAGGCGCTGATGTAGTGTGTTCGTCTGAGCGAGCCTGGTGAAATGGTGAACACCTATGTAGACAACGGCTTGGTGCTACAAAAATAAAATTCAAATAGAAATTACAAATCAAAAATAATTTTAGAAAATAAAAAATAATAATATAATGAAATTTATTGTGTACAGTGCTCAATTGCACCACAACTCATCAAAGTATCATGTCTAGTACATAGAATAATGTATTAGTGTCAGGAACATGAACAGTTTACAGTAATAATATACATGTATGTGTACAGTGCTCAGGTGCACCACAACTCATCAAAGTCTCATGTCTAGTACACAGAATAATGTATTAGTATCAGGAACATGAACAGTTTACAGTAATAATATACATGTATGTGTACAGTGCTCAATTGCACCACAACTCATCAAAGTCTCATGACTAGTATACAGAATAATGTATTAGTGTCAGGAACATGAACAGTTTACAGTAGTAATATGCATGTGTGTGTGCTTAGGTGTGTGGAGAGGGGTATCAGGTATGGTGTTGGCAGACTACAGGAAGCATGGAGGCCTTGAAAGATGCAGTGTTTCGGCAGCCTACAACAGACGCAGGCAGCTTATTCCATGCCTCAACAATTCTGAGCATGAAGAAATGTTTCTGAAAGTCATGTGAGCTGTGCTGTTTTCTGTTCTTTGCTGTATAGAAATAATTTCTGCACAGATCCAATTTACCGCACAGATCCCTGTGCTACTCATACGCTGAGTTGGTGAGAGCCAGTATTGAACAGAGTACCTTGTAGTTCCTAGTTGGCCACTCAACCGACTGAACAGAAGTACCCAAAATGAATTTCAATCACTAATTTTTTTTAAAAATTGAATAAACCCTGATTTTTACGGAACCTTGGGAAAATTTTTTTTAAAATAACAGATTGCAAAACAATAGTTTTCAGACAAAATTGCTGACATCATTACAAAATGGATCATTTAAAAAAACAAAAAACAAACCAAAAAAAAACTATCAAATGGATTTTAAACTACAAGCAAAAAAAATAATCAGATGGCAGGTGAATAATTTTATATACATATCTAATTCTATAATTTGTCAATATAACAGCTTTAAAACGGTCCAATTCATAACAGTAGTTTTCCTACGTCGACAAGGGAAATAAATCTATTAATCAAATGAAAGAGTTACTTCCCTTGGCATAACCTTAATGCTTGCAAATAGTTTTCTAAATAGCATCAAAAAATAAAAAAAAGCAGCAGTTTTAAAAAAAATCACAAGTTTAGAAACGAAAATAAATTAATTAATTTATAAAATAATTTAAAAAAGAATTATAACGTGTGTGTTGGTAACGGCTTTGTTTTATTCATTCTTTAACTAGTGTTGAATCATTAACATTGCAGTGTAGGATTTTACAGGCAACTTTCACCTGTAACACATTTGCATGTTGAATTAAAAACAAATTGCACCTCTGCAGAGGGGTAAGACTCCCCCAATGGGGCCACCTGTTGACCGTGGGTGGCGACCCGTGATGCTTAAGGATAGAGTCCAGGTGAATGAGTAGTTCATGACATGCAATACTCCAATTTGGCCCTATCTTGGGCTAGACGGGCGGTCGGAGAGGCCCCCCTCCAATCAATCGGCTGGTCACGTCAAGCCCTAGCACCTATATGATTTTCCCAACCCTATTGCCCTTATGGCAAACCCCAACCCCTTCTTATCATATGGGTGCTAGAAGGTGGTGGCTGCGGGTCTACATGTCCTGGGAATGACGTTAAACTCTATCTGATGGTGAGGTTCCAGTTTTGGAGGTTTGGAGAATGTGGAGCACCCCTTCATCACCATTGCTCCCTGGTCCACTCTGACCCAGAGTGGTAGTACCTGTTAGGGTCCCATCTATGCGTTAAATAGAAAAATGTATTTATAAAAAAATTGTATTATCCATTAAGAATTGATTTATTTCAAAACTTTATCGGCATTAAATGACCCACTGAGGTTGATATGCCGTAAAACAAAACAAACCTAAACCTAAAAACAAATTCTGATGCAGGGTTGTCCACAAAGTGTTTCTTCACTGACTGCAGTCTCGCATAGGTCAACTAATTCTGCCCAACGCTCCACTTACTTCAGTTATTTATGGGCATAGTCCCCCAAAATCCAGGCACATCAGTCGAACCTCGCGTCCGTGCCATGCACAATTCTCGTGTATTCGGATGGACGCGTGTACACCCCCAAACATCCGGCCACCTGAATTGCACATCGCTTCCATCCAGTGCCTAAATCGCATTTTTTTGCATTCGGGAGGGCGCAGGTTCGACTCCGGCAGGTGTTGTATACCCTTTCCTTACTTCTATTATTCTTCTGCTCATCTTTGGTATCTTACGTTCTTCTTTCAGCGTCTGGACCTAATCTTGGTGGTTGGTCGTCCTTGATTCATTTCTTCTAGGTCAGTCTTGTTGCCAAGACATTCATCAACCACAAAACCATATTATTTATTTAAACCTTTAATTACTTAACTAAACATACTTCTCTAACTAACATAGCGCACGTGTGCAGTGAGCTCCAGCTAAGGCAGAAACATCTTATCTGCCTGACGTTCAAGCTGAAACTGACAGCCAACCAGGTCCCACGTGACTTCACGTATTTCGCGGGCTTTCTGTAATATTCCATGGAAAGTCCCGCGCGCGATATGAAAAGGGGGCATCCTTTCAGAAATACAGGGGGTTGACAATAATCTATGCATAGATTATGTAACACAGGCAAGACAATGTCTTGCTCTTTTTCTAAATGAGTACGGTAGTACTCGTTCTCCGTTACAATTTGTTCTATTCTTCTGTGGGTATATTTAAATACTGGCATCTATATTATATGAGATATTAATTCCTACACTTCATGGAAGTTTTGATTACATCAGATCTGCCCATTCCAATAAGATTATCAATGATGGCAAGTTCACTCATTTTGTACGGGGCGGGGTGTGGGGGTCCCTACCCCCACACCCCACCCCGTAAAAAATAGCAATCTTCTTGATTACAATCTTCTAGTGTTCATATAATGTCTTATCTTGAGATGGTAACTATTTTTATTTTTGTACTTCCTGCAACAATTGCATGGGAGATTGAACACAAGGTACTGTGTGTGTGTGTGTGTGTGTGTGTGTTTTCCAAGGAGAATAATGTTGTGTATTAACTGTAAAGAGCTATGTTCATCTTAAGACTATTCTAATATTGTATCACCTAAACTATTTGGTAATTTTCACCTTTAGTTG
Source organism: Doryteuthis pealeii (assembly GCA_023376005.1). Lineage (NCBI taxonomy): Eukaryota > Metazoa > Mollusca > Cephalopoda > Myopsida > Loliginidae > Doryteuthis > Doryteuthis pealeii. Next base: position 58,059,790 of record CM042172.1, on the reverse strand, counting down.
TCAAAATTCCTAGCAAATAAGGCAATTAGAGTAACCTCCCTTGACTTTCACTTTGAAAGAAGCCGGTAGCTATTTTGAAAGTCTCCATGCGAAATATACAAATCATAGAAACTTTTTCGAAAACAATACAACTGCATGCTTTAATACAAAAATATCATAAAATGTGTTCTTAATAACAATTAAGTTCATTTCAGATAATTTTATGCTAGGAATTTAGCCAACTGACTTTCACTTTGAAACAAGCCGGTAGCCATTTCAAAAGTCTTTGTGCGAAATACACAAATTTTAGAAACTTTTTCGAAAATAATACAACTGCATGCTTTAACACAAAAATATCATAAAATGTGTTCTTAATAACAATTAAATTCAATTGTCATTTAATCAAATGGAAATTAGATGATGAAATTATAAGAGATTGGTTTGGATTGTTCTGTTTTATGGCATATCAATCTCGGTGGGTCATTTAATGCTGACAAAGTTGTGAAATAAATTCATTCTTAATGCATAATACAATTTTGTTTATAAACTCATGTTTTTCTATTCAACCCATAGATGGGACCCTAACAGGTACTACCACTCCGGGTCAGTGGTGATGAAGTGGTGCTCCACATTCCCCAAACCTCCAGAACTGGAACCTCACCATCAGATAGAGTTTAACGTCATTCCCAGAACATGTAGACCCTGAGCCACCGCCTTCTAGCACCCATATGATAAGAAGGATTGGGGGTTGCCATAAAAGCAATATGGTTGGGGCAATCATATAGGTGCTAGGGCTTGACGTGGCCAGCTGATTGATCGGAGGGGGCCTCTCCGACCGCCCGTCTAGCCCAAGAAAAGCCTAAAGTGGAATATTGCAAGTCATGGACTGCTCAGCCATCTGGGTTCTATCCTTAAACATCACGGGTCACCACCCACGGCCAACAGGTGGCCCCATTGGGGGAGTCTTACCTCTCTGCAGAGGTGCAGTCGCTGCATTCTAACGCCCCAGCCAACAGGACGGAAAAGCTGTAATTGATATGCTGTAAAACCAAACTAACTTCTTTTTTAAAAACAGCGTTGAGGAGAGGTTGGTTAGCAGGCGAGACTGGATGGGCTACAGATTGATATTGCTATAATTGTCTTCTATTCTAACTTTGATTCTATTGTAAAATAGTCTATTATAGTATAATCAATGATAACTTTGTTAGAAGACTGTTTGGTATGTTGACCTTTGTTTTGTTTTTTTGGTTGTTTATTTTAAACATACTGTCTAAGTATCTAAATTGTTCTATCTCCTCCACAGAAAATGACGTTAATGCACGCATAGGAAAGGCATGGGCCGCTATAAATAAATTATCGGTCATATGGAAATCCAATCTCACAGACAAGTTAAAGAGACAGTTCTTCCAGGCCGTTGTCGTATCAGTGCTGCTGTATGGCTACACCACCTGGACCCTAACTAAGCGACTAGAAAAAAGTAAAGTAGATGGGAGCTGCACAAGAATTCTACAGGTGATCATGAACAAGACGTGGAAACAGCACCCCACGAGAAAGCAGCTGTACAGTCACCTGCCACATATCATCCAAACCATCCGAGTAAGACAGACAAGACACGCGGGACACTGCTGGAGAAGCAAGGACGCACTCATAAGCGACGTCCTCCTGTGGAAGCCAGCACATGGGCATGCCAGTGTGGGCCGACCAGCAAAGACGTACATTGATCAGCTCTGCGCGGATACAGGATGCTGCATAGAGGACCTCCCGAGAATGATGAACGATAGGGACGGATGGAGAGAGACTGTCATGGATATCCGTGCTAACAGCGTGACACGATGATGATGATTTTAAACATGTTAGAATTAACTCAATAACCTTTAAGTATTTATTAGTTTTCCCAAATGATGTCGGGTAGTCTAACTAGTACACAATAAAGTGAATACACACTCTACACAGATTGTAGTACCACAAGAATAATGTTCTTAAAAGTATTTCAGAAACAAAACTGAAAGACTGGATGTAAAATTCTTACAAATATTTATCGATTTAATCTAAATATTCCTTGCTTTACTTAAGCTTTAAGAAGAATAAGTTTTAAGAGACCCAAGATAGAAATATAAAATGCCACTATGTTGGGAAATGGTTAAAAATAAAGTCACATTTGAAGGCCAAACAGAAAAGATGACAATACTGTACACATAAGAAAAATTTATGGGAATTATTCAGATTTCATACATCCAAATATATAAATTATATTATTATCATTAAATAACAAATCTTTCAGGAAAAAAAAAAGAAATAATAATACTGGTTTACAAAGAAATTGAGGCAAGTACAAAAATAGCTGTTTTAACCTAATTTGGGGGTTATGAATTCAGATTTGAAATCCGTTTTTACTCATCACCTCTAGTTTTTTAGATATGCATACTGTACATTTTGTACACATACTGTACATAAAGGCATATATGCATTCAGGGTCAATTTCTAATATTGTGTGACTTATGGCTTCTTTTTTAGTTATTATGCAATAAATGTAAGTGATAGCATTACATTATATATAAGGGCCGGGTTAGCTCAGTCGGCAGAGTGTTCGGCTAGAAACCACAAGGTTGCTAGTTCGATACCCTCCCTCGCCAACTCAGCGTATGAGTAGCTCAGGGAACTGTGCGGTAAAGTAAGGAGCTGGTGGTAGGTTTGGCGCTCCACCTCAGACGCTAAAATAATCTCCTTGGTCTAGCGCTAGTGAAAAGGGGATAGACTCCCTCGCTGCATGGCTGATACCGACATAAGGCTACCCCGACGACTTTACTTATATATATATATCAAGATGGATTTTGGCAGTTAAGTGTAGCCAACACGTCTCAATCAACAGCCAGTAGTGCACTGGTAGTCAGCGCAGGAGGCTGTTGTCCCTCGCAGCGCAGGAGGAAGGTGTCCCTTGACAATTGTGTTACACAATCTTTTGGGTATATATTTGTATTAAAATTTCCAACGACACACATTTTATTGCCTTACATATGATTTAATTTTACTTTGTTGGATGCTCTTGCGTGACATCCCGGAGGCAAAATACAGCAGATCATCTAAGAAAACACACTTCTAACTGTCTGCGGTACTATGAATTGTGTACATTGTGTCATCCAAGTATATTTATTCCGTTAATGTTCTTTATCTATCCTGTTTTATCTGTAATAAGCTGCTGCAACTGTTGAACTCTGTACTCTGTATATACTAAAATGAGACTATTTAAAAGACAGAAAACTAGAGGTGATAAAGCAAAGCTGTTTATAAATTTGAATTCAGCACACCCAAATTAGTAAAAAAAAAACACCTATTCCCATTCTTGCTTCAGACAAAAAATATTTTTTTGTAAACCAGTGTAATTAAAACATTGAAAGATTTACTATTCCAGATTTGTAAAGTTAAGATTAAAATGCATGTGAGTTAAATGATCTGTCCAAATTTTGAGTTTGAGTTTTGTTTAACGGTATATCAACCTCTGTGGGTCATTTAATGCCAAAAAGGTTATTGGATTTCAGTCTTTAAAGTAGTGGTTCTATGGAGATATTCAGTTATGTTCTGTTATATGTTGCTTTTTTTTTTTTTTATAAAAAATTTAAAATGTTGTGCCTTAGGTTTCTTGCTTGATAGTAATTAGTGCGGATATGTTTAAGGAATAAAGTTACACAGATTTATATAAAATTAGCTCAATACCACAGATTAGGCCAATAGTCTACTGCATAAAAGGACCATTATACAAAGTATCATGGCTTCTTTCAAGAATACTAAAATCAATACTTTTTACCTCCCTTGGACACTTCAGCAACTCGGACAAAGTCATCCGAAGGCTACACCAAATACAACCAAGGAAACTAGAACATAACAGGTATGCATTTAGTTTGGATGTCGCTTCCCTGTATACGTCAGTGCTGGCCCAACAAGTGGTCAACCTGATGACAGAATGTCTAATCTCATTTGGTCTATATTGCTACAACCTCATTCCACCAGACATGCACCAACTGCTATCCATTAACACCTATTTCGCATTCCATGGACAAACATACAAGCAAATCAAGGGCCTGCTGATGGGATCTAGCCTGTCAGGTTTACTAGCCATCACATACATGGAAAAGGCTTGAGTACTAATCCACACATTTTCCCATGAAGAAGCCAACAAAATCACAACAGTGTTCAACAACATGGATGAAAACATGTTACAGCACAGGAACATAATCACTGCTGGATTTCTGATTTAAAATACAAGATAAAAGTGACATCCACACAGAGACAATTATCCAAGAACCACTATAGGTCTGGTTTGGTTTGGTTTAGTTTGTTTTATGGCACATCAACCTCAGTGGGTCATTTAATGACAAAGTTGTGAAATAAATTCATTCTTAATAGATACTTAATTTTTTAATGAACTCCGGGTCATAGTGGACCAGGGAGCAATGCTGATGAAGTGGTGCTCCACATTCCCCAAACCTCCAGAACTGGAACCTCACCATCAGATAGAGTTTAACGTCATTCCCAGGACATGTAGACCCTCAGCCACTACCTTCTAGCACCCATATGATAAAAAGGGTTGGGGCTTGCCATAAGGGACAATAGGGTTGTGGCTGTCATATAAGTGCTAGGGCTTGATGTGACCAGCCGATTGATCGGAGGGGGCCTCTCTGACCGCCCATCTAGCCTAAGTAAGGGTCTAAGTGGAGTGTTGCAGGTCAGCGAACTGCCCTATCTGCAACACAGGTATTACCATGAGGTGAACGTGGTATACTGCAACAAATGCAACCAATAATATAATATATTGTTATAGGTGATATGCCCTATGAACATAAATGGAATGCGCCAATGACTACTATAAGTAGCAGGAACAATTGTGGCTTGAGACGAAGCAATGCGAGTCAGCTTGTAACTGTATGGTCGGATGCAATCTTCACTTTCTTTGTTGTAATTTCTACTCCTTGTTGTTCAATACATTTGTATCCATTTTTACCAGTTGTTTGTCTTATTTTTTACCCTTAAAACCCCACAACAAATATGAAAGTGTTGTATTTCTTTTTTTTTTTCTTCATCTTCATTACTTTTTAAACCATCAGATTTTACATTTATTTCCTAAAACTAGTCAGTTAAATGTTTTTATCATATTTTTGTTCAATCTTTTTTCCTTACAATGGTATATATGTTGATAGAATTCAATTTTATTAAAATCTGAATTTCAACAAATTCTTTGGAGATGGTCACTCGTAGTGATAGCTTTAAACCGAATAGTTTCAGTGCAATATCATGGTAGGATGATGAAACTGAAAAACATCATATCTCTACTACACATGTATAGGTCAATGCTAATCTAGGGCCAAAAATTTCAAAATTCAACCCATAAATAGGTGTATGTTTCAAAATGCAAAGCTGCTCAAGTGGGAAGTAGCAAGTGTATGTCTTCGTGTACGTTGTACCAATGAAACACTCCTCATTTTGTACTTGATATGTGTTGAATACATCTGTTCTTTACTTTTATCTCTGTGTTGAGTATTTATTTATTACCCCCTAAACAGGTCGTAACAATTTTTATGGTTATTCAATATAAAAAAGAAACCCATAAACCCAATATGTAACAGTGTTATACTTGAAATCATTTGTTAATTGAACAAATGCAAATAACCTGGTCAAGAGGCTTCGACAAATGCAACAAAAATAATAATGAGATAAATTTAGAAATGAAACATTCAATAAATCTTGTATGTCAAATTAGGATTAAAGCAAATCTCGTGATTAACTCTAATCAAAAGTAATTTGGAGATTAGGGCAGGAAAAAGAATATCAACATAATTTTGAATACCTGTAATTAGTAGGATTATCTATGTGATTTTTTAAAGCCACACAGTACATCATTGAACAATTTAAGACAAAACGTTCATGAATATATTTACTAAATTATATACAGAAGGGAAAACCACTTTGATGAAATTGAAGAAAAAAAAAAAAAAAGTGTAATAGACAAGCAAAAAAACAAAAAGCAAAGGAAGAAAAAGGTGAGGATACATACCCTTTGCTATAGGCAAACTTGGAGAACATATCCTTAATACTCTGCTTCTCGGATTTGGGAACCTTCTTGTCGTAATCGGGAGCCATCACGGAACTTTGAACCTAACCCTTTATTTAGCCCATGGACTAAGTAAAGGGTTAGGTTCAAAGTTCCGTGATGGCTCCCGATTATGACAAGAAGGTTCCTGAGTTCGAAAAGAAGGTTCCCGAATCTTTTTCTCATGGATTCTAATGCCTTGAATTTACTGATGGTGAAAAAACTGGTGAATTAGGAGTTTTAGGTGATTTTCGAGGCTTGATAACCCCCCTGAGAGTGGGCAAAAATGTCAAATTTGGTGTGCAAATAAAGTGCCAAACTAATATGATTTTCTGATAGAGTTCGATGAGGAGTATCACATAGTAAAAGATGGTTGATGGCGCTTGAGTATTGGGGGAGATATGGGGCTTCAAAGGTTTGCCCAAAATGCCATTTTTCAGCCATTATAAGACTACGTATTTTGATGAAAGTGTACGTTATTGATTTTATTGTTTTTTCTCATGGATTCTAATGCCTTGAATTTACTGATGGTGAAAAAACTGGTGAATTAGGAGTTTTAGGTTCCCGAATCCGACTAGAAATACCTGAAGAAGGCCGGAGGGCATATCGTCCGGAACGTACAAATAACAATAAAGATGGGGACAATAGTCCGAATAATGCAGATAATACTAATCATCAAGCCTCATCTCAAACATTCAGAGAAATAGAAGGGAAACTACTATGATGAAATTGAAAAAAAAAAGAAAAGAAAAAAGAAGTGAAATGGACAAGCAAAAAAAAAAAACATAGGAAGAAAAAAGTGAAGATACATACCCTTTGCTATAGGCAAACTTGGAGAACATGTCCTTAATACTCTGCTGTCCAGAAGACTTGGCTCCAGCACTGGTATTGGACTGTTTGCTCTTACCCCCTCTTGATTTAGGAAGGCCGGACACACGACATGCAGGCTTGGGAGTGCTGGGTAATTGGCTAGGTGCATTGTCTACAGTGGAAAAGTGGTGACAAGTTAAACATGTTGTTGAATTTTATGAGGAAAACTGTATATTGTAGGTTTCTTTTATTTTTGTATACTTATATATACAATATTTAGTATACTTATGTATACTGTATATTGGAGGTTTCATTAATGAAAATTGAAGGTTAATACTTGAATATTTTGGAGCTTTTTAATTTTCAAATGTAAAAATACCCTAAAATTCTTTCTTGTTACTTTTTTTTTGTGCCATTATTTTATCATCTGATTGGTTGTCATTGTCCAATCAGCTCTCCTCTAGATCTTAACTCTTAACATCCTGTTGAGATTTTTCTAAGACCAGAGCATCCCTATAAGGATATATAAAAAAATGGCTAAAAATGACCTTTGCATTTAAAGTTACGTATTATTTCTCTTAAATCAAAGATTTCTACATATGTTTAATATTAAATTTAAACAAAGGCTATTGTTTGGGGCTGATTAGTTAAAATGAATGTGACTTCCAGCTGGGTGGAATGAGGTGGTATAGGACTTTAAGAGTAAATATCTGCATTGCCTGGTACTGCTGCTGTTGGCTTTCAGTATATGGTATATGCCGTATATAGTAGATCCATTGAATTACTTTTTACAGCGAATTAAAATGGTATTTTGCGTCAAAAATGCAAAAATTGATTTTTTAATTTTTATTTATTTATTATTTTTTTTTTAGACTAAATTTTACACGTTACTTAGTTTTGCAAAATCAAAGTGGCCAATCTTTATCAATATTCTTGAAATTGTACACTCAGAAGACACCTTAAACTACAACCAGGAAAATGTTAATTCCTTCAAGAATTGTAAAGTTAGAAAAAAAAAGTGGGTGGGGGGCAATGTATTATTAATAGAAGTTTTTGCAAGTTAATACTTGAATATTTTGGAGTTTTTTTAATTTTCAAATGTAAAAATACCCTAAAATTATTTCTTGTTGCTTTTTTTTTTTTCTTTTATTCATTCCTTTTTACAGCAGCATTTTTTTTTGTAACAATCTTATTTCAATCTTATCTGTTATTGATCATCAGATATGAACCCCCCCACACACACACACACGTCTCAAATTCATTTTCTGTATATCAAATTTATTACCAACCAAATTCACGGAAACATTTCCAATTAAATAACAAATATACAGTAAAAGAATTTTGACCAACTTTGAAATTTATAACGCCACTGTGTTTTTTTTTTTTTGGGGGGGGGGAGGTCCTCCACTGTCATAGTAAAAAAAGGGGGGATAGAATAAGAAAATTAGGACTATATGACCTTTAGGCACCCCTTTTTGATCTTAATTAAGAAAGGACGTTTTTAATTTACACTGTTAATATCCGGTTGTTTTAACAGACGATTTTTAGATTTTTTTTTTTAATTATAAAACTAACCCCTAACCCTAACCCCTAACAAACAACCGGATATTGACAGTGTAAATGAAAAACATGTCCTTTCTTAATCGAGATCAAAAAGAGGTGCCTAAAGGTAATATGGTCCGAAAATTATTTTGCCATATAATATACAGTATCTATTGATTTAGTTACATTTTTTTTTAAATCTCATTATAGTAACTATAATAACAACCAAGGTGAAGATACTCGACCAAGTATATAAATATATAATAATGAACAAACAATTTCTATTCAAATCAACAAATTAGTTGGAGAGATAGAGACGTCGTTTTGCCTTCATTTCTAAAATTGAGAATAAGTTATCTCATACTTTTCTCACTTTTATCATAAAGGAACAGGTTTCCTTTAAATAGACAAAAAAATTAAATAAAATTTTTAAAAAATCAGATTTTTCAGAGAAATCTCATTTACAAAGAATTAGAAAAGTCAATTTCTAAATTCCAATGATATTATCAAAATCTGCTAGCAGAAAAAAAGACAATATTCTTTTTATTGTATTTCTCTGAATGTTTGAGATGAGGCATGATGATTAGTATTGTAGGCGTTATTTTTGTATTCGCCTGGGGGAGTTGTCTGCCCGTATGGTTCGCTGGTTCCCGCTAGGGACCATTTATATTTAAGCGGCTGATTTGAACGTCTCTTTCTCTTTTTGCTACTGCCTGACCTACGAGGCACATGGGTTAGACTCTGGTCTACCCCCTCTTCGTTGGGGCTTCGGCCCTCAACGCCGGACTAATCACTGTAAGTGATTTATACAGCATGGACTATTCTTAGTCTCATGTCTGTACTTTTACGTGTAACTTCGTATTACTTTTGTATGTATGTTTATGTACACCTCTATGTATTATGTACCATGTTTAATCCATGTGCTGTACCATATTAAATGTTTTGTCTATCAACCCTTGTCGGAGTTTTGTCTTCAAGTATATATCACCTTAATTCTTACAGTATTATTTGCGTTATTTGGACTATTGTCCTCATCTTTATTGTTATCTGCACAACGTTTTTTATAATATAATAATTTTTTTTTTTAGTTGGATCTCTTTTTGGTATATCTGGCATGTCTAATAGTTGAGTCTTTTTTTTTTTTTTTTTTAACAACCTTCTCTGGATGAAACGAACGTGGAAAGTTTCTCCAGCTTCTGAAGGATAGTCGGACCCGTTGGAGGAACTTTCCACATACGTTTTTATCCAGAGTTTCATCTATCTCTCCAACTAATTTGTTGATTTGATTGTTGATTTGAATAGAAATTGTTTGTTCATTATTATATATTTATATACTTGGTCGAGTATCTTCACCTTGGTTGTTATTATAGTTACTATAATGAGAAATTTATTTATAGAAATTTGTCGTAATTCTTGTTTATTTATAGAAATTTGTCGTAATTCTTGTTTAGATAGGAAGATGGATATCTATCTATCTATCTATCTATCTACCTACCTCAATTTGTTCATTTTTTACTTTGTTTATATATATCTATCCACCCATCTCCATTTGTTCATATCAAAAAAGAGAAGCCCCCCCCTCTAAAATACATTTAATGCCCTAAGTTGGTTGTTTTCTTTTAAGTAAAACCACCGAGACGACATAGCTGGGGACGTTATTTTAATAGTCACCAGGTAGCAATTTCTGAGGCAGGAGACCGGGACGCAATTCCTCATAAATTACCTTTAACAAAATTGAATCAGCATTGATTATGAGCCAAACTCAATCAAGATCAGCTTGAAAAGTTCCTCCTGAAGCTGATTGGAGAAAAGCATGACTCCATTTCTTTCCCTCTCCACAGTAAATAGTGGAGCAGCCAGTCTAGGAGAAAGACATTTAGCAACGTATGAGCCAGCGTGATAGGGTAAGACCCACATGTCTTCTTTGGACTGACTAAAGGATGATGATGATGATGATTTCATACTAAGATATCTCTTACAAAAAAAGTAGAAAATCACAGAATTTAAATTAGTATTATCTGCGTTATTCGGACTATTGTCCCCATCTTCATTGTTATTTGTACAATGTTTCGGCCGATATACCCTCCGGCCTTCTTCAGGTATTTCTTGTCGAACTCGGAAACCTTCTCGGACTCGGGAACAATTGGACACATGGCCGAGTGGATAAGGCAGTTAGGTTAAGACAGTTCTAAGTGACAGTTATCTCTGGTACCCGAATTCAATCCTGAGTGAAAGCAGTTAGAAAAATAATTAACACAATTCCTACCCCAGCTATGGTTAGCGAAATGAGAACAGAATACCCCCGTGGACTAAATAAAGGGTTAGGTTCAAAGTTCCGTGATGGCTCTCGAATATGACAAGAAAGTTCCCAAGTTTGAAAAGAAGGTTCCCGAGTTTGAAAAGAAGGTTCCCGAGTCCAAGAAGAAATACCTGAAGAAGGCCGGAGGGTATATCGGCCGAAACATTGTACAAATAACAATGAAGATGAGGACAATAGTCCAAATAACGCAGATAATACTAATCTTCAAGCCTCATCACAAACATTCAGAGAAATAGAATTTAAATTGTATCATAATTGATTCTATTTCTTTTATTACTGTCATTTATTTGACTAGAAGTCTAGAATTGGTTTGTATACTGACAATTCTATGGAGAAAAGACAAATGTTGATTTGAAATGACAACCATAAAAGGCAATCTATCCAAGGAAATGAAAGATGCCAAAGACACACACTGTTAATTCCTTTTACACATGGATGCACAGGTTGGAATTATTTACAAAGATAGGCTTCTTGTTCAACCAACAATGGCACAAACAAGTTTCTTATTAAAAAAAAAAAAGAAGAAATATTACTATTCCAAGTAAAAAATATTTTTTACTTTATCAAACCACTGGAAAATGATTCAGCAATTAATGTCTATCGGTAACAGTAAAGTCAGCAATTTCCGTTTTATTTAGCACAACAGACCAATATCAACAATTGCTCTTCAAATGTGATATATATATTTACCAACTCCTCCGCACGAGCAGGATACGACACAAGGTCAATTTCTTAAGCGGAGTTCAACAGGTTTCAATTCAGAGTTTTCCTTCTCCTAGACTGGTTACCTAGCCATGGTTAAAGAGCCCAGTCTGCCCTGCTATTTACCCATAGCTGGAGAGAGAGTAGGATTCATACCTTTCCCAAGGGTATTAGCGCTAAGTGAAATGCAATTACCACGTCCAGGATTTGAACTCGGGGCGACGAGTCCATTACCCATGACTTTAACCATTACACCACGCGCTTCCTAATGTGATATAAATTGAAACTGGTTAAAGTGTTTGTGTGTGTTTGTGGGAGGGGTGAATAGGAGAAAGTTGGTAAATGAATAATGAAATAGAAAGAAATAGATAAAGTAAACATCTCGATTAATAATGAAGATTGTCTGTATTTCTGTCTGTAACAAAAACTACATCATAGCTCTACGTCACAGCTTACGCCACAATATTCTTATGCTATATACACCCAAAATTTGAGTAAGCAATTTTAAGAATTGTTTTTTACTCTCGTCCTTTTTTTAATTTTATTTACAGTAACAAGAAGTTAACTAAAAAGTTTACAAACAAATAAATACCTACGATTTTGTGTAAAATTGATGTGGAAAATATTCAAAATAATTGTTTGATTATTACACGCACACAACATTTTATTTGAGAGGGACGGGGCTCAGTTTTCATTTCAAATTATTTTTTTTTTGTTTTTTTTATTCCTTTAATAAATATGAGGATTTGTCTTACTTATGATACATTGAATTTGTCTTACTTATGACATTGAATTTTTAACTCCCACCCTCTCAGGCAATGTCTTTCAAAAATTAATTTTTATGCCGCCCGGAGGGTGTTTTCTGTTGCTAGTTGATATAATAATGTTATGCCAGATTTAAAAAGAACAACACAATAAGAAAAGGCTGAGATTTTAAATGAATTTCAAGTTTAGAAACCTCCAGAAACCAAAGAGAAATAACTGTAATGGACATAAACAAGTTTGAGTTTTCTTAAATAATAAGCATATTTTTTCTAAAATCATATTTATATCTTGCCATTTTTGTTTTATTTCATTTTTTTTTCTTTTTATTTTATCATATCATAAAGGAACTGAGCTCGAAAGACATAAAAATTAACAAAAAGAGATTTACTTTAATTATTTGCTTCTTGTTCAACGAATAAGCAACCTACAAGATTCTTATTAAAAGTTAGCATTACCAGCTCTTAGCTGAAATCGACAGACATTGACAAATTTGTGACCTCAAATAGTTTAATTCTCAATTTCTTGAGGATTTTCTGATCCAATCTTAAAAATCATAGAGATGCATACAATTTGAGTACAGAATCAGAAAGAACATACAATTTTACATAAGAATGTCAAGTTTTATCAAAATTGCTCCAAAAATAAAGAAATGGTGAAAAAATTACTGAATTTTATCTTTTGAATTGGTCCTTGATTGGGGTTTGCCATAAGGGCAATAGGGTTGGGGCAATCATATAGGTGCTAGGGCTTGACGTGACCAGCCGATTGATCGGAGGGGGCCTCTCCGACTGCCCGTCTAGCCCAAGATAGGGCCAAAGTGGACTATTGCAAGTCATGAACTGCTCATCTACCTGGGCTCTATCCTTAAGCATCACGGGTCGCCACCAATGGCCAACATGTGGCCCCATTGGGGGAGTCTTACCCCTCTGCAGAGGTGCAGTTGGTGCATTCTAATGCCCAAGCCGACAGGGCGGATAGACTTAGTGAGTCAAGATCAAATCCTGTTTCACTTTATGCACTCGGGAAAGGCATAAATCCATCTGTTTCCCCCCAGTTATGCATAAATAGAAGGGCAGACTGGGTTTTTCAGCAACTGGTTTAGGAGAAGAAAAACTCTGAATTCAAACCAGCTGTACTCTATTTAAAAACTGACTTTTTCAAATCCTGTCCATGGTTGGGTAAATACACACTCTGAGTAAGCAATTATGAATACAGTTTGGTACCAGATTTTCAAAATTCTTTTACTATATTTATAATTGTTTATATATTTTCAAAATTCTTTTCATAAATGAAATGTATATAAAGAAAATGTTTGCAATTTGTTAGGTATAAATTTTGATTTACAGAAAAATCTTTTTCTTGTTCATATCCCATGATCAAATAAGATTGTTGCAAAAAATGCTGCAATGAAAGAGGATAAAAAAGTAAAATATATAAAAATTGAAAATCTTTAGAAAATTCTTTTACATCTTATTCTAAAAACGTAATTAAAATCTCAATTCTGTTCTTAAGTTTTTATTTGTTTTTTTTTTTAACGAAACGTTGTGTAGATAACAATAAAGATGAATCCAAATAATCCAGAATAAAACTTGAATTCACACTTCATATTCTCTAATTCTATAAATTTTTGTAATTCACTCTAAGAGAGACAATTTTTGGAAAATTCTTTTACATCTTATTCTAAAAACGTAATTAAAATCTCAATTCTATTTTTAAGGTTTTACTTGTTTTTTTAAAAAATTTTTTATAGAAATAAAAAAAATCTAATTTTCTAATTTTATCTAAAAAAAAGAATAAGAAAATTTAATTATTCTATCTAGTAATTTAGTTTATAAACAAAAGATGTTCTCATAAAACAGTAAAATGCTTTTAGTATTCAATTGTTATTTATTTGAAGAAAATTCACTAAAAAGGGAAAATATTTCCTAGGGAGAAAAATGATACTAATTATCTAAAATGGTTCAACATGGACATCAATATATGCTTTTGAAATGTGGGGTTGTGCGAGAAAGAACTTCAGATAAGAATTGAACTTATATCTCTAGTTTTATAAACATTCATTGTGCTGCAAGGAATCATTTTTTATTTCATAAATGAGGTGTAGGGGTTATTTTCCCATTTGCCTGAGGAGTTATATGCCCGCTGGTTGTCGTTTGTTCCCACTAGGGGACCTCTGGTATTTAAGCGGCTATTTCAAACTTCTCTTCCACTTTTCTACCACTTTCCTCGCTACGAGACCACATGGGTTATACACGGTCTACCCCTTTCTCGGTGGGGCTCCGGCCCCCCCCCTCCTAGTAAGTCATTTCTATCTATGGACGCTCCAGTCCTTTTATACATGTAGGTTTATCTACTCTTGTATTTATATCTTATGTATCTATGTACTCTTCTATTATGTATCCTTTGTATTCATGTGCTGTTATCTATTAAATGTATTGTCCCTCAACCCTTGTCGGAGTTGTATGTTCTTCAAATATTCACTTTGAATAATACAGAGGAAAGGCAGAAAAGGCACGATGGTAAATTAAGGTCAACATTTATAAAAGTGAAAGATGAGGAAACAAAAAAAAAAGTAACAATAATCGGGAAATAAAACCTCGGACAAAACAATATGGACACGTCACTCTTGGAAAAATGTTTCTTCTATATTCTTAATCCATGAAAAATAAACTGTAGCGAAATTGAAGGGCAGAACTGTGGACAAGCAGATTCCCAACCCCCACAAACAAAGCGCGTCCGGATATGTTTGGCCTGTGTGAGGAGGAGGAGGAGGAGGAGGAGTGTGGCTAGTGACCACGGAAATTGAACTCGCCACCTCCTCGTCACTGAAATGCTGTTGACATTCCGCACGGGCAGTGCAGAGTAACCCGGATGTAAACAGTATCGTCATGAGGATTGACGAATATTTGAATTGCTGGTGAATGTTGAAGTTCTGCACGGGCAATGCAGAGTAAATAGCCCGGATGTACACAGTTAGTGTGTATTTAAGGGCCTGCCCTCCCAGACTGAGAGAAGTGACAACTGTAGTAGGAATTTGATGTCGAGACGAGTGGAACAGAAAACCATATTTGGATCTTGCTGTTAAGAAGAGAGTAGTAATTTTGTGAGAGATTGTTGCCGACTGAAGACTTTGTCAGTTGGGAGAGCATATGTGTCGGACTTGACTGTGCCCCCCCCCCCGGATTTTACTTTCATTCTCGTTAGATAAATTAAGCACAAATCCTATTTTATTTGTTAGCCAAATTTTCTGACTTCATGAAACATACTTCAAAGTGATTTTGGGTCTCAAACAAAATAGGTTTTGTCTTAGATGTGTGCTTAGTTTCTTTTTCTTGTATTCAAAATTACAGAAGAAATGTATGACGGTTAACGAGAAAGGAAAAAGAGGAAGACATTGTCTTGCCTGCCAGGATCGAACCTGCGTCCTCCCACATGCGAAAACAAATGCGATTTAGGAACTGAATGGACACAAGGTTCGACTGATGTTCCCGGATGTTTGGGTAATGTGCCCATAAGTAACCAAAGCGAGTAAGTGTGACAAGCAGAGAAGCTTTTGGCTTACGTGAGACGGCAGTGAGAAAATATCATTTTGACGACGGCGACGGATTTTCAGCTGCTGGTCAAAGACTGTGTTGACCAAAAGAAAGTTTGGCCTGCGAGAAGACAGTGAATTCGCTTCTTTTTGGTCCCCCCCCCCCCTCAGCAGGAACTTGTTGAAGCAAATATCTATTTTTCCCCTCTTCTATAAAATTTTTTTTTTTAAAGTGGTGATTTCATATGTTTTGCCAGGGGTAGTAATAAAGACATTTTTCAAAGCCTCCCTTCAAGGAAGACAGAAAAAAAAAGGGAAAAAAAAGAAGAGAAAATAAAAGAAAAGAAAAAAGCAATTTATAAAAAGAGGAAACAATTAAAAATAAAATAAAATAAAAATGGCGGCATACCTATAATAGGAGTTGATGAATGGCTGGAAGGAGATTTCAGCTCCTGACCAAACAAAAAGACAAAAAAAAAAAAAAAAAAAAAAAGAAAAAGAAAAGAAAAGAAAAAAAAACACAATGAAAATGAAAATAAAATGCAATAATTTTTGATTCTATCGATTCTAATTAACCCTTTGCATGGCAATTTGTTAGGAATGACAGAGAAAATTTTAAAATCTGAAACATTAATGACTCACTTTTTAAAATCTGAAACATTAATGACTCACTTTTTAAAATCTGAAACATTAATGACTCACTTTTTAAAATCTGAAACCATTAATGACTCACTTTTTTAAAATCTGAAACCATTAATGACTCACTTTTTAAATCTGAAACCATTAATGACTCACTTTTTAAAATCTGATTAATGACTCACTTTTTAAAATCTGAAACCATTAATGACTCACTTTTTAAAAATCTGAAACCATTAATGCTCACTTTTTAAAATCTGAAACCATTAATGGCTCACTTTTTAAAATCTGAAACATTAATGGCTCACTTTTTAAAATCTGAATTATTAATGACTCACTTTTTAAATCTGAAACCATTAATGACTCACTTTTTTAAATCTGAAACCATTAATGACTCATTTTAAAATCTGAAACATTAATGACTCACTTTTTAAATCTATTAGGACTCAAAAGATTTTTTTTTTTTTTTTATCTGTCATTTTTGTATGATCTTGTCATGTAAATGGCCAATCTTTGCTTCCATAAAATCAAAGGGATAACAATAAAATAAAACATAGCAAAATAAATATAACAAAAAATACAAAAAATCAAACACACATGCAAACAGAAAAAATTAAAAAGAAACTAATTGCTATAGAAATTACAGTAGATTTGAGTTTATTTGAGATTGACCCAATCAGTAAAATGTTCATTTTCAAACATTTTATTAAACAAAAACTATAGAAAAAACCCAATCAGTAATGTTTAATTAAATATGAATAATTATTTCAATAGAACAAATAATTCAATTTTCTTCTTTTGAAATCTGGAAATTTAAATTCTATATGATTAGTTGTCTTGCAGCAGCATGGCTTCCCACTGATTATTGTTTATTACAACTAGAATTAACATGACATAAATCAAACTTTACTTACATTCTGGTTTTAATCATTAAATTTAAACATGTACAATTACACTATTCACTATTGATGGGTGCAACCTGGAAGCTGTGGAGAGCCTCAAGTACCTCAGGTCCACCATCTCCAACTCAGTCTCCACTGATACTGAAGTCAACAGTAGAATCGTGAAAGCAGCAGCAGTTATGGCCAAACTGAGTCAGAAAGTCAGAGAATTATTTTTCATGGATGGCTGTTGCAAGGAACTTAAAGATATTTTGAAATTGCCTTTGTGGTGATACAACATCACAGTTTTGTTTCTCCGATTCAATAGTTTGCCTCTGTCTCTATATTCATATTATAATTTGAATTAAAAAAAAAAAAAGAAAAAAAAAGAAATTGTTCACTGAAAATAACCGGATAACGAAAAAAAAAAAAAAAGAAAAAAGAAAAAAATGCAAGACCCGGAGGAGCAACGTGGCCGTCCCTCTGAATAAGAATTTATTGAGGGGACAAAACCACCCAAAACTAACACCACCACCTGCTTAATTAATTAATCCCATATCATAAATGCAACCCCTAAGGTAATGAGAAGAACTGATACAGAAACCTTTTCAGGATTCCCTAGGAAAAAAAATGTATATATAAAGCCCCATGAATTTCTGTTCACCATTTTCAATAAGGTTATGAATTTGCTAATTAAAGCACAGAATATTTCCTATGAGAATAATGAGACACACACACACACACTTAAAATACATTCACATATGTATACATACAAACATATGAAATCCTAAAAATAGACTTCATTATCAAAACAATAATTATGATAGAGAATAGCTACATAACTATTTTTGGTGAATTTAATCACAAGATGGTCAATAATCAATAATTGATCTAAATATAACTAATCAATAAGTCCTGAGAGGGAATACACTGTGTGTTTTAGGCCTTCAAGATGATGTACGTCTTTGTTAAAAGTCTTGTCAGTGTGAGTGATCATTTTGAATGTAATAACAACAAAGCCACTCTCTGAACAGATCAACTGATTTAGTTTGTTTTGTTTTACGGCATATCAACCTCGGTGGGTTATTTAATGCAGACAAAGTTGTGAAATAAATTCATTCTTAATGCATAATACAATTTTGTTTATAAACTCATGTTTTTTCTATTCAACCCATAGATGGACCCTAACAGGTGCACTTGGAACGGTCCCAATAAACTACAGGGAGCAATGGTGATGAAGGAGTGCTCCACATTCCCCAATTCTCCATTTTTAAAATAAATTCATGTTTTTCTATTCAACCCATAGATGGGACCCTAACAGATACTACTACCACTCCGGGCCAGAGTGGACCAGGGAGCAATAGTGATGAAGGGGTGCTCCACATTCCCCAAACCTCCAAAACTGGAACCTCACCATCAGATAGAGTTTAACGTCATTCCCAGGACATGTAGACCCGCAGCCACCGCCTTCTAGCATCCATATGATAAAAAGGGGTTGGGGCTTGCCATAAGGGCAATAGGGATAATTTTGAATATAATAACAACAAAGCCACTCTCTGAACAGATCAACTGATTTGGTTTGGTTTGTTTTACGGCATATCAACCTCGATGGGTCATTTAATGCCGACAAAGTTGTGAAATAAATTCATTCTTAATGCATAATACAATTTTGTTTATAAACTCATGTTTTTCTATTAAAACCCATAGATGGGAACCTAACAAGTACTACCACTACGGGTCAGAGTGGACCAGGGAGCAATGGTGATGAAGGGGTGCTCCACATTCTCCAAACCTCCAGAACTGGAACCTCACCATCAGATAGAGTTTAACGTCATTTCCAGGACACTCAGCCACCGCCTTCCAGCACCCATATGATAAGAAGTATTGGTCGTTGCCATAAGGGCAATAGGGTTGGGGCAATCATATAGGTGCTAGGGCTTGACGTGACCAGCCGATTGATCAGAGGGGGCCTCTCTAACCGCCCATCTAGCCCAAGATAGGGCCAAAGTGGAGTTTTGCAAGTCATGGACTGTTCATCCACCTGGGTTCTATCCTTAAGCATTATGGGTCGCCACCCACAGCTAACAGGTAGCCCTTCTTATTTAATTTTAAAATGTTATTCATTTGTAAATATTTGATTACAATCATAATTATTTAGAGGGCGAGCCAGATCTGGAACAATAATTTAAAAAAATAAAAATTTAAAAAATTTAAAAATGGACAGACACACACACAAAAAAAAGCACAGACACACACACACACACACACACACACACACAGAGAATTTGGAAGGCATGAGACAGAACAAATGAACAGCCACTAGCAACAAATTCAGTTCTAGTAATTTTCTGTAGAAGGGATTTTTATCCTGAAATATTAAGAGTAAATCACAGGTTAACAGACAACACCATAGCTACCTTTTTTTTTCTTTGCACTTCAAAACCAACCAACAAACCAATATAAACACAATGCTTCAAGCAAATTATAAAACCCTTTTATAATTACTAGCAAATAGGGTGCAAGTATTTAAGTTTTAATATAATAAAATATATTAATTTAGAAAGGCTAATGAAACTGAATAAAAATGCAGAAAAAAATTTGGAACAGAGGGGGTATGATTGAAAAATAGAACAACTTTGGAACTAACTCTTCCATCAATTTCCATTACCCCCGTCTTTCATTGGTAAATTTTCCTTATTTAACTATTTAGTTAAAATAGGAGGTAAAGAATAAAATAACAGTTATTTCTTCTTGTTAGTGGATTTCTTTTATGATTTATCCCCGAGATTTTTGCTCATATTCATTAAGATAAAACCAAACGAATTAGAAATCAGTAATACTAAGCACATATTTATTAAAATCAAATTTTAATATCAATATGCAAATTAGCCTTCCCGTGTACACTGTAAACCACTATTTTATTGTATATATAAATATAATTGCATGTTTATAGTATGTAAATATGGTTAACAGTATTAATAATGTAAAACAATTTTATTAATAATTGGTTTAAATAAAAATAAAATCGGGGAGAATGTGATGTAAATAACTAAGGGAATTGTGACATGAGTAGTAATATAGTTTCGGTTACAGACAGAAAAACACACAATCTTCATTATAATAAGATTTATATTTTCAATATGCAATTTCTTATCTGACTATAATAATCATTTATCAACACAGTTATATATGATATCAAATATCCCCATCTAATATCAATAATTTAAACACGATTATATGATTTTAAGTAACTATTCCTATTTAATGATAGTCATTTATTGGCACAGTTATATGTATAAGTATTCTTATCTAACACCAAGGGCCGGGTTAGCTCAGTTGGTAGAGCGTTCAGCAAGAAACCACAAGATTCCCAGTTCAATACCGGCCCTCGCCAACTCAGCGAATGAGTAGCACAGGGATCTGTGCGGTAAAGTAAGGAGCTGATAGTAGGTGTGGAGCTCCACCTCAGATGCTAAAATAATCTCCTTGGTCTCGCGCTATTGAAAAGGGGATAGACTCCCTCGCTGCCTGGCTGATACCGACATTAGGCCGCCCCGACGACTTTACTTACTTATATCATTTCAAGTAACGAATAATAATAATAATAATAATAATAATGTTATCCCAACTAGAAGAGCAGACCTAGTATTGACTAAAAAAAAAAGGGGGACTTGGATACTATTTCTCTGAATTTTTTGATTGATATTGTTATCTACACTATTTCTCTGAATTTTGAGATGAGGCTTGATAATTAGTACTATTTGTATTATTCGGACTATTGTCCTCATCTTTATGGATATCTACAAAATGTTTCAGCGATGTGCTCTCCAGCCTTCTTCAGGTATTTCTTGTCGGACTCGGGAACCTTCATGGAACTTCAAACGTAACCCTTTATTCAATCCATGGAAGTAGACTGTTCTCATTCCGTTGAGCATGACTGGGTACAAGTGTTAAGCTGTGTTAATTATTGTATGTTACTGTCACCCTTGGCCAGGATTGAACCTGCAGCCCAGAGATAACTGTCACTTAGAACTGTATTAACTCAATACCTATATCCGTTGTGCCAAGTGCCCAATTGGTGAATTTTTGGAACCTATATACCTAGAATATTTACCTTTATATCTATTTTTAGGAGAAAATGTGCTTAATTGAAGTCGTACCTAATTTTGAAAATTAATTAATTGATAATTAATGAATTAGGCGGGCATACCTATTCAAATGTAAGGCTAAACAAATCGAGAAAAATCAATCTCTGTATGTACATTTCAGCCTATTAGGCCTCATCAGCTGAGCTATAGACAGGAAGACTGCTTTGTGTGTGATTCGAACCCTGACTGTCAAGCTGACAGGCGGGATTCTAACTATTAAACCAGCAGGTTTTCCCAGATTTTTCGTTTGTTTTGAACTCAGTTATGTATCCATACAATGAAAGAAAGGAATTGTTTGGGCAAAAGCCATCAGCAGTAATGATGTATATCAGAAGGAAATGGAGGCGCGTGGTCTAATGGTTAGAGTCATAGGAAATGGACTCGTCGATCCGAGTTCAATTCCTTGACGAAGCTGTTTGAACTTCACTTAGCACTAATACCCTTGGGAAAGGTATGAATCCAATTCTCCCTCCAGCTATGGGTAAATAGCAGGGCAGACTGGACTCTTTAACCATGGCTAGGTAACCAGTCTAGGAGAAGGAAAACTCTGAATTCAAACCTGTTAAACTCCACTTAATAAATTGACCATGTGTCACATCCTGCTCGTGGAGAGGGATTGGTAAATATATATATCTCAGAAGGAAATGGACAGCTTAAGGGATACCCTCAGTTGTAACAATTAACCTGATAGCAAAACATCAGGTACAACAAATCAGGAATGCAAGACAGAGGATGATACCCAAAAACTTACCACAGTCTGTCTGCCCTATGTCAAAAGCTGGGCTGAAAAGATCAAAAAAATATGTAGTCTATATGACATCAGGAATGACTTGACTCTTTATAAAAATCTCTGAGTCAAGCCCCCCTGAGAATTGTGTATATTTCATCCCATGCAGCTGTGGCAAAGTATACAAAGGTGAAACCTGCTGTCCGCTGAAAGTAAGACTAGAGAAACACCAAAAAGCAGTGGTACGAGGGAAAATAGAAAAGATGGGTATGGCTGACCATATACGGAATGAAAAGGGAAACCATCTGCCCTTATAGGATGAAGTTAAGATAATAGATAGGGAAGAACACTGGAAGAGAAGATGCCTCAAAAAATCAGCACATATGTAAGGCTATTAGCTCAGTCGGTAGAGTGTTCGGCTAGAAACCACAAGGTTCCTAGTTTGATACCGGTCCTCGCCAACTCAGCGTATGAGTAGCACAGGGATCTGTGCGGTAAAGTAAGAAGCTGATGGTAGGTGTGGCGCTCCACCTCAGATGCTAAAAAAACAATCTCCTTGGTCTAGCGCTATTGAAAAGGGGATAGACTCCCTCGCTGACTGGCTGATACCGACTTTAGGCCGCCCCGACGACTTTACTTACTTACTTAGTAACCTCTTAAGTAGACCAAGTATAGAGATGCACACTATTTTGGAACCTATAATTAAAAAAGGCTAGATTAGATTTTTTTTTTTAATTAAAAAAATAAAAAAACGCAATATGAGTCAAGGTAAAAAAAAAACATACAAAAGTATAAAAGTAAATATTCCAGGTAAAATAAGACATTGGGTTTATAGGTTCCAAAAATTCACTCTGAATTGTCCAATTGGACATATGGCATAGTGGATATAGGCATTGAGTTAATACAGTTCTAAGTGACAGTTATCTCTGGGTTGCAGGTTCAATCCTAGTCAAGGGTGACAGTAACATAGAATAATTAGCACTTGTACCCGGTCATGCTTAACAGAATGAGTCTACCCCTGTGGATTGAATAAAGAGGCTGGTTCAAAGTTCCATGAAGGTTCCCGAGTTCGAAGAGTAGTTCCCCGAGTTTGAGAAGGTTCCTGAGTCCGACAAGAAATACTTGAAGAAGGCTGGAGGGCACCATGTGTAGATAACAATAAAAATGAAGACAATCAGGATTGAATCTGCAATCTAGAAATAACTGTCACCAGCCTTCTTCAGGTATTTCTTGTAGGACGGGAACCTTTTTGGACTCTAGAACCTTCTTTTCGGACTTGGGAACTTTGTCGTAATCAGGAGCCATCATGGAACTTTGAACCTAACCCTTTATTTAGTCCATGAGGGAATCCTGTTCTCATTCCGCTAACCATAGCTGGGGTAGAGGCGTTAAGCTGTGTTAATTATTATTCTATGTTACTGCTGCCCTTGATCAAGACTGAACCTGCAATCTAGAGATAACTGTCACTTAGAACTGTCTTAACCTAACTCCTTTATCCACTAGGCCATGTGTCCAATTGGACAATCCAGTGTGAATTTTGGGAACTTATAAACCTAATGTCTTGTTTTTGGCTAGAATATCTTACTATTCACTTATGTATGATTTTTTACCTAGATATACCTAATATTGTTTTTTTTTTTTTGTTGTTCCGTAATGGCTACCGATTACAACAAGAAGGTTCCTGAGTCCGAAAAGAAATACCTGAAGAAGGCTGAGAGCATATCGGCCGAAAATTGTACAGTTAACAATGAAGATGAGGACAATAGTCGAATAACACAGATAATACTAATCATCAAGCCTCATCTCAAACATTCAGAGAAATAGTTATATGGTATCAAATATTCCTATATATTACTGATAAATATCAAACCTTTATTTGACTAATAGATAACAGGTACTATCACTTTTAGTCAAAGTGGACCTGGAGTCATGGCAATGAAGGGATACTCCACACTCTTCAGAAATGGAGCCTCACCATCAGAAGTACTTTAGTGCCATATACAAAATACTCCTTTTGTTGGTGGTGATGGTGTTGTAGGGGATTATCTTCCCTTTGCCTGGAAGAGTTATCTTCTCGCTGCGTTGCCGTTTGTTCCCACTAGGGGACCTCTGGTATTTAAGCGCCTTATTTGAACTTGTCTTCCTCTTTTTATTATTCATGAATGTGTCCTTTTTACCCTACTCTTGTATCTTGTATATCTATGTACTTTATGTATCTCATCGTTTCCATGTGCTGTTATATATATTAAATGTTTTGTCTCACAATGTTGGAGCTGTTATTCAATTATCAACTTTGAATCTTAGTATCTTACCTCTTTGCAGTTGGTATATTTTAAGTCCCAACAACAGGGCAGTAAGACATTTTAAGTGCAGATCTTTGGTTAACAATGAAGATGTGGACAATAGTTCGAATAACAGATAATACTAATCATCAAGCCTCATCTCAAACATTCAGAGAAATAAAACTATTTTATGTTACACAATTCAAAAAAAAAAAAAAAACACACAACAAAACATAAATCTCTTTTGTTTGATTAATTAATAGAAGATTAAATCTGTGATGCTCAACATTGTCAAAAGAACAAAAATATTGATGATCTGCAAGAATGTTCTTCAGAACTACTTTGCCTTTTTATTTAAATTTATCTAATAGAAATTTGTATTTGAATAGACAAAAAACAATGAATGAAAGCAGCCAACATGAAATAAAGACAATTACTGCTGCACTAAACTTAAAGAATTTCACTTATTAGAAAAAGAGGCCACTTGAAATATTGGTCAATGATGCTAAAGAGGTTCTTTAAATGGAATGGCTGGCAAAAAAAATAAATAAATAAAATAAAACTATTTATACATAAATACAAAAAAAAAAAAAAAAAAGAAAAGAAACCATTATATTTCCAATCCATTTAGATGTTTTACTAGTTTCGTGTAAAGATTTTAATGAAATTTCTTGAGATTGTGGGATTTTAATAATGAATCCATTCTGAAATTACTCTGTCAACAACAAAGGTTCTAAACATTTTTCTAATTATACACACACACACAATTGCACATATATATATATATATATAGTTTGTTATATTTATAAGTAAAGAGTGCTCAATATCATTGATAGAGCATGTATATCTAAGTTAGGATAACAAACACATGAAGTCAATATACACATACACAAGTATGTATGTATAATATATATATATATATATATATATATATATATATATATATATATACACACACATATATATATATATATATATATATATATACATATATACACACAAGTACGTATATATATATACATATACACAAGTACATATAAATATGGCAATAGCATAATCTTTACAGATCATTGCCATCCTTCACAATCCTACAACTCCACCACCAGAACCCTTCCTTGCATGAGCCCTCAAATGACTCATCAAACCTGCCGCAGATCCACAAAGTTTGATGAAATATATACATATAATATATATACGCACATATATACACACACACACATACACATATATACACACACACACACACATACACACACACACACACATATATACACACACACACACACACACATACACACACACACACACATATATACACACACACACACACACACATATACACACACACACACACACACATATACACACACACACACACACACACACACACACACATATATATATATATATATATATATATATATATATATAGTTTGAATGACAATTATATCATCATCATATATATACTTTTAAGATACTGGATTAGAGAGAGAGAAAGAGACTCTCTTTATATTTTTTACATTAATAATACATTGAAAATATATTGAATCTGTCTTTGTCAGTCGAAAATCTTTTAGTTCTAAATTTTAACAATCAGAAATATTCAGTTTAACTATATATTATTTATCTATTGTCAAATAAATAGCTCTCAGTCAGTAGAGAATCTGCCTCATACTGACAAAGTTCCAGGTTTGATACTGGTCTTTACCAACTCAGCATAAGAGTAGCACAACTTGGAGCTGTACGGTAAAGTAGGGAGTTGATGGTAGGTGTGGCACTCTACCTCAAACACAAAAGACACTGGTCTAGTCCTAATGAAAAGGGGATAGATGCAGGGCTCGACATTAACGCAGTCCTGTCATCCCGGGGATGATAAAAATTACATCCGGGACGATCAATATGTCATCCGGGACAGTTTGCCAGGGACGGTAAAAATTTTTCATAAAAGTTAGTACTACATTACAATATTGGCCATCCAGTGATTGCCCCAATGCTGACCTCAAAATGAGGCTATGGCACCACAGGTCTATTCTCAAAGCTATGTAATGAATAATGGTGGAGGGAGATAGTTTAAAAGGACCAAATTATGTACTACTAACCCTACTCAGGGTAACTTAAAGTAAAAAAGTATTTTTTTGGCTCAAAACACACTAGGAAATGGATTTTTTGTCCAAATACCCAGAATTATCACTGCTTCAGCTTTTCTTAATGTTTTATTACATGTTATTATGCTACTGATGACTGACAAATATAGATGATGCTAATGAATTAAACAAAAATATTTTGATTTTAGGACGGTCCAAACCCCATTTGGGACGGTCCAAAACCCATTTGGGACAGTCCAAACCCCATTCGGGACGGTTGATAATTTTTGTTCGGGACGGTCATGAAAAAAGTTAGTGTTGGGGCCTGGTGTGGGAATTTTTGTTTTTAAATAACTTTTATATTTATCAATGGCCAAATGTAATCACATTGTATTGGCATTCATAAACAATGCCAATTGGTTAATTAGTTGGTTTTATGACATTTTAATCTTTGCATTATTTTCTTCAATGAAATTATATGGCATCAATTATTCATCTTACTAAAATAATTATTCATATTTAATAATCGTAGGCACTGAATTGTTCACTGATGTACTCGGATTTGGTTTTTGGTTTGTTTTGTTTTACGGCATATCAACCTCAGTGGGTAATTTAATGCTGACAAAGTTGTGAAATAAATCCATTCTTAATGCATAATACAATTTTGTTTATCAACTCATGTTTTTCTAATTAACCCATAGATGGGACCCTAACAGGTACTATCACTCCGGATCAGAGTGGACCAGGGAGCAATGGTGATGAAGGGGTGATCCACATTTCCCAAACCTCCAAAACTGGTACCTCACCATCAGATAGAGTTTAACATCATTCCCAGGACCCTCAGTCACTGCCTTCTAGCACACACATGATAAAAAGGGGTTGCAGGTTGCCATAAGGGCAATAGGGTTGGGAAAATCATATAAGTGCCAGGGCTTGACGTGACCAGCCAATTGATCGAAGGGGGCCTTTCCGACTGCCCGTCTAGCCCAAGATAGGGCCAAAGTGGAGTATTGCAAGTCATGGACTGCTCATCCACCTGGGTTCTATCCTTAAGCATCACGGGTCGCCACCCACGGCCAACAGGTGGCCTCATTGGGGGAGTCTTACCCCTCTGCAGAGGTGCAGTCAGTGCATTCTAACGCCCCAGCCGACAGGGTGGTCGGATTTGGTTGTTATTCTAGTCAAAAAGTTTCAACTCTTGTACCCCACAACCTTCTCCCCATGTCTGTGACAATTACCTTCTGAGAATTCGTAATCAAATCTCATAGGGGAATATTGTTCAAAATTCTCAGAAGGTTAACCACTACAACAGACATCTGAAGAAGGCCAGCTGAAACATCATGATTATAGTAATATCTAAGGCTAGGGTAAAAGACGTTCAAGGGGGTCGAATCGGAGTTCAATTTTCTCTGATAGGGTCCACCTGGAGAGGGGAGTCTAATGTTATAAGACCCGAAACTCCCCGGGGAACCAGGTTTTGACATCACTGACGACGCCCTCTAAAACGTATTAAAGCACATATTCAAAAACTAATTTTTATTTATGGATATTCCAATTCTCTTATTAGATTTAAGTACCGAGCAAGTCTCAGCATGACTGTTGCGAATCCCTGGGCCAATATTCTAATAAATCAAAGATCTACTCGTAAAATTACACAGAGCGAATCTGGGAAGGGGGCGGACTTACATCACGACAGGTTTTCCAATGGAACAGAGAATTGTTGCAAAACACAAAAGGATGCTGTAAGGATGTTGACAAAACATTACCAATTGTCTGCCTTTAGGCATCTTGACGATGTTTTACAAGACTAAGTATATTAGTAAATAATAATGATGATTCCTCATCTGAGTGATTCAAACAAAATTAACATTGAACAAGAGAAGGATGAATGTTTAAGCTAAACACACAACAGAGCTCAACCTACCTTACAAAGTTTATGCACTGTATTGATACTTTGTAATGAAAGATTTACTTTAAAAAAAATCTTCAGATAAAGCATTTCAACTATTTCTTTGAGTGTTTGAGATGAGGCTTGATGATTAGTATTATCTGCGTTATTCGAACTATTGTTCTCATCTTTATTGTTATTTGTACAACGTTTTAGCCGATATGCCCTCTGGCCTTCTTCAGGTATTTCTTCTCGGACTCGGGAACCTTCTTTCCAACAAGAAATACCTGAAGAAGGCCAGCGGGCATATCGGCCGAAATGTTGTACAGATAACAATAGAGATGAGGACAATAGTCCAATTAACACAGATAATACCATTTCAACTATTTTTTACCTTTTTTATCTTTTCAATTACTGGATTTTAATAGAAAGTATCAATCACATAGATATTTACCAACCCCTCTGCACGAGCAGGATGCGACACAAGGTCAATTTCTTAAGCAGAGTTTAACAGGTTTTAATTCAGAGCTTTCCTTCTCCTAGACTGGTTACCTAGCCATGGTTAAAGAGTCCAGTCTGCCCTGCTATTTACCCATAGCTGGAGGGAGAATTGGATTCATACCTTTCCCAAGGGTATTAGCGCCATGTGAAATGCCAACAGCTTCGTCCAGGAATTGAACTTGCATTGACGAGTCCATTTCCTACGACTTAGATTAGACCACGCGCCTCCAATCACATAAGACTATAGATCTGCAATTTCCTCTTCCTAACTGTTGTATCCTTGAGTTGGCAAACAGAATACACAGAGAATACAGGATGTGTGAATATGTATTTATTCAACACTTAACATAGAACAAAGAAGTAGTACAAATCACAAGACAAAATGGTTGGAGTTGACGCAGTAATTTTGTTCGAATAAATTCCGACCTTAGTCACTGCTGCGTCGACTCTTAAATGCTTCTGCGTCAGTCAATCTTGTAGGAGTGTTCACTCCTCTACAACACTAACACTGAAGTTGCTTGAATGAGGTTGAACACAACGTTAAACAGTTTTAGGGATTCCGGTTCTTGGTTTGCCACTCCACCACAGTAAGTTACCCTGCTATATTGGAAACGGGGTTGAATTCAAAATTTTCCATATCCTAGGGTGGTTGACCCACCAAAGCTAGAGAGTATATCCTACTATTTATCCATAGATGAGAAAAGAAGTTATGCTTTTCCCTAGGGCAAACAATATTGTCCTGAACTATATTGGAAGCGGGGTTGAATTCAAAATTTTCCATATCCCAAAAGGGGTTACCCACCAAAGCTAGAGAGTATATCCTACTATTTACCCATAGATGAGAAAAGAAGAAGGGTAGACAATATTGTCTTAAATTCAGTTTTTTTTTTACAATTCAAAAGTGAAAATTGATAAAGCAAACATAGATTGGATACAAATTCAAATTTTTATAGAAAATATGCTTTATGCTTTTTTCTTTTCTCTTTCTTTCTTCCTCCTTCAATTTCTCACTGTTCATTCCACCGATGGAAGAGTTTATTTATATTTATTTATATTATGATAAAAGACAACAATAATAATTTAGGGTAAAACTAGTAATAAAACAATGTGACAGAGAATACAAGGTGAGTGGCGGGCATGAAGGCTTGCCGTATTCTCGAAGGAAGCGGGCTAGGCTTTGCCTGGCATGTAGGACTGACCTAGAATCGAACCCGCGTCCTTCAGAATGCGAAAGGACGACACATTGGCGGGCACCAGAGTCGAGATGCCATAGTCCTGTATTTAAGCGCCAGGTGCCCGGATGATAGCTGCGAGCATTCCAGCGGCTGGGATTGGGTTGACAGTTCCGTGTGTGGGGCACAGATGCCCGGACGATAAGGGGAAACGGTGTATAAGTAGAAGGCAACACCCAGAAGTGGGGTGACGGCAGTAACGAGTGTTGCGACTTCAGCTGCTAGGGATTGTGACTTTATTGTTTGTTTGTTTTAGATAACACTCTAGCTAAGTTAAAAGAGTATGAAGAACTTTGTTGAGTAATGATATTTTGTTTTATAATAAATACTTATTTTGTATTACATTATTATTGTCAATTATTTCTACGCCAGCAGGCACCAAAACATCAATACATTCGTTTTTAAAATGTTATTTTTAATCAACCAAATTTTTTTTAAATAATTTTATTTAAAATGCTTGTGTGACTTGCATACGCTATTTTAGTTGATTTGTAACAATCTTTTTTAAATTGATAAAAAAAAATTGGACTCGCTTCTTTTCGCCCCCACCCCTCAACAAAGACCCTGTTGAGTTAAATATTTATTTTCACCCCTCTATTTTTTCCTTCTAGAAACAAATAAAAATTTTGACAAAGCTTTATCTAAAATCAATAATAATCATAAAATGTTCCTTACCTCTGTTGATCCTATCCATGACTCAATAGGAGAGTTAACTGGTGTGTGCTTTTGTGAACCCCTTTCACCATCATCTTCATCTTGTGAACCTGGACTTTCACTCAGATTCATTGATGGACACCGAGACATGTTGAAAAATGTGCTGGCTGTTACACTTTGGTTAATATCCGACTGATCACAATCATTATCCATATTTCGTGATGTATAGGCATCATTCTCTGGCATTGCCACAGTCCGGGAATTGCCATCACGGCCTCCACCAATACGACTGCCACCATCTGAGTTATGCCGCACAAGGGGGTTACAATGATTGCTTGGTACGGAGAACTGTTGGTTCACATTTGCCTGGTTGCTGCTACCTTTTAGAGCAGAAAAATTGTCCATACTTTGGTTACGACAAAACTGTTGCTGTCGCCAGGAAAAGGCAGAAGCGTTTGAGGAAGTCCGACCTTTATGCATAATTTCTTCACTGGAAATTGACAAAGAATTCTTATCCATACTGCTTAGGCGACTGCGTTCAAACTGATGCTGATTGGGGGACTTGAAGGCAAGTTTATCGATTTTAGGCCTCTCTGGTGAAGTTATATCCATTTTGGATTCTGTTGGACACGATGACTGGGAAAAGAACCTATTGAAATCAATAAAAAATATAGAATTAATCAATTATGCAAATTAGAGCAAGTCATTAAAATACAAAGAAAAGAAAAAAAGAAAAAAAAAGAAAAGAAAAAAAGAAAATAAATATATATGTGACCACAAAGTAGCATTCCCAGTTGATTTTTTTTATTTGAGCTTATTGTTATTTAATCATGTTAGTTATATAGAGCTTTGTAAATGGAGTTCAGAACTGTTTGAATTATACAAATATCCCCAGTGATTCAAAAGTTATGAGAATTTAAAGCCCTGAAATTGGGGTAAAAAAGTGGACATGATTTTGATTAAAAAAATCTGTTAACTCATGGACCATTTCAGAACAAGAAATTCAGTATTTTCTTCACTATTTCTTTATTTTTTAAACAATTTTGATAAAACTTTGCATTCTTATGTAAAATTCTATGTTCTTTCTGATTCTGGTCTTAGATCTTATGTATCTCCATAATAGAACCCATTATTTGGGGAATAAAAAGTAGGAATGTCAAGAGAAAAAAGAAATATATATGTGACCATAAAGCAGTATAATGTCAACCAGTCTAGGTTAGGGAATCACATTCATTGTACATTTATATTTTTTGTATAGTTGTTTAAGAGAGTTTGCACAGTTATATAATACAAGTTTATCTAATACAAATAATTTGGACACAGTTGTATGGAGGGCCAGTTTAGCTCAGTCGGAAGAGTGTCGGAGTAGAAACTACAAGATTTTGAGTTCGATACCGGCCCTCGCCAACTCGGTGTATGACTAGCACAGGAATCTGTGTGTTAAAGTGGGGAGCTGGTGGTAGGTGTGGCGCTCCGCCTCAGATGCCAAAAACAATCTCCTTGGTCTAGCACTAGTGAAAGGGGATAATCTCCCTCGCTGTATAGCTGATACCGACTTTAGGCCACCCCGACGACTGTATGGTTTCAAATATTCCTATCTATTATCAATAATTATATGGTTTCTTTCTATTTAATAATAGTTATTTATTGCATACAGTTATATGGTTTCAAGTAATCCTGAGTAAACATTTATACCTTCAAGTAACTATCCTTAATACAAATAATTTATACACATTTATATGACATCAAGTATTCCTATCAAATACAAATAATTTATACGCATTTATATGGTATCAAGTATACCTATCAAATACAAATAATTTATACACATTTATATGGTATCAAGTATTCCTATCAAATACAAATAAGTTATACACATTTATATGGTATCAAGTATTCCTATCAAATATAAATAATTTATACATATTTATATGGCATCAAGTATTCCTGTCAAATACAAATAAGTTATACACATTTATATGGTATCAAGTATTCTTATCAAATATAAATAATTTATACATATTTATATGGTATCAAGTATTCCTATCAAATACAAATCATTTTTGAACAGATCTATTTGATCTAACAGGTACTAATAATCCAGATCAGTTGACCTGGAAGTAATGAAAGGGTATTCCTAACTCTCCTGATCTTCAGAACTGGAGCCTTATCAACAGAAGCGGTTTACTATTATCTGCATTATTCGAACTATTGTCCTTCATTGTTATCTGTACAATGTTTCGGCCGAAGTGTGCTCCGGCCTTCTTCAGGTATTTCTTGTCGGACACGGGAACCTTCTTTTAACATAGTCTAAAAATTAACACAGCTTAACGCCTCTAACCCAGATATGGTTAGCGAAATGAGAACAGGATACCCTCATGGACTAAATAAGGGTTGGGTTCAAAGTTCCATGATGGCTCCCGATTACGACAAAAATGTTCCCGATTATGACAAAAAGGTTCTTGAGTCTGACAAGAAATACCTGAAGAAGGCCGGAGGGCATATCGGTCGAAACATTGTATAGATAACAATGAAGACGAGGACAATAGTCCGAATAACGCAGATAATAGTAATCATTAAGTCTCATTCAAACATTCAGAGAAATGGAAACAGTTTAGTGTCATATTTAGGACCCTCCCTTTGGGAGATGCCCTACCCTTCTACAGGGTATACAGTCAGCTGGCTTTAAAGTTTAGTATATCAACACATAATAAAGAAAAAATGTATGTGAGAGGAACATTTCTATTATTTGCTCTACGCAACATTAACATTTCAAATTACAAGTATCCCAATCAGAATTTTATCTCACTTTTTAGTCCACTGTCCTCAGCACTGAAGTCAGATATCAACATGTACACAACCTAAATGACTAATGGGTAGGCTGGACAGAAATAACAAAAGTTGGCAGAAGAAAATTGTAGATATGGGGGGGGGGTTTGAGCAGTAAATTGGTAAAAGAAAGATAGGAATCAGTAAAGAGACTGGGGTCAAAAGAACTACACCCAGTTCTGACTAAGCAAAACTTTGAAAAATATCAAGAAAAATCAGTTACAGGAAATGGGAATGATTTCACAAGCGAAGTCCCCCACCTGATACTGAGTTTTATTTTTTTTTTTTTTTAAAGAAAAATTCTCATTATTTTTTTGTTTTTATAGTAGAAACATTTTCTTACTTTTAACACATCACAACTTCCTGAAGAGAATCTTTAGGTATTTCGTATAGATTTTTTTAAATGGTTTGTTGGTTTTATTTATTTTGGTTTGTTTTACGGCATATCAACCTCAGTGGGTCATTTAATGCCGACAAAGTTGTGAAATAAATTCATTCTTAATGCATAATACAATTTTGTTTATAAATTCATGTTTTTCTATTTAACCCATAGATGGGACCCTAACAGGTACTACCACTCCGGGTCAGAGTGGACCAGGGAGCAATGGTGATGAAGGGGTGCTCCACATTCCCCCAAACCTCCAAAACTGGAACCTAACCATCAGATAGAGTTTAACGTTATTCCCACGACATGTAGACCCTCAGCCACCGCCTTCTAGCACCCAGATGATAAAAAGGGGTTGGGGGTTGCCATAAGGGCAATAAGGTTGCAAAAATAATATAGGTGCTAGGGCTTGATGTAGTTAGGGTTAGGGCTTAGTTTTATAATTTTGAAAAAATTTAAAAAACTCTAAAAATCATCTGTTAACA
Organism: Doryteuthis pealeii; assembly: GCA_023376005.1. Taxonomy (NCBI): domain Eukaryota; kingdom Metazoa; phylum Mollusca; class Cephalopoda; order Myopsida; family Loliginidae; genus Doryteuthis; species Doryteuthis pealeii. The sequence goes on along the minus strand of CM042172.1, from coordinate 58,025,326 downwards.
AACAACTGAATTTTGACGGTATAAACGAAAAAAATATCCTGATGAAACGAGATCAAAAAAGGGGTGCCTAAAGGTCATATTAAATTACACCTATAACTCATCCTTTATTTATATGAGTTTTGTTTGCACAATTATACAATATCAAGTATTACTATATAATTGTTGAGTATCTGGCCGCCATCCTTGGCCAGATGTAAAAAGGACTTATAGTAAGTAAGTCAATAAGTATCTGGTGGTCTAGTATCCCTTGGTAAGTCAATAAGTCCTGTGGTATAGTACTATGTTCCTTCGTCCACGAAGATCCAAGTAGCAGTGAGCTAAGGTTAAGAATCAGCTAGTATAAATACAACAACAACAGCAGCAGCAGCACTGCCAGTGATTGGACAATAGGTTGCCTTCCCTGATCAAATGGTAGTCAATGAGTCTATATTCAGAAGTAGGTATCTACCACACGCCTTATATCACCAAAAAAATTCCAACACGCCCCCTTTTTGTTATAAGGTGGGCTATTTTATTCAACAATATTAAATCCTTCCATTGAGGAAAATTACAATCTACAATCATTTCATTGAGAAATGTTTACAATTTACAATAAATTCATTGAGAAATTTTGAATTTATAGTAAAAGCAAAAATACTATTACTATTACTAATCTTAGATTTTACTAACCCTATTTTGTAATTGTAATAAAAATAATTAGCAAATAAATGCATACATACATACAAACATATTATATTTCTCTGAATGTTTGAGATGAGGCTTGATGATTAGTATTATCTGCATTATTCGGACTATTGTCCCTATCTTCATTGTTATTTGTACAACGTTTCGGGCAATATGCCCTCCGGCCTTCTTCAGGTATTTCTTGTCCAATTGGAGACATGGCCTAGTGGATAAGGTAGTTAGGTTAAGACAGTTCTAAATGGATTCCGGGTTCAATCCTGAGTAGAGGCAGTAACATAGAAAAATAATTAACACAACTCCTACCCCAGCTATGGTTAGGGGATTGAGAACAGGATACTCCGGTGGACTGAATAAAGGGTTAGGTTCGAAGTTCCGTGATTGCTCCCAACTACGACAAGAAAGTTCCCGAGTCCGAAAAGAAGGTTCCCGAGTCCGAAAAGAAATACCAGAAGAAGCCAGGAGGGCATATCGGCAGAAACGTTGTACAAATAACAATAAAGATAGGGACAATAGTCCGAATAACGCAGATTAAACTAATCATCAAGCCTCATCTCAAACATTCAGAGAAATAGTTATATGGTATCAAATATTCCTATATAATTACTGATAAATATCAAACCTTTATTTGACTAATAGATAACAGGTACTACCACTTTTAGTCAAAGTGGACCTGGGAGTCATGGCAATGAAGGGATACTCCACACTCTTCAGAAATGGAGCCTCACCATCAGAAGCAGTTTAGTGCCATATACAAAATACTCCTTTTGTTGGTGGTGATGGTGTCTTACCTCTTTGCAGTTGGTATATTTTAAGTCCCAACAACAGGGCAGTAAGACATTTTAAGTGCAGATCTTTGGTCACATGAAACTTACAGATGCCACAGATCAGGGCCTGATATTAATGCCGTTTCGCCGTCCCGGGGACGATAAAAATTACATCCGGAGCAGTTTGCCGGGGAAAGTAAAAATTTTTCCTAAAAGTTAGTACTACATTCCAATATTGGCCGTCCAGTGATTGCCCGATTACTGACCGCAACAAACGGTCTAGTTCTAAACTTAAAATTACTAATGGCAACAACACTGAAGAAATAGACACAGTCACACAGTATATATTTTTATGATTGGAAAAAACCCGCATAAAGATGGAAATAGAATAAATTTTAGTTTATACAATTTTTATTTTATTATTCTTGATTATAAATAAATGTTTCTGTCAACTGCTTCAGCTTTTCTTAATGTTTTCTTACATGTTATTATGCTACTGATGACTGACAAGTATAGATGATGCTAATGAATTAAACAAAAATATTTTGATTTCGGGACGGTCCAAACCCCATTCGGGACAGTTGATAATTTTTGTTCGGGATGGTCATGAAAAAAGTTAGTGTCGGGGCCTGCCACAGATAATATTCAGAACCAGACCATTGTGTTTGAAAAGGTTATTTACAGATAATTAAACAATTGCACAAATGAAAACCAATATTGTAAACGGTAATCAATACATTATGATTAGAAACTGAAAATTCAACTAATTATTGAAATTCAATAAAGATTGAAGATGTAATTATTTTATTAGAGATTAAACAATTTCTTGTCAAAATTTAACAAAAGTATTTTTAGTATTATCTGCGTTATTCAGACTATTGACCTCATCTTCATTGTTATCTGTACAATGTTTCAGCCGATATGTCCTCCAGCCTTCTTCAGGTATTTCTTGTCGGACGGGAACCTTTTTGGACTCTAGAACCTTCTTTTCGGACTTGGGAACTTTGTCGTAATCAGGAGCCATCATGGAACTTTGAACCTAACCCTTTATTCAGTCCATGAGGGAATCCTGTTCTCATTCCGCTAACCATAGCTGGGGTAGAGGCGTTAAGCTGTGTTAATTATTATTCTATGTTACTGCTGCCCTTGATCAAGATTGAACCTGCAATCTAGAGATAACTGTCACTTAGAACCGTCTTAACCTAACTCCTTTATCCACTAGGCCATGTGTCCAATTGTTACATAGTAAGATATTCTTAATGGATAATACAATTTTTTTTATAAATACATTTTTCTATTTAACCCATAGATGGGACTCTAACAGGTACTACCACTCCGGGCCAGAGTGGACCAGGGAGCAATGGTGATGAAGGGGTGCTCCACATTCCCCAAACCTCCAGAACTGGAACCTCACCATCAGATAGAGTTTAACGTCATTCCCAGGACATGTAGACCCTCCTTCTAGCACCCATATGATAAAAAGGGGTTGGGGCTTGCCATAAGGGCAATAGGGTTGGGAAAATCATATAGATGCTAGAGCTTGATGTGACCAGCCAATTGATCAGAGGGGGTCTCTCCGACCGCCTGTCTAGCCCAAGAAAAGCCTAAAGTGGAATATTGCAAGTCATGGACTGCTCAGTCACCTGGGTTCTATCCTTAAGCATCACGGGTCACCACCCACAGCCAACAGGTGGCCCCATTGGGGGAGTCTTATCCCTCTGCAGAGGTGCAGTCGGTGCATTCTAACGCCCCAGCCGACAGGGCGGATGAAAAAATCAAATGTCTTGGTTAACTATATTAGTTTTTAAAAGGTTTCTAATTGCAGACTCTTTTAAATATCAATTTTGATAAAGAGATTTTTAAAAAAGCTTATTTCTGGTTTAAAATATGTAAAAGGAGTAATTTTAACACAAATTTCAGGCTATTCTCTTCTAAAATAAAAATTATGCTCTGAGGGTGGAATTATAATAAAAAAAATTGAACAAGCTCGCACGCGCACACACACACACACACACACTGAGTTTGGAAAACATGAGAGAACCAAATTGACAGCCACTAGCAACAACTTCAGTTCTGGAGATCTTCTGTGGGTGAGATTTTATCTCAAAATATTAAGAATAAATGACAGGTTAACAAACAACACCATAGTTACCTTCTTTTTTCTTTAAACTTGCATTGTGATAGCCTTCAAAACCAACCAACAAACCAATATAAACACAATGCTTCAAGCAAATTATAAAACCCTTTTAAAAATTAAAAATTTAAAAACAAAATTTAGCTGAGGTACAATCATTTTAAAACAAGGGAGTGTAATTCATTATTATGACTAAACTAAATCAAAAGTTTATGTATAGAGCAAATGGAAATTAAAATTAAATGGTAATAATCATCATCATCATGTCGCGCTGTTGGCACAGATATCCATGTCAATCTCTCTCCATCTGTCCCTATCGCTCATCATTCTCAGGAGGTCCTCTGTGCAGCATACTGTATCCGCTCAGAGCTGATCAATGTACGTCTTTGCTGGTTGGCCCACACTGGCGTCCCCATGTGCTGTCTTCCACAGGAGGACGTCACTTATGAGTTCATCCTTGCTTCTCCAGCAGTGTCCTGCGTGTCTTGTCCGTCTTACTCGGATGGTTTGGGTGATATGTAGCAGGTGGCCGTACAGCTGCTTTCTCGTGGGGTGCTGTTTCCACGTCTTGTTCAGGATCACCCACAGCATTCTTGTGCAGCTCCCATCTAGTTTATTCTCTAATTCTGCATTTGTCTTTATACTAGAATCATTTAGCTTTAAGTTTGTTCAAAAAGATCATTTTTATTGTATATATCATTTACCCCCCTCCTGTCAAAATGGTGTACTTTTATTTACTGATAAAATAAAATAAGCAATATTTTCAGCAGGTTCTTCTTTTCTTTCTTTTTCTTTTTCAAGAAATGTAAAAATCAAATGATTCCGTTTGATTTGCATTTTTACATCTCTTGAACTACCAAGATGAGGACATTAGAATAAGTGGACCATAAGACCTTAAGGCACCCCTTTTGTGATTTTGATTTGTGGGGACATTTTTTCCATTTACACCATCAAAATCCAGTTAATTGTTTACAGACGATTTCTAGAGTTTTTTTTTTTTTTAATTATAAAACTTACCCCTAACCCTAACCCCTAACAAACAACAGGATTTTTACGGTGTAAATGAGAAAACTGTCTCCACTAGTCGAGATCATGGAAGTGGTGCCTTAAGGTCATATGGTTCGAATAAGTAAACCATTGTTTAATAGAGTGAATAGGATTCTTTAAATTAAGGAAACACACACAAAAAGTTAGAGCACAAACCTGGAGAATCTAGATTCCAATGTCCAGCTGTTAACACAACACTTGAAAGTGACTAAAACATTTTAATTGTAAAATTTAAACAATCTTAAAAGTTGCACAAGTAATCTGCTCACAATTTTTTTTAAAAATAATTATTGAAACTGTTGTTATTTCTTTATATGCTGAAATATTAAATACTGACTAAGTAGACCACTCCCAATTCAGCAATCACACTTTGAATCCTTAGTCTTGTGGGGATTATCTTCCCAAAGCCAGGAAGGGTTATCTTCCCGCGGTGTTGCCGTTTGTTCCCACTAGGGGACCTCGGGTATTTAAGCGCCTTATTTGAACTTCTCTTCCTCTTTTAGCTAAATCTCCGGTACGAGCACACGGGTTAGACTACTGTCTACCCCTTTCTCGGTGGGGCTTACCCCCTCCTAGTAAGTGATTTCTATGTACAGACGCTCCAGTCCTTTTATGTATGTATGTTTATGTACACTATCCTATTCTATCTTCTATTGTTTATGTATCTTGTTTATTCATGTGCTGTATTATATAAAATGTTTTGTCTCTCAACCTGTGTCGGAGTTGTATGTTCAATGATGATTTTGAATCTTACGGTCTCTAAACCCTGAGCCCCAAATCAGTCTCATAAATTCAAAGTATTAAGTTTTTAAATCTCGGCAAAAGTTAAACTTGATTGTTAATGATTAGCAAGCTAAACTGACAAGCAGACTACTATTAATGATTTGTGCAGATCATGAAGAAGGTACTGTGTATGATCAAACATATCAAAAGTGGTTTTCAAAATCATGCACTGAAAATTTCTTGCTTAACCCAGCACTATGGTTTGAGTAGAACAGTCAAAGTTTTTATCAATCAAATCAAAGACATTGTTTGAGAAAAATCAATAAATTGCATGGCGGAGATAGGGGGTAGGGGATGTGAGTTGATTTACTAATCTGTGGTTGAACTCTTTCCTGTCAATGGATAGGAAGAATAGAAACAAAAGTGATTCTTGTTGGCAATCAATTTTCTATTTTTGCATTCATCAATAAATGTGAATGTATCTTTATGATAGTTTCACTTTCATCTTTTTTAGTTTCCAATATTGTAGATTCCAAGATTACCCCCCCCCCTCACTCAAATAGTGGAATTTATTGGTAATTGGAATCATGGCCACAAACAAATTGTCTATCATATGGAAATCTGATCTCTTCCAGGCTGTAGTCATATCAGTACTGCTGTATGGCTGCACCACCTGGACCCTAATGAGGCGCCTCGAGAATAACCTAGATGGGAGCTGCACAAGAATGCTGCGAGCAGTTTTGAACAAGTCATGGAAACAACATCCCACAAGGGAGCAGCTGTATGGTCACCTACCCCCTATCTCACAGACCATCCGAGGGAGATGGACTAGGCTTGCAGGGCACTGCTGGAGAAGCAAGGACAAACTCATAAGCAATGTTCTCCTGTGGAAGCCAACACATGGACATGACAGTGTGGGCCGCCCAGCAAGGACCTACATTGACCAGCTATGTAAAGATGCTGGCTGCAGGAGGAAGAACTCCCTGGGGCGATGAATGATAGGGAAGGTTGGCGAGAGATTGTCATGGATATCCGTGCTACCTGCACGACATGATGATGTCCATAAATGTTTATAGGAAAAGGAACACCCTATTTTAGGAACTTATGATTTGGTGTCATTATAAATAAAATATCCCTGATTATTAAGTTTAACTCTTAACATCCTATACCGCCTCATTCAGCCAGCTGGAAATCACATTCGTTTTCCCAATCTACCCCAAATGATAGTCTTTGTTTAAATGTAATATTAAACATATTTAGAAGTCTTGAATTAAAGGGAAATAACAGGTAACTTTAAATGAAAAGGCCATTTTTAGCCATTTATAGATAAATCCTTATAGAAATGGGCCTCTGGACTTAGAAAATTCTCAACAGGATGTTAAGAGTTAAGTTAAACACAAGCACTTTGTTAGCCAACCCAAAAGATAAACAATTACAAGAACTAGCAAAATAAAAAAACACCCTCCAGGCGATGCAAAAATAGATTTTTGAAACATATTGCCTGAGGGGTGGGAGTAAAAATTCAATGTCAGCGAGTTTGTACCCTAAGTAAGTAAAATCATCAAATTCATTAAAAGGATTAAAAAATAAAACAATTTGAAATGTATACTTTAAATGTTTTAAAATAAAACAAACTATATATAGATATATAATACCAGTGATGTATTTATTAAAACTTGTTTTAAAAAACAATGAGGACTGTCTAATGTTGCATGTTCAAATTTTGAGTGTATTTATTCTGTTATGATGATTTTGGGTAATGTGATGTAAGCAGTGATGTAGTTTTTGTTACAGACAAAAACCGGAAGTGAATCTCCATTATTAATAGATATACATGTATACATGCAGTGTTAAAATGAAAATGTTGAATAATATATGATAAACTTAATAAAAAAAGCAAACAAACAAACAAAAAAAACTGCTGATATCTGCACCTCTTATTCTCTAAATAATGAGTTACATCAAAGAATTCTGAATATGTTTAATATTACATTTAAACAAAGGCTATCATTTGGGGTAGATTAGGAAAATGAATTCTCTTAGTTATTTATATCACATTCTCAATGATTTTATTTTTATTTAAACCTCAATTATTAATAAAATTGTTTTACATAATTGATACTGTTAACCATATCTACATACTAATAGCATGCAATTATATTTATATGAGTTACATCATGGATATATGTAATATTTGAGCGCAGATTTAGAAAGAACATACAATTTTACATAAGAATGCCAAGTTTTTTTATCAGAATTGTTCCAAAAATAAGGAAACAGGGAAGAAATTAGTGAATTCCTTGTTGTGAATTGGTCTGTGATTTTAACGAATCGTGTCAATTTTAAATCCCAAATTTCGGGGCTTCTCATAACTTTTGAACCACTGGGGATATTTGCATAATTATATATCTATATCTATCTATCTATCTATCTATCTATCTATTCCAATCTGTCCATATCTATCCATCCCAATCTGTTCATATCTATCCATCTATCTATCTATCGATATATCTCTATTCATATCTATCTATCTATCTGTTTATATCTATCTATCTATCTATCCCAATCTGTCTATCTATCTATCTATCTATCTATCCCAATCTGTTCATATCTATCCATCTATCTATCTATCAATATATCTCTAATTATTAGAAATTAGTGAATTCCTTGTTGTGAATTGGTCTGTGATTTTAACGAATCATGTCAATTTTAAATCCCAAATTTCGGGGCTTTAAATTCTCATAACTTTTGAACCACTGGGGATATTTGCATAATTCAAACAATCCTGAACTCTATTTACAGAGATATTTATAACTATTGTGATTAAATAAGAATAACTTAAAATAGAATTAAAAATCAACTGGGAATTCTATGAAAAGATGATGTAATTTGTTCCTAGTTCTTCATTCAGACAAGATTTAATTTATTTCTGAACACAAAAAGACAATTTTTCTAACATTTTATTGAAGATCTAAGAATTCAGGAATAATATTGTATCTATTTTTTCATTTACCTTGAATATCATCAAAATTAGTTTTACAGTTACTCACATTTAAAGGTGTGCTTAACTCTTAACATCCTATTGCGAATTTTCTAAGTCCAGAGCATTCCTATGAGGATTTATCAAAAAATGGCTAAAAATGACCGTTGCATCTAAAGTTACCTATTATTTCCCTTAAATCAAAGACTTCTGAATATGTTTAATATTACATTTAAACAAAGGCTATCATTTGGGGTAGATTAGGAAAATGAATCCCCTTAGTTATTTATATCACATTCTCAATGATTTTATTTTTATTTAAACCTCAATTATTAATAAAATTGTTTTACATTATTAATACTGTTAACCATATCTACATACTAATAGCATGCAACTATATTTATATGTACAACAAAATAGCGGTTTACAGTGTGAATGGGAAGGCTAATTTGCATATTGATATTAAAAATGTGATTTTAATAAATATGTGCTTAGTATTATTGATTTCTAACTGTTTGGTTTTATTATAATGAATATAAGCAAAAATTTCTTCAATGAATCTTAAATTAAATCCGTTAACAAGAAAAAATAACTGACATTTTATTCTTTACTTCCTCTTTTAACTAAATACTTAAATTAGAAAAAATAACAATGAAAGACGAGAGTGATGGAAGAGTAAGTTTCAGTTGTTCTATTTTTCGATTATACCACCCTCTGTTTCAAATCTTTTTATCTGCATTCTTATTTAGTTTCATTAGCCTTTCTAATTTAATATAATATTTTATTACATTAAAACTTAAATACTTGCACCCGGAGGGTGCATATATTTGCTAGTACTTATAATAAATATAATAATAATAATATCCTATAAATAGGAAGTGATTAAGCATTAAGCTTAATCACTGCTAAAAGTGGCCTTTAAGTTGATATAAGCTAATAAAATTATCTTTATGTATAAACCACTGAATAGGAAGCAGAGAGACTCAGTTAAATTTACATTGCCTAGTTTTTAAAAAAAAATGACCTTTTAATTATATCTCTACTACAAAAATCACAGAACAAAAATAAAGAGTATATATTTGTGAAATCTCTTATATTACTACCACTGTCCCATAAAAGGCAATTATATGACATTTTTATGCAAATGTAACAATTATTATAGGAAAGAGGTAGTAATATCAATTGTTGAAAACTTATAACAAATCGGTGAGTACAGCCATGGATTTTAAGTAAAACAGATTAGAGTTCAATCCCTGAATAAATTTTGATGAACAAATTCAAACACACATATAAAAAAAAAAAATATAAAAAATTATTAAACACTTTTTATCCCCCACTCCAAATCTACCTATTAGGTTTTAACAGGTACATTAGAGGGGGGATAAGAAGTGTTTAATCTTTTTTTTTTTAATTAATACAATACAAATATGAACATCATCATAGATTATGAAATATACAAAAGTGTGTCAATAAGTCTGGCAATATGTCAAACATAGCTGAATTTTGACCAGAAATTTTCAATGTACAACTTACAATCTATATGATTAATAATCACTACTAAATCAAGTGCTTCTGGCAAGGAAGGAGATTATGTTAAATATTTGTTATGTAAAATAAATGCTTTTTTTCTTTAAATCCTTTGGCTAGGGACTTAATTGGTGTATAAAAATTTATAAGTAAACATATCAATTATTGTGGGACTGACATATTAATATTAATCAAAAACAAAGATTTGTTGTGGAAAATAAATACTTTTTTCTTTAAATCCAGGGAGCAATGGTGATGAAGGGGTGCTCCACATTCCCCAAACCTCCAAAACTGGAACCTCACCATCAGATAGAGTTTAACATCATTCCCAGGACATGTAGACCCGCAGCCACCGCCTTCTAGCACCCATATGATAAAAAGGGGTTGGGCTTGCCATAAGGGCAATAGGGATGAAATCCTTTGGCTAGGGACTTAATTGATGTATAAAATTATACACTGGTTGACATGTCGTTAGAATCAATCAATCAATTTGAATTTGTACTTATATACAAGTTTACATTACCAAAATAAGAATTTTTTTTTTTTAATGAATCAGATATCTTTCTAGTACATCAATTTCTACATTTGAATGCGTTTGTTAATTGAGGGACAATTGGTTAGTGTTCAAATCCAGGCAAATCCATCATTCTGAATACTGATTTTTCAAAAACTACATACAGACCAGTCCTCCCTATCTAATAGATATAATACAATTTTTCAACAGAGATTTGTTGTGGAAAATAAATACTCTCTTTAAGTCCTTTGGCTAGGGACTTAATTGATGTATAAAATTTATAAGCAAATGTATCAATTATTGTGGGACTGACATATTAATATTCAGCAAAAACAGAGATTTGTTGTGGAAAATAAATCTTCTTTCTTTCTTTTTTTTTTTAATCAATAGGCTATGGACTTATTGATGTACCTACATAAATAGCAAAGTCAGATAAAGCCAAAAATCTTGGTTTGTTTTGTTTGTTTTGTTTTACGGCATATCAACCTCAGTGGGTCATTTAATGCCAATAAAGTTTTGAAATAAATCAATTCTTAATGGATAATACAATTTTTTTATAAATACATTTTTCTATTTAACCCATAGATGGGACCCTAACAGGTACTAACACTCCGGGTCAGAGTGGACCAGGGAGCAATGGTGATGAAGGGGTGCTCCACATTCCCCAAACCTCCAAAACTGGAACCTCACCATCAGATAGAGTTTAACGTCATTCCCAGGATATGTAGACCCACAGCCACCGCCTTCTAGCATCCATATGATAAAAAGGGGTTGGGGATTGCCATAAGGGCAATAGGGTTGGGAAAATCATATAGGTGCTAGTGCTTGACATGACCAGCCGATTAATCAGAAGGGGCCTCTCGAACCGCCCGTCTAGCCCAAGATAGGGCCAAAGTGGAGTATTGCATGTCATGAACTGCTCATCCACCTGGGCTCTATCCTTAAGCATCACGGGTCGTCACCCACGGCCAACAGGTGGCCCCATTGGGGGAGTCTTACCCCCTCTGCAGAGGTGCAGTCGGTGCATTCTAACGCCCCAGCCGACAGGGCGGGCCAAAAATCTACACAAAAAGAATCAGATTATTGCTTATTAGAAGATTGGCAGATTTATTGGCTTATTTCGATGGCATTGCTTCACACTATATTGATTCTTAATTATCAAATGAAATTATCATAAACTCTTTATTTGAATTTTATTATTCTTTTTTGTTTCTTTAAGTAATGTTTACTACTTGAAAAATAAAAAAGAAAATCGTAATTAGTTCCAGGTTAAAACAAATCAAAAAACAAAAGCATAAATCTAAAAAAAAAAAAAAAAGAGAGGAAAGAAAAAAAAAACAATTTAAAAATAGATAAATAATCAGAGAATGTAAATCAAGGGTGATTATGAACTGCTGATCTGTTTTATTCTTTGAAGAGGATTGCCCATCAAAATAGCTGCAGGGCTATAAATAGGATCTTTTTTTTTTTTAACCTTAATTTGCACTAGCTAAATCAATAGCTTGCTTTCAGAGAGCATGCGTGTACACACACACACACACATATATATAAGTAAAGAAATAACAAAAGACTTAGAGATTTAGCATTATAGTCTATTTCAGGGAGCTTAGACAAAGTGTCAAACTCTCCAAACTCATCAGATGCAAATGATGAATTCTTTATCACTTTTAAGGCATTTCTTTATTTATAAATTTGCTCTGTGACTGTTTTCAAATGGCTTTAAAGTAATAAAGAATTCATCATTCGCATCTGATGAGTCGGGAGAGTTAGACACTTTGTCTAAGCTCCCTGAAATAGACTATAAAGCTAAATCTCTAAGTCTTTTGTTATTTCTTTACTTATATATTTGCTCTGTGACTCTAACAATAAGAGCACACATTGAGCTCTCAAACTGCGACAGGTTTTTAAAAAAAACTCCTATGTCATAAGGAAGATTTGTTCTCTGGACTTTTGGATTATATATATATATATATATATATATATATATATATATATGTATATATATATACATATGCATGCAAAAAAATGACTTTATTTTCAATGAGAGACAAGGTTTTATTAAGGATAAATTTATCAATTTTAACTTATAAATAAAACCACAACAGCAATACTATTTCCTTCAGTGTATAAACATAGTTAATATATAAAGTTCTAGCATTAGCTGTGTTATATGTTTGGCTAAATTGAAAATAACTTTTCATGCATAATGTTCTTTTCTCTGGGCTATTTAAAATTTAGCAATCAATTAAATAATAAATAAATAAAAAAGTACACACACACACACACATATATATATACACATGTAGAATTAAACAAAAGGCACATCTCCTGATTAACAATCTTTTCGAGCTTTTGTTAATAAAATTGTTAAACAGGAGACGTTATTTAATTCTACATGTATAAATGGAAAAAATTCTGCCCTATATATATATATGTGTGTATGTGTGTGTGTGTGTGTGTGTGTAGTATAGTGACAAATTTGAAAAAAAACCCACAGGTTTAAATAAAATGAGTGGTAAGTTTATTAGCCGTGTTTATTAAACCTGTGTTTTTTTTTCCAAATTTCTCACTATACTATATACCGTCCGATTCACTTCCATTTCTCTTCACATATATTATATATATATATATATATATATATATATATATATATATATATATACACATATATGTATATGTATAACTTTAAAAATGTTACAATTATGAACACTAGAAGTCTGTATTTGAACAACCTTCTAGTGTTTATAATTATAGAATTTTTAGGTTTTATACCTGTTCTACAATAATACCATCAGGCACATTTTTATGCAATCTTTTCTTATTGGCACTTTATTAGAATTATATATATATATATATATATAAGTATTTAAGTTATTATTTTAATAATGAGCACAAAATTATGACCTCTTTACTTGTCTTTTTTTTTCTCTTAATAAAATAAATAAATATGCTGATTCAGAATCCCCACCTGATACCAATGATTCATGGAAGCAATTATTTTTTTGTTTTCATATTAGAAACCTTTTGTTTAACACTTCACTCTTATCATGGTAGTAATAAATGTAAGATGAATTACTTATAAAATAAAATGGACTAATACTAATAATAAAATAACAATCATTATATTACTAAAATTAAGATATTTTTTTAAAGAATTTTATCAAAATCTAGTAACACCAAACTGTTTTTGTAAGGAGTTTATTAAGTTAATAAATATTGTCAAGAGGTTAAAATTTTATAATTACCTGGTGGACAGTACTTAGACTACAAATGTAAAGGCTATATCATTTTTTAAGTCTTGATTTTTAGGTGACAAAAAAAGTCATAGCTTTGGTCTCTCTATCTAGGAAATGTTCACTTATGTTTACTTTACAAGATTAACTCTTAACATCCTGTTGAGAATTTTTACAGTAACAAGAAGTTAACTAAAAAGTTTACAAATAAATAAATACCTATGATTTTGTATAAAATTGATGTGGAAAATATTCAAAATAATTGTTTGATTATTACATGCACGCAACATTTTATTTGAGAGGGACTGGGCTCAGTTTTCATTTCAAATTTTTTTTATTTGTTTTTTTACTCCTTTAATAAATATGAGGATTTGTCTTACTTATGATACAAACCCTCTGACATTGAATTTTTAACTCCCACTCTCTCAGGCAATGTCTTTCAAAAATTAATTTTTACGACGACCGGAGGGTGTTTTCTGTTGCTAGTTTAAGTAAAATATATTCTTGTAATTGTTTATCTTTGTGGTTGGCTAACAAAATGCTTGTGTTCAACTTAACTCTTAACATCCTGTTGAGAATTTTCTAAGTCCATAGCCCCATTCCTCTAAGGATTTATCAAAAAATGGTTTAAAATGGCTTTTTCATTTAAAGTTACCTGTTATTTACCTTAAAATAAAGACTTCTAAATGGGTTTAATATTACATTTAAACAAAGGCTATCATTTGGGGTAGATTAAGAAAACAAATGTGACTTCTGGCCGGGTTGAATGAGGTGGTACAGGACTTTAAGAGTTAAACAAAACCTATCGTTTGGGGTGGATTAGGAAAACGAATGTGACTTTCCTATGGCCAGAATGAAGCGGTATAGGATGTTAAGAGTTAAAGAAAAAAAGGAAAAAAAAGACTTTTTTTTTTTAAATGGAGATTTGTTTTAGCTGATCTGATAGTCACAAAGGTCCAGTTTAGTATTCTCTTGTATTAAAATCAAACTACTTACTAAAATCTTCATAAAGTTTTAGAATTAAAAAAAAAAACCAAAAAACTAACATTCTAAAAAGAGGTTCTGGGGTCTTATTAACTCTTAACATCCTGTTGAGAATTTTCTAAGTCTATAAGGATTTATCACAAAATGACTAAAAATGGCCTTTTCATTTAAAGTTACCTGTTATTACCCTTAAAATAAAGACTTCTAAACATGTTTAATATTAATTTTAAACAAAGGCTATTGTTTGGGGTGGATTAGGAAAACAAATGTAACTTCTGGTCGGGTGGAATGAGGTGGTATAGAATGTTAAGAGTTAAGCAGAGAAAATTTAAAGGCCAGAGTTCTAACTTTTCTTTGAATTATGCAATCAAAGACACAAAGAGATGTTTGATGAATTAATGTAATATAGTAAATTATCAAAACTAATCTTCAAAGAAATATATTCAAATGATATGAAGATTTAGGAATGGGCTGCATTTCTAAATTTTCATATAAAAATGCACAACAAATATTACAATAATTTCTGATTTTTTAATGAAACTGGCAAAAAGTGAAGATGCTATGAGATCTGAACTTCCTGTAAGGAATCTCTTACAACTGGTTCAGCTTCTATTTTATTTTATAAATGTGTTGGTGGGTTTTGAAGGCTATCACAATGCAAGTGTAAAGAAAAAAGAAGGTAACTGTGGTGTTGTTTGTTAACCTGCGAATTACTCTTAATATTTTGGGATAAAAATCCCTTCTACAGAAGATCCATAGAACTTAAGTTGTTGCTAGTGGTTGTTCATTTGTTCTGTCTCATGTCTTCCAAATTCTGTGTGTATGAGGGGTGGTGGTGCTTGTTTATGTGTGTGTAAATGTGTGTGTAAATATGTGTGCATGCTTATGTCTGTGTGTCTGTTTATTTCCTTTTTTTCTTTTCTTTTTTTTAATCATTAAAATATTAAGAATTAAGAATAAATTTGAGGTTAACAAACAACACCATAGTTACCTTCTTTTTCTTTACACTTGCATTGTGATAGCCTTCAAAACCAACCAACAAACCAATAATGCTTCAAGCAAATTATAAAACCCTTTTAGATTTTAAAAATTTTTTTAATTAATAGTTGTATAAAATTATAAATTCCTTATTTTTTTTAGGAAAAAAAAAAAATCAAAGAATACTATTATTTATACAATTCATCTACAAGATTAATGTAGAAAACAAAAAAATACTACAGGAAGTTAAAGAATAACTAGAATATAAAAAAATACAAACCAGAATCCATGATTCCCATAGTTAGATAAAAAACAGTCACATCACATTTGTAAATAAAGTCCATATCATAGCAGTTAAACCACAAACAAACAAAAAATGTCTGGATCTCTGTATAAACCTGAGTACAACTAACAAACCTTGATCATTTTACTCACTGATGTGGATTTAAAATTTGAGAGTCTAATGGAAATTGAAGAGAATCAAGGAGAGAGAGACAGAGAGAGACACACAGAGTCGGGGGGTGGGGGCTAGAGAGAGAGAGAGAGAGGGGGGTAGAGAGAGAGAGAAACCACTCCACCAATTGAATGGCCAAGCTAAGCCCACACCAATGTTATCTAGATTAATTGCAGTCTTACTGCTAATAATTCCTTGCAGCCAAGTATACTAATCTATTTAAAATAGTGTCATTAGACTAGTGTAGTGGAACAATAAGTTTTTCTTGTTAAAAATAGGTAAAGTACTGACTTCACAAGTAAAACTTCAACTTTTCTCCAAATCAATGTTTTCTATTTTCAAAAAGAAATAACAAAAATATATTATTCAATTAATCAAAAAAAAAAAGAAAAAAAGAAAGGTATGATGTTTTGTCTTATCTTATCATCCAGTTAATCACCATTGCTCTCCATGGCTGAATTGGTTAAGAAGCTTTCAGGTTATAATGTTAAGTTCAAACTTAGTCATAAAGTATTGCCATACTTTGCATAATTTTCTCAAGTGTTTAAATAAAATATTGACTCATTGTTTTAAGATAAAAAGCAACAAAGTAGCTTAATAAACAAAATAAATTCTACTAGTCATTTTGACTTTTAGTCTTGTAGATTTGTAAATGTTAAAAGAAGCTTTCAATTTATAATGTTAAGTTCAAACTTAGTCATAAGGTATTGCCATACTTTGTTCTTGCTGGTTGGTCGTCCTTGATTCATTTCTTCTTCTAGGTAAGTCTTGTTGCCAAGACATTCATCAACCACAAAACCATATTATTTATTTAAACATTTATTTACTTAACTAAATATATTTCTCTAGCTAACACAACGCGCGTGTGCAGTGAGCTCCAGCTAAGGCAGTACATCTTCTCTGCCTGACGTCCAAGCTGAAACTGAGAGCCAACCAGGTCCTACGTGATTTCATGTATTTTGTGAGCTTTCTGTAATATTTCGTGGAAAGGCCCGACCATGATATGAAAAGGGGCCATCCCTTCAGAAATACAGGGGGTTGACAATAATCTATGCATAGATTATGTAACATGGTGAACGTGATGACCCTTCAATTGGTCCTCTTCGTCCTATCCACCTACCTTCAAAATTTTCATTTAATCATTCCCTAACTCTTATCCCATAAGATATGAAATTAAAAAGGGTGTTACTTATGCCACACCCTGTATATTGACTTATTGTTTTAAGATAAAAAGCAACAAAGTAGCTTAATAAACAAAATAAATTCTACTAGTCATCTTGACTTTTAGTCTTGTAGATTTGTAAATGTTAAAAGAAGCTTTCAATTTATAATGTTAAGTTCAAACTTAGTCATAAAGTATTGCCATACTTTTCATGATTTTCTAAAGCGGTTAAATAAAATATTGACTTATTGTTTTAAGATAAAAAGCAACAAAGTAGCTTAATAAACAAAATTAATTCTACTAGTCATCTTGACTTTTAGTCTTGTAGATCTGGAAATGTTAAAAGAAGCTTTTAATTTATAATGTTAAGTTCAAACTTAGTCATAAAGTATTGCCATACTTTTCATGATTTTCTAAAGCGGTTAAATAAAATATTGACTTATTGTTTTAAGATAAAAAGCAACAAAGTAGCTTAATAAACGAAATTAATTCTACTAGTCATCTTGACTTTTAGTCTTGTAGATCTGGAAATGTTAAAAGAAGCTTTCAATTTATAATGTTAAGTTCAAACTTAGTCATAAGGTATTGCCATACTTTTCATAATTTTCTCAAGCGGTTAAATAATACAGGGTGCGGCATAAGTAACGCTCTTTGTTTAACTGGAACAAAATTAAAGCCTTTTTGATTATCCTTTATTTTTTCGAACATGAATGTATTGCCACAGGTTAATGGATTAATATAACATATTAACAAAATTGATATAATGCTTATTCAGTTTAATAATGCTCAATACAAATGAAATCAAACCAAATTTAAGAAAAAAAGTTAGAAAAGATATAAAGTTTTAGAATTTAGTCATTTATTTGAGATTTTCAAAATGTTCCCATTCATGTTCCATACAATTTTGAACTCTACCAGCAACACTTTTACAAACTTTTTGACACATTTCAATGCTAATTTCATGAAATTTATCTGGAATTGCATTCTTTAATTCTGGAATTGTTTTCAGCTTAAGATTGTAAACATGATCTTTCAATACACCCCACAAAAAAAAATCTTATGGTGTTAGGTCTGGTGAACATGATGACCATTCAATTGGTCCTCTTCGTCCTATCCACCTACCTTCAAAATTATCATTTAATCATTCCCTAACTCTTATCCCATAAGATATAAAATTAAAAAGGGTGTTACTTATGCCACACCCTGTATATTGACTCATTGTTTTAAGATAAAAAGCAATAAAATAGCTTAATAAACAAAATAAATTCTACAAGTCATTTTGACTTTTAGTCTTGTAGATCTGGAAATGTTAAAAGAAGCTTTTAATTTATAATGTTAAGTTCAAACTTAGTCATAAAGTATTGCCATACTTTTCATGATTTTCTAAAGCAGTTAAATAAAATATTGACTTATTGTTTTAAGATAAAAAGCAACAAAGTAGCTTAATAAACAAAATAAATTCTACTACTATCTTGACTTTTAGTCTTGTAGATTTGTAAATGTTAAAAGAAGCTTTCAATTTATAATGTTAAGTTCAAACTTAGTCATAAAGTATTGCCATACTTTACATGATTTTCTCAAGCGGTTAAATAATACAGGGTGCGGCATAAGTAACGCTCTTTGTTTAACTGGAACAAATTTAAAGCCTTTTTGATTATCCTTTATTTTTTTCGAACATGAATGTATTGCCACAGGTTAATGGATTAATATAATATATTAACAAAATTGATAAAATGCTTATTCAGTTTAATAATGTTCAATACAAATGAAATCAAACCAAATTTAAGAAAAAAAAAGTTAGAAAAGATATAAAGTTTTAGAATTTAGTCATTTATTTGAGATGTTCAAAATGTTCCCATTCATGTTCCATACAATTTTGAACTCTACCAGCAACACTTTTACAAACTTTTTGACACATTTCAATGCTAATTTCATGAAATTTATCTGGAATTGCATTCTTTAATTCTGGAATTGTTTTCAGCTTAAGATTGTAAACATGATCTTTCAATACACCCCACAAAAAAAATATCCTATGGTGTTAGGTCCTCTTTGTCCTATCCACCTACCTTCAAAATTATCATTTAATCATTCCCTAACTCTTATCCCATAAGATATGAAATTAAAAAGGGTGTTACTTATGCCACACCCTGTATATTGACTCATTGTTTTAAGATAAAAAGCAACAAAGTAGCTTAATAAACAAAATAAATTCTACAAGTCATTTTGACTTTTAGTCTTGTAGATCTGGAAATGTTAAAAGATGCTGAAGCTCTTTGGCATTTCTCATAGAACTGGCACGTAAAACTATTTCAGTCTTGTGAGTATAAGGAATGGCAGTAGAAATAAGTTTGCTCTATTCATATCAAATAAGGATTCTGTTACAAAGAATTTTGCTATTTGTATTCATTGCACTGAATTGCGGTTCAATACAAAAGGAACCATAAATTAATTCTTGGAAAGTTATGGAAAAAAAGAAATATCTTATCCTAACTCAGATTTTTGGATGAAACAAAGGTAATAGTTGTTTAAATTCCTAGCAAATGAGGCAATTAGAGTAACCTCCCTTGACTTTCACTTTAAAACAAGCCAGTAGCTATTTTGAAAGTCTCCGTGCGAAATAAACAAATCTTAGAAACTTTTTCGAAAACAATACAACTGCATGCTTTAACACAAAAATATCATTAAATGTGTTCTTAATAACAATTAAGTTCATTTAAGATAATTTTATGCTAGGAATTTAACCAACTGACTTTCACTTTAAAACAAGCCAGTAGCCATTTTGAAAGTGTCCGTGTGAAATACACAAATCTTAGAATCATTTTGAAAACAATACAACTGCATGCTTTAACACAAAAATATCATAAAATGTGTTTTTAATAACAATTAAGTTAATTTCAGATAATTCTATGTCAACAGACATTCACTTTGAAACAAGACGGTTGTCATTTTGAAAGTCTCCATGCGAAATAAACAAATCTTAGAAACTTTTTTAAAAACAATACAACTGCATGCTTTAATACAAAAATATCATAAAATGTGTTCTTAATAACAATTAAGTTCATTTCAGATAATGCGTACGCACAATTTTATGCTAGGAATTTTGACAATTAAAGGTGAAAATTACCGAATGGGTGACATGCATTAGAGACAGACAACAAACATGGTTTAACAATAACAAAAGGACTATTGTCCTCATCTCATTGTTATCTGTACAACGTTTCAGCCGATATGCCCTCCGGCCTTCTTCAGGTATTTCTTGTTGAGACTCGGGAAGCTTCTTGTCGTAATCAGGAGCCATCAGAACTTTGAACCTAACCCTTTATTCAGTCCACGGGGTATCCTGTTCTCATTCTGCTAACCATAGCTGGGGTAGGAGTGTTAAGCTGTGTTAATTATTATTCTATGTTGATCAGGATTGAACCTGCAATCTAGAGATAACTGTCACTTAGAACTGTATTAACCCAACTACCTTATCCACTAGGCCATGTATCCAATAAAGGGTTAGATTCAAAGTTCCATGATGGCTCCCGATTATGACAAGAAGGTTCCCGAGTCCAACAAGAAATACCTGAAGAAGGCCGGAAGGCATATTGACTGAAACATTGTACACATAACAATGAAGATGAGGACAATAGTCCAAATAACACAGATAATACTGTACATTTAACGCTTAATGTCCTATACCGCCTCATTCCGCCTGTCCGGAAGTCACATTCATTTTCTTAATCCAACCTAAATGATAGCCTTTATTTAAATGTAATATTAGATATATTTAGAAATCTTTGAATTAAGGGAAATAACAGGTAACTTTAGATGCAAAGGCCATTTTTTGATAAATCCTTATAGGAATGGGGCTCTTGACTAAACAATTCTCAACAGGATGTTAAGAGTTAATCTTGAGTAAATTCAAACATTAAATTAGATTCCACGTAAAATAATTTCAATAAGTTCCCAAACAATTTAACAAGACAACTATTTTTTGAGGAAGAGGAGGATAATAATAATGATAATAATTGCAAGGATTTGAAGGCGGCCTTGAGTCTAACACACACCTGGACTTACTGAGAGCTGCAGTCAAACGGGAAAACACCAGGCCATGGGGATATACACGGGTTCTGGTTAAAAAAAAATTCATGTCCATCCACAACAGATTGGTTCAGCAACTGAGTAAATTCCTACAAGAAGCAAACATATCCGAATGGATGAAGAGGGGAAAAACTAACCAGATCCAGAAAGAACTCCGATAAAGAAACCATCCCCAGCAATTATAGTCTGATAACGTGTCTACCTATGATGTGGAAAATTCTCACCACACAGACAAAAGAAATATATTGATTGCTTCTATGCTGCAGACTATTTCTGGAAGAACAGAAAGGATGCCGAAAGGGACCAAGATAGAAAGATGACCTACTATAGATAGATCAGCACATTTTCAAGGAAGTTAAAACAAGGTAGAAAAATGTAGCCATAGCATGGATTGACTTCGGAAAGGTCTATGATATGGTCCTGCAATCTTGGATAATTGAATGTCTAAAAATGTACCAAAATATCCAACAAAGTTATAAATTTCATCAAGAAGGTCATGTAAAATTGGTAAGTGGAATTAACAGCAGGAGGGAAAATCAAGCAGAGGTGAAAATTCAAAGAGCCATCTTCCAGGGAGACTCATTCTTGCCACTGAACTATATACTTAAGAAATGTACACGGAGATAAAAAATTTATAAAACCGACAAGATAAAAATGAACCACCTTATGTACGTGAATGATAAAGATTTTGGTAATTTATGAGGAAGTGCGTCCCGGTCTCCTGCCTCAAAAACCGCTACCCGGTGACACAAAAATATCATAAAATGTGTTCTTAATAATAATTAAGTTCATTTCAGATAATGTGCACGCACAATTCTATTCTTGGAATTTTAACAACTAAAGTTGAAAATTACCCACTAGTTCAAGTAAATCTGTGAACAAAAGAGAATCA
This sequence comes from Doryteuthis pealeii, assembly GCA_023376005.1. Taxonomy (NCBI): domain Eukaryota; kingdom Metazoa; phylum Mollusca; class Cephalopoda; order Myopsida; family Loliginidae; genus Doryteuthis; species Doryteuthis pealeii. The sequence continues at coordinate 58,003,164 of CM042172.1, read as the reverse complement.
GTTAAAAGCTCAATGCTTTAAACTTAGACTTAACATTAATCAATCACACTGCTCAACATTAAAAGCAGTTTTGTTGGTTTTTTTTTTAAGAACATGGAAAGAAATGATATATAGTTTACTGTTCATCCATTTGAAAGACTTCATGTCTGGAAATATGATAGCCAACTAATGTATTCTAAACACCTGCCAACTGGTAAAGTATCAAGAAATAAGAACATTTCTATTTTCTTCCACCAAACTTTTCTTTCTTGTGAAGCAAGACAAATATCTTGACATAATTTCATAAGTGTATTTCTAAAAAGTAATTTAGCTTATAAAAAAAATAATTCAGATTTTTGAACATTATTAATACTAGCAAAATAAAAAGACGCCCTCCGGGCGATGTAAAAATAATTTTTTGAAATATATTGCCTGAGGGGATGGGAGCTGAACATTCAATGTCATAGAGTGTGTACCATAAGTATGTAAAATCGTCAAATTTATTAAAGGAGTAATTTCGCTTATAAAAAAATAATTCAGATTTTTTAACATTATTAATACTAGCAAAATAAAAAGACACCCTCCGGGTGATGTAAAAATAATTTTTTGAAAGATATTGCCTGAGGGGATGGGAGCTGAAAATTCAATGTCATAGAGTGTGTACCATAAGTATGTAAAATCGTCAAATTTATTAAAGGAGTAAAAAAAAGAAAGAAAGAAAGACAATTTGAAATGGAAACAGTTCCGATAACTTTAAATATTATATTAGAATAAAACAATCTATATATAAATATATAACACCGGGCATCTATTTATTGAAACAATGAGGATTGCCTAACGTTGCATGCTCACATTTTGAGTATATTTATTCTATGTTATGACGTTGGATTATGTGTTGGGTAATGTGACGTAAGCAGTGACGCAGTTTTTGTTACAGACAAAAACCGGAAGTGAATCTCCATTATTAATGATGTTTTTTTTTTTTATTATTCATTAAATTAGGATAGTAAAGTAAAGTAGTCGTCGGGGCGGCCTAATGTCGGTATCAGCCATGCAGCGAGGGAGTCTATCCCCTTTCAATAGTGCTAGACCAAGGAGATTATTTTAGGGTCTGAGGTGGAGCACCACACCTACCACCAGCTCCTTACTTTACCGCACAGATCCCTGTGCTACTCATATGCTGAGTCGGCGAGGGCAGGTATCGAACTAGGAACCTTGTGTTTCTAGCCGAACTGAGCTATCAACAACAAAGATGGCTTTGATGTTTTTTAGAAACATTTTCTATGTTAAGATGTGTTATATCCCGAGACATAGGATATACAAAATTGATAATAAAAACAGTGAATATGTTAACAATAACAATATTTGTTTTATTTATTCTCACTGACAGGGAATACAGTCGGATGGTTTTGGATAACAGTTCAGCCCGATGTATCATACGTGTGGTCACATATGGGGCCAGTCCTTGTCTACCTGACTGTCAGTATTTTGTCTCCCTCCTTATTAGAGAGTATCCAGTTTGAATCGTTAGGGGGAGATAACTCTCCCTAACAAGATGTATACAAAAAATATTCTTATTTCCTTTTTAAATAGATAGATATATTTTTCTTTTTTGTACTTAATGTTACCGAGAGAAGACCATCTGACTTCACATATGTAGAGGAAAACTGGATGAAATTAAATATAATAGCATGACATTTGACTAGATTCTAACTACTAAAAATATTCAAGCAAATCTACAACTACCGAGTTGCACATCTGAATTTTTCTAAGTGTTAAATCAAGGCATGTGTAATGGACATAGCCGATCCCCCCCCCTCCGACGTAAACAGCCAAGAATCACCTGTGCCATGCACGAAAGACCAGGATGGGACGAGATGTAATTTGCATGCGAACTGGGCGAGCTGTAATAAAAAAACATGCGATCGCTGATACTGGCAGAATGCACCAAGCGAGGGACGGCGAGAGAGACTGTTGCAGGAAAAGGATTACTGTTGTTGATTGAAAAGACTCGAGTTCAAAAACTTTTTCAGTATGAAATTTATTTTTCTTACTTAGCAGCAATTTTTTTTTTATAATAGCCAAAAATGTGTGTAACAGCATAAAATTTTCTGTTAAATTACAAATACCTTCACTTATTATAACAAGCCATATACTGATAAGATGCTCTAAGGGTCTTGTTTAAGGAATGTTGTAGCTAGAATTGAATGTATGTTACTTTTTACAAATGAAAGAATAATGATTGCGAAATTTTTATTAAAAGAAGACAAAACTTTGTAGTTGGATTTTCTTTTTTCTAACATTCTGATGAGTAATATATATATATATATATATAATAATAATAAAATATAATATAATATAATAATATAATATAATATAATAATAAAAACAATTAATCGTAAAAAATTCCTTTACTAAAAATCTTTTGAATTCCAACCGTCACATTTCTTAATACCCGTCCCCTTCCGTTTAATTTGTTTCGTCTTGTTGCCAACATCTCAAAAATTCGCTACATTTGGATGACAAAAGATATACATATGAGACATGACCGACATATATATGGCGTGAATGCCCACGTTGATGAATATTGTAACGTCTTTCGTTTTTTGCAGTATTAAGGTTTTTTGTTTTGTAAACTCATTTGACTTTCCTCTCCGACCCAAACAACTACGGGAGTGAATGAGCTCTGATGATGATTTTTGTAAAATCGAAATATTGATCAATATCAGCTATGATTATATTATAAATTGTTTTCTTCTTTAACAGCATTGTGTGATGTTTTCATTCCACCTTTTCTTACTCATATATATATATATATATATATATATATATATATAGCAGGCCCCAACACTAACTTTTTTCATGACCGTCCCGAACAAAAATTATCAACTGTCCCGAATGGGGTTTAGACCATACCGAAATCAAAATATTTTTGTTTAATTCATTAGCATCATCTATACTTGTCAGTCATCAGTAGCACAATAACATGTAATAAAACATTAAGAAAAGCTGAAGCAGTGATAATTCTGGATATTTGGACAAAAAATCCATTTCCTAGTGTGTTTTGAGCTAAAAAAAAAAAATACTTTTTTACTTTAAGTTACCTAATTTTCATGTAATCATTGGTTTCCTTTTTCAGGAAGGACATACTGAACCTTTTGAAATTTTTACTGTCCCCGGCAAACTGTCCCAGATGACGTATTGATCATCCCGGATGTAATTTTTATCATACCTGCAACAACGGGACGGCATTAATATCGAGCCCTGATATATATAATCCAAATCTCAAAGTTTAGACTTTAAAATGATGTGCTAAATATTGTTTAACTAATGATTTTATTTTATTTAATAATTTTGAGACCTTTATAGATTTGTAAAGCATTTTATTAGAAACTGAAGATTACTCCTCTTTTCTTTTTTTTATTTAATAAAACTCATCAATAGATAATTCTTTATGTTTGATGTTAATTCTATAATCACTGGATATAGAAATCAATTCTTTTAAATATAATTTCAATTGAACACCAGATTCATTTTTTTTTTTTTTTACAATCTGGTCTTGAACCCAAACATAATCTAATATGTTTAAAGAAAATAATGTTTAATAATGTCTTAAAAATTCAAGTCTTAAACTTTACTTTCTATTAAGTTCAAAATGAAAAACATCTCAAAACTTGTACAAAATTTTAGTGACAGATTTTTTAGGATATAATAGAATTCAATTCCTGGACAAGTTTGTGTTTCACTTTATGCTAATGCCCTTAGGAAAGGCATGGATCGATCTTTTCATTCCTCCCTTCCCCAGGTATTGGTAAATAGTAGGGTAGATGGAGTTTTATAGACTTGGTTAGGCAGTGAATTCTACGCATCAGAATCTATGAGAAAAGGCAATAAAATCGACAACTTAAATTTTCACGAAAATAGGTAGACTTATAATGCCTGAAAAAGGACATTTTGGGGGGCATATTTGAAGCCCCATATCTCCGTCAATTCTTAACAGAATGCAATCATCTTTTACTATGTTATTCTATGCATCGAAATCTATCAGAAAATCATATAAAATTGGCACTAATTTTTTACGAAATTGGTCATTTCAGGCACTCTCAGTGGGGGATTATCAGGCCTCAAATCTCAGCTAAATCTCTGAATTGAGCACTTTTTTCTGCATCAGAATCTATAAGAAAAGACAATAAAATCGACAACTTAAATTTTCACAAAAATAGGTAGACTTATAATGCCTGAAAAAGGGCATTTTGGGGGCATCTTTGAGGCACAACTTGGTTAGTTTAAGTACATTTAATCCTGGGTAAATTGAAACATATTGTGGCATTTTATGGTGTTAGTGATATTGTATAATGAAAATCAATTATCTTAGGAAAACTGCTAGGTATAAGTAATTATTTTTACTTTTGTTTGTATAAGTCCAGCCTTCTATTGTAATTCTACCTTCTGTTAGTACAGTTTGAGAAATATATGTATATATGAAATATACATTATACACCAGCACATATGAATACAAATATGTACAATATTGAGACAACCAGTCTAAGAGAAGGAAAAATCTGAATTCAAACCAGCTTTACTCCACATAAAAATTGACCTTGTGTTACATCCGGTCCATGGCAGAGTGGTTGGCCACACACACAGCAACTTTTCCAATATAATAATCACCCAGCAGAAGACATAAGTAATTTGATAATTATCTTTTTGATTTATCTGTTTTACCATGAATAAGGTAAATATTTGCTTCTACATAACAACCATAATTAAATCTTGAAATCTTTTCTAAATGCTCATCAGTAGGACAATCAATTCTCTCATATGGCATAAAGGAAATATACCAATATTCTTATAATGATTTTTTGAAAATTATTATCTAATTTTTTACCTAGACAACCTTTTAATAGATCTGTTTATGTTATAAAAGAGTGTCTTCATTGGATGTTAAGCTGAATAAGTAGTTGTTATACTGTTAAAAATAAACTAAAAAAAAATCAATTTTCCTAGTAATTGTCAATCGAGTGATAAGAATGATATCATTTTCATTGGCTGTTCAATCTGTGGGCAAGGCTTAGAATATGTTGACTGTAGCAATGCACACTCACGGCCAAAACATTTAAAATATGAGTTTTTAGGAATACTCCTTACAGTAAAATTCTTATATTCGCAGCCAAACATTGTATTACAGCAATGTACACTCATGGCCAAAACATTGAAAATATGAGTTTTTAGGCATACTCCTTAAAGTAAAATTCTTATAAATTTGCAGCCAAACATTGTATTACAGCAATACACACTCACGGCCAAAACATCGAAAATATGAGTTTTTAGGCATACTCCTTACAGTAAAATTCTTATATTCGCAGCCAAACATTGTATTACAGCAATGCACACTCACGGCCAAAACATTGAAAATATGAGTTTTTAGGCATACTCCTTACAGTAAAATTTTTATAAATTCGCAGCTAAATATTGTATTACAGTCAAGCTTATATCATAATAGCAAATAAATAGATCTTAAACTTGGTGCAATAATTTATAAAATAATCTCCTATAGTTATTTTTTAATGACAAAATAGAAACTGTTGTATTGCTCATTTTAGTATGTCTAGTGGTGAATCAGGTTTTTTTTAATGCTGTCTGTGGTGATACCCTCATTTCAAAATGATATTCTGATGAAACCTCTTAGAATATTGCCATGTAATTTTCTCACAAAATAGAATTTAAATAGACCTTCAATTTGATATGTGATATAAGGAAAATACTTACTTGAAAAATGAAATGGAATATTGAAAATATAGTTGGGATTACAATCAAACATTTACAAATTAATTACAAATTTTGGCACTAAATAATCCATAAAGATTTTGATATGTTGTTAAATAAGCCAAATTCTTTTTACATTGTTTAATGTTTTTATCATTTAAATGTTGAAATGAAAATGAACAAATCCCATATTTCAAAATTAAGTTCAGTCTGTAAAATCTTTAAAACTATTTACTTATATAGTTTTAGTAGAAGATTTTTATGGGTTTATTTTAATTTAAAAAAAAAAAAAACAAGTATTAAATTGATGATTTAATATAAATGCTTCAATATGATTCTAATAGAATCACAAGACCAACATTTTGAGACAATGACAGTAAAGTTCTGATATTGAATCAAGACAAAATCAATCATTTTTAGAATTTTTTTTACATTTTCATTAACAAATTATATTGAAGCATTTAAATTATATTTGAAGTCATTAATTTAATACTTGGTTTTTAAACTTAAAATAAACCCATAAAAATCTTCTGTAAAAAGAATTTGGCTTATTTAACAACATATCAAAATCTTTATGGATTATTTAATGCCAAAATTTGTAATTAATTTGTAAATGTTTGATTGTAATCCCAACTATATTTTCAATATTCCATTTCACTTTTCAAGTAAGTATTTTCCTTATATCACATATCAAATTGAAGGTCTATTTAAATTCTATTTAGTGAGAAAATTACATGGCAATATTATAAGAGGTTTCATCAGAATATCATTTTGAAATGAGGGTATCATCACAGACAGCATTAAAAAAACTGATTCACTGCTAGACACACTAAAATGAGCAATACAACAGTTTCTATTTTGTCATTAAAAAATAACTATAGGAGGTTATTTTATAAATTATTGCACCAAGTTAAAGATCTATTTATTTGCTATTATGATATAAGCTTGACTGTAATACAATGTTTGGCTGTGAATTTATAAGAATTTTACTGTAAGGAGTATGCCCAAAAACTCATATTTTCGATGTTTTGGCATCGCTGTAATACAATGTTTGGCTGCGAATATAAGAATTTACTGTAAGGAGTATGCCTAAAAACTCATATTTTCAATGTTTTGGCCATGAGTGTGCTGTAATACAATGTTTGGCTGTGAATAAGAATTTTACTGTAAGGAGTATGCCTAAAAACTCATATTTTAAATGTTTTGGCCGTGAGTGTGCATTGCTACAGTCAACATATTCTAAGCCTTGCCCACAGATTGAAGAGCCAATGAAGAAGATATCATTCTTATCACTCGATTGACAATTACTAAGAAAATTAACTATTGATTTTTTTAGTTTATTTTTAACAGTATAAAAACTACTTATTCAGCTTAACATCCAATGAAGACACTCTTTTATAACATAAACAGATCTATTAAAAGGTTGTCTAGGTAAAAAAAAATTAGATTCTTTTATAGTGAAAATCATAAGTTCAAGTACAACAATCAGAATATCAGGCTTTTATATCCATGAATAGTTGATATTTTTGTCCTGGATACTAATAATTTAAATCCAACCCAAACAAGTAACTGCTACAATAAGATTGGCAACAACTCCACATTTGGCTATAATTCAATTTGACCTCTAATTGAAAAAGGTTATCTGATTATGCTCCACTTTAAGAAAAAAAATTTTTAAAAAGTGCTAATTGTTAAAGTAATGTATTCCAAGGGAACAAATTTTGAATAATTATTTTCATTGATTTAGAACTATATTACTTTTTTTCATTTTGGTGGGTGGGGTGGGGGTGGGTAGGGGGGTGGGGTGGGGTGATGGTGTTGAATTATCAACTTTGTGTCCACACACACCAGACAATGTCCATTCACTTTAAAGTCCAGTTAAAATAGCAATAAAAACAAATAAAAGGAATTTAGTAGACATAAAGAGTCTAAAAACATTAAATATTGCATGTATCTTTAAAAATTGACTGTGTGTGTGTGTATATATATATATATATATATATACATATATAATATACCAAGCGTGTTGGTAGATCCTTGCGGAGAGAAAAAACCCAGCAGAAAGTTTGATTGTAAAAATATACTACCAAACATCAACCAGGAAGAAAAAAATTTTTGAAAAAAAGAAAGGACCAAAATATTTGTACCAACAAAAAATAATCTATTGGTAAAGTATTTGGCCAAAAGAAAAAACAATTTATATGTATATAAGATATATATATATTCATATAACCGCTAGGAGAAGCTAATATGTAAAAAGTGCTCGATACCTAAGTAGAGCCAAGTAATAAAGATAATCTAAAGAGTCAGATTTTAGCCCTGAAGAGCTTTATGCGAAACTAATAGTAGGTTAGATTATCTTTATATACATATATATATAATCCAAAAGTCCAGAAGAAATCTTCCTTATGACACAAGATTTTTATTTAAACAAAACCAAGCCGCAGTTTGAGAGCTCAATGTGTGCTCTTAATGTTAGAGTCACAGAGCAAATATATGAGTAAAGAAATAACAAAAGACTTAGAGATTTAGTATTATAGTCTATTTCAGGGAGCTTAGACAAATAGTCTAAATCTCCCGACTCATCAGATGCGAATGATGAGTCGGGACATTTAGAGTATTTGTCTAAGCTCCCTGAAATAGACTATAATGCTAAATCTCTAAGTCTTTTGTTATTTCTTCCTTATATATATATATATATATATTATATATATATATATATATATAATCAATAATAATGATATTATGGATATTATAAACTCATAACTATAAGTTTCATGCTCACGCAATCTTCAAATGAGTAAATCTCATTGACTCATCTGAAGATTGCGTAAGCATGAAACTTATAGTTATGAGTTTATAATATCCATAATATCATTATTATTGATTGTAAATCTGCTCTGCTTTATTAGCATTGAGCACCTTTTTATGCCAATACTTTTCTCATTTATTATATATATATATATATATATATATATATATATATGGTTAATAGCCACATGGGTAAAAGACTTGGCAGGTAAAAATTCAGTTAGGTTTCGATCCCGGCTGGAGGTAGCTGTTAAAAGAAAAGCCACCCTGATGAGAAGTAAACTTCGAAACACGTGTATGTGGATGACTTTTATATATATATATATATATATATATATATATATATATATATAAGACATCCACATTTTTAAAAATAATGTGTGTGTGTGTCTCTCTCTCTCTCTCTGTCACTTTCTTTGGCCCTAAGATTGATGATTTAATGTTAGTGTTTAACCAATTCATATCTATGTTGATAAAAACTAAAAAAAGGAAAGTAAAAAATGATAACAATAGAAAATTAATGACAAAAACGAATTCAATAAAAAGACAGGTAAATTATGATTTGAATTATAAACCAAAAGAGAATATAAATTTTATCAGTTAATATTAACTTTTTGAAATAAAGTGAGACAGAAAAGAACAAACGACTGTAAAAAAAAAAATTTTTTTTTAAAAAGTGACAAAGAGGAAATATTTCTCTATTTTGTAACGTATCCATAAGTAGTAAGATCTATCAATTTTAATTTAGTGTATGTATCTACCCAGGATGTGACACAAAGTCAATTTTTTAAGCAGAGTAAAGCTAATTTGAATTTAGAATTTTCATTCTTCTAGATCGATTGCCTTACCAAAGCTAAAGAGCCCCAGTCTGTCCTAACAGGTAACCATAGTTGGGGGAGAGAACAGATGTATTCATTCTTTTCATAAAACAAAATGAAAACAGCCTCAGCCAGGATTTGAACTCGCGTTACCAATTTCATTTCCTTCAACAATAACTATTACACTAAAGGGGTACTCTTCGCTGAGTTCTGTCCCGGTCTCCTGCTTCGAAAACTGCTAGCCGGTGGCTGCTGAAAAAACAACACCAGCTACGATTGAAGTCCGTAGCCGAAGCGGTGTCACTTGAAAAAAAAAAAAAAAAAAAAAAAAAAACAACTTAGAGAGTTTTTCCCGAAAACCAAACCCCCAACCCTAACCATAAACCCCCCTAGTTAAAATTAAGTTTTATTACAAAATTTGAGGGTCACCATGTATACAGGGTGACCCAGAAAAAACAGAGCCCAAAATTATTTATTTATTTTCCCATTAAACTAACCTTAAACTCCAACCCCAACCCTAGTTTTTTTTCAAGTGACACCGCTTCAGTTACAGACTTCAATTGTAGCTAGTGGTTTTTTTTTTCAGCAGCCACCGACTAGCGGTTTTTGAGGCAGGAGGCCGGGACGGAACTCCGTTAATATATCCCCACTAAGGCTTAGTAGTTTTGCTCATTCCAATTCCATATAGATTTTACTCTGCCATAAAATTATATTTTATCGCAGAGTGATATTCATTTTATCTGTCAACAAACATAAAATTAGATGGTTGTCCTGATAACATCATTTAATTTAATTTGTATCTTAAACAGATACAAATAAAATTAAATGATGTTATCAGACTTATTTAAGAAAAGCATTCAAAAAAAAAAAAAAGAAAAGAAAAAAGATTCTTGTGTTTTGAAGTGACACTGACTTATCTTCTTATTTGATGAAACTAACATCAGAAATTGGATGATTGTCAAAAAAGCCGAGCGTGTTTACTTTGATTTGCTTATTCAGTGTCCTGCATGCCTACTTAGTCGGTCTCACTCGGATGGTCTGTGAGATGGGAGGCAAGTGGTCATACGGCTGCTTCCTTGTGGGGTGCTGTTTCCACAACTTGTTCGAGACTGCACGTAGCATCCTTCTGCAGCTCCCATACAGCTTATTCTCAAGGTGCTTTGTTAGGGTCCAGGTGGTGCAGCCATACAGCAGTACTGATATAACTACAGAATATCATTTAATTTTATTTGTATCTGTTTAGAGACTTATTTACGAAAAGCATTCATTCAAAAATAATTCTGTCTTTATTTGTTTGTTTGTTTTGTTTTATGGCATATCAACCTCGGTGGGTCAGTTAATGCCAATAAAGTTTTGAAATAAATCAATTCTTAATGGATAATACAATTTTGTTTATCAACTCATGTTTTTCTATTTAACCCATAGATGGGACCCTAACAGGTACTACCACTCTGGGTCAGAGTGGACCAGGGAGAAATGGTGATGAAGGGGTGCTCCACATTCCCCCAACCTCCAAAACTGGAACCTAACCATCAGATAGAGTTTAACGTCATTCCCAGGACATGTAGACCCTCAGTCACCGCCTTCTAGCATCCATATGATAAAAAGGGGCTGGGGCTTGCCATAAGGGCAATAGGGTTGGGAAAATCATATAGGTGCTAGGGCTTGATGTGACCAGCCGATTGATCAGAGGGGGCCTCCGACCGCCCGTCTAGCCCAAGATAGGGCCAAAGTGGAGTATTGCAAGTCATGAACTGCTCATCCACCTGGGCTCTATCCTTAAGCATCATGGGTCGCCACCCAAGGCCAACAAGTGGCCCCATAGGAGGAGTCTCACCCCTCTGCAGAGGTGAAGTCAGTGCATTCTAACACCCCAGCCGACAGGGCGGAATTTTGTCTTTACCACAGAATATCATTTAATTTTATTTGTATCTGTTTAGAGACTTATTTAAGAAAAGCATTCACTCAAAAAGAATTCTGTCTTTATTTTTAAAAAAAAGAAAAGAAAAAAGATTCTTGTCTTTTGAAGTGACATTGACTTATCTTCTTATTTGATGAAACTAACATCAGAAATTGGATGATTGTCAAAAAAGCCGAGCGTGTTTACTTTGATTTGCTTATTCAGCTCAACAGACAAATGTAGTAGGTGTCCCATTAGGTGTTTGTACTTTTGTTTTGTTGGATCAGCTTTTAAAAGGACATTGCAAAATGGCAGTACAAACAAGGTGAGTCATGTCTCTAATTTATTTATTTATTTTGCTGCTAGTGCAGCACACCCAAATAAATGAACTCAACCACACAAATAACAGGATATAAAACATTTGTATTGAGTGAACTTAAATAGAAAAAGACCACAAACAAGAGTTAATGTACCAATTAACTGACTGTAGAGTTAGTGGATTGGGGAGGGGGGGGGGCAGAAATAGAATTGGTCACAACAACCAATGGTCAGATGGCTCAAGAGAATAATTATCCTAGCTCATTAAGAGCCTGTAACATATATATATATATATATATTATAATATATTAATGATTTGAAGGCAATTACAATGCATATATAAAAAATAAAAACAAAAAGATGTTATTTTTGTCTTATCGATTTAAAAGTATAGAACTTTATCTTCAGAGATTAATATCAGGAATGTACGTGCCTTAAGTTTTTTTGTGTGGTTATTTTTTTTTCCTCTTCTTTTTTTTTCTTTCTCCTCCTTTCTTTTTTCTTTATGTTTTGAATGAAATGGGCGAATAACTGTAATTTCTTTTTTTTTTTTGAATATCTGAATGTTTGAACCCCTGCTTAGTATATGTATCCAATATTGTCTGTTTATCTTCCGGTGCAACATTGCAACAATGTAGCCATGTTGAATTCAAAATAAAAACCGTCACATAGAAATATATATATATATATATATATATATATATATACAATCAATAATATATTATATTATGGATATTATTATCCTAGTCACTATCAGTTTCATGCTTACGCAATCCTCAGACAATAGTTGAGATTTTAAAAACCAGTATTTTTTTAGCGTTTATATAAACGTGAAGCGTGTTCACGCGATGGAATAAGATAATAATATCCATAATATATTATTGATTGTAAATCTGTCCTGCTATATTAGCATTGAGCACCTTTATATACCAATACTTTTCTCATTCATTCTATATTATATATATATATATATATATATATATATATATATATGTATAGATAAAAGGATATGAAAACACCACAAAATGCTGTTAAAGTGAAAACATTTTATAACATATTCATAGCTGATATTGAACAATATTTCGATTTTATGAAAATCATCTTCAGAGCTTGTTTATACTCAGTGTTGTTAAGAGCGGAGACAAAAGTCATATGAGTTCAAAACAAAATAAAATCGAAATATTGTTCAATATCAGCTATGAATATGTTATAAAATGACAGCATTTTGTAGTGTTTTCATATCCTTTTATCTATACTCATACCGTCGGATTCATTTCCTTTACATACACAGGGTGCAGCATAAGTAACGCCCTTTTTAATTTCATATAAATGTATATTTTCTTTATTATTTTCTTTAATTAATTTGCTAAATCTTCATTTTTTTCAGATATTTTATACAACTATGAGAAAGGAACAGAGAGCAAAATCAATTCAATTGTACTATAAAAAACAAAAACAAAGGGCGTTACTTATGCCGCACCCTGTATATATATAATATTAATGACAAGAAATATGAAAAGCAAGGATTGGTAATACAATCAGAGTGCTTTAATGCTTAAAAACAATGCAGTAAAAAACTAAAGAGTGATTACTTACAGTACTTTTACTATTGTCAAATCACCAAAACTAAGTAAGAGATGAGTAATGATTCACTAACAACAGGTGTTGTAAACCTAATTAAGTAATGTTGAGCCATTAAGGTTTGGTTTAGTTTTACGGCATATCAACCTCAGTGGGTCATTTAATGCCAATAAAGTTTTGAAATAAACCAATTCTTAATGGATGATACAATTTTGTTTATAAATACATTTTTCTATTTAACCCATAGATAGGACCCTAACAGATACTACTCTGGGTCAGAGTAGACCAGGGAGCAATGGTGATGAAGGGTGCTCTACATTCCCCAAACCTCCAAAACTGGAACTTCACCATCAGATAGAGTTTGTCATTCCCAGGACATGTAGACCCTCAGTCACCGCCTTCTAGCACCCATATGATAAAAAGGGGTTGGGGCTTACCATAAGGGCAATAGGGTTGGGAAAATCATATAGGTGCTAGGGCTTGACGTGACCAGCTGATTGATCGGACGGGGCCTCTCCGACCGCTCGTCTAGCCCAAGATAGGGCCAAAGTGGAGTATTGCGAGTCATGAACTGCTCATCCACCTGGGTTCTATCCTTAAGCATCACAGGTCACCACCCACGACCAACAGGTGGCCCCATTGGGGGAGTCTTACCCCTCTGCAGTGGTGCAGTCGGTGCATTCTAATGCCTCAGCCGACAGGACGCTGGGCCATTAAGATATCTCATTCATTTGGTTTAGCTATGACTTTTTTGGGTTCTCTTTTACTAAAAATTTTTAAAAGATTTCATCACATTTCAATGATAAATGAAAAAATTCCTCAGTTTTCTTTATCTTACTTGTTAATGATCAACTGATTTTTAAAAAACTAGAGTTGAAATTTGGGACCATATGACCTTTAGGCACCCCTTTTTATCTTGATTAAGAAAGGACATGTTTTGCATTTACACCGTCAATATCCGGTTGTTTTAACAGACGATTTTAGATTTTTTTTTTAATTATAAAACTAACCCCTAACCCTAACCCCTAACAAACAACCGGATATTGACGGTGTAAATGAAAAACATGTCCTTTCTTAATCGAGATCAAAAAGGGTGCCTAAAGGTAATATGGTCCCAAATTTGTTCTATGCTAAATTTTAAGAAATTAGCATGCATGAATTCCCTAGGGAAAGGTGTGCATCTATCGCTGTTCTCTCTCGACTACAAGCTATAGTAGTACGGTAGGCAGGGGTCTCCAGTGTTGGTTGAGAAACTAGTCTAAAAGTAGGCAAAACTCTGAATTCAGATCCTGAAGATTATTGTTCAGGAGAATATGTGGCAGACTGGTGCACAATTTTACTGCTATCAACGCATCCAATCTTATACTAAAAAGTGCAGAAGTGTGTGTGGGGGAGGGGAGGGGTGCACAACTCACTTAGCAACATTAAAAATAGATAATATCTTAACTAAAAAAGGGAGTGGTTAAATGTTATATGATTTTGGAATTAAATTTTTTTTATGTTTGTGTTATTTTTTCTTATTTAACACTTAACATCCTGTTGAGAATTTTCTAAGTCCAGAATCCCATTCCTATAAGGATTTATCAAAAAATGGCCTTTTCATTTAAAGTTACCTGTTACTTCCCTTAAATCAAAGACTGTTAAATGTTTAATATTAGCTTTAAACAAAAGCTATTGTTTGGGGTAGATTAGGAAAACTAATGTGACTTCTGGCCAGGTGGAATGAGGTGGTATAGGACATTAAGAGTTAATTTTTCTGTAAAAAGAATTTTCTTTTTTTTTTTTTTTTTATAAATCATTTTTTTTAAGGGAAATATGATTTTAAGGCATATTTCAGGCATTACCAACTTTTATTCAGAAATACTTTGTTTTTAGTATATAAAGTCACTTATAAGCCACCTTTAGCAGCAATTAAGACCAATGTCAACTCACACATCATTTATAGAATTTATCATAATTGTAAAGGGAGCCTTTAATACCTAATCTATCTTGGGTAATTATAAGTGAGTTTAGCATGAATGTAAACACTATACTGTTATTTAGATTTGTAAGTTGGAATTGGAATTGCTTTATTCTCTATGCTTTTTTACACTATTATACTAATGTCATTGCAAAGTGCCAGTTTTGCTATATCAACATACATTAAAAAAATCAGATTATTATAAGATATTCATGTCTATAAAAATTCTTCAATTTAAAATTTTGATTTGATATATGCCTGTCTGCAAAGAAAATATCAAGATGCCACAATTTAGAATTTTTTAATCACTTTAAAACCCAAGGATTATTTTGCTTAATTGATTCTAAGGCTTGTGTTGGACCATTCCGCACTTTTTGGTACAGTCGATAGGAAAGAATTGGTGCACAAGGAATGCAACATAACCCAATCAACGACTGACCTCAGGAATTTTGAATTCAGAGTTTTCCTTCTCCTAGACTGGTTACTGACCCAAGGTTAAAGAGCCCAGTCTGCCCTACTATTTTACCCATATATATATATATATATATATATATATATATATAATCTTTTCTTTTTTTCTTTCTTTTTTTTTCTCTTAATATTTTCGGAGTTAAAATCCATCTTCAGAGAGTTCTTATAGAGTTGAAAAGTTTCCATCTGTGTTTGTTAAATCAACTGTGGTCTAATTCCCACAAATACAACAACTCACGGGATTTAACGGAACATTACGATCTCTGCCGAATTTTAAAACTCCATCGAATTCAACGGAATTAGACCACAGTTGATTTAACAAACACAGATGGAAACTTTTCAACTCTATAAGAACTCTCTGAAGATGGATTTTAATTCCGAAAATATTAAGAGAAAAAAAAAGAAAAAAAAGAAATTTAAATAAATATGTTTTTCAACATAAATTTGCATTATTTTGCCTTCAAAAATATCTTTATATATATATATATATATATATATGAGTGTATGTATATATCTAAGGCATATTTACCTTAAGAAAAAAAACAAAAAACCTGTTTCACCAGCATCTGAACCTTATCGGTAGAACCATTGTGCTACAAAAGTACATTTCACATAAAAAGCTATAAATTATCTTCGTAAGTGCCAAATACCATCACCTTTATATAAAAATAAAAGAGAGAGAAAGAAATGTCACAAATGTCAGGTATGCAACAGTAACAAAGATTGCATATGAAGGTGAACAGAAATCCATACTGGTTTTGTTTTATCATTCAGAGAGAAACATTTTTTTTTGTCAGGATGTATCTATCATTATCTATTATGATTATGTTCTTTGAATATATCTTTTTATCAACTTACAATCAAGTCTCTTCATTCATTTCATCTCCAATTCTGCTTTAAGCCAAATGCATATTTGTAAAAATAAAAGAAAAGTCAAACTATTTATAGTTATGTTATCAAAGAATTGATAGAGAAATAGTTTGGTTATTAATAAACTGAGAGAAATTGGAACATTGAAAAACAGACAGAATGGAATGAATAAGTAAGAAATGGACTAATAAACAAGATAACAAATAATAGATATAAATAAAAAGGGATGGAAGGATGGATAGACAGATAGTGAGTGCAAAAAGTATTCAAGACATTTCAAAGGGTTTATTGTATGGTAATTTTCACCTTTAGTGAAACTGCATGCTTTAACACAAAAATATCATAAAATGTGTTCTTAATAACAATTAAGTTCATTTCAGATAATGCGCACGCACAATTTTATGCTACGAATTTAGCCAACTGACATTCACTTTGAAACAAGCCAGTAGCCATTTT
The DNA here is from genome assembly GCA_023376005.1 of Doryteuthis pealeii. Classification (NCBI taxonomy): domain Eukaryota; kingdom Metazoa; phylum Mollusca; class Cephalopoda; order Myopsida; family Loliginidae; genus Doryteuthis; species Doryteuthis pealeii. The sequence goes on along the minus strand of CM042172.1, from coordinate 57,986,234 downwards.
GAAAGTCTCCGTGCGAAATAAACAAATCTTAGAAACTTTTTCGAAAAACAATACAACCGCATGCTTTAACACAAAAATATCATAAAATGTCTTAATAACAATTAAGTTCATTTCAGATAATTTTATGCTACGAATTTAGCCAACTGACTTTCACTTTGGAGCAAGCCGGTAGCTATTTTGAAAGTCTTCGTGCTAAATACACAAATCTTAGAAACTTTTTTGAAAACAATACAACTGCATGCTTTAACACAAAAATATCATAAAATGTCTTCTTAATAACAATTAAGTTCATTTCAGATAATGCGCACGCACAATTTTATGCTAGGAATTTAGACTCACCAATGAAATAATACAGAAAAATCAGAAGCTGTATAAGTATATAAACATACATATACTTTTTGCATTCACTGTGGATAGATAAATAGACAGACTGATAGATATGAATAATATGAAATGGATATGAATCAACTGGTAGAAAACAATACAACTGCATGCTTTAACACAAAAATATCATAAAATGTCTTCTTAATAACAATTAAGGTCATTTCAGATAATGCGCATGCACAATTTCATGCTAGGAATTTAGCCAACTAAAGGTGAAAATTACCTATTGTATTAGAGAGATTAAAAAAAACTTGGAACAAAGATCAATATTGATACAAGAAATACAACAATTCAAATAAATCATTTAACAATAGACTGACCAATGAAATAATACAGAAAAATCAGAAGCTGTATAAGTACACCAACATATACTTTTTGCATTCACTGTGGACAGATGAATAGACAGACTGATAAATATGAATAATATGAAATGGATATGAATCAACTGGAATAGATAAATATCCCAGGATCAATCCCAATGTTAATAAACATTATCAAGGGGTTAACATTTATGGGCCTTCTGGGGTCATTGCCTGTACAACAAATATATTTCTAGTTTTTATTAAAAAAAAAAAAAAAATGAAAGAAGCAGGAAAAAAGAAAAATGTCAGTTTTCAAGGTAAATGTCTATTTTATATGGTTAAAAAAGTATTCAGCTAACCTGATGGACATAAAATAAGGGTTTAGTTTAGTATTATACTTACATTGTAAATTGATCCCCCTTTATTTTTTGGAATTTTCAAAATTTTCCTTTTTTTTTATTTGTAGTTCATTAAACTTTTTCCATGTATATCAATCTCTATTATTATTATAACTAGTTCTTCTAAGTAAACCTCTTCTTTGCAATTTGTTCCCAATGTTGTATTCTCCTCGCCCGGAAGATGGAACTTCCGGCTGAGGGACAAAGAGAAAGATAAAAATATATATTTAAAAAGAAAGAGAAAGCGGAAGAGATGGTTTCCTGTCAAGGAAGCAGGGTGAAGATAAAGAAATATATAACAAAGGTCCGTTATCAGATCAGAGGGTGGAGATGCGTGGGTGGTCGTCAATACAAAAGCAGAGGGTCAAGACCACAAGGGTCACTAGTGAGCAGTCAGGAGGAGACGGCGAATGGAGTGACCGACACTCGCGATCACAGCCGATGGGCTGTGAACGATCACGTAGCCACCTCCCGCCTCCCCAACACTATTCATCCCAACAGCAGCAGTAGTTCCCATTGTCAACGCTCGCCACCCACACGCACCACGAGGGAAAAAAAAAATGTTCAATCTCCTACTAGATACAGATGTCTTCGTTAAGTGACCACTACATATATTGTCTAGGGTTAGAGACGAGACCCGCAGTATACCAGCAACGTATACGATTCAGAGTAGCGAAGAAGGCGCTACGCAACACCAATTGCCAGGGTCATTTTTTTTTTTTTTTTTTTTTAAATTTCAAACTCTGCTAAAACATTCTCCAACATCTTATTATAATGGAGATTGTGTGTTTTTCTGTCTGTAACCAAAACTATATTCCTACTCAAGTCACAATTCTCTTAGTTATTGACATCATTTCTCCATGATTTTATTTTTATCTAAACCTCAATTATTAATAAAATTGTTTACATTATTAATACTGTTAACCATATCTACATACAAAAACATGCAATTATATTTATATACAACAAAATAGCGCTTTACAATGTGAACGGGAAGGCTATTTTGCATATTAATATTAAAAATCGAATTTAATAAATATGTGCTTAGTATTATTGATTTCTAACTGTTTGGTTTTATTTTTGAATATAAGCAAAAATCTCTTCAATGAATCTTAAATGAAATCCATTAACAAGAGAAATAACTGTCATTTTATTCTGTCTTCCTCTTATAACTAAATACTTAAATTAGGAAAAATAACAATGAAAGACGAGAGTGATGGAAGATGGAAGAGTTCAGTTTTCCAGTTATTCTATTTTATTATACTCCCTCTGTTTCAAATTTTTATCTATTCTTATTCTGTTTAATTAGCCTTTCTAATTTAACAATATTTTACTATTAAAACTTAAATACTTGCACCCGGAGGGTGCATATATTTGCTAGTCCCTTTAATAGCTATAGAAAATTTAGTAACAAAAACTCTAGCTGTTCTTGAATTATGTGCTGACAGACCAAAAACAAAAAACCTGTGAACTGTAGTAGAAGATAAGGAACATTATAACCAGTAATATAATTTACAAGAATTGTATACAAATAGGTCCAGACAAGTCATGAGTACTTTATTTTTTTTTTTTTACTCATGAAGGAAATAATAAAAAAATCCTAAGTGAACAGTTTTCTTTATCTTACAAAGCTTTCCAGAAAACTTTTCTCTCTTTCCTTCATCCATTCACCTTTAGACCAAAAAAATGATATCGATCCTTTTGAACAATATCCAAGTGTATGGTGGCTAAATCTGTTTAAAATTTTTTGAACCATAAATAATTGTAATAATCTGGCTATTATCTCTGGTCACTGTCTAAAGTCTTTCTCGTTATATTTAACCTAGAACAATTTACATCAATTGTAGACACTGATGATACAAATGTTTTAACTATGAAAATAGTTTTTGGGGGTGGGGTGGGGTGTTCTAAATATAGAAGACATTCTATTTAAGGATACTATAAAGCAGAGTGACTAGATCTAAGTTGTTAAAGGATTAAAATTAGTTAATTTGTAAAGTAGATTAATATTCATTTAGAGTAATAGAATTCAGTACAGAATAAACAAAACAATTTTAATGGTTTTATTAATATTATCATTGCATCTATTTAATAATGAATGTAATAAGATAACTTGTCAATAATTATTTTCATTCATTTTTAAAAAGGTAATTATATTAAATTATAAACCCATAAACAATACTGGACTTTCTTTATATATGTAATTTTTTAAGTGGAGCAAAGCGAATTTGAATTCCGAGTTTTCTTTCTCCTAGACTGGTTGCCAAACCAAAGCTAAAGAACCCAGTCTGCCCTATCATTTACCTATAAAAAAAAAGTAAAGTCGACGGGGCGGCCTAAAGTCGGTATCAGCCAGTCAGCGAGGGGGTCTATCCCCTTTTCAATAGCGCTAGACCAAGGAGATTGTTTTTTAGCATCTGAGGTGGAGTGCCACACCTACCATCAGCTCCTTCCTTTACCGCACAGGTCCCTGTGCTACTCATATGCTGAGTTGGCGAGGACCGGTATCGAACTAGGAACCTTGTGGTTTCTAGCCGAACATAACTGGGGGGGAAACAGATGAATTCATGCCTTTCTCAAGGGCATTAGCACAAAGTGAAATGTAAACAGCCTCAGTAAGGATTTGAACTTGGGTTGCCAATTACATATAATGATAACCATTATGCTAAGAGCGTCTCTTAAGTAGTCCAAGTCATCACAATTTATTTTTAAAAGTAGTCTGAAAAGTTGCTTGCCTTTGACAATGAATTTTCTAGCAGATAAGATGAAAATGAAACAAGAGTTACTTCTTCATTAAGTCTTGTAATATAGGAAGGATAATTGTTCCATTAATTTGGATAACTTAAATTATTAAAAATTAATATATATTTATATTAAGAAGGCAATTACAATGTGTATAAAAAAAAAAATAATGTCCAGTGTCTAATCAATTTCGAAGAAACTTCATCTTCAGAGATTGTTTTTGAAATGGATGGGGTCTTGTGTGTTTTTTTTGTTTGGACGTTATAAACACGCGTCTCGTGGGTTGTTATAACGTCATGCTGAAGAGCCGTGATATCCATTGTTCAATCAATTTCGATTTTATTCCTTTTATTTATTTATCTAATTATATATATATTTATTTATTTTATATATATATATATATATATATATATATATATATATATATATGTGTGTGTGTGTGTATTTATGGAATGTGTATGTTAACCAATTATATATTCAGTGTTTAATTCTAACCTACTGTTTATGCGAGGGTGTAACTTAGCTATTAATAAACTTTCTCTAATTCTGAGATTAATACTATTAATAATGGAGATTCGCTTCTGGTTTTTGTCTGTAACAAAAACTATGTCACTTCTTACGTCACATTACCCAAAATCGTTATAACATAAATAAATACACTCAAAATTTGAATATGCAACATTAGACAGTCCTCATTGTTTTTTTAAACAAGTTTTAATAAATACATGACTGGTATATATATCTATATATAGTTTGTTTTATTTTAATAGATATTTAAAGTTTACATTTCAAATTGTTTTTTTTTTAATCCTTTAATGAATTTGATGATTTTACTTACTTAGGGTAAACTCAAAACATTGATTTTAACTCCTAAATCCTCTGGCAGCCAGGTTTTTAAAAAGTTTTAATAAATACATGACAGGTATTATATATCTATATATAGTTTGTTTTATTTTAATAGATATTTAAAGTTTACATTTCAAATTGTTTTATTTTTTAATCTTTTATTGAATTTGATGATTTTACTTACTTAGGGTACAAACTTGCTGACATTGAATTTTTAACTCCCATCCCCTCAGGCAATATGTTTCAAAAATCTATTTTTACATCGCCCGGAGTGCGTTTTTTATTTTGCAAGTATTAATAATTAAAGGTAGAAATTGTAGAAAATGACTGCTTTCACTAAGATAACAAAAAGATAAAGTTTCAAAGGCCATAGTCAGTTTTTTTTTTAAACAACTCTGATTAAATCTGTTACCAAAAAGAAGAAAAAAAGAAGTAGTTTGTTTGTAAAAGGATCATGTCATTTATTTTTGTGTTTTATCTCTGACATCTGATTCTCTTATCAATTGTTTTATCAGATGCTGAACTAATGCGAATTGCATGAAAACATGGGTTATTTTTGTGGACAAATTTATATGTGAAGAAAGGAAGTGAATCTGACGGTATGTAGTATATTAAGAAAAATGAAAAAACACAGGTTTAAATGGGTTAAGTGGTGAGTTTATTGGCCCACACTGCAGTGTTTCGATCTATTAATTAGATCATCTTCAGGATATAAGACTCAAAAAAAATTTTAAACAGACTGAATGACAAGGACTATGACTCCTTTTCTCGTTATTCTGTGATAAATAATTTCTTATCTTATGCCCTGAAGATGATCTAATTAATAGATCGAAACACTGCAGCGTTGGCCAATAAACTCACCACTTAACCCATTTAAACCTGTGTTTTTTCATTTTTCTTAAGAAATTTATATGTACATTATATAAGATAATGAAAATTTTTAAAAAAGTTAATTTTTTTCTCAAAACCCTATTTAATATTAAATCTTAAAATTAACTAGAAAAGAGCAGAAAATATAATAAAATTAATGATTGAAATCATTTTTAATGTCTCTTTTTAGCATTCGGCTAGAAACCACATGGTTCCTAGTTCGATACTAGCCCTCGCCAACTCAGCGTATGAGTAGCACAGGGAGCTGGTAGTAGGTGTGGCGCTCCACCTCAGACACAAAACCAATCTCCTTGGTCTAGCGCTAGTGAAAAGGGGATAGACTCCCTCGCTGATTGGCTGATACCGACTTTAGGCCACCCCGACGACTTTCCTTTTACTTACTGTTAAGAAGATATCTGTTAAATATAGAGTACTTTCTACTACCTATTTATGTGTAATTAATTTTGTAAATTGGATATGACTTGACAACACGCCTAATGGATCTGTGCAGTAAAGTAAAGAGCTGGTGGTAGGTGTGGCGCTCCACCTCAGACGCAAAACCAATCTCCTTGGTCTAGCGCTAGTGAAAAGGGGATAGACTCCTTGCTGATTGGCTGATACCGACTTTAGGCCACCCCGACGACTTTACTTTTACTCTGCACCAATCAATCTTGTCGTGAGGATTGACGCGTGCTGATGAATGCCAAACGTGCAATTCAGAGTAAGGAGCCCGGATGAAAATACAGCAATTAGGTATTTAGGGACCTGCCCTCCCAGATCGGCAGAAAGTCTGCAGTAGCATTTTGGCTGTCGAAACGAGTGGAAGAGAAAATCTATTTGGATAGTGCTAGTGAGAAGCAAATCAATTATGAACGACGACTGCTGTGTGTGAGGGTGTCAAGAATTACATCTCGTTTGCTAAAAAACCTTACTAGCCAAGGTTCAGCTTAGGTGGGTTGGTCACGTTGTCAGAATGAATGAGAACAGGCTGTTGCAATATGACCCTTGTGAGCTAGAACTGCTAATGGAAGGAGGAGGAATAAATAACAAAGGCTTAAAAAATAGTGATGACCCAAAAGAGGAGAGCGATGGTTTTGACCGTAGCGTGACCCCGAACGAAGAATTGAGGGGCAAGCGGAAGTCGGGTGTTGACCGGAAGTCACGTGGTGACGTGGGGGAAGGAAGAAAGGGTTCGTCCTCTTTTTACCGGCGTCCGTCGTGGGGGACAGACCTGATGAGAGCCCAGTAATCTAGTAGTGTTCTCTCTCTCTCTCGTTCTCTCTGCCTCCCCTCCTCTGATAGAAGCCCACTATACGAGCACGAGAATAAAGGCTGGCAGTTGTGATGACGTTTCTCGTGTTATGATTCTTTATCGGCACCATTTCAGCACGGTGACTTTTGGAGTTTTAGTACCAAGAAAGAAAAGAGGACTACGGTGCATGTATCGTTTTAGTACCGTGAGTATTGCAACGTAACACAGGCTTCCAAAGAAGATTTTATACAGACAATTATCAAATGCTAAGCAATCTATTGGACGTCCTCTCTTATTTATAATATAAGAAAATAATTCTATTTTCTGTTAGTAAAAAAAAGATAAAAGTTACTTACCGGCTTTTCACTTCAACTTTGGTAGCATTTATATTAAATCTTTCCTTAATCTTTGTATGAACCGCGAAACGGTTTCGGAAAAGTCCATCTGATTTTGATTTTACAGTAAGATCCTCTTGGGAAGCTTTAATGGGATCTGATTTTTTAGAAACGTCTTCAGAATCAATCGATTCTTGAGTGATTGTAATTGAATGTAAATCCTCTTCGTTTAAATCTTCAGTAACATTGGCGGAATTCTGACTGTCATCGTCTTTGATTGATATAGAAACACTTCCAGAACTGTCAGAGTTTACAAATCCAGAATCGTCAGCTCTGGGCACATCTTCGTCATCTAGCAGTGATGTTAAAATCCCAACAGAGCAATCTATTTCTGTGTTTTCTTTTTCATCTGATAGACGATGTTTCTTGGAGGCGGTATTCTCAGCGGAATACAATGAAGAGAGCTCAAAATCAGATTTGGTATCAGGACTAGCTTCAACTGTAAGAAGAAAATAATAACAGTTAACAAAACAAGCTAGAGAAATTCCATGGTTTATTTCACACATGCGTTGTCTTCGTGTCATTTGCGGTATAAAATGGGATGATAGAGTAAAAAATAGCATAATATTAAAAAAAATGTAACATTGCTGGCATTGAAACCTGTGGACGAGCAGATTCCCAGCCCCCACAAACGAAACGAGTCCGGATATGTTTGGCCTGTGCGAGGGGGAGGAGTGTGGCGAGTGACCACGGAAATTGAACTCGTCACCTCTTCATTGCTGAAATGCTGGTGAAATTCCGCACGAGCAGTGCAGAGTAACCCGGATGTAAAGTCTTGTCATGAGGATTGACGCGTGCTGATGAATGTCGAACATGCAATTCAGAGTAAGGAGCCCGGATGAAACACAGCAATTGGGTATTTAGGGACCTGCCCTCCCAGATCGGCAGAAAGTCTGCAGTAGCATTTTGGCTGTCGAAACAAGTGGAAGAGAAAATCTATTTGGATAGTGCTAGTGAGAAGCAAATCAATTGCTAACGATGACTGCTGTGTGTGAGGGTGGCAGGAAGTACATCTCGTTTGCTAAAAAACCTTACTAGCCAAGGTTCAGCTTAGGTGGGTTGGTCACGTTGTCAGAATGAATGAGAACAGGCTTCCAAAGAAGATTTTATACAGACAATTACCAAATTCTAAGCGTTCTATTGGACGTCCTCTTTTATGCTACAAAGACAAATTGAAGGACAATTTGAAACGCCTCAATATTAACCTGAGTACTTGGGAAAATCTATCATCAAATCAGAAAGAATGGCGTAAGACATGTTTTGCTAGACTAAAGAGCTTTGAAGAAAATAGATAGAAGCATTGAGATCAACTCCGTCTAACTTTAAAACAAAAACATTTAACTCCCGCCTTAGAACATTTCATCTGTCATTGTGGCTTCATAGCTCACAGCAAGGCTGGGCTGCTATCACACTCAAGGAAACACAAAATGTCTTCTTTATAGCATGCACAACATGGGAGGAAACAAATCACTCACTGCTGGCCCTTATCTATCTTACGATTGGAGAGTCCACCATTTCACACAACTTCTATCAATATTAAAAAAAGGAAAGGAAATGATATAATCTAGATGTCTAAATATCAACATAAATGATTTGGTTCCAAATTCCCAGACTATGACACTCACAAAAGGCTGGAGAATCTAATAACTGGAACATTGTAACTATAAGAACACTAATCCAAGTATATCTCTATGGACTGTGACACTACACAATCATTACTACATAACAAACTGATATATCCGGGTTAAGGGATATATTATGAAGTTGGTATTTGGTATATTATCGCAGTAGTAGCTGGAGCATCGAATAGCAGTACGTCTTCCGAGCAGTCGTGGGGTATTCTGACTGGTAGACTAGTGGGCTTAGGTACCACCACAGTGTCGAATATTTATACATGACACTGTCCAATCAGATTATAGTGAGGGGGTACCAAGGTATCTACATATTCATTACATCACAAACAAATGAAATATATCTAACAATGTTCAGAAATTAGATTTGGTTTGGTTTGGTTTACAGCATATCAAAACTCGGGGCTATTTAATGCCGACAAAGTTGTGAAATAAATCATTCTTAATGCATAATACAATTTTTGAAATACATTTTTTCTATTACCCATAGATGGACTCACTGATTGAGGTTCCAGTTTGGAGGGGGGAATGTGGAGTACCCCTCATCACCATTGCTCCCTGGTCCACTCTGACCGAGTGATAGTACCGTTAGGGTCCCATCTATGGGTTAAATAGAAATATTTACAAAAAAATTGTATTATCCATTAAGAATTGATTTTATTTCAAAAACTTTATCGGCATTAAATAGCCCACCGAGTTTGATATGCCGTAAACCAACCAAACCAAATCAATTTCTGAACATTGTTAGATATATTTCATTTGTTTGTGATGTAATGAAATGAATTAAACCTTGGTTACCCCTCACTATAATCTGATTGACAGTGTCATGTATAAATATTCGACACTGTGGTGGGTACCTAAGCCACTAGTCTACCAGTCAGAATACCCACGACTGCTCGGAGAACGTACTGCTATTCGATGCTCCAGCTACTATGCGATAAATACCAAATACCAACTTCATAATATATCCCTTAACCCGATATCTTTGTTATGTAGTAATGATTTTGTAGTGTCACAGTCCATAGAGATTATACTTGGATTAGTTTCTTATAGTTACAATGTTCCAGTTATTAGATTCTCGAGCCTTTGTGAGTGTTATAGTCTGGGAATTTGGAACCAAATCATTTATGTTGATATTTAGACATCAAGATTATATCATTTCCTTTCCTTTTTTTTAATATTGATAGAAGTTGTGTGAAATGGTGGACTCTCCAATTGTGAACGATAGATGAGGGTCAGCAGTGAGTGATTTGTTTCCTCCCATGTTGTGCATGCTATAAAGAAGACATTTTGTGTTTCCTTGAGTGTGATAGCAGCCCAGCCTTGCTGTGAGCTATGAAGCCACAATGACAGATGAAATGTTCTAAGTTAAATGTTTTTGTTTTAAAATTAGGCAGAGCTGATCTCTATGCTTCTGTCTATTTTCTTCAAAGCTCTTTAGTCTAGCGACACATATCTTACGCCATTCTTTCTGATTTGATGCTAGATTTTCCCAAGCACTCAGGTTAATATTGAGGTGTTTCAAATTGTCCTTTGATTTGTCTTTGTAGCATAAAAGAGGACGTCCAATAGAATGCTTAGCATTTGGTAATTGTCTGTATAAAATCTTCTTTGGAAGCCTGTTCTCATTCATTCTGACAACATGACCAACCCACCTAAGCTGAACGTTGGCTAGTAAGGTTTTTTAGCAAACGAAATGTACTTCCTGACACCCTCACACACAGCAGTCGTCGTAAGTAATTGATTTGCTCTCCCAGCAGTTCTAATCTTCTCACTAGCACTATCCAAATAGATTTTCTCTTCCACTCGTTTCGACAGCCAAAATGCTACTGCAGACTTTCTGCCGATCTGGAGGGCAGGCCCCTAAAACCAATTGCTGTGTTTCATCCGGGCTCCTTACTCTGAATTGCACGTTCGACATTCAGCAGCATGCGTCAATCCTCATGGCAAGACTTTACATCCGGTTACTCTGCACTCTGCTCGGCAGAATTTCTCCAGCATTTCAGCAATGAAAGGTGACGAGTTTCAATTTCCGTGGTCACTCGCCGCACTCCTCCCCTCGCAACAGGCCAAACATATCCGGACTCGTTTCGTTCGTGGGGGCTGGGAATCTGCTCGTCCACAGGTTTCAATGCCAGCAATGTTACATTTTTAATTATGCTTTTTTACTCTATCATCCATATACCGCAAATGACACGAAGACAACTCGGTGTGAAATAAACCATGGAATTTCTCTGCTTGTTTGTTAACTGTTATTATTTTCTCTACAGTTGAAGCTAGTCCGATACCAAATCTGATTTTGAGCTCTTCATTGTATTCCGCTGAGAATACCGCCCTCCAAGAAAAATCGTCTATCAGATGAAAAAGAAAACACAGAAATAGATTGCTCTGTTGGGATTTAACATCACTGCTAGGATGACGAAGATGTGCCCAGACTGACGATTCTGGATTTGTAAACTCTGACATTCTGGAAGTGTTTCTATATCAATCAAAGACGATGACAGTCAGAATTCCGCCAATATTACTGAAGATTTAAACGAAGAGGATTTACATTCAATTACAATCACTCAAGAATCGATTGATTCTGAAGACGTTTCTAAAAAATCAGATCCCATTAAAAGCTCCCAAAGAGATCTACTGTAAAATCAAAATCAGATGGACTTTTCCGAAACCGTTTCCGTTCATACAAAGATTAAGGAAAGATTTAATATAAATGCTACCAAAGTTGAAGTGAAAAGCCGGTAAGTAACTTTTATCTTTTTTTTACTAACAGAAAATAGAATTATTTTCTTATATTATAAATAAGAGAGGACGTCCAATAGATTGCTTAGCATTTGGTAATTGTCTGTATAAAATCTTCTTTGGAAGCCTGTTCTCATTCATTCTGACAATGTGACCAACCCACCTAAGCTGAACCTTGGCTAGTAAGGTTTTTTAGCAAACGAGATGTACTTTTTGACACCCTCACACACAGCAGTCGTCGTTCATAATTGATTTGCTTTTCACTAGCACTATCCAAATAGATACCAAAGTTGAAGTGAAAAGCCGGTAAGTAACTTTTTATTTTTATCTTTTTTTTTACTAACAGATAGATTTATTGTATATTAAAAAAGAGAGGACGTTCCAATAGATGTCTGCATTTGATAATTGTCTGTATAAATCTCTGGAAGCCGTGTGTACGTTGTGCCAATACTCACGGTACTAAAAACGATACATGCACCGTATTCCTCTTTTCTTTCTTTACTAAAACTCCAAAAGTCACCGTGCTGAATGGTCCGATAAAGAATCATAACACGAGAAACATGTCATCACAACTGCCAGCCTTTATTCTCGTCTCGTATATGGCTTCTATCAGAGAGGGAGGCAGAGAGAACGAGAGAGAGAGAGAACACTACTAGATTACTGGGCTCTCATCAGGTCTGTCCCCACGACGGACGCCGGTTAAAAAGAGGACAACCCTTTCTTCCTTCCCCCACGTCACCACGTGGACTTCCGGTCAACACCGACTTCCGCTTGCCCCTCAATTCTTCGTTCGGGTCACGCTACGGTCAAAACCATCGCTCTCCTCTTTTGGGTCATCACACTATTTTAAGCCTTTGTTATTTATCCTCCTCCTTCCATTAGCAGTTCTATCACAAGTCATTATTGCAACAGGCTGTTCTCATCATTCTGACAACGTGATCTCTCTCTTG
>CM042172.1:57887477-57973622 GCA_023376005.1 Doryteuthis pealeii | reverse complement strand
CCGAGAAGAGATTGACTCGTAACCGCGAGTTCAAATTCCTGGACGAAGCTGTTGGCATTTCACATGGCGCTATAACCCTTGGAAAGGTTATGACATCCCATTTCTCCCACCAGCTAATGGGTAAATAGGCAGGGCAGACCTGGACTCTTTAACCATGGCTAGGTAACCAGTCTAGAAAAAGGGAAATCCTCTCGAATTCACAAACGCTGTTTAACTCGCGTTCATGATAATTGAACCTTGTGTCCGCGATCCTCGCTAGTGTGAGGGGTTTGATATATATAAATATAGAAGGACAAAACCTCTGAATTCACAGTAGCACTCCACTGTAAAAACTGACCTGTTCATGGCAGAAGGGTTGGTAAATACATATATAGACAGAGCATATTATATATGAAGGGGTATTACTACAATGATTGCCGATCCCAAAACAGACTATTTTATCGGGCAAACCATCGTCCTGGCAAACATCGTCAGGTACAAACCAAATGAGGTTTAAATACTGCCTTCAAGGACATTCTGAAGAACATTGCTATTGCTGGTAAGAGGTCTCGGAGAAGCTAGCTAGTAACAGACCTGGCTGGAGAGCACCATCTCCTGCTCTGTGGAAGAATTTGAGTCAACCGAATTAAACATGCAAACAAATTGAAACAGGTTTATTATAAAAGGGTCTAATTTTCAACCGCAGCAACATTCAAAGTGGAATGGAGTTCAACTATGGTATGTTTATGTGGAAAAAGTATGTATCTCAGGCTGTGCCATGGTGAGTCATCTGAGGAAACACACAGGCTACAGTGTCAAATGCTAAGCTGGCATCTTAACTCATGATGATATATAATTAAAAAAAAAATTTTTAATTTAAAAAAAAGGGCAATTTTCAGGCCCAACAAGATTCAAAGTGAAGTTCTAACATGTAGTTTATGTGGAAGAGTATGTCTCACCAGGGCCTGTCCTGGTGAGTCATCTGAGAAAACCACAAAAGGATATAGTGTCAAATGCTATGGCACTTAACTATGATGATATATAATGAAAAATAATAAAAAATAAAAATTAAAAAAACAGGAAATGGTCTTACTCGAACACCGAGTTGACACCATTACAACAGAATTTAAATGAGAGAAACCTCTTAAATGATTGAAATGATTTAAAATCTGATACTTCGCCAAATACTCAAGTCAGTTTAATAAACAAACAAGACATTAATGAAACGAAGAATGTAACCCTACACTAGATACAGCCTCTTTAAAAGAGAGAAAAAATCTTTCTTAATGAAAAATTAATTTGAAATCTTAATAATGTTTTATTTTAGGGATGAGATAATGCACTTTCTTTGTCAGTTTCTTTAGCTTGGTAAATGTAGGCCAGACTGGGTTCAATAGCCTTAGTTAAGGCAACCAATATAAAGAAGGAAATAGTAGCAACTCCACTTAAAAAAATGACCTTGTACGATGGGCAAAAAGGGTTTGGGGTGAAATACATATATAGACAGAGATGATATATATGAAGGGGTTTTACTACAAATTTAATGAGATCTGAAACAACTATTCTTTAATGATGATGATGATTTAAAATCTGATACTTGGCCAAACATCAAGTCCAGTTTTTAAAAACAAAAGACAAATTAATAAAACGAAGATGTAAAACTTACACTAGATGACACTCTTTAAAAGAAAAAAAAAAAAAAAGAAACATTTTATTGTCAAACAATAAAAACAAAAGGTAAATTTTTACATAAATTAAAAGAGTTCAGCAATTAAGCAATTGAAAATATAACAAAACCAAAACTAATTTGCAAGCTCGTAAATGAGTAAGCAGAATAGGATTTTGGCAAAATTCTTAACATTAAGCTGCATTGCGAGTTTTAACCCGCAAAGATATTATCGCTAAAGTATCGCAGTCTTTCAAAGATTTTAAAATAAAACTTCATGAAATACATTGTGTTCACTCCTGTATTCCCTGCGACAAGTGAAGCACTTTTATACTAAACAAATAAAATGTACATTTGATATACTTCTGCAATCCTTTTGAATTGTACAGGAAATGCAATGTTTGACTTCTCTTTTAGCCATTGATTCAATAATATATATATATATATAATATCGTTATTAATCATGGAGATTGTGTGTTTTTCTGTTGGTAACCGAAACTATATTACTACTCAAGTCACAATTCCCCCTTTGTTTATTGACATCACAATCTCAATGATTTTATCTCTAGGCCTCACCCATCTCACATGCCTTGCCTGACATCTGGGGTACCAAGGCGCTCTATTTTTCATCCACCTCCTCACGTGATCTGAAAAATATCTTATTATAATGGAGATTGTGGGTCTTGTCTGGTCTTAGACGAAACTATATTACTACTCAAGTCCACAATTCCTCTTTGTTATTGACATCACCGAATATCAATGATTTTATTTTTATTTTACAATTAAATTCAACTTATTAATAAAATTGTTTTCCATTATTAATGCTGTTGACCATATCCACATATTACTACATGCAATTTATATTTATATATATCACAAAATAACGGTTTACAGTGTGAAGGGAAGGCTTAATTTGCATATTGATATTTAAAATGTGATTTTGAATAAATATGTGTTTAGTACTATTGATTTCTAATTGTTTGGTTTTATTTTATGAATATAAGCAAAAATCTCTTCATAAATCTTAAATGAAATCCCTTAACAGAAGAAATACTGTAATTTTTATTCCTTTACTCCTCTTTTAAACTAAATCTTAAATTAGAAAAAATAACTAATGAAAGACGAGAGTGATGGGAAGTGTAAGTTTCAGTTGTTTCTATTTTTTCCGATTATAACCCCCCTGTTCAAATCTTTTTATCTGCATTCTTATTTAGTTTTCATTAGTCTTTCTCATTCAACTACATATATTTTAATTTCATTCAACACGTTAAATACTTGCACCCGGAGGGTGCATATATATGCTAGTATATATAATATATTATATATATATATGATATTATATATTATATGTGAAATGGAAAAAGGATTAAATCCGACATATGAGGAAAAATGAGTAAAGAAAATAAATGTAGATGGATAAATGAATTTAATTCGATATACATTTAATCGATATCACTTACACATGTGTTTTCGGTCAGTTTATGTTGTTGAAAATATTTCGCTACACATAACTGACCGAAACACATGTGTAGTGATATCGGTCGATTTCTTCTATGTGTGCGAAATATTTTTTCAGACACATAAACTGGACCGAAACCACATGTGTAAGTGATTATCGATTAAATTCATTTTATCGCATCTACATTTCTTTTCTTTAACTCATTTTTCCCATATATATATATATATATTAATATATTATATATATATATATAACTATATATTAAATATCAAGTGTACTTGAATCACTCAACGGAAATGATGTTTTTAACGTCTTCTTCTTGACGTTTTTGTTATACGACTTTATAAAACAAAGCGCGGCAAATAAAAATTAACGTTAATAACATCATATTCACAGCGGACATCACTATACAACCCCTTTCAAAACAACAAAATCCCTTTTTTTTCCATTTTTGGTTTTTTCCCCCCCCTCACATAAACATTAACTTAACAGTGTCCTGAAGATGGTACATATCTATCCTAAATGCTTAGTATTGACCATAAATTTTGTTTCCCCCTGAATCAAACATCCTGAATAGGTAAATCGAAGATAAAGAATACTGGTAATCTTCAACTTGTTCCTCCTAAAGTTCCTACTATAAAATAAAACTGAACGCCTCATTTTAATGTCCTTGTTTTTGCATAAATGTTTTAAATAAAGAAATATTCAATGTTTGCAATAAATGTTGTTAAATACAGAAAATATATTCAGTATTGTAAAATAACGGGTGCAAGAAAAAAAAACATTTATTGGGCAAAAACGACGGACATAAAATACAGGTTTCGTTTATCTTTATGGTAGGGAATTTACGAGGAAACAAGTTAAGGATTAACCGAAATACATGATATGAAATAAAAAAAATAATCTTTTTAAATTCTCAAGTCTCATCCGAAAATTCACAGAAGAGGTATATATAAACAACTAGAAGTGGCTTACCCGGCGTTGTCCTGGGTAGAGGTGGGGTTTTTTATAAAGTTAGTCCCTCGCGCTCCATTATTACTTATCACAAGTTAGATCCTCACTGATGCCCCAATAATCCCATATAAATATATAAGAATATAGTAAGAAATTCTTAAAATTCAAATAATCTACAATTAAAAAAAACCATTACAATATAAATGAGGCGATTAATTCAATCATCAACATCATATTTCAATTACCTTCCTGTTAACTATAACCATTTTAATTTTAAAATATCTTTCCCAAATTATAAATTAAAATCTTTTTATTTTTGGTCAAAACCAAGCCTTAGTTATAGTGAATGTATGTTATTATTTTACTTTGTCGTTAATTGTTTCATTTTCGAGGTTTCCTCGGACATGACACATATACACAACTGTTCTTTATATATGTAAAGCAGCAAGCTACCCGGCGTCGCCTGGGTAAGAGGCGGGATTTTTTCCAAGTTAGTTCCGCAGATCCATTTATTACTGATCGTGAAGTTGAATCCTCAATGGGATGCCCCCTTTAAATCCTATGTAAAATAAGACCTTGTTTGATCCAGCCTTACTCTGAAAAGAAATGTGATATCTCTCTAAAGTAATAAATGAAAAAAAAACCGCATGCTGTTATCATTAAATTTTTATGTTTTAATTATTCATGAATATAAATCATCTTTATTTTTTCTCAAAAACCAACCCTGGTGATATTTAATGTATGTATATTTATTTATCTTTGTTGTTTAATTGTTTTATTTTTCAAAGTTTCTCCGGACATGCACATATATACCACTGCCTTTTATATGTATAGATTACATTTCGGATATACATACACACAGAGTCTGCCCTTTATATATGTATAGATTCACATTCAGAACATTAGCATACACACAACTGCCCTTTAATATAATGCTATAGATTACATTCGGACATACATACACAAACATAGGAGTGCCCTTTATATATGTAAGGATTTAATTGCATTCGGACATAACATACACACAACTGCCCTTTATATATGTATAGATGCAGAGTTGTATAATTATTTGTTATTCATCAGATGATATTATTTTAAACAATGCAAAAGGAAAAAAAAATACATTATCGCTAGAATCAGATAGGACTGATTTAACATGAAAATCCGGGAACGATCTAATAAAATTAACCGTAATAACAAAATTATAGTGTAGCTCAGTAGGTAGAGTGTTCGGCTAGAAACCACAAGGGTCCTAGTTCGATAACCGGTCCTTCGCCAAGACTCACGCGCATGAGTAGCACAGGGATCTGTGCGGTAAAGTAAGGAGCTGATGGTAGGTGTGGCGCTCCACCTCAGACGCTAAAATAATCTCTTGGTCTAGCGCAAGTGAAAAGGGGAACCTAGACTCCTCACTGATGGGCTGATATCGTTGACTTTTGAGGGCAGCCCGACGACTTTAACTTATCTTGTATATTAATTTGAATTTTGAAACGCCCCTAATTTTTTTTTTTTTCAAGGCAAAAAAATGACTATAGACCTCATACATTAGGGTTGTAATTTGGTTCTTCGTTGCCTTAACACACATTTTCATTCAACAGGAGATTGATATTATTTACGTGCAAAGGAAAAAAACAAAAATATTGTCAGAATCAGATAGCGATGATCTAACATGAAAATTGGGAACAATCGATTAAAAAAAATCAAATAAATAAGTATAAGTAAGATAAAAGTAAAGTCGTCCAGGGCGGCCTAATGTCGGTATCAGCCATCAACGAGGGAGTCTAATCCCCTTTTCACTAGCACTAGACCAAGGAGAATTTATTTTTAGCGTCTGAGGTTTGAGCGGCCACATACTATCAGCTCCTTACTTTCCACAGATCACTGTGCTACTCATACGCCGAGTTGGCGAGGGCCGGCATCGAACTAGGAAGGTTGTGGTTTCTAGCCGAACGCTCTACTGACTGAGCTAACCTGGCCTAATTTGAATTTTTGAAAACCCTAATTTTTTAAAGAAAAAAAAATGACTATAGACCTATACATTAGTGTTGTAATTTGGATCTTGTGTTTTAACACATTCACTTCAACAGGAAGTACTAATTCTCGCCATTGTGGAAGGAAAAGGAAGTACCAACTACGCCATTGTTATTTGTCAATAAAAATGGGAGCTAACAGCTGACTGGAGTCTTGGGTTGAATTTATTACAGTAACTGACAATAATTTTTGGAAGGTCAAAATGAAAAAGTTTTTAAACTTGAGTCTTTTCCATCAACAACAGTAATCCTTTTCCTGCAGCAGTCTGTCTGCCACTGAGGTAATCTCTTTCCTTTGACCTTCCTTTATTCCAACAATCACAGTAGTCATCCAAATTTTTCCTCTCTTGCCGTCTCTCAATTGATTCATTTTGATGGTCTCAGCGATTGCATATTTTTTATTACAGCTCGCCAGTTTAGCGGAATAAGAACAGGATATCCCCATGAACTGAATAAAGGGTTAGGTTCAAAGTTCCATGATGGCTCCCAATTATGACAAGAAGGTTCCAGAGTCTGACAAGAAATACCTGAAGAAGGCGGAGGGCACATCGCCCAAAACGCTGTACAGTCCGAATAACGCAGATAATACTAATCACTCAAGCCTTATCTCAAACATTCAGATAATTAATTTTCTTAGTTTGAATATTCTTTCAAAGCTTTAAGCAAGTTCATTATTTTATTCTATTTTAATAATTACTAATTTTCATAAATGAGCTTAAATTTTAGAAACAATTTAATATTGCAGGTTTAGTTTGTTTTACGGCATATCAACCTCGGTGGTGTCATTTAATGCTGACAAAGTTATGAAATAAATTCATTCTTAATGCTATTACAATTTTGTTTATAACTCATGTTTTTTTATTCAACGCATAGATAAGACCCTAACAGGTACTACCACTCGGGTCAGAGTGGACCAGGGAGCAATGGTGATGAAGGGGTGCTCCACATTCCCTAACCTCCAGAACTGGAACCTCACCATCAGATAGAGTTTAACGTCATTCCAGGACATGTAGACCCTCAGTCACCACCTTCTAGCACCATATGATAAGAAGGATTGGGGGTTGGCAATAGGGTTGGGGCAATCATATAGGTGCTACGGCTTGACGTGGCCAGCTGATTGATCGGAGGGGGCCTCTCCGAGCCCGTCTAGCCCAAGAAGAGCCTAAAGTTGAATATTGTAAGTCATGGACTGCCTCAGCCACCTGGGTTCTATCCTTAAGCATCATGTGTGGCCACCCACGGCCAACAGGTGGCCCCATTGGGGGAGTCTTACCCCTCTGCAGAGGTGCATTCTAATGCCCCACTGACAGGGCAATAATATTGCAGGTTTAGATTTTCTACTTATGATATTGAACAGATTCCACAAGACTCCTTTCACCAAAGAATTAAAAATTTGAGTTCTATGCATAAAAAAAGTAACGAATCCTTTATATAGAAATTTTTAAAACAAACATGATAGAATATGCACTTGATTTCAACAGCAAAGCAAAGAGAGATTTCATGTATTATAAAAGGTTTCTCAGTAAACATTGATGAATGAACACAAAAATAAAGGATTCTGGTCTGTCACTTGTGCTAGATGACATGCTATATAAAGAAATGTAGGAAGCATGTGGTGTAATGGTTCAAGTCATGGAAATGACTCGTCGCCCCGAGTTCAAATCTGGACATGGTAATTGCATTTCACTTAGCACTAATACCCTTGGGAAGGTATGAATCCTACTCGCCTCCAGGTTATGGATAAATAGTAGGGCAGACTGGGCTCCTTAACCTTGGTTAGGCAACCAGTCTAGGAGAAGAAAACTCTGAATCAAACCTGCTGAAACTCGCTTAAGAAATTGACCTGTGTCCCATCCTGCTCATGCGGGGTGGTTGGTAAATATGTAAATATAACAGAAATTAAAACCAGTCTATGTTCAGTTTATCAAAATTAACAGTTTGCTTATGTGGGCTTAAAAATCCAACACTTTGGAGTAAATATTCTAATTTTCTCCATTAATCTATTTATAGCAGTCGCAGGCAATCTTTTTGGAAGTTTTTAAGGGCCATTCTTTGGCCTTAAAGCAGGGGCGCTTATCTAATGGATTGGATCCTTGATAAAGAGTCCCTCGATAATGAATCCCTTTGGTTACTCTGGTAAAGTTCTCAGTTCCTGTAAAGAGTCCTTCGATAATGAATCTTTGGTTACTCTTGTAAAGAGTTCTCAGTTCCTCATAAAGAGTCCGTCGATAATGAAATCCTTTGGTTCCTCTGGTAAAGAGTTCTCAGTTCTTGGTAAAGAGTCCTTCGATAATGAATCCTTTGGTTACTCTGGGTAAAGTGTTCTCAGTTCTTGGTATAGTGTCCCTCGATAAGGAATCCTTTGGTTACTCTGGTAAAGTGTTCTCAGTTCTTGGTATAGTGTCCCTCGATAAGGAATCCTTTGGTTACTCTGGTAATCGTAATAAATCCGTCCTGGGTATTGGTAAAGGTCCGGTATCCTATGTCTGTCCTCAGGAGTAAAGTTGGAATTATGTCCAATGTGGTGGGGGGGTTAATATTCTATCAGCCACGCAGTATTTTAGTGATTGGCTGCAGGAGTCAATCACGTGACCTTTGGCCAGTCTATAAATCAGGTGGGATTAGAGCATATCTTATATCCAAAATATTCCAACAAGTAACATTTCAATTCAAAAACAACTCAAGATATTAAAAGCCAACAAAGAATTTAAAGAGAAAAGTGAAAACTTTTTAAAGCCTCCAATTCAAAACCTTCATAGATAAATATCTTTACCAATAAGAAAGAATGTCAACATTTTGTTCATGATCTTAATGAAATTTTTTAAATGAAATTCACAACAAATAATGATATATATTTACCACACCTCTGCACGAGCAGGATGTGACACAAGGTCAATTTCTTAAGCGAAGTTCATCAGGTTTGAATTCAGAGTTTTCCTTCTCTATATAATCCAGTCATGTATTATTAAACTTGTTTTAAACACAATGAGGACTGTCTAATGTTGCATGTTCAAATTTTGAGTGTATTTATTCTATGTTATGACGATTTTGGGTAATGTGACGTAAGCAGTGACGTAGTTTTTTTACAGACAAAAAACGGAAGCAAATCTCCATATTAATAGATATCAACTAAAAAAAATAAAGGTTTACATCGTATATGGTGTGGATAATTTGCATACTGCTTTTGCAAAACCAGATTTAATAATTAACTTGTTGTTATTGATTTCTAATATTGTTTTATTCTTAAACATTTAAAAGGCAATCTTATGTATGATTTTATATAGAAATCAATTAAAACAAAATTAAAAATGAATAATCTTTTTATATGCATTATTTTGGATTATTCAGACTAAATTGTCCTCATCTTCATTGTTATTTGTACAACGTTTTGGCCCGACGTGCCCTCCGGCCTCCTTCAGCTATTTTCTTGTCGGACTCAGGAACTTTCTCGAACTCAGGAACCTTCTCGTCATAATCGGTAGCCATCACGGACTTTGAACCTAATCCTTTATTGAGTCCACGGGGTATCCTGTTCTCATTCCCGCTAACCATAGTTTGGGGTACAAGTGGTTAGGCTGTGTTAATTATTTTTATGTTACTGGCTGCCTCTGACCAGGATTGAACCTGCAGTCTAGAGATAATTGTCATTATTAACTGTCTTAACCTAACTCCTTTATCCACTACGCTATGCGTTTCTATTTAATTTTGTTAATCTAATTCAATATGTTTGGCATCCCTTCGTCTACAAGAAGACGATGGAGTAGTGTCAAGGTTTTTTTTTCGTGGGGGGTTGTTAACTTGAACTACATAGCCTGGGCAGGTTCATATAGAGGATGAGCTGTTTTCCCATGCAGCAAATCCCCCTTCTCCACACTGCCGCTGTGATCCAAAGGAAAGGTAAGGGCAATGCAGTTTTGGCAACAGTAGTGTCACAGGATTAATGGGTAGCCACTGGATTTCAGCATCGCACCACCTTAGTGACTCCAGCTCCTGTTTTTATTTTTTGGGATTTACTCCCCTAGCCTTTTCCTTGAAAGGCAGCAGAGGTTCTCCTATAATTTACCTTTGTTTATCTGTGGTTCCAAAAACATTTTGGGGTGGGGTAGAGAATAGACAAAAGAAGAATACATACATACATACAAGAATGGGCCTCTTTAGCCTTGGTTGGCAACCCATCAACTCAAGGAGAAGTCTAATCAATATATCTTAATTACTTAAACTTAAATACTTGCATACAGAGGTTACATATTTTTTGCTAGTATAGTATATATTAGGGTGTATGTAATATGAAAAATTGAAAAAACACATTTTGGTGTTTTCATATTCATCAGACAGGCAGATGTTTGCAAGTATCTACATTGAAGGTGGGGGTCAAAATGACTGTTTTATGCAGTTTCTGAATTATTATATATTCTGAAACAGACGCTGAACAAAAACAGCTGATTCGTTTGTGCTAGGTGAGGTGTGTGAGTGTATGTGTGTGAGGAGTTGTGTGTGTGTGTGAGGTATGTGTGTGTATGTGTGTGTAAGCATACTCACACACACCTCCACCGATCACAAACGAATCAGCCATTTTGTTCAACGTCTGTTTACAAAAATTTTCAAAAATCTACGACAGACGTTTGTTTTCAGCGTCTGTTTACGTTTTTTTCAAAAATCCACGAACGCTAAAGTTTCATTTCAACAATTTTATGAGTCTTGCAAATTTCTTATTTTCTGATACTTTATTTTTCCCTCAAACTAACGAAAGCCCTGATGATGATCTATTGAAACAGATCGAAACAACTGCCGCATTAGGCGAAATAAATATTACTCGTTTATGAACTTTGTGCTTTTTCAATTTTTCATATGACGTACTGTCGGATTCACTTCCAAATTTTTCTTCACATTAGGGTGTACAAATTAATATAAATACCTATTTTCCAATGCCTCTTTCAATTAGTCTCTTTGAGCAGTATCTCACAAAGGGCAGGGGGGTGAATTTGGCAAACTACATTCAGTTGACACACATTATCAAATTCCTTAGGACTTATATTTGTATTTGAGCACTTTATAAACAGGTTGTTCTCTTAAAATAATTATTGGTAGGGGGAGGGGGTGACAAGCTTCTTTACAATTATATTTAACTAGCAAATATATGCACCCTCCGGGTGCAAGTATTTAAGTTTTAATGCCATAGAATATATTAAATTAGAAAGGCTAATGAAACTAAATAAGAATGCAGATAAAATGATTTGAAACAGAGGGGTGTATAATCGAAAAAAGAACAACTTGAAACTTACACTTCTATCACTCTCGTCTTTCATTACTAAATTTTTCCTAATTTAATAACTTAGTTTAAAATAGGAAGTAAAGAATAAAATCAGAATATTTCTTCTCGTTAATCGATTTCTTTTTAAGATTTATTGAAGAGATTGTTGATCATATTCATTAAGATAAAACCATACGATTAAAATCAATAATACTAAGCACATATTTATTAAAATCAATTTTTTAATTTCAATATGCAAATAGCCTTCCTGTTCACACTGTAAACTGCTATTTTAGTGTATATATAAATACAATTGCATATTATTCATTTGTAGATATGATTAACAGTATTAATATATGTAAAACAATTTATTAGAAATTGAGGTTTAGATAAAATAAAATCATGAAGAATGTGACGTAAATAACAAAAGGAATTGTGACTTGAGTAGTGATATAGTTTCGGTTACAGACAGAAAAGCAACAATCTCCATTATAATAAGATATTGGTAATATAGCTCTTACCCCCAAAAATAATTGAGCACTTTTTGTAAATAATTCAGAAACTGCATAACAGTCATTTTGACATCCAGCCTTCAATGGAGATACTTGCAACATCTGCCTGTCTGATGAATTGAAATGCAAAAACTTCAAAAGCTACAGGAAAGGATCTATAAATAAAACTCAGTGTTTTTTTTAAAACCAGCTCTGCCATTTTTGGCAACAAAGCAAGTCTTTTGAAAACAGGTAGCTCCTCTCAACTTATTGTTGGGGGGGGGACAATTTGTTTACAATTATTTTATATTAATAATATAGCTCCTAAAATTTGTAAGGTAAGCATTTTATAAAAAATTATTTTCAAAATGGTTGTTTTCTCTTAACTCATTGTTAGGCGAACCAGCTTATTTATATATATATTATATAATATATATATATATATATGTGGAGAAAAGTAGACAACACGGGATGTTATGGGAACTTGATGTTTATTGTCAACGATGCAACGTTTCGGTCTCTTATTAGACCATCTTCAGGACTTGGATATAGTTCTTACTCCAATGATGGAAATTCTAAAGAAAAAGTTATTACTCCATCATTGGAGTAAGAACTATATCCAAGTCCTGAAGATGGTCTAATAAGAGACCGAAACGTTGCATCGTCGACAATAAACATCAAGTTTCCATAACATCCCGTTTGTTTGTCTACTTTTCTCCACATACTGTCGGATTAACCTCCTCACATTTCTACATATATATATATATATATATATTATATATATATAATATATATGTGTGTGTGTGTGTGGTGTGTAATTTTTTTCCCAAAGATAGGATTTCATTGCTACTAAGCAAAAAAATGATTAAAAAATCTTGATTAATTTCAGTTAAAGATTTTTTGTATATAAATATTAATAGAACCTGAGCTGATGCGGTAATTATGAACCTTTTGATTAGTAAATTAGGGTGTCCCAGAAAAAACAGAAACCCACAAATTTTATATTGTGTTTTACCAATTGAATATTCCTTTTTTGCGAGTCAAAACAGTATCTATATGAATAAATGCAAATTTTTATGTTTCAACAGTCATGATAAAACACCAAAATGGCCTCCTCAAGTTTTTCAGGTTCTATATTTCCATATATATATATATATATAATATAATATATTTCACCTGCAAAATACCTTAAGACGAAGACCTTTCTTTCATTCTCCAGGACATGAAACTTTTCATGTCCAGATATCCTTGTGCCACAGTAAACATGATACTACATAATACATCATACAGCTTATATATTTGCATGTCTAACAATTTCTACAAAGCAACAACTAAAGAACTCTTCTAAATATATGTCTCTCACGACTTTCAATTTGAACCACACACAACACACAAATTATAATAGTATAAGAAAGAACTTTGTCAGTTACTTTCTGTGTATGGAAGACAAAGCGGCCTGCATGGCAACTGTTCACTGAAAAAGAGCAAGAATTGTCTTGCCTTGCTGAAGTCAAACTGCATCCTCCCCGAATGCAAAAAGTGAGATTTGGGCGATGCACGGAATGCGAGGATTCGACTCGGTGCCCCGGATTGGGGGGCTACGACGTGCCCTCCAATGCAAAAAAGTGAGGACCTTGGGCATTGTACGGACGCAAGGTTCGCCTTGGGGTGCCCAGGATGTCCTGGGGGCTACCCAGTCCTCCCCGATTGCAAAAAAGTGAGACTTGGGCAATTGCATGGACGCGGGGTTCGCTCAAGGTGCCAGGATTGGGGGGTCTACGTCTATAAGTAGCTGGAGGCTAAGACTGACGAAGAAAGAGTGGCACGCGCCACCTGCAGAGACTTAACCGCATAAGACTTCAGTTAAACCTAGTGGGAAAGACCAGAAAACAAAAATGACAACTTAACCAATTTGCGGCGACTTGATTGTGGACCTCCCTCAACACAGAAATTTTTTTTTTTTGTTTCAACAAACTTTCAAAGAGTTTTTTTTTTTTTATTATCACAAACATTGTATCCCCTTTTCCTTTAGCATTTATGAGTATATTTTTCAACTGACCTTCTCGGGAACGCTTTAAAGAATGTTAATAAATCCTGACATTGGTATTACTTCTTTATCCCTTAGTTGGGATACGCTCTGGAGGCTGGAATTGCTGTTAGGGTTCTTGTGAACGAATCGATAATTCTTATCTCCACACACTAAGTAAATGTGGGTGGCTGGAATTTGGTGTTACTATACGTACCCTGGCAAAAGAAAAGAAAACAGTCAGCTGGTTTAATTACAATAATGACATTTATATTAATATTTCATGTAATAAAGTAGCAAGATAACAAACAAAAATATACACTAAGGTGCTCTAAGTGTAACAGTTAACATCATAGGAAATGAACTGGCAATTCAGAGTTCAAATCTTGGGAAGCAGGCTGTTTGTGTTTCACTTTGCTAATGCCCCTTGAGAAAGGGTAATCAAAAATCCCAATCTGTTTCTTTTCTCTAGCTATGAATAAACATTTAAGGACAAATTGGGTTTTTTCCAGCCTTGGTTTAACAAACAGTTAGGAATGTTAATATCCTGAAATGTAGGATATACAAAATTGATATTAAAACAGTGAATATGTTCATCAATAACAATATTTGTTTCTAATTTATTCTCACTGACAGGGAATATACAGTCGGATGGTTTTTGGCATAGAGTTCAGCTGTGTGTGTATCATGTGCGTGTTCATCACAATGGGCGCTGTGGTGTATAATACGTGTGCCACATATCACGGCCAGTCCTTGGGTTATCCTGTGTGTGTTCACAAATGGGCGTCCTTGGTTATGTGTTGTTCATACAGGTTTATATATATATATTATATATATATATATAATATGAGGCAAAATAATAAGGATGAAAGAAAAATATCAGACAATAATGTGTAGTTTATTTTGCTGGGAGTTGAATCCGGCTTCATCAGCTTTTATTGAATTTTCAGATCAATACAAGTGTTTTATAGAAGGGGAGTAGGTAGCGGGTAAGCTTTTTGGTGAAGGGGAAGATTGATTGGTTATAGGGGACATCTTTGGGGAAGATGAGAAGGAAATCAGATGGGAAGAGAGTTGAGGAAGGTAGGTTGTTAATGAAGGTAAAATATAAGGAATCCTCCCTCCGCTATCCGGTATTTCTCACATTCATTTTTTCTACCTACCTTCCTCAACTCTCTTCCCATCTGATTCCTTCTCATTTCCCCAAAGATGTCCCGCTATAACCAATCAAATCTTCCCTTCACCAAAAAGCTTCCCCGCCTACCTACTTCCCCTTCTATAAAAAACTTGTATGATCTGAATAATTCAATAAAAGCTGATGAAGCGGAATTCATACCCAGCAAAATAAACTACACATTTTTGTCTGAGTATTGTTCTTTCATTCCTTATATTTTGCCTCATATTAATATATATATATATATATATATATAAACATGTATGAACACACACATAACACAAAGGACAGCCCATTTGTGAACACACACAGGATAAACCAAGGACTGGCCTGATATGTGAGCACACGGTATTCTACACACAGCGCCCATGTGATGAACACGCACATGATACACACACAGCTGACTCTATCCAAAACCATCCGACTGTATTTCCCTGTCAGTGAGAATAATAAAACAAATATTGTTATTGTTGAACATAATTCACTGTTTTTAATATCAATTTTGTATATCCTACATTTTACACTTCCTATACTGTTTTGTTTAACCAAGGCTGAAAAAACCCAATTTGTCCTAAATGTTATTCATAGCTGAGAAAGAACAGATGGATGATACCTTTCTCAAGGGCATTAGCAAAAGTGAAACACAAACAGCCTTGCCCAAGATTTGAACTCTGATTGCCAGTTCAGTTTCCTATGATGTTAACTGTTACACTTAGAGCACCTTAGTGTATATTTTTGTTTTGTTATCTTGCTACTTTTATTACATGAAATATTAATATAAATGTCATTATTGTATTAAACCACTGACTGTTTTTCTTTTTTTTGCCAGGTACGTAGTAACACAATTCCAGCCACCCACATTTACTTAGTGTGTGGGATAAGAATTATCGAATTCGTTCACAAGAACCCCTAACAGCAATCCAACCTCCAGAGCGTCCCAACTTGAAGGGTAAAGAAGTAATTACCAATGTCAGGATTTTAAACATTCTTTAAAGCGTTCCCGAGAAGGTCAGTGAAATATACTCATAAATGCTAAAATGAAAAGTGTGGATAAATGTTTTTGATACATAAAAAAAAAAAAAAACTCTTTGAAAGTTTGTTGAACAAAAAAAAAAATTCTGTGTTGAGGGAGAGTCCACAATCAAGTCCGCCGCAAATTGGTTAAGTTTGTCATTTTTGTTTTCTGTCTTTTTCCCACTAGTTTTAACTGAAGTCTTATGTCGTTAGTCTCTGCAGGTGGCGCGTGCCACTCTGTTCTTCGTCATTCTTAGCCTCCAGCTACTTATAGACGTAGACCCCCAAATCCTGGCACCTGAGTCGAACCCGCGCGTCCATGCAATGCCCAAGTCTCACTTTTTTGCAATCGGGAGGACTCGGTAGCCCAGACATCCGGGACCCAAGTCGAACTTGCGTCCGTACAATGCCCAAGTCTCACTTTTTTGCATTTGGGAGGGCACGGGTAGCCCCCAACATCCGGGCACCCCGAGTCGAACCTCGCATCCGTGCATCGCCCAAATCTCACTTTTTTGCATTCGGGAGGATGCAAGTTTGACTTCAGCAGGCAAGACAATGTCTTCTCTTTTTTGCAGTGAACAGTTGCCATGCATTGCGCTTTGTTCTCCATACACAGAAAGTAACTGACAAAGTTCTTTATACTATTATAATTTGGTTGTGTGTGTGTGTGGTTCAAATGAAAGTTTGTGAGAGACATATATTTTAGAAGAGTTTTTTAGTTGTTGCTTTGTAGAAATTGTTAGACATGCAAATATATAAGCTGTATGATGTATTATGTAGTATCATGTTTACTGTGGCACAAGGATATCTGGACATGAAAAGTTCATGTCCTGGAGAATGAGAAAGGTCTTGTCTCTAAGGTATTTTGCAGGTGAATATATATATATATATATATATATATATATAATGGTAAAATATAGAACCTGAAAACTTGATGGAGGCCATTTTGGTGTTATCATGACTGTTGAAACATAGAAATTTGCATTTATTCATATAGATACTGTTTTGACTCGCTATAAAAAGGATATTCAATTGGTAAAAACACATATAAAATTTGTGGGTTCTGTTTTTTCTGGGACACCCTAATTTACTAATCAAAAGTTCATAATTACCGCATCAGTCAGGTTCTATTAATATTTATATACAAAAATCTTTAACTGAAATTAATCAAGATTTTTAAAATCATTTTTTGCTTAGTAGCAAATTGAAATCCTATCTTTGGAAAAAAAATTACACACACACACACACACACATATATATATATATATATATATATATATATATATATATATATATGGTAGAAATGTGAGGAGGTTAATCCGACAGTATGTGGAGAAAAGTAGACAAACACGGGATGTTATGGAAACTTGATGTTTATTGTCGACGATGCAACGTTTCGGTCTCTTATTAGACCATCTTCAGGACTTGGATATAGTTCTTACTCCAATGATGGAGTAATAACTTTTTTTTTAGAATTTCCATCATTGGAGTAAGAACTATATCCAAGTCCTGAAGATGGTCTAATAAGAGACCGAAACGTTGCATCGTTGACAATAAACATCAAGTTCCATAACATCCCGTGTTTGTCTACTTTTCTCCACATATATATATATATATATATATATATATATATATAAATAAGCTGGTTCGCCTAACAATGAGTTAAGAGAAACAAACCATTTTGAAAATAATTTTTTATAAAATGCTTACCTACAAATTTTAGGAGCTATATTATTAATATTAAAATAATTGTAAACAAATTGGTCCCCCACCCCAACAATAAGTTGAGAGGAGCTACCTGTTTTCAAAAGACTTGCTTGGTGCCAAAAATGGCAGAGCTGGTTTTAAAAAAAACACTGATGTTTTATTTATAGATCCTTTCCTGTAGCTTTTGAGTTTCATGTTTTCATATTCATCAGACAGGCAGATGTTGCAAGTATCTCCATTGAAGGTGGATGTCAAAATGACTGTTTATGCAGTTTCTGAATTATTTACAAAAAGTGCTCAATTATTTTTGGGGGGTAAGAGCTATATTACCAATATCTTATTATAATGGAGATTGTTTGCTTTTCTGTCTGTAACCGAAACTATATCACTACTCAAGTCACAATTCCTTTTGTTATTTACGTCACATTCTTCATGATTTTATTTTTATCTAAACCTCAATTTCTAATAAAATTGTTTTACATTATTAATACTGTTAATCATATCTACAAATGAATAATATGCAATTGTATTTATATATACACTAAAATAGCAGTTTACAGTGTGAACAGGAAGGCTTATTTGCATATTGAAATTAAAAATTTGATTTTAATAAATATGTGCTTAGTATTATTGATTTTTAATCGTATGGTTTTATCTTAATGAATATGATCAACAATCTCTTCAATAAATCTTAAAAGAAATCGATTAACGAGAAGAAATAATTCTGATTTTATTCTTTACTTCCTATTTTAACTAAGTTATTAAATTAGGAAAATTTAGTAATGAAAGACGAGAGTGATAGAAGTGTAAGTTTCAGTTGTTCTATTTTTCGATTATACACCCCTCTGTTTCAAATCATTTTATCTGCATTCTTATTTAGTTTCATTAGCCTTTCTAATTTAATATATTCTATTGCATTAAAACTTAAATACTTGCACCCGGAGGGTGCATATATTTGCTAGTTAAATATAATTGTAAAGAAGCTTGTCACCCCCTCCCCCTACCAATAATTATTTTAAGAGAAACAACCTGTTTATAAAGTGCTCAAATACAAATATAAAGTCCTAAGGAATTTGATAATGTGTGTCAACTGAATGTATTGCAAATGTTCACCCCCCTGCCCTTTGTGAGATTACTGCTCAAAGAGACTAATTTGAAAGAGGCATTGGAAAATAGGTATTATATTAATTTGTACACCCTAATGTGAAGAAAAATTTGGAAGTGAATCCGACAGTACGTCATATGAAAAATTGAAAAAGCACAAAGTTCATAAACGAGTAATATTTATTTCGCCTATGCTGCAGTGTTTCGATCTGTTTCAATAGATCATCATCAGGGCTTTCGTTAGTTTGAGGAAAAATAAATGTATCAGAAAATAAGAAATTTGCAAGACTCATAAAATTGTTGAAATGAAACTTTAGCGTTCGTGGATTTTTGAATAAACGTAAACAGACGCTGAAAACAAACGTCTGTCGTAGATTTTTGAAAATTTTGTAAACAGACGTTGAACAAAATGGCTGATTCGTTTGTGATCGGTGAGGTGTGTGTGAGTATGCTTACACACACATACACACACATACACTCACACACACACACACTCCTCACACACATACACTCACACACCTCACCTAGCACAAACGAATCAGCTGTTTTGTTCAGCGTCTGTTTCAGAATATATAATAATTCAGAAACTGCATAAACAGTCATTTTGACCCCACCTTCAATGTAGATACTTGCAACATCTGCCTGTCTGATGAATATGAAAACACAAAATGTGTTTTTTCAATTTTTCATATTACATACACCCTAATATATACTATACTAGCAAAAATATGTAACCTCTGGTATGCAAGTATTTAAGTTTTAATGTAATAAGATATATTGAATTAGACTTCTCCTTGAGTTGATGGGTTGCCAACCAAGGCTAAAGAGCCCATTCTTGTATGTATGTATGTATCTCTTTTTGTCTATCTCTACCCCCACCCCAAAATGTTTTTGGAACCACAGATAAACAAAGGTAAATTATAGGAAGAACCTCTGCTGCCTTTCAAGGAAAGGCTAGGGGAGTAAATCCCAAAATAAAACAGGAGCTGGAGTCACTAAGGTGGTGCGATGCTGAAATCCAGTGCTACCATTAACTCCTGTGACACTACTGTTGCCAAACTGCATTGGTCCCTTACCTTTCCTTTGGATCACAGCGGCAGTGTGGAGAAGGGGGATTTGCTGCATGGGAAACAGCTCATCCTCTATATGAACCTGCCCAGGCTATGTAGTTCAAGTTAACAACCCCCCCACGAAAAAAAAACCTTGACACTACTCCATCGTCTCTTGTAGACGGAAGGATGCCAAACATATTGAATTAGATTAACAAAATTAAATAAGAACGCATAGCGTAGTGGATAAAGGAGTTAGGTTAAGACAGTTCTAAGTGACAATTATCTCTAGACTGCAGGTTCAATCCTGGTCAGAGGCAGCAGTAACATAGAATAATAATTAACACAGCCTAACACTTGTACCCCAACTATGGTTAGCGGAATGAGAACAGGATACCCCCGTGGACTCAATAAAGGATTAGGTTCAAAGTCCGTGATGGCTACCGATTATGACGAGAAGGTTCCTGAGTTCGAGAAAGTTCCTGAGTCCGACAAGAAATACCTGAAGGAGGCCGGAGGGCACGTCGGCCAAAACGTTGTACAAATAACAATGAAGATGAGGACAATAGTCTGAATAATCCAAATAATGCATATAAAAAGATTATTCATTTTAATTTTGTTTTAATTGATTTCTATATAAAATCATACATAAGATTGCTTTTAATATGTTTAAGAATAAAACAATATTAGAAATCAATAACACCAAGTAATTATTAAATCTGGTTTTGGCAAAAGCAGTATGCAAATTATCCACACCATATACGATGTAAACCTTTATTTTTTTAGTGATATCTATTAATAATGGAGATTTGCTTCCGTTTTTTGTCTGTAACAAAAACTACGTCACTGCTTACGTCACATTACCCAAAATCGTCATAACATAGAATAAATACACTCAAAATTTGAACATGCAACATTAGACAGTCCTCATTGTGTTTTAAAACAAGTTTTAATAAATACATGACTGGTATTATATAGAGAAGGAAAACTCTGAATTCAAACCTGATGAACTTCGCTTAAGAAATTGACCTTGTGTCACATCCTGCTCGTGCAGAGGGGTTGGTAAATATATATCATATTTGTTGTGAATTTCATTTAAAAAATTTCATTAAGATCATGAACAAAATGTTGACATTCTTTCTTATTGGTAAAGATATTTATCTATGAAGGTTTTGAATTGGAGGCTTAAAAAGTTCTTTCACTTTTCTCTTTAAATTCTTTGTTGGCTTTTAATATCTTGAGTTGTTTTTGAATTGAAATGTTACTTGTTGGAATATTTGGATATAAGATATGCTCTAATTCCCCACCTGGATTTATAGACTGGCCAAGGTCACGTGATTGACTCCTGCAGCCAATCACTAAACATACTGCGTGGCTGATAGAATATTAACCCCCCCCACCACATTGGACATAATTCCAACTTTACTCCTTGAGGACAGACATAGGATTACCGGACCTTTACCAATACCCAGGACGGATTTATACGATTACCAGAGTAACCAAAGGATTCCTTATCGAGGGACACTATACCAAGAACTGAGAACACTTTACCAGAGTAACCAAAGGATTCCTTATCGAGGGACACTATACCAAGAACTGAGAACACTTTACCAGAGTAACCAAAGGATTCATTATCGAAGGACTCTTTACCAAGAACTGAGAACTCTTTACCAGAGGAACCAAAGGATTCATTATCGACGGACTCTTTATGAGGAACTGAGAACTCTTTACAAGAGTAACCAAAGGATTCATTATCGAAGGACTCTTTACCAGGAACTGAGAACTCTTTACCAGAGTAACCAAAGGATTCATTATCGAGGGACTCTTTATCAAGGATCCAATTCCATTAGATAAGCGCCCCTGCTTTAAGGCCAAAGAATGGCCCTTAAAAACTTCCCAAAAAGATTGCCTGCGACTGCTATAAATAGATTAATGGAGAAAATTAGAATATTTACTCCAAAGTGTTGGATTTTTAAGCCACATAAGCAAACTGTAATTTTGATAAACTGAACATAGACTGGTTTTATTTCTGTTATATTTACATATTTACCAACCACCCCCGCATGAGCAGGATGGGACACAAGGTCAATTTCTTAAGCGGAGTTCAGCAGGTTTGAATTCAGAGTTTTCCTTCTCCTAGACTGGTTGCCTAACCAAGGTTAAGGAGCCCAGTCTGCCCTACTATTTATCCATAACCTGGAAGGCGAGTAGGATTCATACCTTTCCCAAGGGTATTAGTGCTAAGTGAAATGCAATTACCATGTCCAGGATTTGAACTCGGGGCGACGAGTCCATTTCCCATGACTTTAACCATTACACCACATGCTTCCTACATTTCTGTTATATAGCATGTCATCTAGCACAAGTGACAGACCAGAATCCTTTATTTTTGTGTTCATTCATCAATGTTTACTGAGAAACCTTTTAAATACATGAAATCTCTCTTTGCTTTGCTGTTGAAATCAAGTGCATATTCTATCATGTTTGTTTTAAAAATTTTCTATATAAAGGATTCGTTACTTTTTTTTATGCATAGAACTCAAATTTTTAATTCTTTGGTGAAAGGAGTCTTGTGGAATCTGTTCAATATCATAAGTAGAAAATCTAAACCTGCAATATTATTGCCCTGTCAGTGGGGCATTAGAATGCACCTCTGCAGAGGGGTAAGACTCCCCCAATGGGGCCACCTGTTGGCCGTGGGTGGCCACACATGATGCTTAAGGATAGAACCCAGGTGGCTGAGCAGTCCATGACTTACAATATTCAACTTTAGGCTCTTCTTGGGCTAGACGGGCGGTCGGAGAGGCCCCCTCCGATCAATCAGCTGGCCACGTCAAGCCGTAGCACCTATATGATTGCCCCAACCCTATTGCCAACCCCCAATCCTTCTTATCATATGGGTGCTAGAAGGTGGTGACTGAGGGTCTACATGTCCTGGGAATGACGTTAAACTCTATCTGATGGTGAGGTTCCAGTTCTGGAGGTTTAGGGAATGTGGAGCACCCCTTCATCACCATTGCTCCCTGGTCCACTCTGACCCGGAGTGGTAGTACCTGTTAGGGTCTTATCTATGCGTTGAATAAAAAAACATGAGTTTATAAACAAAATTGTAATATGCATTAAGAATGAATTTATTTCATAACTTTGTCAGCATTAAATGACCCACCGAGGTTGATATGCCGTAAAACAAACTAAACCTGCAATATTAAATTGTTTCTAAAATTTAAGCTCATTTATGAAAATTAGTAAATTATAAAATAGAATAAAATAATGAACTGTGCTTAAAGCTTTGAAAGAATATTCAAACTAAGAAAATTAATTTATCTGAATGTTTGAGATAAGGCTTGATGATTAGTATTATCTGCGTTATTCGGACTGTACAGCGTTTTGGGCGATGTGCCCTCCGGCCTTCTTCAGGTATTTCTTGTCAGACTCTGGAACCTTCTTGTCATAATTGGGAGCCATCATGGAACTTTGAACCTAACCCTTTATTCAGTTCATGGGGATATCCTGTTCTTATTCCGCTAACTGGGCGAGCTGTAATAAAAAATATGCAATCGCTGAGACCATCAAAATGAATCAATTGAGAGACGGCAAGAGAGGAAAAATTTGGATGACTACTGTGATTGTTGGAATAAAGGAAGGTCAAAGGAAAGAGATTACCTCAGTGGCAGACAGACTGCTGCAGGAAAAGGATTACTGTTGTTGATGGAAAAGACTCAAGTTTAAAAACTTTTTCATTTTGACCTTCCAAAAATTATTGTCAGTTACTGTAATAAATTCAACCCAAGACTCCAGTCAGCTGTTAGCTCCCATTTTTATTGACAAATAACAATGGCGTAGTTGGTACTTCCTTTTCCTTCCACAATGGCAGAATTAGTACTTCCTGTTGAAGTGAATGTGTTAAAACACAAGATCCAAATTACAACACTAATGTATAGGTCTATAGTCATTTTTTGTCTTTAAAAAATTAGGTTTTCAAAATTCAAATTAGGCCAGGTTAGCTCAGTCAGTAGAGCGTTCGGCTAGAAACCACAACCTTCCTAGTTCGATGCCGGCCCTCGCCAACTCGGCGTATGAGTAGCACAGTGATCTGTGTGGTAAAGTAAGGAGCTGATAGTAGGTGTGGCGCTCAACCTCAGACGCTAAAAATAATCTCCTTGGTCTAGTGCTAGTGAAAAGGGGATAGACTCCCTCGTTGATTGGCTGATACCGACATTAGGCCGCCCTGACGACTTTACTTTTATCTTACTTATACTTATTTATTTTGATTTTTTTTATCGATTGTTCCCATTTTCATGTTAGATTCATCGCTATCTGATTCTGACAATAATTTTTTTTTTTTTCCTTTGCATCGTAAAATAATATCAATCTTCCTGTTGAAGTGAATGTGTTAAAGCACAAGAACCAAATTACAACCCTAATGTATGGGTCTATAGTCATTTTTTGCCTTTAAAGAATTAGGTTTTCAAAATTCAAATTATATACAAGTAAGTAAAGTCGTCGGGACTGCCTAAAGTCGATATCAGCCCATCAGTGAGGGAGTCTATCCCCTTTTCACTTGCGCTAGACCAAGGAGATTATTTTAGCGTCTGAGGTGGAGCGCCACACCTACCATCAGCTCCTTACTTTACCGCACAGATCCCTGTGCTACTCATGCGCTGAGTTGGCGAGGACCGGTATCGAACTAGGACCCTTGTGGTTTCTAGCCGAACACTCTACCTACTGAGCTACACTTATTTGTTTTGGTTAATTTTATAGATCGTTCCCATTTTCATGTTAAATTCAGTCCTATCTGATTCTGACGATAATGTATTTTTTTTCCTTTGCATTGTAAAATAATATCAATCTGATGTAATAACAAATGAATTATACAACTCTGCATCTATACATATATAAAGGGCAGTTGTGTGTATGTATGTCCGAATGTAATCTATACATATATAAAGGGCAGTTGTGTGTATGTATGTCCGAATGTAATCTATACATATATAAAGGGCAGTTGTGTGTATGTATGTCTGAATGTAATCTATACATATATAAAGGGCAGTTGTGTGTATGTATATCCGAATGTAATCTATACATATATAAAGGGCAGTTGTATATATGTGCATGTCCGGAGGAAACTTTGAAAATAAAACAATTAACAACAAAGTAAATATATACATACATTAAATATCACCAGGGTTTGGTTTTTGAGAAAAAATAAGAGATTTGATTTATATTCATGAAGATAATTAAAACATAAAATTTAAATGATAACAGCATGGGTTTTTTTTTTCATTTAATATTTTAGATAGTAGATATTCACATTTCTTTTCAGAGTAGCTGGATCAATACAAGGTCTATTTTTTACATAGGGATTTAAATGGGGCATCCCATGAGGATTCAACTCACGATTCAGTAATAATGGATCTGCGGAACTAACTTTAAAAAATCCCCCTCTACCCAGGCGACGCCGGGTAGCTGCTGCTTGTACATATATAAAGAACAGTTGTGTATATGTGTATGTCCGGAGGAAACCTCGAAAATGAAACAATTAACGACAAAGTAAATATATACATACATTCACTATAACTAAGGCTTTGTTTTTGACCAAAAATAATAAAGATTTTATTTATATTTGGGAAGATATTTTAAAATTAAAATTTGTATAGTAACAGAAGGTAATTGAAATATGATGTTGATTGATTGAATTAATCGCCTCATTTATATTGTATGTTTTTTTTTTAATTGTAGATTATTGAATTAAAATTTCTTACTATATTCTTATATATTTATATGGGGATTTTATGGGGCATCCAGTGAGGATCTAACTTGTGATAAGTAATAATGGATCTGCGAGACTAACTTTTAAAAAACCCCACCTCTACCCAGGCAACGCCGGGTAGCCACTTCTAGTTGTTTATATATACCTTCTTCTGTGAATTTTCGGATTGAGACTTGAGAATTTAAAAAGATTATTTTTTTTATTCATATATAGGTATTTCGGTAATCCTTAACTTGTTCCTCGTAAATTCCTACCATAAAATAAACTGAACCTTTATTTTATGTCCGTGTTTTTGCAATAAATGTTTTATTTTTCTTGCACCCGTTATTTTACAATACTGAATATATTTTCTTTATTTAACAACATTTATTGCAAACATGAATATTTTCTTTATTTAAAAACATTTATTGCAAAAACAAGGACATAAAATGAGGGTTCAGTTTATTTTATAGTAGGAATTTAGGAGGAACAAGTTGAAGATTACCAGTATTTCTTTATCTTGAATTTACCCTATTACAGGATGTTATGATCAGGGGAAACAATTTTATGTGTCAATACTTAAGCATTTCGGTATATTGTACCATCTTCAGGACACTGTTAAGTAATGTTTATGTGAGGGACAAATTGAAAGATGTTAAGTGTATAGTGAATGTGTGAATATGATGTTATTAACCGTTAATTTTTATATGCGCGTTTGTTTATAAAGTCTATAACAAAACTCAAGAGAAGACGTTAAAACATCATTTCCTTGAGTGATTCAAGTACATTGATATTTATATATATATATATATATATATAATATATATATATATATATATATATATAGGAAAAATGAGTAAAGAAAAGAAATGTAGATGGATAAAATGAATTTAATCGATATCACTTACACATGTGTTTCGGTCAGTTTATGTGTCTGAAAATATTTCGCACACATAGAAGAATCGACCGATATCACTTACACATGTGTTTCGGTCAGTTTATGTGTGCGAAATATTTTCACACACATAAACTGACCGAAACACATGTGTAAGTGATATCGATTAATGTGATATCGATTAAATTCATTTTATCCATCTACATTTATTTTCTTTACTCATTTTTCCTCATATTGTCGGATTTAATTCCTTTTCCATTTTCACATATATATATATATATATATATATATATATATATATATATATACTAGCAAATATATGCACCCTCCGGGTGCAAGTATTTAAGTTTGAATGAAATAAAATATTGTATTGAATTAGAAAGACTAATGAAACTAAATAAGAATGCAGATAAAAAGATTTGAAACAGGGGGGTATAATCGAAAAATAGAACAACTGAAACTTACACTTCCATCACTCTCGTCTTTCATTGTTATTTTTTCTAATTTAAGTATTTAGTTAAAAGAGGAAGTAAAGAATAAAATTACAGTTATTTCTTCTTGTTAATGGATTTCATTTAAGATTTATTGAAGAGATTTTTGCTTATATTCATTAAAATAAAACCAAACAATTAGAAATCAATAGTACTAAACACATATTTATTAAAATCACATTTTAAATATCAATATGCAAATTAGCCTTCCGTTCACACTGTAAACCGTTATTTTGTTGTATATATAAATATAATTGCATGTTATTAATATGTGGATATGGTCAACAGCATTAATAATGTAAAACAATTTTATTAATAATTGAGATTTAAATAAAAATAAAATCATTGATATTGTGATGTCAATAACAAAGGGAATGTGACTTGAGTAGTAATATAGTTTCGGTTACAGACAGACAACCCACAATCTCCATTATAATAAGATATTTTCAGATCACGTGGGAGGTGGATGCAAAAAATAGAGCGGCCTGGTACCTAATGTCAGGCAAGGCATGGAGAGGGGTGAGGCCTAGAGGATAAATCATTGAGATTGTGATGTCAATAACAAAGGGAATTGTGACTTGAGTAGTAATATAGTTTCGGTTACAGACAGAAAAACACACAATCTCCATTATAATAAGATATATATATATATATATATATGATCAATGGCTAAAGAGAAAAGTCAAACATTGATTTCCTGTACAATCAAAAGTGATTGCAGAAGTAATTTCAAATGTACATTTTATTGTTTTTATATAAAGTGCTTCACTTGTCGCAGGGAATACAGAGTGAACACAATGTATTTCATGAAGTTTTATTTTAAATCTTTGAAAGACTGCGGATACTTTTAGCGATAATATCTTTGGTAAAACTGCCAATGCACTTAATGTAAGAATTTTGCCAAAATCCTATTCTGCTTACTCATTTACGAGCTGCAAATTATTTGTTTTGTTTATTTTCTAATTGCTTAATTGCTGAACTCTTTTAATGTTATGTAAAATAATTTACCTTTTGTTTTTATTGTTTTGAATTAAAATTTTTCTTTTTTTTTTTTTTTCTTTTAAAGAGGTGTCATCTAGTGTAAGTTTTACATTCTTCGTTTTATAATTTGTCTTGTTTGTTTTTAAACTGGACTTGATGTTTGGCAAGTATCAGATTTTAAATCATCATCATCATTAAAGAATAGTTGTTTCAGATCTCATTTAAATTTGTAGTAAAACCCCTTCATATATATCATCTCTGTCTATATATGTATTTACCCAACCCTTTTGCCATCTACAAGGTCATTTTTTAAGTGGAGTGCTACTATTTCCTTCTATATTGGTTGCCTAACTAAGGCTATTGAACCCAGTCTGGCCTACTATTTACCCATAGCTAAAGAAACTGACAAAGAAAGTGCATTATTCATCCTAAATAAAACATATTAGAGATTAAAATTATTGTTTTGCATTAAAAAAGATTTTTTTTCTTTTCTTTTAAAGAGGTGTTATCTAGTGTAAGTTTTACATTCTTCGTTTCATAATTTGTCTTGTTTGTTTTTAAACTGGACTTGATATTTGGCAAGTATCAGATTTTAAATCATCATCATTTAAGATGTTTCAGTTCTCATTTAAATTTGTTGTAATGGCTGTCAACTCGTGTTCGAGTAAGACCATTTCCTGTTTTTTTTAATTTTTATTTTTTATTATTTTTCATTATATATCATCATAGTTAAGTGCCAGTAGCATTTGACACTATATCCTTGTGTTTTCTCAGATGACTCACCAGGACAGCCCTGGAGAGACATACTCTTCCACATAAACTACATGTTAGAACTTCACTTTGAATCTTGTTGGGCTGAAAATTGCCCTTTTTTAAATTAAAAATTTTTTTTAATTATATATCATCATAGTTAAGTGCCAGTAGCATTTGACACTGTAGCCTTGTGTTTCCTCAGATGACTCACCAGGCCAGCCTTGGAGATACATACTTTTCCACATAAACTACATGTTGGAACTCCTCCACTTTGAATGTTGCTGGGTTGAAAATTGCCCTTTATAATAACCTGTTTCAATTTTTGATGTTTAATTCGGTTGGACTCAAATTCTTCCACAGACAGGTAGATGGTGGCTCTCCAGCCAGGTCTGTTACTAGCTAGCTTCTCCGAGACCTCTACAGCAATAGCAATGTTCTTCAGAATGTCCTTGAGGCAGTATTTAAACCTCAATTTGGGTTTGTACTGACGATGTTTGCCAGGACGATGTTTGCCCGT
Source organism: Doryteuthis pealeii (assembly GCA_023376005.1). Taxonomy (NCBI): domain Eukaryota; kingdom Metazoa; phylum Mollusca; class Cephalopoda; order Myopsida; family Loliginidae; genus Doryteuthis; species Doryteuthis pealeii. Next base: position 57,944,332 of record CM042172.1, on the reverse strand, counting down.
AAAATAGTTGTTTTGGGATTCGGCAATCATTTGTAGTAATACCCCTTCATATATATTATCTCTGTCTATATATGTATTTACCCAACCCTTCTGCCATGAACAAGGTCAGTTTTTAAGTGGAGTGCTACTGGTTTGAATTCAGAGTTTTCCTTCTATATTTATATATTTATCAACCCCTCCACACTAGCAGGATGCGACACAAGGTCAATTTCTGAAGCGGAGTTTAACAGGTTTGAATTCAGAGGTTTCCTTTTCCTAGACTGGTTACCTAGCCATGGTTAAAGAGTCCAGTCTGCCCTGCTATTTACCCATAGCTGGTGGGAGAAATGGATTCATACCTTTCCCAAGGGTATTAGCGCCATGTGAAATGCCAACAGCTTCGTCCAGGAATTGAACTCGGGTTGACGAGTCCATTTCCTGCGACTCTAACCATTAGACCACGCGTCTCCATAAGTTTTTCCTTCTATATTAGTTGCCTAACTAAGGCTATGGAACCCAATCTGGCCTACTATTTACCCATAGCTGGAGGGAGAAGAGATAGATTTATACCTTTCCCAAGTGTATTAGGGCAAAGTGAAACACAGTCTCATCCAGGATTTGAACTTGGGTTGTTGAATTTATTTCCTCTATCAATCACCATTATGCTAAGCATGCCTCTTCATATGAATGTATATTTCTATGTTATAATTCTAAACGGATGGCCCTTTTCATACCATGGGCGGGACTTTCCATGGAATAGTACAGAAAGCCCGCCAAATTACGTGAAGTCACGTGGGACCTGGTTTGGTCCTCAGTTTTCAGTTTGATGTTGGGCAGAGAACATGTGCTGCCTTAACTGGAACTCACACTGCATACGCACGCTATGTTAGTCAGATAAATAGTTACATGAAATGTTAGTTAAGTAAATAAAAGTTTAAGAAAAATAACATGGTCTTGTGATTAATGGATGTCTTGGTAACAAGACTGATTTAAAAGAAGAAATGAGTTAAGTGCGACCGACCACCAAGACGATAGAAGAGACCTAGAAGAACTTAAGGTGTCAGAAGAACAGAAGAAGAATAGAAGAGAAGTAAATGAGAAGGGTATACAACAATAACACAAATGGTACATCATAGCAAATTTTCTTTTATTAATGCACCGCCCTGTCGGCTGGAGCATTAGAATGCACCGACTGCAGAGGAATAAGACTCCCCCACGGCCAACAGGTGGCCCACCTGTTGGCTGTGGGTGGCGACCTGTGATGCTTAAGGATAGAGCCCAGGTGGATGAGCAGTTCATGACATGCAATACTCCACTTTGGCCCTATCTTCGGCTAGACGGGTGGTCGGAGAGACCCCCTCCGATCAATCGGCTGGTCACGTCAAGCCCTAGCACCTATATGATTTTCCCAACCCTATTGCCCTTATGGCAAGCCCCAATCCCTTTTTATCATATGGGTTCTAAAAGGCGGTGGCTGCGGGTCTACATGTCCTGGGAATGACGTTAAACTCTATCTGATGGTGAGGTTCCAGTTTTGGAGGTTTGGGGAATGTGGAGCACCCCTTCATCACCATTGCTCCCTGGTCCACTCTGACCCGGAGTGGTAGTACCTGTTAGGGTCCCATCTATGGGTTAAATAGAAAAATGTATTTATAAAAAAATTGTATTATCCATTAAGAATTGATTTATTTCAAAACTTTATCGGCATTAAATGACCCACTGAGGTTGATATGCCGCAAAACAAAACAAACCAAACTTTATTAATGCAGTCACATTTAAATGCTTTTAGCAAATCAAGCAATTTTTAATCCAATTTACAATTAGATAAGTGTAGAGTCTGTTTGCAGTCAACCAATTATTATAATTCTCAAAAGGAGGTAACTATTAAATAGTAATTATACAATAAGAATAACAAGAGAATAACTGCAAATAAATATTTGCAGTTATTCTCTTGCTCTCTCTCTCTCTCTCTCTCTCTCTCTCTCTCTCTCTATATATATATATATATATATATATATATATATATATATATATATATATATATATATATATATATATATATATATATATATATATCTATATATATATATATATCTATATATATATCTATATATATATATATATATATATCTATATATATATATATATATATATATATATATATATATATATCTATATATATATATCTATATATATATATATATATATATATATATCTATATATATATATATATATATATATATATATATATATCTATATATATATATCTATATATATATATATCTATATATATATATATATATATATATATATATATATATATATATATATATATATATATATATATATATCTATATATATATATATCTATATATATATATATATATATATATATATATATATATATATATATATATATATATATATATATATATATATATCTATATATATATATATATATATATATATATATATATATATATATATATATATCTATATATATATATATATATATATATATATATATATATATATATATATATATATATATATATAAATATTGGAAATGAATCCGACAATATGAGGAAGAATGAATAAAGAAAAGAAAGAATGGAATGGATAATAAAAGAAGAATTTAATCAATATCACTTACACATGTGTTTCAGTCAGTTCATCTGTGTGAAAATATTTTTGAAAAATATTTTCACACAGATGAATTGGCTGAAACACATGTGTAAGTGATATTGATTAAATTCTTCTTTTATTATCCATTCCATTCTTTCATTTCTTTATTCATTCTTCCTTTATATATATATATATATATATATATATATATATATGTGTATGTGTGTATATATAGAATTTGGGGCCAGTACACTTTCTCTTGGAAAGGCAGGCCGATGGTAGCTGTAAGGATTTGAGGTAAATTCAGCTCGAGCACCCCATCATGAAGCGATTAAGAGTTCAATCCTGAGTAGAGGCAGTTAGAAAAATAATTAACACAACTCCTACCCTAGCTATGGTTAGCAGAATGAGAACAGGATACCCCGTGTAATAAATAAAGGGTTAGGTTCAAAGTTCCGTGATGGCTCCCGATTACAACAAGAAAGTTCCCGAGTCCGAGAAGGTTCCCGAGTCCGAGAAGAAATACCTGAAGAAGGCCGGAGGGCATATCGGCCGAAACGTTGTACAAATAACAATGAAAATGGGGACAATAGTCCGAATAACACAGATAATACTAAGATATTAATTGTTGTTAAATATTTATATTGNATTGACAAGTAAGTTGGGCTCTTTGAAAATTGCTCTTGTATTTTTAGATGATTTGTAGCTGTGTTATTAATAACAGTGATCCATGATGATATTGATGCTTCTATTTAGTAAGGAGTGGATATTTTATAATTATCCATTTCAAAGTTTTCTCAGTTATATTTGGTATTAGGATGATTTAATATGACTTCCACATTATCAAATCAGTTGAAATTGCTTTATTTCTAAACATATTTCAAGTGTTAAGCTCTTATATAAGCACTACTCCTGCCATATATGTTCGAATCAGGGAATTAGCTTAGGAACCGCGCATTTTGTGTTAGTCAATCAGAGACTATACATCATACTGAATCCTATGTGCCAAGATCAACTTATTAGCTTATGAGGTATCACTACAAGAAAATAAAGACTAGGACCACTTACAGCCATTTAAGATGTATGTCCATTCCTAGAAGTCCTGAATTGGCTGCTTGGTTATTATGATGTTAAGGAAGCTTTCAATAATAGACACAGATTACACATTTAATTGCAGAGTAGATATTTGCAGCTATAAACACACTACGAAATATTAAGAATAATTGAGACTACATGACTAATTGTCCAAACATCACGTAATTAATCTATAGTACATTAACCCAATGATTTAAGAACGGTAATACAAGATACATAAGTTATATATATATTAATTCACTAATACATACACAAGCATACTTTCCACTGAGTTCCCACTCATTCATCTTCAACAAACGCACAGGATTAGATTCGTATCTATGGCATGCGCACTATGTCAAGGAGCGACGCCTCAATCAGAGGGAAATATACACCGCAGGACACAAGAATTTTCGTAGGATAGTATACATATTCGAAGCGAGAACATATTATCATTCGTCTTATATTAGCAGAGCTCCATAATAGTAGGTCCATTTCATACTTTGCAGAATGAGAGCATTAAGAGTCGAACTACATCATTAGCTCTCGTTAGGGTCAATTTTGGTCACGTCCCACACACAGTTCGCTTATGAGAGCCGTTTGTACACGTTAACTTTGGACTTCCATGAAGCGTCTCGACCCGCTCGCAACAGTAACCTCCCTAACACTATCGATAGATATCAACCAAGCACCTAATCTGAGTATAAAAGTACATGTTCGACTACCACATATAGACACAGTTAGTATAAACAATTCTTCATCGCATAATTACTGAGTGTGTGGTGTCCGGCAAAAAAATTCACAATGAAATTCTCAATTACCTATGTATAATTATACAATAAGAATTCAATAATATTGCCCAGTGCACTTTTAGTGAATTGTTAATGAATCCATCTAGTCTAGTTTACACTACTGATTATAGTTTTTATAGATATTATAACTCAGGAGATCATTGAAGGTTAACATATTATAGTGTATCCAAATAATAGCAAATATGATAAACGAGAGTGTTGCGGTAAGGTCTTAAATTTTCTCATTCTTTTCATAAGTATTTGAGATAACTGTTTATTGCTATGTTTATGATAAGTCTATGATATATAGTATTTAATAGCTTTCATTTGAGCGTCTCTCGTTCCTTATATAATAATGTTGATAGCGACTAAGGAAATATTAACACTTCCTCCTTTGTATCACTCGAAGATTCCTTACCAAAGTATGCTTGTGTACGATAATCTTAGAAGGACGTCGACTGAGAGTGTAATACAAGGGTTTGAGGAGAGAGTAGAGAGATGTATGCAGAGAGCAGGATATGAACAATGATGAGGAGGAATACGGAAATCGACCTGTGTTTTCCCTATAGTTTAAATAACCACAGTGATTTGGGGAAGAGAAGAAGAAATAAGAGACATTAAACACAATGGTCATTAAACAATTATGTCTGAATGTTACTGTTACTCTCTCGTCTATTTTTCTATCCTCTTCTCCTCTCTGTGGCATCCTACTTACGGGTTTTCCTGCCTCTTCTTTCTTCTCTCAGTAACTACATCACATTAGACTTTATTCTCAGTAGCATAATCATAGACTAAATTCATATTCTATCCTGCTAGTCCTCCATTAGATGACGAGCTCTCAGGCCTTGAGTCTTCTTTACTCTCTTTCTTCTTTCTTCTCTATTTACATAACAGTCCCGTAAACTCTACTTATTCCTAGTACGCCTTCATCTTTATAACGTAGTTCCTCTCTTGATACTATCTTGAGTATACTATCCACACACACAGACAACTTCACACTTCACCAACAGACACCCAAATGACGAAGAATACACAATACAAATATCAGAACAATGTCTGAGATTCAGAACATCGTCGTTTCATCTATCTAAATTTCGTCTCTCTTGTTCTCTCATTTGATGTGCTAGATGTGTGTGTCAGTGATGGGTGCTGTCGGACAATCAATATATTAGAAATGAATATAGAAAATATGACACAGATTCCATGCAAGAAGCATATAGTAAACTACACATGCCGATAGAAGTAAAATATCTAATTGAACTCTGTGAGTGTCTAATCGAGAACAGTAGATACGCACATAGCAGTCAGACTCAGCTAGCGCTAGATACCGTACTCCTACACTCCGTAACGTCGAACGCCATTGCATGTTAGAGCCCATGCACGTAGAGCATTAGCACTCGATAGCATTAGAGCAGAGAGCATATATAATGTAGCCAGAGAACACGCACGCATACACTTTCAAAGATAGAAATGCTAGTGTTTATCGCCTCTCGCTCCTTCACTTCTTCTTTCGGACTATCAAGATACGTTTATTCCTCTCTATTCTTCATCATTTCTCTCTCTGTTCACATCATCACTGTCCGCCTTCGGTGTTTTCTCGATTCGGTGGCCTTTTCTCAATAACCTTCGAACCAGTGATTTCACCTTTCCAATTTTATCCCTTACACTTCTTTCACGTCCTAACTTAAGAATTAGTGAGATGATGATGCATTATATATCACCACAGTGCTATGTCCACGACATTATGAAAGCTAAGAACGAGAGACGTACGGTTCGAAATAGCTGCTTCAATAACTTACGTTTTACGACTCTAACAATATCCACTGAAATGAAATTTTAGCTACTCGAAGCACTTGATATACTTTGGATCCTAGTGCACAAAACCCAATGTTCTACACCTGAGTCATATTCTCTAGAAGACTCACTACTCTTTTGATGATTACTAATAGTGAGAATCTGCTTAGCACCAGATGCAGGGGCAGAAATTATAGTCTTATTTTATATCAGGTTTGAATATACCCACACACTCAGTAATTATGCAGAAGAAGTTACTCTCACTTATTTGTTTCTGATATCTAAAACTTAATCCAAGATAGACAGTGTGCTGTTATTAATCATAGGAAAGGTGGAATCGGAGAAACCGCACGAGTCTCAATCCTACAAAAAGGCGGTAAACTTTTTTTCCACTCTAATGCTTGGGAAAGTATGAATCCATACTATTATGTGAGCTTCACATTTAAAGAAAATATATCCCTCATTATTATCACTAAAATTCTTGGTAGTGATGACCTAGCAAAATATCACATCTGTAGACATAAGAGGGGACGGAAAGGGAGATGTAGAAATAATCATACTGCTATCGCAATTACCGTCAAATTCGGCAAAGCAGCACAGATAGTCATAGCTAGCCTCATAACGTAATAAATACAGAAATTAGTTAATTGAGCTGACAAAATCTCACTTCTGTAGCAAATATGTCAAAGCTGTATTGTATGTGAAATTGCTTATCACTAACATCATTATAGAAAACCAAAATGTCTCACCAATACAATGCTAGAATATGAAATCAATTTCTATTAATCCATATGAGTGAGACATAATCTTCCTGATTTCACTATTCACCAGCTACACGCTAATCTCGTACTTGGTCCACTATCCAGTATATGTGTACATTCTAGTCTCGGTGGTCTTCACAACACCAATAATATGCATTCATCTTTCTAACAACATCACAACGACGCTGTATATTTATCGAGAGAGGAAAGGACGACGAAAAGGTATGTTTACGATAATAAAATCAATTTCTCACATAGGTTGATCAGATTGTTCTGAGAAGTCATTATCATTAAAAAATCTAAGTCCCAGATCCATAATTATAATCACAGGCTGAGTACGATACACCTTTATATCACTCGAGACATACACTAACAACGAAAGGAAAAGAAAGATCACCAATTTAAATACCCATCCTATAACTAAAAATAAGTAAGAATCAATATCATCATGGATACGAGTGTATAATCAACACATACTGTACATATAACACTATAATAAAAGAAGACAATTTGGCAAGCAGCAACTTACTGTCTCAGTATAAATATATATACTAACAATTAGGATATCTTCTATGAATATTGAACCTACTGTAGATAATAAGTCGACTAATGTCTCACGCATTATCATTGTTAGAAATGTTAACAAACGTTTCTGGCACGCTATATAGCCCATACATTCATTCGTTTCTCTTATCACTATTTCAAGTGGTTACTCCAACTCTCTCAAATACGGGAACACATTCCCGGTACCCTCGCGGTATATACCTATCAGTTAATGTTAATCGGTGGTCTCTAACGGAACTTTAGATAACACCTTAACTCCTACTATGAATCACCCCAGCGGGAGAGTAATGCATTGTCCCGCGGATTCCTGCTTAACGAGTCATAAGCTAGGTATGGACACTCGAATATTCACCTTTTCTCATTACATGTACTATCACATCCAGATTGACCATCGCTTATCAGCTTTATTTCATAGAATGAGAGTGCGGCGCAGGCTGATATTTTACTCTTCAATCCTAATAAACAAGAGACACTCTTCTTAATGCGGCTGCCTATGTCTCAAGAGATAAAGTGCTATTTGGACCTCCACATTATATATCATTACACACACAAAACACATATAAATAAAACTGAGCTCGAGATATCTCTGTTCACAGTCAGGATAAAGGTCATCACCTATAACTTATTATAATTAAAGTGTAAGAATGGAAGCGCTCATTAGAGAACGAGTGAAACAGAAATTAGGAATGGACTAGAGATAATATAGAAGAAGGTATCACTCAATATCACTACACTGTGTTTCAGCCCAAGTGCATCCTCGGTGAGCTGAATATATCTGGGCTTTACAAAGTAATGGGTCACGAGAGAGTGATTCTACACCGGACACATCAGGATGAGGTAACAGATGATAGGTCCGAGATTAACAATAACACTTATTCTACACTGCCTTGGTGCACTTCTGTATTATATCACATTATTATATTCAATACTACTCCTCACATAGAGTTGCAGGATCAATTTTCCAAAATCTACACGGATATTAGAATATAGGTATTAGGAAAAGAGCAAAGTATATAAGAGTTGTAAAGATGAGATAGAGTAGGTATTTAGAGAAAAACAGAGTATTAGTTATTATATATACCATGTTATAGGTGGAGGAATATTAGGTAAATGTGAGAGCTGAGGAAATATATATATAAAAAGAAGAAGCGAGTAAGAATATAAGATAGTGAATGAAAAAAATAAAAAATAAAAATAGATTAGAGAAGACTTAGGTATCAACCATAAGGAAGAGATAACGCGTGACTGCGAGAATAAGTGAAGGTTTTGAAAATCACGTATATGGTTAGAAAAAATTCTCGGCAGCACTTGAGTAAGGTATTATCTAAAGATACGAGCATTATATGACTGTAACTCATCAGTACAGAGGTTGTACGTATTACGTAGGACCTATATAAATATCATAAGGAATACTCTAGGTAATCAAAGCATACTTAAGGGAGATATATGACTCAAGCCAGTAGAATTTTTTATTTATTTATTAGACTATATAGATCATACTATTATGAAAAAATTTATTTATTATATCTAATAAAAAAAAGCAGAAAACCCCTCAGTATAAAACTGCTTACTACAGCAAGATAATAAAACCTCAATAACTTCAAACATAAAATACTTTTTTATTTTTCACTGTGTTATACATTTTCAATTATTTACCAAACTAACACATGTGTAGGTTTTTATTTAAATGATAAGATATTATCAGGTAGAAAGACGCTTTAATATACTAAAATATAATAATATAATATATAAGAGAAATATCGAGGAGATATACTTACTATACCTATAGCAATTAAGAGATAAAATACGTTAATAATAAAAAAAGAAATAAAATATTTTGGGATAATGGAAACTCACGTATACAAGATAGTAATTTATACTCACTCTAGGATATATATATGAAACGCACAATAATAATACATAAACAAATAATATTTAATAAAATCAAATATAAAAATATTAGGATACAATAATATAAAATCAGTACTTTATATAGATATATGTTATAAGTTAAAATAAAGAAAAAAGACTATAGTAATAACTCACTTTTTTTCTTATATAATATATCATATATAAAAACACAATATATTTAAGGATTATTAAAAATATAAATATATATTACAATTGCAAATTAAATAAAATTATACATAGAATAAGAATAATTATGACTGAGTAATTTTTGAGTTCACGACTAATGATAATTAATAAAATATGTTCACAGAGGATATGTTAATATTTATTTATGATAGGTACTGACTGAGTGTTATACTGTATTACGGTAGTACTAGTGTATAAGTATTGTCATAGAAGTCATATGAAATTTATATTGTTAAAGGGATAGTGCATTAAATTGTATAATAGGAAACCTATGTAAATCCGCCAAATATAATATCTATCAGAAGCATACCGGTAACGATACGAATGTATACTTAGTGATGTAATATATTCGAAGATATGATCATCTAAGGCCGTATTGTTATTTGTGATGAGTGAGTTCTCGATTGATATGACTATAGAGCTAGTAACTGAGACTAACCCCTATCGTTTGTAAGACGTAAGTATTATTTATCACCTGTTATTATTTATTTTTATTTATTTATTATTCTTATTTTAGACACAGTGAAGTAATGAGGATGAGAGAAATGGATGTAGATGTAGAGACGAAAGAGAATTATACTGCAAGAGTACTTTATTTAGGCATGTTATATCTGGTACTTAAGTTTAATGATTTACTTTTATTTGTGATAGGATACTCATAATTTATAGTTACCTCCTTTTTGAGAAATTAAATAGATATATTTTAGTTGATTTTCTTGCTAATAATGATTCCTCTTAGGACAAACATTTATATGAGCTAATTTGTATAGATTTGTTGTCCCATTTGGGTTAGGAATTTCATAAAAACTTGTTTGTTTTTTTTATCAACTATAGAAATCTTGACTAAAAAAAACAAAAACAATAAATAAAAAAAACAATGGTCCGTATCCATGGACCATATCTAGAGGTAAAAAGTGTGTAGGCTGTGTTGCTTCTAGATCCCGTCTTCAACTTTTGCGCACTAAGGTAGTGCAAATTACTTTAAATAAGACAGCTGTAGGACCTTATATGTTTTATTAATGTCAACCCATTAAATCCTCCAATTTAATTTGATTTATATTATCGAGATATAAGAATATATAAACCACTATAAATCTGAACTTATTTCTAATATTAGAGGCTGCCTATACGATGGGACATCTATCGGACGGTGCATCGAGCGCAGCTACCGGATCAGAGTGGAAATCAACAGAGGAGAATGGAATACACTGACATCCATAGTGGAGTGCAATCTACCCACCACTCTCCCACCAAAAACCCACTCCAAATCCACTGGTAACCTTTTTACCTTGCTCGGACGATCAGTATAGAAGTCTTGAATTGTAACACACGTCATATACACAGATCATAGTTCTGTATGTACCCGCAGCAACCGAGCAATTTGTCGTTACGCAATCCATATGAATTTATTAAAAGGTTTGATTTGTGGTTCTTTTGTCCATATATCAGCGAGATCAGGTAGCGTTACCCATCAGAGACAGATACGTGGAATGGAACTAGAAGAGCTTGAAACAGATGATCACTTCAGGTACCGATATAATAGAGCGGAGTTCTTTATATGGTAATAAATAGAAATAAAAGGAAGTCCCTACAATAGTGGTAGATAATTGTCTCAAAACTGGACTCAACTTGACAACCTTTTTCTGTCTACCTATCTGGGCTGGAATGGAATAAAACATTGTACTTTCATATAAAAATTCGTTGGTCTGCCTATCTATTTGCCCTAAATGCACATTTACAAAAAAAAAGAGTAAGCAATAAACACTGGCACATAAGCCTACAACACGCCTCGGCAACACAACCTCCTACCTACCTGTTGCAGTTGCAGGCTATGCGAAGGAAGTCGGGTACTATGTTCTCGAATATCTGCCCCACAGGATGCGAGTATGCATTATGCTTAGATGCGTTAACACACACCAACTCAACAGAGAGACATAGTGGACCAAACTCTTATTATTCATACATATTATAAGAAATTTGTCTATATCAGCAAAAAACTTAAATATACGTGCTAGATCGGTCCGATTATATAAGTAATACCTAAAGATTATATGTGGTACTTCGTCATAAGTCAATTACTGTTACATCTGTCGTCCGGTATTTCTCTTTGTATCTCATCCTTAAACTATGTTTTCTTCTTTTTATTGTTCTCTTCTATTCTGTCTTTGTGTTTATTCTCGTTCTGTCTTACTTTCCAATCTTCAGTTCTCTTCTCTACTATAATTTCTACTCTGCTTGCTTTACGGGGCATAGACTCAGAATGAAATACTTAAATGCAACAAGAACAATGTTATAGTGGGTTGGTCAGTTATAAATTTATTATAATGAGCATTCACATGGCTAACCTATTCAATAGTATAACTATTCATGTCAATGATAAAGAAAGAAAAATTAAATAATGCTAGTACTTATCTAATATCTGACTAACATACGAGATGCGGTTAATGCTATATAGGAGTTCCAGATTAAGGGATGACACATGTCTCTGCCCATCATCAAGTACCTCGAGAAATAAACCTTCGCGGACCATAGAAAGAGTTGCCTTCATCGGTGAATACATCACAGTTAAAATCTGAGAGCGACGGGGCTTGTCGGTGTACCTCCGACATAGGAACAGTTGCCCGACCATTATGAAAAGTGGCTCATTACCCAGTTTGATTAATAACATCATTGACATATATTATCTTATTACTTGTATAGAGGGGATGCATACATATTTTAGGTCGCAGACATGTGCAAATCAGGAACTATTATTAACACGAGCACTACCCAAGTTCCAAATTACACTGGGCATCGAGAGCTGTGATGTCAACTTATGCGGAGCCTAATAATGGCTTTTGTAGTGAATATCGAGGTTACTTATGAATGAGGTCTTAATTCTCTGGGCATACCACTCTTCACCTATGGTGTAATATTAGTATGGTTTTTTTTTCACACGTCTTGAGGTATCATTCAGTCTTAGTTATCACCGGACCAACTATTATTAGATTAACGTAGACTACACATGACTTATGGCATGAGTTCGTGTGACTCTATGGATGATAGGTAGTCCAGGAAAATGGACTGTCAACGCCGAGTTCAATTCCTAGACGAAGGGATAAGCTCTTACTGCGCATTACTCACATGGCGCTAATACCTTCGAAGTAGCGAGTATGGAGGATCCATTGATTCTACGCAACCGAAGCTATATAGGTGATGTAGAAATAGCAGAAGACCTAGCACCCTCTTACCATGGCTACGTAACCATGCTCTAAGCGTAAAGAGCGGACAACCTCTGATACAACCTGTTAATGAGGCACACTTCCCGCTTACAGCACTTGCACTCATTAGTCAATGTTCGCATAAACCTGCCGTAGTTCAGAAGGAGGAGTATGATAAATAGTATAATTATTATAAAAGATAAAGGACGCTCGGCTGGATTCGAGGACCTTAACACCAGTCGAGCACACCTACCATATGAAAAACTGACCTGGTTCATATGGAAGTAACTAATATGAATAAGCAGAGTCATTACATTTCACACTATCGCAAGAACGAATAGGGACGGAAATATTCTTCTAGTAGGACCGATCTTATCTACGGCGCCATACCATACAGATCGTCCTGGACTATTCAATCCGTCATGTAACATAGGTCTAAATACTGCCTCAAGGACATTCTGAAGAAACATCTGCTATTGCTGTAGGAGGTCTCCGGAGAAGCTAGCTAGTAAATAGAGCCACATCTTACCTGTCTGTGGAGAATTTGAGTCAACGAATTAAAATATTGAAACAGGTTATAATAAAAGAGAGAAATTTTCAAACCGGCCAGAACATTCAAAGTGAGGAGTTCCACATGTAGTTTATGTGGAAAATTGTATTCCAAGGCTGGCTGGTGAGTCATCTGAGGAAACACAGGCTACAGTGTCAATGCTACTGGCACTTAACTATGAGATATATATTAAAAAAAATTTTTAAGGGTCATTCAAAAAAGCGGAATGGTTGTTTACAGCCCAACAACGATTTCAAGTGAACGTTTGCTAACTATTTGTGAGAGTAGCACATATATATTGTAGTACTGAGACTCTAGGGCTGGTGCGCCTGGATGAGGCTCTATGCTAGATAATACCCAACAGCAGATTATAATGTCAAATGACTTACAGGTCACATTCACTAATAGATGATATTATGAAAATAAATAAAAACTTATAAAAAATAGGCTAGACTTACTTACGAGAACACGAGTTGACAGCCATTTTACACAATTTAAATGAGACTGAACACTCCTATGATTCTAGAAAATCACCTGAATACTATGCATTATTAATCAAGTCCTATGTTTTAAAAACTAAACAGAAAAATATAATGAAACGAAGAACTGTAAACTTAAACATCTAAGTACGACCTCTTTATAAAAGAAAGAAAAAATTCTTTATTTAATGAAAACAAAATAAATTTTAATCATCAATCCGTTTTATTTAGGATGAAAAAATGCAACTTGCTTGGTCTAGATTTTCCTTTAGCTATAGGGTAATAGTAGAGGAGCAGACTGGGTTCAATAGCTTATTGTTAGGCCAACATATATAAAAGAAGGAAATTAGGTACGCATCTCCAACTCTAAAAATGCCTTGTAGATGGCTAATATATATACTACTACCAGCACACAGGTTACGATGTAATACATAAACTATCCTCATTACAGGTCGCGATATTCTAGCACTATCACAAACTAATTTGTAACACTGATTAATCTTGTATACAACAATATATTACTTCTATATGATGTATTGAAAATTGTATTCTAAAACTTGATTAGCTTGTACTTCAAAACATTTGCAATAGTACACAGTCTTTGTTTTAATAAAATTACACAATTATCAACAGACAAAATTGATAGGATAACGAACAGAATTACAAACTAAGAAATGGAAATACCCCACCCCCCCTCCCTTTCACAAAAAAAGACAATAAAATACTTAAAATATGAATAAGCAAAGGGAAAATGTCTTTAACTTTCATAGAGACTATTTAATCTAGTTGTTTATCTACTTTATCTATTATCTCATAAACTATACCAACAATAGAGTAAATTCACCATTCTTTCATTAAATACCATAACACACTAAATTACGGACAGAAGTTTACTTCATATATATAGCCAAACATATAGAAAAATTAATAGACACAAACGACAAGGTTATTATTTTATGCCACGTCTCTGATAAGTCACACTGAGTACTAATAGCATATATTATGAGGAGGCATGATGTCCGGCGAAGAGACGATTACTTTCTCATAACATTAAAGCTGCGATTATATGGCAAGGATTTAATTACAAAAGTATATAGTTATCCGGAAGCATACAAGATGGAACACTTGCATGTTTCGTGATCAACCATGATTTAAAAATGAGAACTCCTAGAAAAAATTAACAATACAGTGTCATTTTCATCACATACTTCCGGGGAAATATTCGGGCTGGCTGATACTAAGCTGGGGAACAAGATAACCGCATCTCATTTATATAGAAACGAGGATATATTAGAGCATTTTGTCTAACCCTATTACTAGACGGGATACAATACCATCCTCATCACTTTGAACTTATTTTGTGATCCTCAAGAAACGATTAAAAAAATTTGGGGAAATACTGGTATTACACTTTCTCGTCATGTAGTCCATTTTGCATCATACTCATCACTGTATTTCCCATATACTTTTTTCTAAAGGGATATAAATAATGTTAGTGTAACCTGGGACATATGTGCAATGGTTTAGGGATACAGATTCGAGGATGAGCTTATTCATCGGTGTTATGTTCTCCAGCGACTCGAACTATGGCTGACACTGTATCAACTCAGTTATATATACAGCTTCTACAACTAAAGACAACTCTTGGAAATCCATCATTTAACGGCATGTCAACCGTATCTGATTCTTTAATGCATTGACGGATCTAATATGCACCCTTTATGTCTGCATTATTGTACTCTAATATACACATTCTCAATGTTTGTGAGTAGTTGTTTCTTATTTTCCTGCAACACTGTTCTGATGACACTCACAATAATTTCTCACCATTCTTCATGCTTCGAACTCGGCCTAAATACTTCGACCCTGTTATCACCCACATAGAGTTGAGACAATGCTGAGCCCCTCTCTCACAGCGTAGGGGTCACAGAGCTTAGCAGACTTGTGAACTTTCTTTTTAATGACTAATTCATCTACAACCGTTCTTGATTATGTCAATCTTGTTTTAAATTTCTCTATTTTTTACATCACTCGGCACCATTGAAATTATTACTCTCTATTATAATGGAGTTGTGGGTTTGTCTGTCTGTAACGCGAAACTATATTCTACTCAGTCACAATTCCCTTTGTTATTGACATCACAATATCAATGATTTATTTATTTAAATTCAATTATTAATAAAATTGTTTTACATTATTAATGCTGTTGACCATATCCACATATTAATAACATGCATTATATTTATATATACAACAAAATAACGTTACAGTGTGAACGGGAAGGCTAATTTGCATATTGATATTTAAAATGTGATTTTTAATAAATATGTGTTTAGTACTATTGATTTCTAATTGTTTGGTTTATTTTAATGAATATAAGCAAAATCTCTTCAATAAATTCTTAAATGAAATCCATTAACAAGAAGAAATAACTGTAATTTTATTCTTTACTTCCTCTTTTAACTAAATACTTAAATTAGAAAAAAATAACATGAAAGACGAGAGTGATGGAAGTGTAAGTTTCAGTTGTCTATTTTTCGATTATCCCCCTGTTTCAAATCTTTTTATCTGCATTCTTATTTAGTTTCATTAGTCTTTCTAATTCAATACAATATTTATTTCATTCAAACTTAAATACTTGCACCCGGAGGGTGCATATATTTGCTAGTATATATATATTATATATATATATATAATATATATATATATATATGTGAAAATGGAAAAGGAATTAAATCCGACAATATGAGGAAAAATGAGTAAAGAAAATAAATGTAGATGGATAAATGAATTTAATCGATATCACATTAATCGATATCACTTACACATGTGTTTCGGTCAGTTTATGTGTGTGAAAATATTTCGCACACATAAACTACGAAACACATGTGTAAGTGATATCGGTCGATTCTTCTAGTGTGCGAAATATTTTCAGACACATAAACTGACGCGAAACACATGTGTAAGTGATATCGATTAACATTCATTTATCCATCTACATCTTCTACTCATTTTCCCTTATATATATAGATTCTCTGGTTACACTATGAACTTTATGTTCAAGCCCCTGATTTAAAATATATATAACGAATGATTACCATCATATTAAGCAGGTAAAGAGGATTGCTTACTAAAATAAATACATGTGAATAATATAAATCAGATTAAATTTATTCTTAATCGACAAATCAAACAGAACCATATTATGTTGATACTCAAGTTGTCCCTATATACTTATATTTGATATATATATACTGTATATATATATACAGTATACATGCGTCAGATATATAAATATTTAACTTGTAGGAGAGCTATGAATCAAACCTTAATAGGAGATTTTAACGTATACTAACTATGAGAGACTTTTTATGATATTATATACAAACCATATACACAAATAAAACATCATACTTGAACAGTTTCACTAAGTCAGTACATCTTAATTTGCCCTCTGAGCATATAACATTATATCTTACATGTTTGAAGATGGCTACAATATATATTTCCGAAATTTAGTTACAATAAATTGTTCCGACACTCGCGGATAAGTAACGACTCCTGTTAATAGGGCATAAAATATACAAGATAAAGAATATCGAGTACTTCATATGCCTGTACCATTCTCTAATCTACTTTCCTCTAAATTCCTAATATAAATAACTAGAGTTACACCTTCAATATTTGAGTTCCATTAGTATTTTGCAATAATTGTTTTAAATAAAAAAATTTCACTGTTTTGCAATAAAATGTTGTTATAATAAAATGAAATATATTTCAGATATTGTAAATATAACGGGGTAGCAAGAAATAAATTAAAACATTTATTAGCATAAATACAATCGACATATGACACAATAAAGGTTAGTTTATGTATGGAATTTCGAGAACAAGTTAAGATTTACCCGAAATACCTATATAATATGAAAAAAATAATCTTATTAAATTCTCAAGTCTCAATCGAAAATTTCACAGAAGAAGTTATATATAAACAACTAGAAGTGGCTACCCGGTCGTTTGCCTGGGTAGAGGTGGGGTATTTTTAAAAGTTGTCTCGCAAGATCCATTATATACTTATAAATGACCTCACTGCGATGCCCTAAAATCCCCATATAATAAAGATATAGTAAGAAATTAATCAATTACACAATTAAAAAAAAACATACAATATAAATGAGCGATTATTCAATCAATCAAATCATCATATTTTCAATTACCTCTTATTACTATACAATTTTAATTTTAAAAATACTTCCAAAATAATAAAATCCTTTTATTATTTTGAGTCAAACAATTAGAAGTGAATGTATGTATATATACTTATGTGTTAATTGTTTCATTTTCGAGTCGACAACACATATACAAATAATGCCTTTATATATGTACAAGCAGCAGCTACCGGCGTCGCCTGGGTAGAGGGGGATTTTTTAAAGTAGTTCCGCAGATCATATTACTGAATCGTGAGTTGAATCCTCATGGGATGAGCCCCATTTAATCCCATGTAAAATAACCTTGTATTGATCCAGCTACTCTGAAAAAAATGGAATATCTACTATCTAAAATATTAACATAAGTTTATCTCTCAAGTCGAGGAACTGAACACACTATGCTGGTCATTATTTTAGTTACTAACTTCATGGTGTATGAAGACCCATAAATATCTCTTATTGTTAATTTACTACCAACATAAGACTATAATTCCCTGTAGATTTATTGTTTCCATAAGCACATCGTCAGTGTATAATGCAATTTGAGATTTGTTAACTGTACTCTGGGGTAGATCAGTTATTGTTTTATTTTCAAGTTTCCTCCGGACATGCAACATATATACAACTTGCCCTTTATATAATGTATAGATATAATTCGATATACATATCACACAACTGCCCTTAATATGTATAGATACATTCAGACCATACATACACACAACTGCCTTTATATATGTTATAGATTTACATTCGACATACATAACACACAACATGCCTTATATATTATAGATTACATTCGGACATACATACACACAACTGCCCTTTATATAGTGTATAGATGCAGAGTTGTATAATTCATTTGTTATTCATCAGATTGATATTTTTTAACAATGCAAAAGGAAAAAATACTTTATCGTCAGAAATCAGATAGGACTTTTAGAAACTTATAGGGATCGCCCAGGACTGAATTGAATGGGTGAAGCGCATTTTAGCAGGTTCAATATTAAATAATATATTACATATAGACAATTTTAAACTATCAAAATATTACACTAAATCAAGGACCTTATGGACACGAGTCCGACTAGTACTGGAGCTACAGTTAAGCTGGTCAACGGAGACCTGCTCGACTTACCGATGACCTTGGTAAATATACAGTTGACCCTTACATGGAATTATCCTCATTACTAATATATACTAGAAACAACATATAATAGTCGGGATTACTTTGATGGTTTTTCCGAGAATTTAGCTAAGAGACTCGGAAAGTCTCGCCTAACATATTTTTTGTTTACAATTTAAAGAGTCAAATGTGGTGTAGACTTCAGCTTCTTGACTGAGTCTCTATTCAGTAATGTTATACTCAGCGCATGAGACTGTTTTATGGCATCGAAGTGAGGTGAATGCGTGTTCGTGATATATTTATTATAGGTTAAGTCGTATAGCTTAGATTGTAGTACGAGTTGGATTGGAGACAAGTGCATTTGTTACCAAATTGCGCCTAAAACGTAAAAAATGTAATAGTGCCAGGACTCCAGAGTCTTTCTTATAGACTGCGCAAGTGAAACCATTGTAGGCCATGAATATAGACGCGCGTCTATCCTGTGGAAATGCGGTCATGCCAATATTCCGCACCTATGAGGCGTGTGGTCTCCGCGAACTATCACTTACTATATAGTATTTTGATATGTGGAATATTGACAAGACGGCTAAAGATTTCATTTTAAAAGGCAAAAAAAATGACTATAGACCCTACTAATTTAATGCGGATTGTTTTTTGTGTTTGTTGCGCGGTTTAAGCACAAGTCATACTTCACCAAGATGAACTGGGAATTAAGAGTTAGGTGTATTAATTTTCCAGGTAACTACACAGAATAGACGAAGGCACAGAGGACAGCTGAAATAATATAATTATATATTATTGTCAGAATCAAGAATAGCTAGATTGTTAATCTAACATGAATAAATGGGAACAATCGATAATAAAAAATCTGAAGTAAGGATATGAAAGAATAGAACGTATATGGAATGAAGTAACAGATTAAATATAGTCGTTCTCAGGTGTCGCTGGCCATTCAATATCGGTATTAAGTCCACAATCAACGAGGATGGAGTCTGAGCACACATATCTTCTCACCAGATAGGACAACATAAAGACACGTCAATGGGATGGTTTTCATTGTTTCATATGCGTCCTTGGAGGTGTTTTCGAAAATCTTGCCTTACAATGCTCTTACATCAGCTCCCTTAACTTTATCCACATCTATGACGCACTTGTTGCTTCATCTGGATACCGGCCTGAGTGATATGTAGCGAGGGAGCCTGAGCATCGAGATACTGGTAAGTGGTTAGTGCTTATTCTTAAGCTCGAAATCGCGTCTCCTACCATTTGACTGAGAGTTCTTGACGCTCGGTATGCACCTTATATATAATTTTGAAATAATATTATAATTTTGTAAATCCTGTGAATTTCATAGTAAAAGAAATGTAAAAAAATGACTATTAATATAAAACGGAACGTAGTCCAGGAACAAATTTTATGTCGGGTGTGCCTCAGGTATATAAGATTGCGGTGATTGCTTATTTCACTCTCACACCACGACATACACGTCTTTACATATTCAGTCTACAGTACTAGATTATTTGCATTGGCATTAGCATATATTGAAGGGTAAATGGAAGTAACCAACTAAACGTCAATTAGTTATATATTGGTATCAATAATAATAGAGGAGCTTAACTAAGCTGACAGGAAGATCTATATGAGTGTTACAGCATAAGTTTATTTACCTGTATTCTGGAATATTCTAATCAAATTTAGGAAGTGTCTTAAAAATGAACTGGAGAAAAAGGAACTTTACTGTTTTATTTTTAAAACTTTCTGAATTTTTTCCCTTATTCCATACAAACAGTATTATTCACTTTTACCTGCCAAGCAGTACTGTCTTGCACATTCTAGATAGTAGTATTTGTTGCGGTTGTATTCTCTTTGAGCTATCGTTCTGTTTTATTTCTCTATTCTTATCTCTTACGATAGTTACATTCACTGTACCAAAATTATGTTCTCATACATCTATTTGCCGTCTCTCTACTTTAAGATATGATTGCTTCATTTTGACATTTAGAGTTCTTCAGCAGCGATCAGACTTTATTATGGATCACGCGCGACCCAAGAATTTACCAGCGTGATTAAACGAGGATAAAACCTATTGTTACTGTCGCAGATGAAAGTTAGGTTCAGTGAATCCATAGAGATGTGACTTCCGTCATTTTTATTACGGATATGGTTCACATGAGGATACTGAGCAGCTTATGATTTATAGAATACGTGGATAAGCAAAAACTTGAATCAGCGGACACAGACACCGGACAGGAGGAGGGAGTTGTTAACATAGAGACAAGGAAGCTTCTTATTACGGAGCCGTCCAAACTCGGAACACTTATTAGACATCTTCAGCCCATAGTAATATTCAAGCAAGGCGCCGCGCCGTTCATAGCTATTCACACTCGCAGCAGGACTTCTCATAAATTTATTAAATTCCTGCATGGGGCAGGCGCGCGTGTGGTTAAGTACACCATGTTACCTCTATAATTCCAAACAATGTACACTGAAAATTGGGTATTATCTTATGTAATCTATACGGCTATAGAGCAGAATAATAGTACTTAATTCACAAAGCTATCTTGTATATAGGTCACAGTTTTACTACTCTTATGGTTCTCTACTCAAAAAAGTGGTGAGTGCCCAAATAGTTAGTTGGGTAAAATTTAATGATGTGACTCTAATGTTAACATCTAAATGAGAGAGACAAGTTAAAATAATACTTTAACAGCGTTAGAGAATATATTACTAATAAGTAATCAATGAATATTTTGCTTAGTGCTTCCAATGTATATATTTTGAATTTGTTGATAATATAAACCACCAGACATATTAATCTCTCGCGACAAATTATCTGGTGTGAGGGTTTATGTCAATGAAGTGCGTCTCAGATCTGACTGGCACATTCACGTTATCTAGAAATTTTGGATCTACCCGGATGATATTAAAATATTCATTACCGCTTCACCACATGCATCATTACATCAGTACTATTTTTCAAATGCTATTCGTCATTTTTCATTCACACATTCTCATTGCTTATCTTTATCTCTATATTCTAACTGTGCCATTTAAGATTTAATGACCCCTTAACAGTGTACTCTTACTTAACTCCGTGAGCTTCAAGAGAGTAAGGACCAGGGAGCAAGTGGTGATGAAGGGTGCTCCACATTCCTTATAAATTCCTTCCATGAACCATGTTGAGATTCTCATATCGTATTCGTATTCAGTTATATAATAAGTGTTCAAAATTACGACATCAAAAAGATCGGAAGTGACCACCCCCCTAATACATTTAATGTATCCGCTGAAATGTTACATCTATCAATCCTTTCCATTTTGAGCATCCACATCTCTAGTCTATAAATGAAGTATGATTGTGTTGGGGTTGGTTTGACAATCAGAGGTTTCGGAGGCTCATCCAGTCGAATCTTATCTCAAAGTGATTGACTACCGATCTTCGCATACGCTTAGAGACCAACGGAGTCGCAGGGGATAATATATGAACTACGAGAGGGGGAGATGTCACGGGATGGGACTGTCCGACCTGGGGCTTTTATTTGAAAGGGTCACCCGGGTGACATATTTTGACGCGCAAGAGACAAGGAGCGGACTGGCCACTGTCTCTCATTAGAGAAATATATCAGATATTACTTAATCTTCATAAATGGCCGGCAAATCACACGGTTAAGCGAGTATCTATCCGAAAGAAAGATGGCAATCTGGCTAAGGCGCGAATAGGTTATAAATCCTCTCTTTAATCCAAGCCAGTAACCTGGGACACATCATTTATTTTGCGATCAACAGGCCATAAGCTATTTGCAAATACACTTTCAGCTCGCGATCATGTCTATGCAGCTATAAGAGCCCTAGGCAAAGTGGTCGCGAGCTCACACAGAGCTCAGGAGATTAGCGAGTTGGTCCGCGAAAAAGATCCTCGTTGACACCTCTATACATACTCAGAATAACATAAGAGGTAGCATTCCCGAAAAATCAAAATCATCACACCACAATCAACAACGGGCAATAATCCTCTAAGTGACACTAAGGTTAAAGAATGAAAATAAAATAACATAAACAATATAAAATAATATATGGAAACCACAGCAATATTCAACTATTAGCTCCTTTACCTAAAGAATTAAAAATTTGTGAAGATCTTATGCAGTAATTAAAGACCGGTATTATAGATGCTTACAATGAATCCTTTAATATGATTGCAAGGATTATTTGTAAAACAATCGATGACTAGAAGTATGCACGGGAATTGAACAAGTGGGTCTGGGTTTCTCTCGATAGACGGTCTCCGAGCCAAAAACGCAGCGACATAGTACACAGGGGGACTGTAGGGCGGGTAAATATGTAGATCTGATGGTTTTAGGTGTTGCACTCTCCCACCCTCAGAAATGGCTCTAAAAGATTCTCCTTGGTCTACGCCATATGAAAATTAAAGGGAAGAGAGGACTCCCTCTCTGGCTCTTCGCCAAGTACAAACACCACTTATGCCGCCCCGAACGACTCGATTTACTTATTGTTACATCTTTATTGAACATGTATGAACTCAGAAGCATAAATGAACGGAATGCGCGGTCGGAGTGAACTCTCCGCCTCCTCGACGTTTGCTGACGTAGATGACCAAAGCCATCATAATCTAGATATTAGAGAGCGCAACTTATGACTAACACCGTAACCATAGTGTTTATCATACGATGTGCTAGAAGGCAAGTGGTTGGCGAAGGGTCGGTTAGCGAACTGTGATAGCCGTTGTTTTTATAGCTCAAGAGCCTCTCTCTAAAACGTCATCGGGCAAGAGAACTAAGCTAACCGGCCCTTGTATGCAGTTCTAGAACTTATGCTGTTATATTAACTCACTTCGGTCACTCCGCTTTGATAAAACGATATGAACCAGCTATGTAGTTTTGTATATATGTTAGCATATATGGCAAAACGCTGGTGTCCTAGGGATTTACTTGCAGTAATATTGGACTAATGATAGACACAAGGGCCTGTCGGCGTTAACGAAATCGTTATCGACCCGCATGATTAAAATTATAATAATGAACGGCCTAATTCACCCAATGGCTCAAGAAAGGACGAAAGAAAAGCGGCAGTTGAGTTTTGCATTATTGTCTATTCATTTAACTTTTAAATAAAAGCTTAAACTTGGACACGACTGAACAATGAATACAATCGATTAATCACTTATCCAACATTGTCACATCAGGGCAGGCGGCCGTTGAACTAGATGTCTTGGCGAGGGGCCCCTATGGGTTGAGGGGTCAGGGACTACCTCTGACAACCATTGAGTGAAGAGATTTCAAGTCTAGGCATAACTGGCGAGGTATTGAATACGTGTTAGTACCAGTAGTCTTGCTCGGACTGTTTATAGCTAAGCGGATAAGAGACGCACGTTCGCTATAGGGAAACAGCAAGGAAATTCTTCCGAGAGGTTCAATCCGTGCTATAGCACTTGCCACCGCCTTTCTCGTTATTACACATTCTTCGAGCCTCTGCTGTCGACTCCCGAACTACGCTAATCCATGGTCTCATTGCTGGGGAGTGGTGGTAAAGGTATGTGAGGATACAGCAGATAGGAAACACAAGATCATATTGCTTCATGCTTTTAGTCGTTATACATTTACAGTATTGGCTCTAGTGAAAAGGTGTGGAGTTGCTGTAGAATACCTTTCCAGCGATCTGTGGAGGTAAATTGAGGTTCGATCATTAAGGTATTCTCCTCCATTACATCTCACTGATTAACTAGCAGTCGGCACGGCATAAATTTTCTCTATGGCGATTAAGGCTTTTGGTAGATGAGGTTTTCCGGGTACTCATCTTGTGCCCATTGAAATATTGACTAGGGCGCGTTCCCTCATGTGTATTTTTGGGAGTAAGTAGGAATCTTCGATATAGTAGTCGCTCGTGATACATGAGCGGGCTGTTATCGAGTCTGAGCGCTGATCACAGATACTATCAGTTCATTGTGTAACAGCAGCTTTCGTAAGTTTGCGAATCCTTATAGGGTACCTTATGATAAAGACGCCCTCACTTCAGTATCCTCATAAGAGTCGAGTCGATAAAGATATGGCTTATAATGAGGTTCCTCTGTAACCAGGAGGTTCGGCAGTTCTTGGTAAACATGTAATCAACTTTACGATAAACTCAGAAACATCTCGCTGTGTGGTTATGGCTCACTGTGTATGAGAACGTAATCTCGAGTACTTATGTGTAATAACGAAACCTGGTTGCATATTATGTAGTCTTCAGATAAATGGAATCCCTTTTGGGTTTAAACTCTGGTAATAAGGCTGTTTACACTCAGATCAATATCTAGAGCTATACCTTGATCACATAGCGATATAGGGATTCAACTGTTGGATCTCTCTGGTGTGCGGATAAGTCGTTATAAAATCTCGGTCACTGCGGTTAATAGCTGTATCAAGGTCCGCTATCAGTAAGCAACTCGAGGTTCATATGTCTCCATGCACGCGGAGGTTAACATGGATTATTTGTCATTATGTTGGTCGGGGTACTATACTATTACTAACTCACGCACGCTGTTAATGGAAGGTTTATGATGAAACTCATCGCGCTGCAGGTAGCATAATCACCGTGTCCATTGCCAGTTGCTTATATAAAATGGAGTGGGGACTAAGAGCATTATTCTTTATACTCCAAACATTCGGACAGACAGTTAACATTTTTCAATATTGCAAAACACAACATACAGATATTAATAAGCACATCAAACGAGATATTAAGAGAAAAAGTGAAAGAATTTTTCAAACGCTACCTATTAATATACAAACAAAGGGCATCATCAAGATACAACATATACTATCTCACGCAATAAAGATTCTAAGATTTGTTAATTGTTATCATTAGATCTTAATGAAATTTTTAAATAAAATTTACAACATAAATATTATGATATTACATTTTTACACCCCTTAGCTAACGAGTCAGGATGTTATGACAGTTAAGGATCAATTATACTTAAGAGCGAAGTTCATATGGATTTAGAATTCAAGAGTTATTCCTTCTCTAATTATATACTCGTTCATGTATTTGTGTAATTAAAAGATATTGCTGTTTTAAACTACAATAGAGGTACTGTCTAATGTTTACATGGTTCGCTAATTATTTGAGATGTCATTTAAGTTCTTCTAGGTGTATGGGGAGAACAGATCTCTGGGGTAACGGTGAACGGTTAAGCAGTCGGAAGCGTAGTTTTTAAGCTCTACGAGAGACAATATTACACGTGAAGGCCAACTCCCATTATAACACGATAGTCACTATAAATCACGTCTACATCGTGGAGATGGTGCCGTGTGTATATTTACTGAGCATATCTGCTTTTTTGGAACCTTAATTTATGCAATAACCAGAAGGGTGAAATAATTACTAAGGTGATTATCTAACTAATTCAGCTTTCTTTATCTCCTCAAGACATATTTATTATTAGAGGTTTAAGCATCATTAGTCACTGTATGACTTTATATTATATGTATAACTTCATTAAACTAACATGGAATGGAAGTAGGTTCTGTGTATATACTGCTATTATATATTAGGTATTTATTATCAGAGGCTATTGTCCTCATCTTCACATGTTATTTGTAACGAACAGTTGGTTGAGAGTCCTGAATTTAGTAGACACACCATCGCGGCCTCAATCAGGTATATACTCTCGATCGGAGGATCAGAAACTGTATCTCCGCAAAACATCAGGACTCAGGTACACTTGGATTAATAGCTATCCAGATTTTTCAGCTGATTGTTTGGCATACCAGTATGGCCAGGCCTGATTTTGGGCAGCTATTTACACATGACGTAGTGTGTCCCTCGCCTTACTAGAGACCTTCTGCTTCAGCATTTTGAGAAATGTGTCTATCATTGAAGGCAAGGAACTATATCAGAAGGTCCTGAAATGGTCTAGATAGCCGAACGTTGCATCGGGACCGGACAATAGACATCAGTTTCCAATAAACTTTCCGGTGCTTGCACCTTTCTCCATAATCGTAGGGTATACTGTGTGTGGTGTGACCCCGGCTAGTATGGCGACTAAAGATTAGGATTCTTACAAAGTGGTCATGATACACAGAAATGACGGTATTTATTCCAGCCGCAAACCGCCTCCACCACGGGTCATTTTTAGCGGATGTTAAGCTGGTTATAAATGTTTGCTTTCTATGGAACTAGTTGTTTTACCCAAAGGTAATCAAGTCTGTCCTACTTTTTACCCAAGTGGGGAACAAGGCGAGAAGGGTGCATGCCTTTCCCAAGCACATTAGCGTGAGTGGAACAGAAACAACCCTCGTCTTGATATTCTGAACTCGGGTTGCCGATTACATTCTTGAGACGATAAGTATTCCTGCACAGGGCTAGACGGTTCGGGGCACCCAGGAGAATAAACTCCGCACCGAATATTCCTCTGCTACTATCTTTCTCTCTAGACTGTCCGCCCGCCGCCACTAACCACATTAACAGGGCCCAATAAAGAAAGGAGCATTAGTAAAACGCTATTTAATAAATGATTTTTAGAGCCGAGGGGATTGTTTACAATATTTCGCCCTCTCCTTCTCCGACTATCTTTGCAGGCGGTCTACATTCTTAAAAGGGCGGGCATTAAAAAATAATTGTTTTTTTTTTTTTTTAAGGTGGAGGGGCGAGTTTATGGTATGGTTTGGGAGGTGTGAAGGGTGGTTGAGGAGTCTAACGGTTAAAATACACAGCGAACAACTTTGAAATTGCATTTTAACTGTTGGTTAATCGTATGTGT
This sequence comes from Doryteuthis pealeii, assembly GCA_023376005.1. Classification (NCBI taxonomy): domain Eukaryota; kingdom Metazoa; phylum Mollusca; class Cephalopoda; order Myopsida; family Loliginidae; genus Doryteuthis; species Doryteuthis pealeii. The sequence goes on along the minus strand of CM042172.1, from coordinate 57,916,325 downwards.
GATTGTGTTTGTTAGGCCTATTGTAAATGTCTTTACGAGGAAAGCAGAACCCACCGATGTTATATACTGTGTCTTTTCACCGTACCAGTTTATAACGTTATATACCTTCTTACTTATTCCCTAGTCGTCTATTTCTGGTCTGGCTTTGCTTCTGATCGTCCTATCATCTATTGGTCGGATAATCTTGCAAGGTCTCGCTGGTCTTGTATGTGAGGATTTCGGAGTCTGGTTCCTGAGTTGGGGATCACTCTTATCAGAAGCTGTTCATTGTTAGTTTTAGATAAACCACAAGACATTCGATTTATGTTGATGTTACTTATTTCAAATCCCCCCAGAACGAATCTGCGGCAAATAGGCTTACTGTGCTAGCTCGGCTTCCTAAGTTCCTGACTGACTCTTACTTATACTTAGTATCCTTAAACGGAAGAGGGCTTCTATACGGTTCCGGTTCTCAACGATCGCATTCCCGGCAAGGCATGGTCAGCGAGTGGAGGCCAAGCATTGGACACTCACTCTCAAGGCATCAGCTGTACGATCGCCATAAGATTCTACACTACCTAGAATGGTATTAGTGGAATCCAATTATTATGTAACACCGAGCCCTGATAGGTTAAGGAGGTTATCAATAAAATCATCGAAATATTATTTGACCAAGGGGAGAAGTACGCATGTATGTATTATCACTCCACTTGCCCGACAAAGAAAATGCATAACCTGTCTTAGTCATAATTCGTAGCCTATTCACAAGAGACATGAATTAAAATAATCGCTTTAGTTGAGTTCCACGGGGTATACATCTGTTCTCATTCTCGACTAACCATAGTGTGGGTTACTATAGTGTTGTGCCTCTTGTGCTCCTTATTATTATATATTCATGTTATTAGCTGCTCACTATGACCCAGGCATTGAGGAATCTGACAGATCCTAGATACCATCTAACCTCATGCTCACTTAGCCACTGTGCATTAACCAGAGCTCACCGTTACCACAACTAACGGCTATGATCCAGTTCTTCATTTTATATTTCCGCTGAATTCTAATGCAATATATGTTTCTGGACATCCTTCGTGGCTAGTCACAAGAGATCGACTCGCACGTAGCAAGGTCTTCGTGTGGGGGTTGTTACTGAACTATCGAGGAGGCACTGCAGGTTCATATGAGGATGAGCTCTGTTTCCCTCATGCAGAGCACACATCTCCCCCTTCGTCTCCACACTGCCGCCTCTGTACTCCAAAGGAAAGGTAAGCGGCAATGCAGTTTGTGCTACATGTTAAGTTCGCTCACAGGTTAAGGGTCACACTGGATTCTCCAGCCATCGACTCTCACCTCTCATTGTGCACCTGCTTTGCTCACCCACTAGTTTTATTTTTAATTTATACTCCACTAAGCCTATTACTAGAAAGGCATTGCGCTAGGTTCTTTCACTATTACTCATATTATACTCGTTGGTTAGCTCAATGCTGCTCGATATATTACGCTAAAAAACATTTTGGGTGGGGTAGAGATAGACAATAAAAGATGTCACCTCTTCACAATACAAACAAAACTCTTATTAGACTTCGGTATAGGAACACAATCACACAAGGAGTAATGGCTAGATATCAAGTAATCTTACGGTACTACTTCAGAGCGTTAATAGCTTGCGATACCCAGAGGTTCACTCTATAATTGTGCACTAGGTATATGCTATACACACTTCACTCTCACCGGTCAATGTAGAATATAATAGAAAAATTGAAAAACACAATTTTTGTTTCATAGTCATAAAGACAAGGCAGATGTATGCAAGTAATCATACATTAGAAGGTGGGGGAGTACAAAAATGAGGACGCGATTTTTTCATGTTTTATAGATCTGCTGATGAGTCCTACTAGGCTGGAAAATGGTTCATACAGAGATTGATTGCAGTTCTCTTTTCTTGGAATTATTTATAGGGCCTTAATTGAATAGATGTTATGCCGCGGCCTATTGCTTATATATCTGAAACTAGCACAATCTTAGAGTTAAATTTCCAAAGAGAAACTGATGTTAGCGTTTACTGTGACTCGGTGTAGAAGTAGATGTCGAGTATGATATTGTCTCTGTGAGCGCAAGAGAAATGTTTGGTGTCGGGTGCTGAGAAGTGATGTGTGGTAGTATTGAGTGTTTGATAAAGCACAACGGCACACACACCTCACCGTTATCACAATACGAATCAGCGCATTTTGTTTCAACGTCCTGTTTAACAAAAGTTTCAAAAATTTCTACCGCAGACGTGTTTCGCGTCTGTTTATCGTTTATTCAAAAAATCCGACACGAACCGCTAAAGTTCATTTCAACAATTTTATGAGTCCTTGCAAATTTCTTATTTTCTGAATACATTTATTTTTTCCTCAAAGCTACGAAAGCCCTGATGATGATCTTATTGAAACAGATGAAACAACTGCAGCATAGGCGAAATAAATATTACTCGTTTATGAAACTTTTGTGTTTTTTTTCAATTTTCACTATGAACGTACGCCTCGATCACACCTTCCAAATTCTCTTCATCCACAATAAGGGTGTACAAATAATCCTAACTACCTATTTTCCATGCTCTTTCTCAAAGTTAGCTCTCTATCTGAGCAGTAGATTCACAAGGCAGGGGGAGTGAACATTTGCAATACATTCAGTTGACTACACATTAATAAATTCCTTAGACTTTATATTGTTATTTGAGCACTTATGACAGGTTGTTTCTCTAAAATAATTATTGGTAACGGGGAGGGGGTGACAAGCTTCTTTACAATTCATATTTAAACTAGAATATATGCACGCCTCCGGGTGCAAGTATTTAGTTTTAAATGCAATAGAATATATTAAATTAGAAAGCTAAAGAAACTAAATACGACATGACCGCACTAAATAGATATTATGAAAACAGAGGGGTGTATATTTAATCTGAATAATATTATTATGATACAAACTGATTACTTACATCTTCTGATCACTCTCGATCTTTCATTACTAAATTTTCTAATTTAATACTTTAGTTAAATGAGGAAGTAAGTATAAAATCGAATTGTTTCTCTCGTTAATCGATTTCTTAAAGAATTAATTGAAGAGAGATTGTTGATCATATATTCTAATTAAGATAACCATACGAATTCTGTATTCAAATCATTTTTATCTGCATTTCTTATTTTAGTTTCATTATCTTTCCGATCTCAATGACATATTTTATTTTCTTCAACTTAAATACTTGCACCCGGAGGGTGCATATATTTGCTAGTATATTATATAATATATATATATATCATATATATAATGCTGAAATGGAAAGCAATTAAATCCGACAATATGAGGAAAAATTTGAGTAAAAGAAAAATAACAGTAGATGGATAATGAATTTAATCGATATCACATTGAATCGATATCACTTACACATGTGTTCGGTCAGTTTATGTGTGTGAAAATATCGCACACATAAACTGACGACAACAATGTTAAGTGATATCGGTCGATTCTCTATGTTGTGCGAAAATGTTAGACACATAAAAGCTGACCGAACATGTGTAAGTGATATCGAATTAAAATTCATTTTATCCATCTACATGTCTTATTCTTTACTCATTTCCTATGATATAATAATATAATATATATATATAATATATATATAGTAGTATATATAAATATCAATGTACTTGAATCACTCAAGAATGATGTTTTAACGTTCTTCTTTTTTTTGTTTCATCTGAGTTTTGTTATAGACTTTATTAAACAACGCGCATATTAAAAATAACGGTTAATAACATATTCACACATTCATAACACATTAACATCTTTCAATTGTCCTCACATAAACATTACTTAACAGTTTCCTTGGAAGATGTACCAATATACCCGAAATGCTTAAGTTTGACACATAAAAATTGTTTTCCCCGATCATAACACTTGTCAATAGGTAAATGTCAAATAAAGATACATGGTAATCTTCAACTTGTCGCTCCTTTAAATTCCTACCTATTAAATAAAACTGAACCCCTATTTTATGTCCTTTTTTTGCCAATAAAGTTTTTAATAAGAAATATTCATGTTTGCAATAAATGTGTTAAATAAAGAAATATACTTCAGTATTGTGAAAATAAGGTGGCAAGAAAATAAAACATTTATGCACAAACACGGACATAATAAAGGTTCAGTTTATTTTATGGTAGGATCTTACGAGAAACAAGTTAAGGATTACCGAAATACCTAATATCTGAATTAAAAAAAATAATCGTTTTTAAATTCTCAAGTCACTCCAATCCGAATTTTCACAGAAGAAGTATATATAAACAAACTAGAAGTTGGCTACCCGGCGATTGCCTGGGTAGAGGATGGGGTAAAAGTTAGTCTCGCAGATCCATATTTACTTGATCACAAGTTAAGATCCTCACTGGATGCCCATAAAATCCCCACTATAAAATATAAGAAATATAGTAAGAAATTTTAACTTCAATATCTCACATTTAAAAAAAAAACATACAATATAAACTGAGGCCGATTAATTTCAATCAATCAAATTCATATTTCCAATTACGTTCCTGTTACTATATCAAATTTTAATTATTAAAAATCTTTTTCTTTCCAAATTATAAATACAAAATTTATTATTTTTTGGTCAAAAAACCAAGCCTTAGTATTGAGTGAAGATGTATATTACTTTGTCGTTAATGGTTTCATTTTCGAGGTTCCTCCCGGACGATACACATATACACAACTGATTCTTTATATATGTACAAGCAGCAGCACCGCGTCGCCGTGGTAGAGGATTTTTAAAGTTAGTCTCCGCAGATTCCATTACTTACTGAATCGTGGTTGAATCCTCATGGGATGCCCATTAAACCCTAAGGTAAAAAATAGACCTTGTATTGATCAGCTACTCTGAAAAGAAATGTGAATACTACTATCTAAAATATCTAAAATGAAAAAAAAACCACATGCTGTTTCATCATTTAAATTTTATGTTTTAATATCTTCATCGAATGATAAATCAAAATCTTTATTTTTTCTCAAAACCAACCCTGGTGATATTTAATGCTACGTACTATATCTACTTTTTGTTAATTGTTTATTTCAAAGTTGTCCTCCGACATGCACTATATCACAACTGCCCATTTATTAGTATGAGATTACATTCGGATATACATCAACAACCTGCCCTTATATATACGTGGTATAGACTACATTCAGAATACATACACACAACTGCCCTTTAATATAGTATAGATTACATTCGGACATACCATACAACACGGCCCTTTATATATGTATAGATACATTCGGAATACATAACAACTGCCCTTTATATATGTACTAGATGCAGAGTGTAGTAAGTTCATTTTATTACATCAGATTCGATATATATTCTACAATGGCAAAGTTTTTGAAGAAAAAAAATACATAATCGTCAGAATCAGATAGGACTGAATTCTTAACATGAAAAATGGAACGATCTATAAAATCTAACCAAACACAATAAGTGGTAGCTCAGTAGGTGCAGTGTTCGGCCTACGAACCACAAGGGTCCTAGTTCGATACGGTCCCTCGCCAAGACTCACGGCTGAAGTAGCACAGGGATCTGCTGCGGTAAAAGTAAGCGAGCTGATGTAGGTGTGGCCCGCTCCACCTCAGACGCTAAAATACTCTCCTTGTCGAGCAAGTGAAAAGGGGATAGACTCGCCTCACTGATGGGCTGATATCGACTTTAGCAGTTCCGACGACTTTACTTACTTGTATATAATGATGAATTTTGAAAACACATTCTTTAAAGGCAAAAATGACTATAGACCATACAATTGGGTTGTAATTTTTTCTTGTGCTTTAACACATTCACTTCAAGCAGGAAAAGATTGATATTATTTTACGATGCAAAGGAAAATTAAAAAAAATTATTTCAGAATCAGATAGCGATGAATCTAACATGAAAATGGGAACAATCGATAAAAAAATCAAAATAAATAAGTGTAAGTAAATAAAAGTAAAGTCGTCAGGGCGGCCTAATGTCGGTATCAGCCAATCAACGAGGGAGTCTATCCCTTTTTCACTAGCGCTAGACCAAGGAGATTATTTTTAGCGTCTGAGGTTGAGCGCCACACCTACTATCAGCTCCTTACTTTACCACACAGATCCATTGTACTCATACGCCGAGTTGGCGAGGGCCGGCATCGAACTAGAAGGTTGTGGTTTTAGCCGAACGCTCTACTGACTGAGCATAACCTGGCCTAATTTGAATTTTGAAAACCTAATTTTTTAAAGACAAAAATGACTATAGACCTATACATTAGTGTTGTAATTTGGATCTTGTGTTTTAACACATTCACTTCAACAGGAAGTACTAATTCTGCCATTGTGGAAGGAAAAGGAAGTACCAACAATAAAATGGGAGCTAACAGCTGACTGGAGTCTTGGGTTGAATTTATTACAGTAACTGACAATAATTTTTGGAAGGTCAAAATGAAAAAGTTTTTAAACTTGAGTCTTTTCCATCAACAACAGTAATCCTTTTCCTGCAGCAGTCTGTCTGCCACTGAGGTAATCTCTTTCCTTTGACCTTCCTTTATTCCAACAATCACAGTAGTCATCCAAATTTTTCCTCTCTTGCCGTCTCTCAATTGATTCATTTTGATGGTCTCAGCGATTGCATATTTTTTATTACAGCTCGCCCAGTTAGCGGGAATAAGAACAGGATATCCCCATGAACTGAATAAAGGGTTAGGTTCAAAGTTCCATGATGGCTCCCAATTATGACAAGAAGGTTCCAGAGTCTGACAAGAAATACCTGAGAAGGCCGGAGGGCACATCGCCCCAAACGCTGTACAGTCCGAATAACGCAGATAATACTAATCATCAAGCCTTATCTCAAACATTCAGATAAATTAATTTTCTTAGTTTGAATATTCTTTCAAAGCTTTAAGCACAGTTCATTATTTTATTCTATTTTATAATTTACTAATTTTCATAAATGAGCTTAAATTTTAGAAACAATTTAATATTGCAGGTTTAGTTTGTTTTACGGCATATCAACCTCGGTGGGTCATTTAATGCTGACAAAGTTATGAAATAAATTCATTCTTAATGCATATTACAATTTTGTTTATAAACTCATGTTTTTTTATTCAACGCATAGATAAGACCCTAACAGGTACTACCACTCCGGGTCAGAGTGGACCAGGGAGCAATGGTGATGAAGGGGTGCTCCACATTCCCTAAACCTCCAGAACTGGAACCTCACCATCAGATAGAGTTTAACGTCATTCCCAGGACATGTAGACCCTCAGTCACCACCTTCTAGCACCCATATGATAAGAAGGATTGGGGTTGGCAATAGGGTTGGGGCAATCATATAGGTGCTACGGCTTGACGTGGCCAGCTGATTGATCGGAGGGGGCCTCTCCGACCGCCCGTCTAGCCCAAGAAGAGCCTAAAGTTGAATATTGTAAGTCATGGACTGCTCAGCCACCTGGTTCTATCCTTAAGCATCATGTGTGGCCACCCACGGCCAACAGGTGGCCCCATTGGGGGAGTCTTACCCCTCTGCAGAGGTGCATTCTAATGCCCCACTGACAGGGCAATAATATTGCAGGTTTAGATTTTCTACTTATGATATTGAACAGATTCCACAAGACTCCTTTCACCAAAGAATTAAAAATTTGAGTTCTATGCATAAAAAAAGTAACGAATCCTTTATATAGAAAATTTAAAAAAAACATGATAGAATATGCACTTGATTTCAACAGCAAAGCAAAGAGAGATTTCATGTATTTAAAAAGGTTTCTCAGTAAAACATTGATGAATGAACACAAAAATAAAGGATTCTGGTCTGTCACTTGTGCTAGATGACATGCTATATAACAGAAATGTAGGAAGCATGTGGTGTAATGGTTAAAGTCATGGGAAATGGACTCGTCGCCCCGAGTTCAAATCCTGGACATGGTAATTGCATTTCACTTAGCACTAATACCCTTGGGAAAGGTATGAATCCTACTCGCCTTCCAGGTTATGGATAAATAGTAGGGCAGACTGGGCTCCTTAACCTTGGTTAGGCAACCAGTCTAGGAGAAGGAAAACTCTGAATTCAAACCTGCTGAACTCCGCTTAAGAAATTGACCTTGTGTCCCATCCTGCTCATGCGGGGGTGGTTGGTAAATATGTAAATATAACAGAAATAAAACCAGTCTATGTTCAGTTTATCAAAATTACAGTTTGCTTATGTGGGCTTAAAAATCCAACACTTTGGAGTAAATATTCTAATTTTCTCCATTAATCTATTTATAGCAGTCGCAGGCAATCTTTTTGGGAAGTTTTTAAGGGCCATTCTTTGGCCTTAAAGCAGGGGCGCTTATCTAATGGAATTGGATCCTTGATAAAGAGTCCCTCGATAATGAATCCTTTGGTTACTCTGGTAAAGAGTTCTCAGTTCCTGGTAAAGAGTCCTTCGATAATGAATCCTTTGGTTACTCTTGTAAAGAGTTCTCAGTTCCTCATAAAGAGTCCGTCGATAATGAATCCTTTGGTTCCTCTGGTAAAGAGTTCTCAGTTCTTGGTAAAGAGTCCTTCGATAATGAATCCTTTGGTTACTGGTAAAGTGTTCTCAGTTCTTGGTATAGTGTCCCTCGATAAGGAATCCTTTGGTTACTCTGGTAAAGTGTTCTCAGTTCTTGGTATAGTGTCCCTCGATAAGGAATCCTTTGGTTACTCTGGTAATCGTATAAATCCGTCCTGGGTATTGGTAAAGGTCCGGTAATCCTATGTCTGTCCTCAAGGAGTAAAGTTGGAATTATGTCCAATGTGGTGGGGGGGTTAATATTCTATCAGCCACGCAGTATGTTTAGTGATTGGCTGCAGGAGTCAATCACGTGACCTTGGCCAGTCTATAAATCAGAGCATATCTTATATCCAAATATTCCAACAAGTAACATTTCAATTCAAAAACAACTCAAGATATTAAAAGCCAACAAAGAATTTAAAGAGAAAAGTGAAAGAACTTTTTAAGCCTCCAATTCAAAACCTTCATAGATAAATATCTTTACCAATAAGAAAGAATGTCAACATTTTGTTCATGATCTTAATGAAATTTTTTAAATGAAATTCACAACAAATATGATATATATTTACCAACCCCCTGCACGAGCAGGATGTGACACAAGGTCAATTTCTTAAGCGAAGTTCATCAGGTTTGAATTCAGAGTTTTCCTTCTCTATATAATACCAGTCATGTATTTATTAAAACTTGTTTTAAAACACAATGAGGACTGTCTAATGTTGCATGTTCAAATTTTGAGTGTATTTATTCTATGTTATGACGATTTTGGGTAATGTGACGTAAGCAGTGACGTAGTTTTGTTACAGACAAAAAACGGAAGCAAATCTCCATTATTAATAGATATCACTAAAAAAATAAAGGTTTACATCGTATATGGTGTGGATAATTTGCATACTGCTTTTGCCAAAACCAGATTTAATAATTACTTGGTGTTATTGATTTCTAATATTGTTTTATTCTTAAACATATTAAAAGCAATCTTATGTATGATTTTATATAGAAATCAATTAAAACAAAATTAAAATGAATAATCTTTTTATATGCATTATTTGGATTATTCAGACTATTGTCCTCATCTTCATTGTTATTTGTACAACGTTTTGGCCGACGTGCCCTCCGGCCTCCTTCAGGTATTTCTTGTCAGACTCAGGAACTTTCTCGAACTCAGGAACCTTCTCGTCATAATCGGTAGCCATCACGGACTTTGAACCTAATCCTTTATTGAGTCCACGGGGGTATCCTGTTCTCATTCCGCTAACCATAGTTGGGGTACAAGTGTTAGGCTGTGTTAATTATTATTCTATGTTACTGCTGCCTCTGACCAGGATTGAACCTGCAGTCTAGAGATAATTGTCACTTAGAACTGTCTTAACCTAACTCCTTTATCCACTACGCTATGCGTTCTTATTTAATTTTGTTAATCTAATTCAATATGTTTGGCATCCTTCCGTCTACAAGAGACGATGGAGTAGTGTCAAGGTTTTTTTTTCGTGGGGGGGTTGTTAACTTGAACTACATAGCCTGGGCAGGTTCATATAGAGGATGAGCTGTTTCCCATGCAGCAAATCCCCCTTCTCCACACTGCCGCTGTGATCCAAAGGAAAGGTAAGGGACCAATGCAGTTTGGCAACAGTAGTGTCACAGGAGTTAATGGGTAGCACTGGATTTCAGCATCGCACCACCTTAGTGACTCCAGCTCCTGTTTTATTTTTGGGATTTACTCCCCTAGCCTTTCCTTGAAAGGCAGCAGAGGTTCTTCCTATAATTTACCTTTGTTTATCTGTGGTTCCAAAAACATTTTGGGGTGGGGGTAGAGATAGACAAAAAGAGATACATACATACATACAAGAATGGGCTCTTTAGCCTTGGTTGGCAACCCATCAACTCAAGGAGAAGTCTAATTCAATATATCTTATTACATTAAAACTTAAATACTTGCATACCAGAGGTTACATATTTTTGCTAGTATAGTATATATTAGGGTGTATGTAATATGAAAAATTGAAAAAACACATTTTGTGTTTTCATATTCATCAGACAGGCAGATGTTGCAAGTATCTACATTGAAGGTGGGGGTCAAAATGACTGTTTATGCAGTTTCTGAATTATTATATATTCTGAAACAGACGCTGAACAAAACAGCTGATTCGTTTGTGCTAGGTGAGGTGTGTGAGTGTATGTGTGTGAGGAGTGTGTGTGTGTGTGAGTGTATGTGTGTGTATGTGTGTGTAAGCATACTCACACACACCTCACCGATCACAAACGAATCAGCCATTTTGTTCAACGTCTGTTTACAAAATTTTCAAAAATCTACGACAGACGTTTGTTTTCAGCGTCTGTTTACGTTTATTCAAAAATCCACGAACGCTAAAGTTTCATTTCAACAATTTTATGAGTCTTGCAAATTTCTTATTTTCTGATACATTTATTTTTCCTCAAACTAACGAAAGCCCTGATGATGATCTATTGAAACAGATCGAAACACTGCAGCATAGGCGAAATAAATATTACTCGTTTATGAACTTTGTGCTTTTTCAATTTTTCATATGACGTACTGTCGGATTCACTTCCAAATTTTTCTTCACATTAGGGTGTACAAATTAATATAATACCTATTTTCCAATGCCTCTTTCAAATTAGTCTCTTTGAGCAGTAATCTCACAAAGGGCAGGGGGGTGAACATTTGCAATACATTCAGTTGACACACATTATCAAATTCCTTAGGACTTTATATTTGTATTTGAGCACTTTATAAACAGGTTGTTTCTCTTAAAATAATTATTGGTAGGGGGAGGGGTGACAAGCTTCTTTACAATTATATTTAACTAGCAAATATATGCACCCTCCGGGTGCAAGTATTTAAGTTTTAATGCAATAGAATATATTAAATTAGAAAGGCTAATGAAACTAAATAAGAATGCAGATAAAATGATTTGAAACAGAGGGTGTATAATCGAAAAATAGAACAACTGAAACTTACACTTCTATCACTCTCGTCTTTCATTACTAAATTTTCCTAATTTAATAACTTAGTTAAAATAGGAAGTAAAGAATAAAATCAGAATTATTTCTTCTCGTTAATCGATTTCTTTTAAGATTTATTGAAGAGATTGTTGATCATATTCATTAAGATAAAACCATACGATTAAAAATCAATAATACTAAGCACATATTTATTAAAATCAAATTTTTAATTTCAATATGCAAATAAGCCTTCCTGTTCACACTGTAAACTGCTATTTTAGTGTATATATAAATACAATTGCATATTATTCATTTGTAGATATGATTAACAGTATTAATAATGTAAAACAATTTTATTAGAAATTGAGGTTTAGATAAAAATAAATCATGAAGAATGTGACGTAAATAACAAAAGGAATTGTGACTTGAGTAGTGATATAGTTTCGGTTACAGACAGAAAAGCAAACAATCTCCATTATAATAAGATATTGGTAATATAGCTCTTACCCCCAAAAAATTGAGCACTTTTTGTAAATAATTCAGAAACTGCATAAACAGTCATTTTGACATCCACCTTCAATGGAGATACTTGCAACATCTGCCTGTCTGATGAATATGAAAACATGAAACTCAAAAGCTACAGGAAAGGATCTATAAATAAAAACATCAGTGTTTTTTTTAAAACCAGCTCTGCCATTTTTGGCACCAAGCAAGTCTTTTGAAAACAGGTAGCTCCTCTCAACTTATTGTTGGGGTGGGGGACCAATTTGTTTACAATTATTTTAATATTAATAATATAGCTCCTAAAATTTGTAGGTAAGCATTTATAAAAAATTATTTTCAAAATGGTTTGTTTCTCTTAACTCATTGTTAGGCGAACCAGCTTATTTATATATATATATATATATATTATATATATATGTGGAGAAAAGTAGACAAACACGGGATGTTATGGAACTTGATGTTTATTGTCAACGATGCAACGTTTCGGTCTCTTATTAGACCATCTTCAGGACTTGGATATAGTTCTTACTCCAATGATGGAAATTCTAAAAGAAAAAGTTATTACTCCATCATTGGAGTAAGAACTATATCCAAGTCCTGAAGATGGTCTAATAAGAGACCGAAACGTTGCATCGTCGACAATAAACATCAAGTTTCCATAACATCCCGTGTTTGTCTACTTTTCTCCACATACTGTCGGATTAACCTCCTCACATTTCTACCATATATATATATATATATATATATATATATATATATATATATATGTGTGTGTGTGTGTGTGTGTAATTTTTTTTCCAAAGATAGGATTTCAATTTGCTACTAAGCAAAAAATGATTAAAAAATCTTGATTAATTTCAGTTAAAGATTTTTGTATATAAATATTAATAGAACCTGACTGATGCGGTAATTATGAACTTTTGATTAGTAATTAGGGTGTCCAGAAAAAACAGAACCCACAAATTTTATATGTGTTTTTACAATTGAATATCCTTTTTATAGCGAGTCAAAACAGTATCTATATGAATAAATGCAAATTTCTATGTTTCAACAGTCATGATAACACCAAAATGGCCTCCATCAAGTTTTCAGGTTCTATATTTTACCATTATATATATATATATATATATATATATATTCACCTGCAAAATACCTTAGAGACAAGACCTTTCTCATTCTCCAGGACATGAACTTTTCATGTCCAGATATCCTTGTGCCACAGTAAACATGATACTACATAATACATCATACAGCTTATATATTTGCATGTCTAACAATTTCTACAAAGCAACAACTAAAGAACTCTTCTAAAATATATGTCTCTCACAAACTTTCATTTGAACCACACACACACACACAAATTATAATAGTATAAAGAACTTTGTCAGTTACTTTCTGTGTATGGAGAACAAAGCGGCAATGCATGGCAACTGTTCACTGCAAAAAAGAGCAAGACATTGTCTTGCCTGCTGAAGTCAAACTTGCATCCTCCCGAATGCAAAAAAGTGAGATTTGGGCGATGCACGGATGCGAGGTTCGACTCGGGTGCCCGGATGTTGGGGGGCTACCCGTGCCCTCCCAAATGCAAAAAAGTGAGACTTGGGCATTGTACGGACGCAAGGTTCGACTTGGGTGCCCGGATGTCTGGGGGCTACCCGAGTCCTCCCGATTGCAAAAAAGTGAGACTTGGGCATTGCATGGACGCGGGTTCGACTCAGGTGCCAGGATTTGGGGGTCTACGTCTATAAGTAGCTGGAGGCTAAGAATGACGAAGAACAGAGTGGCACGCGCACCTGCAGAGACTAACCGACATAAGACTTCAGTTAAAACTAGTGGGAAAAGACAGAAAACAAAAATGACAAACTTAACCAATTTGCGGCGGACTTGATTGTGGACTCTCCCTCAACACAGAATTTTTTTTTTTTTGTTCAACAAACTTTCAAAGAGTTTTTTTTTTTTTATGTATCAAAACATTTATCCACACTTTTCATTTTAGCATTTATGAGTATATTTTCACTGACCTTCTCGGGAACGCTTTAAAGAATGTTTAATAATCCTGACATTGGTAATTACTTCTTTACCCTTCAAGTTGGGACGCTCTGGAGGTTGGATTGCTGTTAGGGGTTCTTGTGAACGAATTCGATAATTCTTATCCCACACACTAAGTAAATGTGGGTGGCTGGAATTGGTGTTACTACGTACCTGGCAAAAGAAAAGAAAAACAGTCAGTGGTTTAATACAATAATGACATTTATATTAATATTTCATGTAATAAAAGTAGCAAGATAACAAAACAAAAATATACACTAAGGTGCTCTAAGTGTAACAGTTAACATCATAGGAAACTGAACTGGCAATCAGAGTTCAAATCTTGGGCAAGGCTGTTTGTGTTTCACTTTTTGCTAATGCCCTTGAGAAAGGTATCAATCCATCTGTTCTTTCTCTAGCTATGAATAAACATTTAGGACAAATTGGGTTTTTCAGCCTTGGTTAAACAAACAGTATAGGAAGTGTTATATCCTGAAATGTAGGATATACAAAATTGATATTAAAAACAGTGAATTATGTTCAACAATAACAATATTTGTTTTATTTATTCTCACTGACAGGGAAATACAGTCGGATGGTTTTGGATAGAGTTCAGCTGTGTGTGTATCATGTGCGTGTTCATCACATGGGCGCTGTGTGTATAATACGTGTGCTCACATATCAGGCCAGTCCTTGGTTTATCCTGTGTGTGTTCACAAATGGGCTGTCCTTTGTGTTATGTGTGTGTTCATACATGTTTATATATATATATATATATATATATATATATAATATGAGGCAAAATATAAGGAATGAAAGAACAATACTCAGACAAAAATGTGTAGTTTATTTTGCTGGGGTATGAATCCGGCTTCATCAGCTTTTATTGAATTATTCAGATCATACAAGTGTTTTATAGAAGGGGGAAGTAGGTAGGCGGGTAAGCTTTTTGGTGAAGGGAAGATTTGATTGGTTATAGGGGACATCTTTGGGGAAGATGAGAAGGAAATCAGATGGGAAGAGAGTTGAGGAAGGTAGGTAGAAAAAATGAATGGTGAGAAATACCGGATAGGGGAGGGGAGTATTCCTTATATTTTACCTCATTACAACCTCCTTTTCCTTATATATAAGAATGGAAAGGGAATTGAATCCGACAATATGAGGAAAAAATGAATAAAGAAAAGAAATGTAGATGGATAAAAATGAATTTAATTGATATCACTTACACATGTGTTTCGGTCCGTTTATCAAAATGTATACGGATTACGCTATTATTATTATTAAAATAATCAGATGAAATTGAAATAATGATAATAATAATAATAATAGGAAAAATGTAAAAATATTCCGTACACAGAGTGACTTTTTTACGACCTTCATCAGAGTGAATTTTTTTATTTTTTGAGTAGAGAAAAATCTGTTGGAGACAAAACAGAATTTTAAAAATGTTCGAAAAAAGAATATTTTTAAAATCATTTTTGGAACGCAGAGACCATTAAAAATTTGAAAGTTTTGGTGGATGGATACAGTTTGTATATATATATATATATATATATATATAGAGAGAGAGAGAGAGAGAGAGAGAGAGAGATAGGAGAGAGAGAGAAAGTAGACACAATTGTACACACATAACAGTACATATGTTTAAATAACTCTAAACAGAGTTATAGCTTAAAACATTGGTAAAAATCATCAATTTAATTCCAATCAGGTAAAAGATGACAGAAAAATCCATAAATCAATAAAAGGTGTAAAAATAACATATAAAAGCCTTCTGTAGTACGAGCCAAGAGAAATTAGAGAAAGTTCTTGAGTGAATAGCCATGCATATTTCAAGACCCTTCCACCCAGTTACTGCAATAATGAGCCAAGTATTTTACACACCAATAAAAACAGAATCTTTTAAAGTATCCATCATCAAGGAGGGTTCCAGTCTGACCTTTCAAATAACCACTTTGACCTAATACTCATTTATGTAATGCGTAATGGGTATGTCAAGTTCTTAGTACAATTTAATAGTAGAAAATTATTATGAAGAGCTACATTTAAAAAAAGGAGCTTTTAAAATGTTCATCATAAGCAATTAATATAACATTTTAGTCTTAATAAGTGATCATATTAAAAAAAATATAAACTGATATATATATATATATATATATATATATATATATATATATATATATATATGAGGAAAAAAAATGAGTAAAGAAAGAAATGTAGATGGATAAAAATGAATTTTATCGATATCACTTACACATGTGTTTCGGTCCATTTATCAAAATGTATACAGATTTACGCTATTATTATTATTAAAATAATCAGATGATGTTGAAATGATGATAATAATAATAATAATAGGAAAAATGTAAAAACATTCTGTACACAGAGAGATTTTTTTACGACCTTCATCAAAGTGAATTTTTTTATTTGAAGGTCGTAAAAAAATCTCTCTGTGTACGGAATATTTTTACATTTTTCCTATTATTATTATTATTATCATCATTTCAACTCCATTTGATTATTTTAATAATAATAATAACGTAAATCCGTATACATTTTGATAAACGGACCGAAACACATGTGTAAGTGATATCGATTAAAAGTGATATCGATAAAATTCATTTTTATCCATCTACATTTCTTTTCTTTACTCATTTTTTTCCTTATATTGTCGGATTCAATTCCTTTTTCATTCTTACATACATATATATATATATATATATATATATATATATATATATGTAATATAGTGAAAAGTTTGAAAAAAAACACAGGTTCAAATAAAATGAGTGATATTTATTCAGCCAACGCTGCAGTGTTTCAATCTGTTTAGTAGATCTTCTTCAGGGCTTTTGTTGATATAAGGAAAAGGAAAATTTATCACAGAATAATAAGGAGACTGTGATAGTTTTTGTTGATCAGTTTGTCTAAAAATGTTTTGAATAAAAAATTAGCGCTGTTAGAATAGTTTGAAATTCATGAACACTGGGATAAACGGTTTTGAAGGATGACATCGAACATTCTCTCATGTTAAATATATATATATAAAGTAAAGTAAAGTCGTCGGGGTGGCCTAATGTCGATATCAGCCAATCAGCGAGGGAGTCTATCCCCTTTTCACTAGCACTAGACCAAAGAGATTATTTTAGCGTCTGTGGTGGAGCGCCACACCTACCATCAGCTCCTTACTTTACCGCACAGATCCCTGTGCTACTCATACGCTGAGTTGGCGAGGGCGGGTATCGAACTAGGAACCTTGTGGTTTCTAGCTGAACGCTCTACCGACTGAACTAACCCGGCCACATTAGAAAATCGATAGGGAAAATTGATTAAAAAAATTAAAAAAATGTTCTTAAAATTTAAAAGGAATATTAAACAACATCTTAACACCATTTTTTAAAATTCTCTCTCTCTTTCTCTCCCTTATATATGTGTGTGTGTGTGTGTGTGTGTGTGTGTGTGTGTGTGTGTGTGAAGAGAAAAATGGAAGTGAATCCGACAGTTTGTAAAATAGTGAAAAAATTTTGAATAGTTTGAAATTTATGAATGCTGGGATAAACAGTTTTGAAAGATGACATCGAACATTCTCTTATGTTGTGTGTGTGAGAAAGAGAGAGGGGGGAGAGAGAGAGAGAGCCTGTATGGAAATGTGAGTACATTAATCGTTTTCATTTGGGTGTCTGTGTAAGTGTGTGTGTGTGTATGTTTATTTATTTTATATATATATATATATATATATTTCAAATATAAAATAACATAATCATAAAACAGGATAAAAACAGATGACCCAGAGTTTGTCACTGTCAATCCTCAAGTGAGCTAGTATTCATCACATCTGAATTTGTAAGATTCAAATAAACAAAGATATACACTTTTTTGAGAAACATGACAATTACATAATTGACATACTAAGTCATGTGACTCAATCAGGTGCCAAATTACAAAGTAAATATCTACTTTAATGGTAGTATTTGACTATGTTAACCACAGTCACATGACTAAAAAAAAAAAAAAAAGTAAAAAGTAAAAAGTACATACTTGTTCAGTATAATCTAAAAAAAAAAAATTTAAACTTGAATATTTGCTCACCTGTGGATTGATAACATAAAACTCTGAGTCATGAGTTTTAGTATTACTAGCAAATATATGCACCCTCCGGGTGCAAGTATTTCAGTTAAATTTATAATAAAATATGATATTAAATTAGAAAGGCTAATGAAACTGAATAAGAATGTAGATAAAAAGATTTTGAACAGAGGGGGTATGATTGAAAAATAGAACAACTTTGAAACTAACTCTTCCATCATTTTCCATTACTCCCGTCTTTCATTGGTAAATTTTCCTAATTAAACTGTTTAGTTAAAATAGGAAGTAAAGAATAATATTACAGTTATTTCTTCTTGTTAAGGGATTTCTTTTAAGATTTATCCCCGAGATTTTTGCTCATATTCAATAAGATAAAACCAAACAATTAGAAATCAATAATACTAAGCATATATTCATTAAAATCAATTTTTTAAGTTCAATATGCAAATTAGCCTTCCCATTCATACTGTAAACCTCTATTTTGTTGTATATATAAATACAATTGCCTGTTTTTAGTATGTAGATATGGTCAACAGTCTTAATGATGTAAAACAATTTTATTAATAATTGAGGTTTAAATAAAAATAAAATCATGGAGAATATGATGTAAATAACTAAAGGAATTGTGACTTGTATAGTAATATAGTTTTGGTTACAGACAGACAAACCCACAATCTCCATTATAATAAGATTATCATGGTTCTATCTATTATCTTATTGTGTTGGCAACCTTCCGTCTATTTAAGACGATGGTGTAGTGTCCATTTTTTTAATTTTTTTTTTTTTTACCTACAGCTACATGAGTGAAAATTACCAACAGGATTATATAAATGATGATATAGAAGGGGATCTAAATGTTATAAGATAAAAATGAGATGATGTAATAAAACATAACACAATTAAAGGCAGAATAACTTTATAAAATTTAGGAGTTAGAAAATGTATAAATTTGCTAGCGGCAATTCTTTAAACAAAAATCTAGAAAAGCAAAGATTTAATAAGTGGTACAGAGGATAAGAATGTAAGAATAGATTCAACTGCACTGAGAAATAAATGATAAAAACTGCAGGAAACTCATAAACCAAGAAGTCTGAGAGGCAAAACAAGAGGACCATATTACCTTTAGGCAACCCTTTTTGATCTCCATTAAGAAAGGACATGTTTTTCATTTACAACATCAATATCTGGTTGTTTGTTAGGGGTTAGTTTTATAATTAAAAAAATTGTCTGTTAAAACAACCGGATATTGACGGTGTAAATGAAAAACATGTCCTTTCTTAATCAAGATCCAAAAGGGGTGCCTAAAGGTCATATGGTCCGATCTATTCACTGATATTCAGGAAAATTAGGGGTTAGGGTTTTATAATTTCTTTTAAAAATCTAAAAATCGTCTGTTAAAACAACCGGATATTGACGGTGTAAATGAAAAACATTTCCTTTCTTAATCAAGATCCAAAAGGGGTGCCTAAAGGTTATATGGTTTGATCTATTCACTGATATTCAGGAAAATTAGGGGTTAGGGTTAGGGGTTAGTTTTATAATTTTAAAAAATAATCTAAAAATCATCTGTTAAAACAACCGGATATTGACGGTGTAAATGAAAAACATGTCCTTTCTTAATCGAAATCAAAAAGGGGTGCTTAAAGGTCATATAGTCCAAACAAGACTATATAAATGATGATATAGAATGGGATCTAAATGAGGTGATGTAATAAAACATAGCACAATTAAAGGCAGAATAACTTTATAAAATTACCAACAAGATTATATAAATGATGATATAGAAGGGGATCTAAATGTTATAAGATAAAAATGAGATGATGTAATAAAACATAGCACAATTAAAGGCAGAATAACTTTATAAAATTTAGGAGTTAGAAAATGTATAAATTTGCTAGCGGCAATTCTTTAAACAAAAATCTAGAAAAGCAAAGATTTAATAAGTGGTAGAGAGGATAAGAATGTAAGAATAGATTCAACTGCAACTACCAAATTCAACAAACAACAGATGTACAAATTGAAATGAATGAGAGTTGAGTCAGCAACATGTGAGACAACGCTTCAACAAAAAAAAAAAAAAAGAAGAAGAAGAAGAAGAAGAAAAAAAACACCTGACTATTTTTAAAGATAAGTTACTAGTTAAAAAAGAAAAGTAATAATGAAATTAAAAATTTGATCTGAAACTTATCTGAAATGAACTTAATTGTTAATAAGAACACATTTTATGATATTTTTGTGTTAAAGTATGCAGTTGTGTTGTTTTTGAAAATGTTTCTAAGATTTGTTTATTTCGCACGGGGAGACTTTCTAAATGGCTACTGGCTTGTTTCAAAGTGAAAGTCAAGGGAGGTTACTCTAATTGCCTTATTTGCTAGGAATTTAGCCAACTAAAGGTGAAAATTACCAACAAGATTATATAAATGATGATATAGAAGGGGATCTAAAATTGGAATGAATGAGATTTGAGTCAGCAACATGTGAGACAACTCTTCAACAACAACAAAAAAAGAGAGAAAAAGAGAAAAAAAACACCTGACTATTTTTAAAGATAAGTTACTAATTAAAAAAGAAAAGTAATAATGAAATTAAAAATGTATTTAAATTTATACCTTTTTCTCCCTAGTATTTAAATTTATACTTTAGATCAGTTTGCTTTTAAGCAGGTTTATTTGCAAGAAGCTCTAGATTATCTGCATAGTCTGCATCAGTAATAGTTTCTGCAGAATATTGTCTATTTCTTGCCTTTTTAGAGTGAAGTAATTTTCTTTTATTAGATGTTTTGACATTCATAATATGTAATCAAGGCAGATTAAGAATAGAAATGGTGCCAGAGTCCAGCAACAATTTCAAAGAATTCTCTGTCACCATCAGGTGAATGGACCATTGCTTTTGTGTCTTTGTAGAACATCAACAGTTTCTTTGGGGAGAATATATGATAGAAGTATTTGCTCCTCTGTGTGTGGAGTCAAATGCCTTGGAGAAATCTACAAAGTGTTGCCTTGAGATTTTTAGCTCATACTCCTATTATTGAATAAATAGTCAGAATTTGAGAAGTTGGGGATCGACTTCTATAAAACCAATTTTGATTTTTCCTAAGAATTTTCTCTAGTTCAGGTTGAATGCGATTGAGAAAAAAAGGCATTATAAATCTTAGCAGCTATGGCAGTAAGAGTTATACCTCTGTAGTTCTTAGTAATTCTAAGGTTGCCTTTCTTCTTCGGGAAGGGGAGGATGTACCTATATATATATATATATATATATATAGTTATGTGTGTGTGTGGGGTGTGTATATATATATATATATATATATATATATACACATATGTAATATAAAGATTTTGAAGGCAATTTACAATGCAATATGTGTTGAATTTATTTAACTTTTGTTTTTTTTTCAAAACTAAATATTTTCGGAAGTAAAATTCCATCTTCAGAGTTATTGAAAGTTGAAAGTTTTGAAAGTACTAGGTGATTTTTTTATAGTACTTATCCCACGGCGATATTGTAATCTTCTGTTGTTTAAGAAGTTGATGAACGCCGTATATTTGAAAATTTTTTCCGTGATGTTAAATCGGCTAATTCCATGATGTTAACTCGGCTCGGCTCGGCTCGGCTGCTCCCGCGCGTAGAAAATGTTCGAAATTCTTTTAATTTTTACTATAAATATAGCCTTGCTTGGCATAGTGAAATAAAGTTTGTTTCTTTATAGTATCATTGAAGCATTGTGTGTATGTGTAATATAAAGATTTTGAAGGCAATTTACAATGCAATATGTGTTGAATTTATTTAACTTTTGTTTTTTTTTCAAAACTAAATATTTTCGGAAGTAAAATTCCATGTATAAAAAAATCACCTAGTACTTTCAATACTTTCAACTTTCAATAACTCTGAAAATGGAATTTTACTTCCGAAAAAAAAAAAAAGTTAAATAAATTCAACACATATTGCATTGTAAATTGCCTTCAAAATCTTTATATTACACATACATACAATGATACTATAAAGAAACAAACTTTATATATATATATATATATATATATATATATATATATATATAATGGCAGCAAAGTCGTATTCAAGTATTGCCACTGCTTGATAAAAAAAGAGTTCAACAGTTCAAAGAATACAACAGTGTGCTTCAACAAGTTCAACGGTGAGCTGCGTATATATATATATATATATATATATATATTTTATGTGCATACACACACACACACATATATATATATATATGTGCATATTATGTGTGTGCGTGTATATACAATTATATATAATGTGTGTGTGTGTATATATATATATATATATATATAAGTTAGGATAGCTTAGACAAAGTCAATGCCGCTTAATAACTGTATATATATATACATATATATATATATATATATATATTGTACATGCGTGTGTGTGTATTTGTCTATATATATATATATCATTGGCATCTATCCATCACCATGCTGTAGTGTCTAAAAAATGTGGAACCATGTAGCTTGGCCGAGTTGATATAGAGGATGAGCTGTCACCAACCCAATGATTAAACAGGTAGTACTAATTTAGATGGCACTAGTAGCAGGTAAGAAAGAAGACCTTACACTTATATATATGTATATATATATATATATATATTGCAATATAGGTGCAAGTGATAACTTGTACCTATATTGCAATAAATTTGCTCTACTAACATATTGAGCACTTTTTATTTGTTATATCGCTGTAGGTTATCTCTTGTACCCATTCTATAATAAATTTGCTCTACTTCATATTGAGCATTTTGTATTTGTTATATCGCTGACTTACCCCACTGAATTCTGCACTTCCTAACCATCGTGTCCATATTCACCGGTAAGTCACCTTTCCCTTTATAAATATATATATATATATATATATATATATATATATATATATAAAGCTATATTATTATAATGGTCAGATAAATATTGCAGTACACACACACCAGTGTGTTTGCATAATTAACCCAATAAAAAAAAAACCTTGCAGCTAGCTGCAATCCAATCAAAAGTAAATACAAGTTTTACATACAAGCCATTGGTCAGTTCACCGACTGCAATATGTATTAACTGCTGGACATTTTTCAAGAGAAAAGAAGATTGCATTTCACAATCCACTTAGGTGAGATATTGTGTCCTGGGTATAATCCTAAACTGCATCTGATGGTGAGGCTACAGTTCTGAAGATTTGGGAGTGTGGAGTAGTTCTCCATTGCCATTATTCCCAGGTTCATTCTGACCTGGATTGCTAGTGACTGTTAGGGTTCTATGTATCGGTTTAATAGATCTGTTTGAAAATTATTAGTATTGGATAGGAATGCTTGAGAAACAGTGTGCATAAAAATGATTATAGTCAAATAAAAGAATGCAAATTTTGAAATATTGAAAATGGAGTTAGTATTACAATGAAACATTTATAAATGAACTAATGAATCAAGGTTTTAATATAATATTAAACAAATAAAATAAAATAAACAAATCTGTTATACACACACAATCTGTTTCTCTTTCTGACCCAGAGTGGTAGTATCTATTAGGGTCCCACCTATGGCCCAATTAGATCTGTTTGAAAGTGAATAGTATTAAATAAAAAATACTTGATACAATATAAATGTATATAAATTATTTGTATTAAGAAGAATTACTTGAAGTTATAATTGTTTACTAAGGGTTATTATTAGTTACTTGAAACCATATAATTGTATGCAAACAAATTATTATTTTTAGATACAAATAATAACTTGAAACCATATGATTGTGTATAAAGTATTAGCATTATTTCTCTGAATGTTTGAGATGAGACTTGATGATTAGTATTATCTGCATTATTCGGACTATTGTCCTCATCTTTATTGTTATCTGTACAACGTTTTGGCCGATATGGCCTAGTGGATAAGGTAGTTAGATTAAGACAGTTCTAAGTGACAGTTATCTCTGGATTCTGGGTTCAATCCTGAGTGGCCGCAGTAACATAGAAAAATAATTAACACAACTCGTACCCCAGCTATGGTTAGCCAAATGAGAACAGGATACCCCCGTGGACTGAATAAAGGGTTAGGTGCAAAGTTCCGTGATGGCTCCCGACTACGAAAAGAAGGTTCCCAAGTTCGAAAAGAAGGTTCCTGAGTCCGACTCAGAAATACCTGAAGAAGGCCGGAGGGCATATCGGCCGAAACATTGTACAGATAACAATAAAGATGAGGACAGTAGTCCGAATAATGCAGATAGTATTAGTATTATATAGGAATACTTGAAACCATACAACTGTGTGCAAATCATTTGTATGAGATAGGAATACTTGATACCAAAGTCCCTCATTTATAAACTTCCAAAATGGGTCCAACTAAAAAGATAATTGAAAATAAAATCAAAAGGTTATAATAATATCTTTTTCAGCTAGTGTATTACGTCCGAGACCTGTCAGCTGTTCCTTACATTTAAAACATTCATCTTATTTCCACTGAATATTTATATTCTTTCCACACTTCATCCAACCTTGCCTTAAAAGAGTGCAGTGATGGGGCATAGAGGTAGAGATAGATAGATAGAGGTAGAGATAGATAGATAGATAGATAGAGGTAGAGATAGATAGATAGATAGATAGAGGTAGAGATAGATAGATAGATAGATAGAGGTAGAGGTAGAGATAGAAGAGGTAGAGATAGATAGATAGATAGATAGAAATAGATAGATATATAGAGATAGATAGAAATAGATAGATAGAGATAGGAATAGATAGATAGAGAGAAATAGAAATATAGAGATAGAGATAGAAATAGATAGAGAGAAATAGAAAGATAGATAGAGATAGGAATAGATAGATAGATAGAAATAGAAATAGATAGATAGATAGAAATAGAAATAGATAGATAGATAGAGATAGAAATAGATAGATAGATAGAGATAGAAATAGATAGATAGATAGATAGAGAGAGATAGATAGATAGATAGATAGAGATAGAAAGAGATAGATAGATAGAAATAGATAGATAGATAGAAATAGATAGATAGATAGAGAGAGAGAGAGAGAGATACAAATAGATAGAGATAGAAATAGATAGATAGAGATAGAAATACATAGATAGAGATAGATGATAGAGATAGAAAGATAAAGATAGATAGAAACAGAGATAGATAGAGAGAAACAGATAGAGATAGATAGAAAGAAACATAGATAGATAGATAGATAGAGAACATTTTATGATTTTCCATTTCAGACCAGTGGTTTTCACAGCTGCAGAGTAAGATCTACAAATATAATATAGAGCTCAGAGCATAGAGAATCCTCAAGATACAGACGCGAGATGAAGCATTATCTTTTCATGGGGGGGGGGGGGGGCAGCTATTAAACCGTTTTACATGTTGCCTGACATGGTGCAATCCATCTCTACAGAATTAGATAACCCACACCGAGAGACCTTAAAACACTTATCCCCAGCCTTCAAATCTCAAAGGATGACATCATCATAAATCTTTCCCCACCCCACCCCACCAAATTCCATTTATGAATTATGACAAAAATATGAGCTGATAAAACTTCACATTCACACATACAAACAGATGTGTGTGTGTGTGTATATATATATATATATATATTTTGTATATGTATAAGTATTAACTTACCGGTGGGTATAAGAACGATCGTTGGAAGCGCACAATATCCAGAGGTTAAGGTTGAGAAAAAACAAATACAAAGTGCTCAATACAATGTAGAGCATAAATTTATTTAAGAATGGAAATGAGTAACCTACTCGAGTTTCATCGATAGATTCTTCAGGGTTACTTTTAAATTAATCGAGTTTACGATTCATCTTTGGTGTTATAAACATGCCCGTTATAAACATGGTGTTATAAACATGTCAGTAGAGGAACGCTTAACTGAATTTAAGTCCCATTCCAACGGGCATGTTTATAACACCAAAGATGAATCGTAAACTCGATTAATTTAAAAGTAACCCTGAAGAATCTATCGATGAAACTCGAGTAGGTTACTCATTTCCATTCTTAAATAAATATATATATATATATATATATATATATATATATATATATATATATTATCAACCCCTCCACACAAGCAGGATAAGACACAAGGTCAATTTCTTAAGCAGGGTTTAACAGGTTTGAATTCAGAGTTTTCCTTCTCCTAGACTGGTTACCCAGCCAGGGCTACTAAAGAGCCCAGTCTGCCCTACTATTTACTCATAGCTGGTGGGAGAATTGGATTAATACCTTTCCCAAGGGTATTAACGCTATGTGAAATTCAAGAAGCTTCGTCCAGGAATTGAACTCGGGTCGACGAGTCCATTTCCTATTATTCTAACCATTAGACCACCACCAGATGTATATATGTACAAGTTAGGTTTTTTTCTTGGTTTGTTTTGTTTTACGGCATATCAACCTCAGTGGGTCATTTAATGCCAATAAAGTTTTGAAATAAATCAATTCTTAATGGATAATTTTTTATAAATACATTTTTCTATTTAAGCCATAGATGGGACCCTAACAGGTACTACCACTCCGGGTCAGAGTGGACCAGGGAGCAATGGTGATGAAGGGGTGCTCCACATTCCCCAATCCTCCAAAACTGGAACCTCACCATCAGATAGAGTTTAACGTCATTCCCAGGACATGTAGACCCGCAGCCACCGCCTTCTAGCACCCATATGATAAAAAGGGGTTGGGGGTTGCCATAAGGGTACAAGTTAAGTTAGTGAAGACATAAAGGCAATGGTGTTTGGAAACTTGGTGCGATTTTCAAAAGTTTGAAAATTGCTATCTCTGTCTATCTATCTCTATTTATATCTCTCTCTATCTCTATATCTTAAATGCAAACACTAGAAGAAAAAAAAATAGAAAACAATCAGTAAAACAAAATTTAATTTGGTTTAATTTTTATAAAATATCTAAAGACTTGCTCACATATTAAAAATATAATAACACTTAGAACTTAAAAATACTTCATATTTGCTGTCATTTTTGACAGCACAAATGTACTAGTATATCTTATTATAATGGAGATTGTGTGTTTTTCCGTCTGTAACCGAAACTAAATCACTACTCAAGTCACAATTCCCTTAGTAATTGACGTCACATTCACCATGAATTTATCCTTATTTTAACCTCAATTATTAATAAAATTGTCTTACATTATTTATACTTTTAACCATATCTACATTCTAATAACATGCAATTGTATTTATATATACAACAAAATAGCAGTTTACAGTGTGAACGGGAAGGCTAATTTGCATATTGATATTAAAAATGTAATTTTAATAAATATATGCTTAGTATTATTGGTTTCTAACTGTTTGGATTTATTTTAATGAATATAAGCAAAAATCTCTTCAATGAATCTTAAATGAAATCCATCAACAAGAAAAGATAACTGTCATTTTATTCTTTACATCCTCTTTTAACTAAATACTTAAATTAGAAAAAATAACAATGAAAGATGAGAGTGATGGAAGAGTAAGTTTCAGTTGTTCTATTTTTCGATTATATCCCCCTCTGTTTCAAATCTTTTTTATCTGCATTCTTATTTAGTTTCATTAGCGTTTCTAATTTAATACGATATTTCATTATATTAAATACTTGCACCCGGAGGGTGCATATATTTGCTAGTATATATATATATATATATATATGAGAAGTAAACCAACAAACAATGTGTTTGATATGGCTTTTTTTAGCCAACAATTTTTGCTTAATTGAAGTGGTACCTAATTTTGAAAATTAATTAATTGATAATTAATGAATTAGGTGGGCATACATATTCAAATGTAAGGCTAAACAAATCGAGAAAAATCAATCTCTGTATGTACATTTCAGCCTATTAGGCCTCATTAGCAGAGTTATTTATAGACAGGAAGACTGCTTTGTGTGTGTAGCTCTGCTGATGAGGCCTAATAGGCTGAAATGTACATACAGAGATTGATGTTTCTCGATTTGTTTAGCCTTACATTTGAATAGGTATGCCCGCCTAATTCATTAATTATCAATTAATTAATTTTCAAAATTAGGTACCACTTCAATTAAGCACATATTCTCCCATCCCACCCCCAAAAAAAATATATATATGAAGATAGGAGGGTTGGAGAAAAAATTGTTCACTTTTCCTTTTACCTCACCTCATATATATATTATATATATATATGTAAAATGGTGAAAAAAATTGAAAAATCACAGAATCAAATAAAATGAGTGATATTTATTCAGCCAACGCTGCAGTGTTTCGATCTGTTTAGTAGATTTTCTTCATGGCTTTTGTTGATATACGGAAAAGGAAAAGGAAAATTTATCACAGAATAATAAGGAGATTGTGATCGGTTTGTTTACAATATTTTGAATAGAAAGTTAGCGCTCTTAGAATAGATTCGAAAATTTATGAGACGCTACGATAAACAGTTTTGAAGGATAACGTTGTACAATCTCTTTCGTTGTGTATGTGTGTGTGTGAGGGAGAGAGAGTGTATGGAAATGTGAGTAGATTAATTGTTTTTCATTCATTTTATTTGATCCTCTGTTTTTTTCAAATGTTTTTTTTTACTATATTACATACCGTTGGATTCTCTTCACACACACACACACACACACATATATATATATATATATGATTTGTATTCTTTATTTGTTTGCTGGGGGTGTGCTTAATACTTGACTTCATCCCTAGAATATCCCATTACAAATATATGGGCAAACTGAATGATG
>CM042172.1:57784977-57879977 GCA_023376005.1 Doryteuthis pealeii | reverse complement strand
ATTTTATTAATAATTAAGGTTTAAATAAAAATAAAATCATGGAGAATATGATGTAAATAACTAAAGGAATTGTGACTTGTATAGTAATATAGTTTCGGTTACAGACAGACAAACCCACAATCTCCATTATAATAAGATATTTTCAGATCACGTGAGAGGTGGATGCAAAAAATAGAGCGGCCTGGTACCTCAATGTCAGGCAAGGCATGGAGAGGGGTGAGGCAGAGAGGAGAGTAGCCTTGACAGAATAGAGAGAAAAAGTGAGAGAAAAGGGCTGGTAGCCCCAGAGACCATCACAGTTTGTATGCATTCGGTGCACCAGAGACTGTTACTCAGGAGTTGGCCTTCAGAGTCACTTGCGCAGATGCAGATAATTTTTTTTTTGTGGGCGGGGGGGGGACACTACGCCATCATCCTTAGTGGACGGAAGGGATCCAATAATAATAGATATTTTCAGATCAAGATACCAGGTTTTGAAAATCATTTGTCAAGAATCAAATTGATATATAAATCATTAAAAAAAATATCATCCATATTTTGTTTTGTTTGGAGGTTGATTTTGAAGGCTATCACAATGCAGGTGTAAAGAAAAAATAATAATACGGTAACAATGGTGTTGTGTGTTAACCTGTATTTAATTCTTGAATTTTCGAGATAAAATCTCTTTTTCAGAAGATCACTCGAACTGAAGTCGTTTTAACTAGAAATGCCATAACAAGACGACTTCAGTTCCAGTGATCTTCTGAAAAAGAGATTTTATCTCGAAAATTCAAGAATAAATTACAGGTTAACACACAACACCATTGTTACCGTATTATTATTTTTTCTTTACACCTGCATTGTGATAGCCTTCAAAATCAACCTCCAAACCAATATATACACAATGCTTCAAGCAAATTATAAAACTCTTATATTTTGTTTTAAACACTTTATTTTGAGAAAATAAAATTTTTTTAAATAATGCAGCACACAGAAAATAATATTGTTTCATTGTTATTATTATTTCAATCTAAAATATATATCTATAATAATCTGATTTTTAACCATAACATAAAAAAATAACACATTGTAACAAGATTTTGGTTAGCACTGTAGCATTTAAATAGTCTTAGAAAATAAAGTAATTTATAATCCCATTTGCAACTTATTGCAATGTCAGCATTTGTGTTCACTATAATTATAATTTCTGAAAGACTGATAACTATTAAATGCTAATTATATAGTACTTCCCCTTATTCATATATTTAATCATTTGAAAATAATTTCATAAATTCTTTTCACAGGATGTGACTTGATATTGAGGCAGCATGCATATAAAAATCCTACAATTCATCAGTCACAGTTTATCTCATTAAACTCAGTTTATGATAAAAGTATGGAAGGCGTTGTATTTGCACAATTTTGTATTTTGCTAAAAACTGCTCAGCAAAAAGTATTGCGTATTGGCACTGATTTATCTTGACAAAGTTTAGAGTTTTAAGTATCATTACTTTAATATATAATTTGCTCAGTTGTGCAAATATCTTTATTTAAATGGTACTCTTCGCGGAGAACCGTCCCAGCCTCCTGCCTTAAAAACCGCTAGCCGGTGGCTGCTGAAAAAAAACAAAAAACACCAGCTACAATTGAAGTCCGTAGCTGAAGCAGTGTCACTTGCAAAAAAAAACAAAAAAACAAAAAACTGCTACAATTGAAGTCCGAAACTGAAGCGGTGTCACTTGCAAAAAAAAACAACCAACTTAGGGCGTTTTTTCCAAAAACCCAACCCCAACCCTAAACCCCCCTAGTTAAAATTAACAGTTTTATTACAAAATTTGTGGGTTCTGTTTTTTTCTGGGTCACCCTGTATACAGGGTGATCCAGAAAAAACAGAGCCCAAATTGTTTATTTATTTTCCCATTAAACTAACCCTAAATCCCAACCCTAGATTTTTTTGCAATTTACCATTTAAATTATAAAATTGAAAAAATGTAAATCTTCAGTGGCAGTAATTTTTGATTTCATCATCTCATAAGCACTGCCTAAGTGTTTCCTGTACTGGGTGAACTAAAGTTAGCTTAAAAATGATCTATTTGTATTTTTTAGCATATGTATACATGCATCCATATAAACATGCCAATATAGATAAGTATCTTGCTTACATTTTCAACATGTCTACTATTTAGCTTAGCACTTCTTTCGGTAAACATTCTAAAATTTGCACTTTCTATTCATGCTGAGGGCACATTCCAGAAAAGCCAAAACTGACAAAATACATAAACAGCAAAAACAAGTCACTGTATCAAGTTTACACAAAGGCTTGTAACAATGTTACAACAGAAAAAGATATCTCTCTTGATACACAATTTTTCCTAACACAATACATCCACTCACAAAAAAAACAATTTAAAAAAGAAAAACAAAACACTTTGAAGCAGAACATAAGTTACTGACCAACCAGAAAAATCAAAATAAACGGCTTTATTTTTTTAGTTTTTAATTAAAACGAAAACGAGCAAAAAAACATTATCAGGGCCTATAGCAGATGTTAAATGCTTTATCCCATATATATATATATATATATATATATATATATATATATATTTGTATGTATAAACTCTGAAGAGCATCTACGTAATCAATATTTAATCAAAAGGTACAAGCAGTGGGTTATATTTAAAATAATGTGTATGTGTCTGATTTATATACACAAGAATGTGTGTATATATATATATATATATATATATATATATATATATATAAGAGAGAGAGAGAGAGAGAGAGAGAGATTGATAGATACATAGATAGATATAGATAGATAGATAAAATAATGGGTATATATGTACGAGATTTATATACATCAGAATGAGTGTTGATAGACCGTTCGATAGATAGATAGATAGGTAGGTAGGTAGGTACCCTAAACGAAATGAACAAAAAAAATCAATGTACGCATAGGCTCCACGCAAGGTTCCGGCGAAAAAACAAAATTTATAAACGATTAAAAATATCTTCTATTTAATGTTTTTCAACCAATAAAAAAATCTTCCCCCCAAAACCCTTCAAAGTGAATTCGAGCTGATTCCTAACTATAAAACAGCTGTCTTAAAGTCGATAAGGGTTGACTGTGGACCTTCACGTCAAGAACATCGCCCGACAGACAAGGTCAAAGAACCACCGCACATCCAACCCACGTCACACAGAGACCAGCCATCAGCCAGAATTGACTTTCAACCACACGCCTACCCTCATTTCACCGAGCGAAAAGGAATTATCATCTCCACAATTCCAGCTTTTGTTTATTTTAAAATAAACGAAATTAATCCTAACCTTCTCGTTTATTTTTTCTTTTGCAAACCAAACGCATTTTTGAGATATAACAGCAATAATACAAGGGAAGGGTATCAGGTATTAAAAGAAGACATATGTGAACTAAACATAAATATTGGAAATGATTTAAAGATTCTCTAATTCATTATTCCTCACTGCAGGAAAACATTGGGTATCTTTTTTTTTCTTTTCTTTTTTTATTTAAACCTCATCTCCTCATTCTGTTGTGCTTAAAAAAAATTCCAATGAAGCAATATTATTTGGCAAGCTTCAAAGTATAAATTTAAATAGATGAAATCTATACAAATAAACCTTGCTTGTTTGGATTTTATAGACCACTAAATAGTTGTACCTATGAGACAGAAAATTAGTCTTTAAGCATGGGGGGGGGTGCTACATTGACCAACTCTGCGAGAATACTGCACAGAGGACCTCCCTGGGACAATGAATGATTTTAAGATTCTCTCATTCATTATTCCTCACTGCAGGAAAACATTGGGCGTCTTATTATTTTTTTTTTTTTTTTTTTTTTTTTTTTTAACCTCATCTCCTCATTCTGTTGTGCTTAAAAAAAAATTCCAATGAAGCAATATTATTTGGCAAGCTTCAAAGTATAAATTTAAATAGATGAAATCTATACAAATAAACCTTGCTTGTTTGGATTTTATAGACCACTAAATAGTTGTACCTATGAGACAGAAAATTAGTCTTTAAGCATGGGCGGGGGGTTGCTACATTGACCAACTCTGCGAGAATACTGCACAGAGGACCTCCCTGGGACAATGAATGATTTTAAGATTCTCTAATTCATTATTCCTCACTGCAGAAAAACATTGGGTATCTTTTTTTTTTCTTTTCTTTTTTTTTTTTAAACCTCATCTCCTCATTCTGTTGTGCTTAAAAAAAAAATTCCAATGAAGCAATATTATTTGGCAAGCTTCAAAGTATAAATTTAAATAGATGAAATCTATACAAATAAACCTTGCTTGTTTGGATTTTATAGACCACCAAATAGTTGTACCTATGAGGCAGAAAATTAGTCTTTAAACGTGTGTGTGTGTGGGGGGGCTGATCTCCAAGGTCACTAGACATTACCAAAGGTCAATTTAGAGTTAAAACTGCTATTTCTAGTTAAATATGATGAGATAAGAAGTTTACTATAGAATTTTTTTCACCTCAGAAATTGTGGAGGTAAATGATATCAGTCCTGCCCCCCTGCAGTCACGCGAGGTTAGAAAAAAGTATGAAGAAGCTTTTTAAATCAAAAAATTTCTTGCTGGAATTTTCCTTCCCATATTACATCGGAAATATAATGGTTTGGTTTGTTTTACGGCATATCAACCTCAGTGGGTCATTTAATGCTGACAAAGTTGTGAAATAAATTCATTCTTAATGCATAATACAATTTTGTTTATAAACATGTTTTTCTATTCAACCCATAGATGGGATCTTAACAGGTACTACCACTCCGGGTCAGAGTGGACCAGAGAGCAATGGTGATGAAGGGGTGCTCCACATTCCCCAAACCTCCAAAACTGGAACCTCACCATCAGAGTTTAACATCATTCCCAGGACATGTAGACCCTCAGCCACCGCCTTCTAGCACCCATATGATAAGAAGGATTGGGGGTTGCCATAAGCCACCGCCCGTCTAGCCCAAGATAGGGTCAAAGTGGAGTATTGCAAGTCATGAACTGCTCATCCACCTGGGTTCTATCCTTAAGCATCACGGGTCGCCACCCAAGGCCAACAGGTGGCCCCATTAGGGGAGTCTTACCCCTCTGCAGAGGTGCAGTCGGGGCATTCTAATGCCCTAGCCGACAGGGCAGTGAAATATAATGGATCTCGAGTGCACAGAAATGTCTGAAACAAACATTCACTGACCTCCATACTGTGTTGTATAATCTATGTGGTTGCATAGATTATTGTCAACCCCCTGTATTTCTGCAGGGATGGTCCTTTTTCATATCATGGGCGGCACTTTCCATGAAATATTACAGGTAAGGCAGAAAACCCGCAAGTCACATGAGAGCTAATTAACTGATTAGTACCAGCTAGAGTATCAGGCAAGAAGGTTGTCCTTGCTCACTTGCACAGACGCGCGCTGTGTTTAATTAAGAATAAAAGTCTTGAAGAAACAACATGGTTTATTTAGCACGGACACTTTCAAAATGGCTAACAGCTTGTTTCAAAGTGAAAGTCAATTGGCTAAATTCCTAGCATAAAATTATCTGAAATGAACTTAATTGTTATTAAGAACACATTTTATGATATTTTTGTGTTAAAGCATGCAGTTGTATTGTTTTTGAAAAAAGTTTCTATGATTTGTATATTTCGCATGGAGACTTTCAAAATAGCTACCGGCTTATTTCAAAGTGAAAGTGAGTTGGCTAAATTCCTAGCATAAAACTATCTGAAATGAACTGAATTGTTATTAAGAACACATTTTATGATATTTTTGTGTTAAAGCATGCAGTTGTATTGTTTTTGAAAAAAGTTTCTATGATTTGTATATTTCGCATGGAGACTTTCAAAATGGCTACTGGCTTGTTTCAAAGTGAATGTCAGTTGGCTAAATTCGTAGCATAAAATTGTGCGTGCGCATTATCTGAAATGAACTTAATTGTTATTAAGAACACATTTTATGATATTTTTGTGTTAAAGCATGCAGTTGTATTGTTTTTTGAAAAAGTTTCTAAGATTTGTGTATTTTGCATGGAGACTTTCAAAATGGCTACTGGCTTGTTTCAAAGTGAATGTCAGTTGGCTAAATTCGTAGCATAAAATTGTGCGTGCGCATTATCTGAAATGAACTTAATTGTTATTAAGAACACATTTTATGATATTTTTGTGTTAAAGCATGCAGTTGTATTGTTTTTTGAAAAAGTTTCTAAGATTTGTGTATTTTGCATGGAGACTTTCAAAATGGCTACTGGCTTGTTTCAAAGTGAATGTCAGTTGGCTAAATTCGTAGCATAAAATTGTACGTGCGCATTATCTGAAATGAACTTAATTGTTATTAAGAACACATTTTATGATATTTTTTTGTTAAAGCATGCAGTTGTATTGTTTTTGAAAAAGTTTCTATGATTTGTTTATTTCGCACAGAGACTTTCAAAATAACTACCGGCTTATTTCCAAGTGAAAGTCAAGGGAGGTTACTCTAATTGTCTTATTTGCTTGGAATTTTAACAACTAAAGGTGAAAATTACCCAAGAAAGAAGACAATTCTTTTCCCATTATAGTAATCCTGAAAGCAAAGCAATGTTGACATTACAATAGACATGAGGTAATGATATTAACCATTTCCTTTATATAAACAGTGGAGAGCACAATCATTTGGTAGAAGTAAAGTGAAATTGTTTCATCTCAGAGTAAATGAGTTTTCTGGATGGAAGAGGAAAAACGAGTGGAAGTGGACAGGGGGGTGAGAGAGAGAGAGGGGTGGAGAGGGAAGTGTGTGTGAGAGAGAGAGGTGGAGATGGAAGTGTGAGAGAGAGAGAGAGAGAGAGAGGTGGAGATGGAAGTGTGTGAGAGAGAGGTGGAGAAGGAAGTGTGTGTGAGAGAGAGAGGTGAGAGGGAAGTGTGAGAGAGGGGAGGGTGGAGAGGGAAGTGTGAGAGTGAGGGGAGGGTGGAGAGGGAAGTGTGAGAGATAGGGGAGGGTGGAGAGGGAAGTGCGAGAAAGAGAGGTGGAGAGGGAGGTGTGTGAGAGGGAGAGAGAGGAGAGAGGGAAGTGTGTGAGAGAGAGAGAGGTGGAGAGGGAAGTGTGAGAGAGAGAGAGGTGGAGAGGGAAGTGTGTGAAAGAGAGAGAGAGAGAGAGAAGAGAGAGAGGTGGAGAGGGAAGTGTGTGAAAGAGAGAGAGAGAGAGAGAGAGGTGGAGAAGGAAGTGTGTGTGAGAGAGAGAGAGAGAAGTGGAGAGGGGAGAGAGAGAGGTGAAGATGTCAAATGGATATCTCCAGTGAATTGAGTTAGCAATCATATTTGTTGGGTCTGGAAACAGAGTGAATATATTTCCTATTTAATCTACAGGAAACATTTACCAACAATATAATGTCCAGAAGAAAGTGATAATTTGTTTTTTTTTCCTATTTTAATTCTTTAAGATATCTAAATATTTATTATACATGGATATTTCCTCATATAATCGCATGCATAAATGAATAAGAAATGTATTTCAGATACATTTAACAAGAGTAAGTAAATATGAGCTTTGTTTTCTGAACGAGAGTATAGACACCAACACGGCTTTTGGTAGCATCGGGTGAAATTTCCCTTGGCATACTTTAATGTTGATAAATACAATAAATTCTTTGAAAAAAACGAATACTTAAAAGCAACTGTAGGGAGATGTCCAATTATATATATATATATATATATATATATATATATATATATATATATCTTGGTTGTGTGGAGGGTTTGGGTATATCTGTTAATAATGGAGATTCGCTTCCGGTTTTTGTCTGTTACAAAAACTACGTCACTGCTTACCCAAAATCGTCATAACATAGAATAAATACAATTTGAACATGCAACATTGGACAGTCCTCATTGTTTTTTAAAACAAGTTTTAATAAATACATGACTGGTATTATATATCTACGTCACTGCTTACCCAAAATTGTCATAACATAGAATAAATACAATTTGAAAATGCAACATTGGACAGTCCTCATTGTTTTTTAAAACAAGTTTTAATAAATATATGACTGGTATTATATATCTATATATAGTTTGTTTTATCTTAATATCTTATTATAATGGAGATTGTGTGTTTTTCTGTCTGTAACCGAAACTATATTCCTACTCAAGTCAAAATTCTCTTAGTTATTGACATCACATTCTCCATGATTTTATTTTATCTAAACCTCAATTATTAATAAAATTGTCTTACATTATTAATACTGTTAACTATGTCTACATACTGACAACATGCAATTATATTTATATATACAACAAAATAGCAGTTTACAGTGTGAACAGGAAGGCTAATTTGCATATTAATATTAAAAAATCGAATTTAATAAATATGTGCTTAGTATTATTGATTTCTAACTGTTTGGTTTTATTTTAATGAATATAAGCAAAAATCTCTTCAATGAATCTTAAATGAAATCCATTAATAAGATAAAATAACTGTCATTTTATTCTTTACTTCCTTATTTAGAAAAAATAACAATGAAAGACGAGAGTGATGGAAGAGTAAGTTTCAGTTGTTCCATTTTTTATTATACCCCCTCTGTTTCAAATCTTTTATTATACTCCCTCTGTTTCAAATCTTTTTATCTGTATTCTTATTTAGTTCCGTTAGACTTTCTAATTTAATATAATATTTTATTACATCAAAACTTAAATACTTGCACCCGGAGGGTGCATATATTTGCTAGTATATTTAAAGTTTACATTTCAAATGTGTTTAATTTTTTAATCCTTTAATGAATTTGATGATTTTACTTACTTAGGGTACAAACTCGCTGATATTGAATTTTTAACTCCCCACCCCTCAGGCAATACGTTTCAAAAATCTATTTTTACATCGCCCGGAGGGCGTTTTTTATTTTGCTAGTAGATATAATACTCTATAAAATCAAGAATCCCCATGCTTGCAGAAATTCAAAACAAAATGGCCTGACATAAGAGCATAGTTGAGTATTATGAAAGAAAAAGAAGAAAAAAAACTAATATTCGAAAAGCACTTTAGATAACACCTCTCTTAACTGCCAACCTCATTCTCAGTGAAAAAATCAATAAATAACAACCTTTGAAATTTTAGCATCAAGAGATTTTCCTCAGTGATGCACTCTCAGTTTAGTGAAGGAGAATTCTATCCCAAAATCCAAGTCGGTAAGATTTTGCTACCACATAGGAATACAAAAAAATAATTTTAAACCAGGACAAATAAGAATCCTTACTCAAAATCAACTAAATCTAGAGATATCATTTGATCAATATCAAATGATATATATATATATATATATATATATATGTGTGTATTTGGGCAGCATTCTTTCATTTATACATGTAGAATTAAACAAAAGGCACATCTCCTGTTTAACAATTTTATTTTTGATCTTTTCCAATTTTCTGGCCAACTTTTTAATGTCTGGGTGGAATTGATGGATAAGTCCACCAAAGTTCAGTTCCCGAGTACTTTCGGCACTTCGAAGCGCCATCATCAGGGGTGATGTATTCCAGTTTGATTGGGTTTTTTTGGGTTTTTTTTTTTTTGTTTTTATATATTAATGTGGAGGCTGGAAGGAGAAGAATTGGTGAGAAAGATGTTATAGGCATTTTAGAATGTGTGTACTGTATTGGAAATTAATTTTGTTTAAGGATGGTTTGTATTGTTTTATACATAAAACAATACAAACCGACATTAAAAAGTTGGCCAGAAAATTGGAAAAGATCAAAAATAAAATTGTTAAACAGGAGATGTGCCTTTTGTTTAATTCTACATATATATATATATATATATATATATATATATATATATATATATATATTCAATTGCTTAATTTATCAAAAATATTGAGAGAAAGAAAGTCCCATTAACGTTGACAATTTCCTTTCCACTTAAATATTAATTAGCCGTATTGACTAATTGTAAGATGGCCATTATCAAAAAGTAAAGGACAGAATCACTTTTATTAAAGTTTAGAATAATTATTCATATTCAAAGAATGTTTTGTCTTTATCATATATTCTTACTACATATGACTGTCTTGGTTTGGTTTGGTTTGTTTTACGGCATATCAACTTCAGTGGGTCATTTAATGCCGACAAAGTTGTGAAATAAATTCATTCTTAATGCATAATACAATTTTGTTTATCAACTCATGTTTTTCTATTTAACCCATAGATAGGACCCTAACAGGTACTACCACTCCGGGTACGAGTGGACCAGGGAGCAATAGTGATGAAGGAGTGCTCCACATTCCCCAAACCTGGAATCTCACCAGCAGATAGAGTTTAACGTCATTCCCAGGACATGTAGACCCTCAGTCACCGCCTTCTAGCACCCATATGATAAAAAGGGTTTGGGGCTTGCCATAAGGGCAATAGGGTTGGGGCAATCATATAGTTGCTAGGGCTTGACATGACCAGCCGATTGATCGGAGGGGGCCTCTCCGACCGCCTGTCTAGCCGAAGATAGGGCCAAAGTGGAGTATTGCAAGTCATGAACTGCTCATCCACCTGGGTTCTATCTTTAAGCATTACGGGCCGCCACCCACGGCCAACAGGTGGCCCCATTGGGGGAATCTTACCCCTCTGTAGAGATGCAGTCAGTGCTTTCTAATGAGCCCCATTCCTATAAGGATTTATTAAAAGATGGCTAAAAATGGCCTTTGCATCTAAAGTTACCTGTTATTTCCCCTTAAATCAAGGACTCCTAAATATGTTTAATATTACATTTAAACAAAGGCTATTGTTTGGAGCAGATTAGGAAAATGAATGTAACTTCTGGCCGGGCGGAATGAGGTGGTATAGGACATTAAGAGTTAATGTTACTCAATGAAAATATGCCTGAATAAATACCAAGTATAGTCAGTGAAAATCAGAATTCTGTGAGACATTGCTTGAAGAAATCTTCTGGGAATGCTAAGTATGATATGGCTAAGAGAAAGGGAGGTGAAAAGTATACAATTTTCAAAATATTGGGTGGAACATTAAAAAAAAAAAAAATGAAATCAATATAATGTGCACAAACAATACCAATATCAATTCTAGGAATGTAAACATATACTCAGCCCTATACTACAACACAATAATAAAAACTATTTGTTCAACCCAATACAACAGTTCCTTCATAAAAAATTTTTTTTTTTAAATTCCAATTTAATTTAAGTTTGAGTTTTGTTTAACGGCATATCAACCTCTGTGGGTCATTTAATGCCAAAAAGGTTATTTTGGATTTCAGTCTTTAGAGTAGTGGTTCTATGGAAATTTAATTCGAAAGTTGAAAGTAGACTTCATGCCCACTCAGTGATTACAATACTAGACAATTACAAATAGGATAAAAGTGATTATTTATAATGTTCTAATTCTTACAAACCTAAGAACCATAATATACAAAGCTTTTATTTCATGCCTAAGAAAACACAATTCATATATTGAGTTAAAAACAGCTTATGTATCTCCACTAACTGTATTAAAAAAACAAAAAAATGTTCACTTTACTAGAATCCTGCTTAAAAGATTCTGGTTGGTGTTGGATTTTATCAAGTATTCAGCTCTATTACAAGTTGAACTCTAAAAAAACCTCTAGAGTGTTGGCAGGTGGTTTATATAGAGCTTTGGGTTATTCCATTATGAACTCTGACAATGTTCACTTCCTGGGTTTTGATTGGCTGATGGTATTCAGGATGAGTAATGATATGGATAAGTACCCACTCTTCAGCCCTCAGTCTGCACTGTGCCAGCGGCATGCAAGGACTGTATTTAAGTTACAGCTTGCATGTTGTTCTTGTCTGCTAACTCGATGGTAGTTAGAATCCCACTGCGACGGTGAGTATTGTATTGTTTCTATGATATCTGGGGGATAACTTCTACAGTTGGCATCCTTCCGTCTACAAGAGACAATGGAGTAGTGTCAAGGTTTTTTTTTTTTTGGGGGGGGGGGTTTAACTTGAACTACATAACCTGGGCGGGTTCATGTGGAGGATGAGCGGTTGCCCATGCAACAAATCCCCCCTCTCCACACTGCCGCTGTGATCCAAAGGAAAGGTAAGGGACCAACGTGGTTTGGCAACAGTAGTGTCTAAGGAGTTAATGGTTAGCACTGGATTTCAGCATCACACCACCTAAGGGACTCTAGCTCTTTCAATTAGTTTCAATTTATATCACATTAGGAAGCGCGTGATGTAATGATTAAAGTCATGGGAAATGGATTCGTCGCCCTGAGTTCAAATCCTGGATGTGGTAATTGCATTTCACTTTGCGCTAATACCCTCGGGAAAGGTATGAATCCAACTCTCCCTCCAGCTATGGATAAATAGCAGGGCAGACTGGGCTCTTTAACCTTGGTTAGATAACTGGTCTAGGAGAAGGAAAACTGAATTCAAACCTGTTAAACTCCGCTTAATAAATTGACCTTGTGTCACATCCTGCTCGTGCGGAGAGGTTGGTAAATATATATACTCTTTCGATAAAGAGATTGCCAACTTGATAAACAGGATACAGTCCAAAAATAAGATGGATCAAGCAACTTGGAGATCAAAGGTTCCTTTTCATAGAAATAAGGAGGACTGTACAAAGATTTGACTGTACAGTCAGTTGAAGATAGTTGAAGTCTGCCAGGATGATGTATATAATTCAGTCACTCCAAATATCTCCAAATTTTAGAACCCAAAGCAGATACCAAAATCTATTGATGCTCACGTACTGATATAAAATGGTGTATTACTTGTACATATGACCTAAACATTTCAGAAAGGGGAAAAACAACTAAAAAATAAAACACACACATGCACACACACAAATATCTTCAAATTTTAGAACCCAAAGCAGATACCAAAATCTATGGATGCTCAAGTACTGATATAAAATGGTGTATTACTTGTACATATGACCTAAACATTTCAGAAAGAGAAAAACAATTTTTTACCATTTTTGATAAATCCTTATAGGAATGGGGCTCTGGACTTGGAAAATTCTCAACAGGATGTTAAGAGTTAATATACTTTAAAACCTTTCCATGAATGACTAAAACAATTTATGAAAGTTTGGATAAAATCAAGTACAAAATGACAGAGCCTTACCTGTACAGAAAGATGAACATTGAATGGATTATAATAAAGTTATTCACTGAAATACTTGGATTGGTGTAATAGTCACGACTGCTATAATAAAACACTGAGAAGTCCAGAGAGTAACAGAGCTGAAATATTATCTTTATAACAACCAAGATGAGGATACTAGACTGAGTATATATCAGTGAATAATCTAATTCTGTTGATCAGGTGACACAGCTGACTCAAGTCAACTGAATATGACTAAGGTAATAAACATGAAGGAGTTGGCAGAATTAGTGAATTTGAAGATTTTACACACTGAAATGTTCAAATTTGTAGATTAGAAAAGGGTGTGGTTATTTAATTGGGAATAAAAGGCTGATCTCTAAATATCAAAATAAACACTTTTCAGAATGTGGACCTGCTGCATTGAAGTCAATCAACTAAGATATACATTGGATAATGAGAACAGCTGAAGAAATAGTAATAAAAACAAAGCCCACAT
This sequence comes from Doryteuthis pealeii, assembly GCA_023376005.1. Taxonomy (NCBI): domain Eukaryota; kingdom Metazoa; phylum Mollusca; class Cephalopoda; order Myopsida; family Loliginidae; genus Doryteuthis; species Doryteuthis pealeii. Next base: position 57,866,432 of record CM042172.1, on the reverse strand, counting down.
CTATAGACTTACAGTCAGCTAAAAATGTTTATAGAATTATATTGTCTAGTTGTAATATTTTTTGGGATGTAATGGAAAACAAAGCCTTGTACCAAGATCAAACAAAACTTTCTTAGAGTAGAATTTTAGGAAGAATCCAGTGGGGGTATTTTTATTTACCCTTGAATTCATTTAGGGTCACAAGAGACCAAATTACAGTTCAATTCTGAGTAGAGGCAGTAACATAGAAAAATAATTAACACAACTCCTACCCCAGCTATGGTTAGCGGAATGAGAACAGGATACCCCTGTGGACTAAATAAAGGGTTAGGTTCAAAGTTACGTGATGGCTCCCAATTATGACAAGAAGTTCCCGAGTTTGAAAAGAATGTTCCCGAGTTTGAAAAGAATGTTCCCGAGTTTGAAAAAAAGGTTCCCGAGTTCGAGAAGGTTCCCGAGTCTGACAAGAAATACCTGAAGAAGGCTGGAGGGCATATCGGACGAAACGTTGTACAAATAACAATGAAGATGGGGACAATAGTCCGAATAACGCAGATAATACTAATCATCAAGCCTCATCTCAAACATTCAGAGAAACCAGAATAACTTGAATTTCCATATCAAGCATTCTGTTGATTAGGACTACTTGAATTAATGAAAACACTGTTGATATCATGTCTCATTTCCTTTTAAAAATAGTATTATAACATACTTCTTAAATCTCTAAGTATCCCAAAACAATAAAATATAAGTTTATAGTTCAGCATAAAAATTGGGATGTACTTATAATATCTTTGTCTTAATTCAATGAAAAATGCATTGGATTATTTCTAATTTCATTTTCAGAGTCCCCAAATTATTTGGACCATATGACCTTAAGGTACCCCTTTTTAATCTCGATTAAGAAAGGATTTTACACACTGAAATGTTCAACTTTGAAGATTAGAAAAGGGTGTGGTTATTTAATTGGCAATAGAAGGCTGATCTCTAAATATCAAAATAAATACTTGTCAGAATGTGGACCAGCTGCATTGAAGTCAATCAACTAAGATATAAACTGGATAATGAGAACAGCTGAAGAAATAATAATAAAAACAAAGTCTACGTTTATAGACTTACAGTCAGCTAAAAATGTTTATAGAATTCATTATAACATACCTCTTAAATCCCTAAGTATCCCAAAACAATAAAATATAAGTTTATAAAAAAAAAAAGTAAAATCGTCAGGGAGGCCTAAAGTTGGTATCAGCCAAACAGCGAGGGAGTCTATCCCCTTTTCAAGACCTTTTCCGCTAGACCAGGAAAATTGTTTTTGCGTAAAAAAAAAAAACACTTTTCAGAATGTCGACCAGCTGCATTGAATTGAGTTTGAGTTTTGTTTAACTGCATATCAACCTATGTGGGTCATTTAATGCCAAAAAGGTTATTTTGAATTTCAGTCTTTAAAGTAGTGGTTCTATGGAGATATTCGATTATGTTCTGTTATATCTTGTTGAAAAGGTTGCTTTTTTTTTTTTTAGAAAATTAAAAATATTTTCAGGGTTTGTATTCTTAAAGAGAATACAAAGTTACGGTAAAGTAAGAAGCTGATGGTAGGTGTGGCGCTCCACCTCAGATACTAAAATAATCTCCTTGGTCTAGCGCAAATGAAAAGGGGATAGACTCCCTCCCTTTACTTACTTACAACTGCATATAGAATGCATTGATGAGAACAGCTGAATAAATAATAATAAAAACAAAGTCCACATTTATAGCTGACTGTAAGTCAGCTATTCACCCTGGGTCGGTTGAGCCAGCTCCATCCAATAAATTCACCATATCCAGAATGAATGCAGACCACGTGTGGCGATTCAATGCAATTGAGGTTGCAAGTGTCAGCCATTCACGGTTCCATCGACAAACTCCATAAACGCCTGGGCCCAGGATCATTAGAAATATTTTGATTAAGATTTGAAAAATAAGTTTCTCATGAAAAAGTGAATAGCCACTGTAATTAAAAAGACAATGTCCACAAGAAAAAAATATTTTGGAAAATAATAAGATAAGAAATGTATTGCAAAATCGCAATAGAAAATACAATTCACCCAAAAGATAATCATGATTTATCAAATTGGACAAATAGTGATTGCCTCCTAGGCGGCGTCATATAGTATAAAAAGAATGTAACAAGCGGCAGTACTCCAAGGTTTGCAATGGAGTTAACCACGAGTGTGGCAGACAGGTTAAGAGTCAAAGAAATAAACGAAAAACAAGAATTATGAATAAAAGACTGTATTACATATAAAGAATTGCAAACTTTAGTTTCGTTTGGGCAAATAATATTTGTTACTTAACTGGTGTATCCTGGGATAGGGTATTATCGGAGCCCTTACTACGGCCTTCTGAAGTTCGGATATGATGGACTTCTGCTTGCGTCCGACTCCGATTCTGGTTGTCTGTTGAAGTATAGGAGCGACCCTTTTTTAGGTCTGTCTCCGGTGAGGGCTGAATCAGAAGAGGTGGCATGAGTTTGCTTATTCGGCTTTGCCGCCAAAGTATGCTGGCTCATGATTGGTTGGTTTGAAACAGAGGCTCGCAGACAAAGGATGATAACCCCCATACCCCAGAATTCTCAATAATAGTTAGGTAACAAAAAAGATGAAACTGAGAATCCTAAATATGGAATAACATAGGAGTAAACGGGGATCGAACCAACAAAAGCCAATTGGAAGAATCTCCCCCTACCAAAGTACCAACCCTAGTTGGGGAAAGATTATTACTTAAGCCCAAAATTCTGATGCGGAAGACAGAACGGCAGAGAGAACAACACAGAGAGCAGAGAGCAACAGAGCGTGCGGAGACCAAAATCTCCTGAAACTTAGACATTGAGCCAATTTAGTATTCTGATACTAAAGAGTTGCCAATTCTCTGCCAATTCACTGATACCGAGACGGGAACTTATCTGAATTGATTCTGAATATTTGAAGTTAACTCTTTTAGACCATAAGAGCTACTAGCAACAATTGCCACATTACTGACATTAATACAAGAGACAGGATTTTATTGACTTTGTAATAATGTTTTTTGTTTTTTTTATTATAAAAGTTATAATTAGTAATCCGCCTTCTGCTTGTTTTTCATCTAGGAAACAAGTTTATTTTGTAGCAGTCACTTCACCCTTTGACAACCAAGTTTCAGTTTGAGCGCTTGACTTTATCAAATTCTTATCTGAGATCAGAAAGCACAACGTGGCAAGTAGAGATCAGATCGAAGGTAGACCTCAACCAGGGCAGGCATTCCAAGGAGTAAATTCATGTCAACCCAGCCTTTGACCGGAGACGGCCATCTGAAAGATAGTGAAGACGCATAGTGTTGCATCAGGGCAGAAGGGAGAAGAAGGTGCTACACCTGGTCTATATCTGATTTCATATTTGTAATTTGCCCGCAATGAATTTTGTCATTTTTAGTTTTCAAAACTTTATACTTAAACCGATTTTTTTTTTGTTTCATCTGCATATCATAAAACCAAACAGAAATATTTGACAAAACCAAAACCTTTTAGTGTAGTGCTGTTACTACTAAGCGACCATATCCAAGAAAATGCAGTTGAAAAAGACTTTCAGATTTTAATAAAATTAAATTTTATCAACATTAATACTATTGTAAGAGGAAAGGATTGAACTAAAATATGATAAAAACATTTAATTGACTATCTATTTATTTAAAAAATAAATGAGGGGAAAAAAGAAAATAAGACACATTACACTTTGGAAATCTATTTCATATTTTAACATAGAATGTTTTCAAATAAAAAAAGGTGGTGGGGGGATACGTGATGTTTGAAATCTATTTGTTTCACTTACCAAAGTTAAAAATGTTTAAAAATACTTTTTCAAAAATACAGAGGAACCTCGATTCTTGAATGACTCTGGAGTTGAACAATTCAGAGTTTGAACCAAAAATTTAAGTAAAAATTGTCTCAGTTGTTGAACAAATTTTTAGACTTTGAACATACAAGTCGAACCAATGAAAACAAAAGTCACACAAGTTACAATTTGTTTAGAATCTTTTACCGGACCATATTACTTTAAGGCACCCCTTTTCAATTTTGTGTCATTAGGTCATTTTTTTCATTTACACCGTCAATATCCGGTTGTTGGTTAGGGTTAGGGGCTGTAACTTTAACACTAACTAACAAGTGGACATTGATGGTGTAAATAAAAAAAAATGGCCTAATGACACAGAATTGAAAAGGGGGTGCCTTAAGGTAATATGGTCCCTTTTACTTGTAAATTTTGTTCAAATGAAACAAGTCTTGAGGAAATGAATATTTGTTTGATCTTTGGGACCATATTACCATAAGCCACCCCTTTTCGATTCTGTGTCATTAGGCCATTTTTTCATTTACACCGTCAATATCTGGTTGCTTGTTAGGGGTTAAGACTTCAGGTTAGAACCCTAACCCCTAACAAACAACTGGATATTGACAGTGTAAATGAGAAAAATGGCCTAATGACATGAAATTGAAAAGGGGTGCCTTAAGGTAATATAGTCCGATCTTTGTATCTCCCCCTTCCAATTTCTACATCTAAACTATTGTCTACCCCCCATTTTCCCTTTAGCAAGGTTACTAAACTGACTTTTATCATGTGACTTGCAACACTCCACTTTAGCCCTTACTGGGATAAACATGTGGTTTGGAGAGGCTCATTTTGATCAATTGACTGGTTGTGTCAAGCACTAACACCTATATGTTTAGTCCTTACCATATTCTTCTAATCACACTTGTAGCAAATAAACATCCCTTTTTATCTTGTAGGTGCTAGAAGTTAATGGCTGACAGAGTTGAGAGAATAAGTCTTTGACCGCTGTTAAATCTTAGGGTACTGAAAGCCTGAAATTGGCAGGGGCTCAAAATCCTATTCCCAACTCATGGATACTAGTAGTGTATCCCCTTCACAACCAACAGGTCAACCCATAGGGTGAGGGCTCTTACCCTCTACAGAGGTGCACTCAGCATATTCTACAGTCTCAGCCAATATGACAGTACTTTTTAAGTTGGAACATTTTAATACTATTACACTATTTAAAATTTCACTTTTTCTATTATGTAAATTAAATTTTATATTCTTGAAAGAATACTAATGCTAATAATATTTTTTTCATAGTACATGTAAACCATAAGATATGAAAAAGAAGCCAATACCAGTAGTATTTATTAATAATGGAGATTATCTGTATTTCTGTCTGTAACAAAAACTACATCATAGCTCTACGTCACAGCTTACGACAAAATATTCTTATGCTATATACACCCAAAATTTGAGTAAGCAATTTTTTAAATTGTTTTTTTACTCTCATCCTTTTTTATTTATTTTTTTTTTTTTACAGTAACAAGAAGTTAACTAAAAAGTTTACAAATAAATAAATATCTATGATTTTGTGTAAAATTGATGTGGAAAATATTCAAAATAATTGTTTGATTATTACATGCACGCAACATTTTATTTGACAAGGATGGGGCTCAGTTTTCATTTCAAATTGTTTTTTTTTAATCCTTTAATAAATATGAGGATTTGTCTTACTTATGATACAAACAATGAATTTTTAACTCCCACCCTCTCAGGCAATGTCTTTCAAAAATTAATTTTTACGACGCCTGGAGGGTGTTTTCTGTTGCTAGTAAGCTTAATAAACAAGATTAATATATTCCTTTTAAAACGTATCCACTTTTCTGAGATTGTTGACTTGGAGATTATATAAATTGCTGGCTTTGTACTTTATAGAAACTATAGAGGCTATTTTTATACCACCAATCTTCATCAGTCCTGTTATATAGTGGTTAAATCAAAACTGATCAAGATAGTTGAAAAGTAAATGAAATCTTCAATTCAAAAGGAAAAACAAAAGAAGAAATCTTTCAAGATAAAAATAAAATTAATCTTGATTAAATTGTTCAGTGTCTCCATGGCAATCATAAATCAGCATGTCCATTTTCTTTTCTCATCTATTTAAAGTGACCAGTGACCACTAAGTCAACTAGAAAGGAAAAATACAAATCATGAAAAGATGACATTTTTATCATTCACAAAAGGAAAGTTTTTTTTGGCAAAAAGAAAACAAAGAGTGAGTTAAAAATTGTTTATGAGAATAAAATTAAAATGGAACTAGGGCTTAAAATAAACAGAATTGTTTTGGAAGATCCTATTTTGTTTGTACTGTTTTGTTCTATCTCGGTATCTTTTAAGTCTTCGTTCTATAGCTAATATCTTTTGATTTACTTCTTCCAACTTATTTATTGTTGGCTTTTTTAATTTTTAGTTATTAGTGTTTTTCTTTAATGTTTTTGTTTGTTGTTGCAGCTTTTTTATTTGTCCTTCCAGTCTAATCTTCCACCCAGTTTTTGTGTTTCTGTTTGTTTCCACTGTTGAAAATGTATTTTAAGATCACCCCTGTTTCTGTGAAACTATAATCATGTGGGTGTTTTGACAGAATGTAATGTGGTGGATGTCAGACATGGCGGACGAACCCAACATGGGCCAACAGTGTATCTCACAAGATATTGGGCGGATGAGCCCAAAAGCAGGACAACGACCAGGACCAAACAGTTCAGTCAGGTAACTACTGCTTCTTATCTGGCATCTATTGATGAGTTAACAAAAACAGCCACCGAAAGATGTCAATGACATCGAGCCATGTCAGCACTTGAAAATATGAAATCATACAGCATCGGATTCTGGTGCGCATCCAGAATCAAAAAGCAAAGAGAAAATTTTGAATTTTGGGTGTAGGGCTGACCATGGCCTGTGAGCTGAATGTTGTATACCAATATAATGATATCTTCAACAAACTCAATTTCTGTCTTGGCAAGAGACTCTACATTACCCAGATCTCTAGAACTGGAGCCTCACCATCAGATGCAGTTTAGTGTCATACCAAGGACACCCTTTTTTTTTTGGAGGGGGGGGGTAGGTCTTATCCTTCAGCAGAGAATGCAGTCTGTATATTCTAAGCCCCGCTGTCAGAGTGATGCCTAGTGTTACTATAATAACAAAAATGCTTATTACTGTACAGTGCAACCAGGTGGCATGATATAAAGTCACATTGTATTTAGATTTTGTAAAATTAGATTATTCATCTTTTCTTCATTTGTGTATGATAAAATTCATCCTTGATATATATATATATATATATATATATATATATATATATATAATTTCTGTTCTTTTAAACTTCTTAATAAATGAACAGCATTTATTATTAGAAACTTAATTGCCTAAGTATTTATAATTATGTGTGTATATTTAGAGAATTTAAATATATGTAATCTCGTAAAAATCAGTATTATTTGCATTATTGTGTGTATATTTAGAGAATTTAAATATATGTAATCTCGTAAAAATCAGTATTATTTGCATTATTGTGTGTATATTTAGAGAATTTAAATATATGTAATCTCGTAAAATCAGTATTATTTGCATTATTGTGTGTATATTTAGAGAATTTAAATATATGTAATCTCGTAAAAATCAGTATTATTTGCATTATTGTGTGTATATTTAGAGAATTTAAATATATGTAATCTCGTAAAAATCAGTATTATTTGCATTATTGATATTTAGAGAATTTAAATATATGTAATCTCGTAAAAATCAGTATTATTTGCATTATTGTGTGTATATTTAGAGAATTTAAATATGTAATCTCGTAAAAATCAGTATTATTTGCATTATTGTGTGTATATTTAGAGAATTTAAATATATGTAATCTAGTAAAAATCAGTATTATTTGCATTATTGTGTGTATATTTAGAGAATTTAAATATATGTAATCTAGTAAAAATCAGTATTATTTGCATTATTGTGTGTATATTTAGAGAATTTAAATATATGTAATCTAGTAAAAATCAGTATTATTTGCATTATTGTGTGTATATTTAGAGAATTTAAATATATGTAATCTAGTAAAAATCAGTATTATTTGCATTATTGTGTGTATATTTAGAGAATTTAAATATATGTAATCTAGTAAAAATCAGTATTATTTGCATTATTGTGTGTATATTTAGAGAATTTAAATATATGTAATCTAGTAAAAATCAGTATTATTTGCATTATTGTGTGTATATTTAGAGAATTTAAATATATGTAATCTAGTAAAAATCAGTATTATTTGCATTATTGTGTGTATATTTAGAGAATTTAAATATATGTAATCTAGTAAAATCAGTATTATTTGCATTATTGTGTGTATATTTAGAATTTAAATATATGTAATCTAGTAAAATCAGTATTATTTGCATTATTGTGTGTATATTTAGAGAATTTAAATATATGTAATCTAGTAAAAATCAGTATTATTTGCATTATTGTGTGTATATTTAGAGAATTTAAATATATGTAATCTAGTAAAAATCAGTATATTTGCATTAATATTTAGAGAATTTAAATATATGTAATCTAGTAAAATCAGTATTATTCATTATTGTGTGTATATTTAGAGAATTTAAATATATGTAATCTAGTAAAAATCAGTATTATTTGCATTATTGTGTGTATATTTAGAGAATTTAAATATATGTAATCTAGTAAAAATCAGTATTATTTGCATTATTGTGTGTATATTTAGAGAATTTAAATATATGTAATCTAGTAAAATCAGTATTATTTGCATTATTGTGTGTATATTTAGAGAATTTAAATATATGTAATCTAGTAAAAATCAGTATTATTTGCATTATTGTGTGTATATTTAGAGAATTTAAATATATGTAATCTAGTAAAAATCAGTATTATTTGCATTATTGTGTGTATATTTAGAGAATTTAAATATATGTAATCTAGTAAAAATCAGTATTATTTGCATTATTGTGTGTATATTTAGAGAATTTAAATATATGTAATCTAGTAAAATCAGTATTAGATTATTGTGTGTATATTTAGAGAATTTAAATATATGTAATCTAGTAAAAATCAGTATTATTTGCATTATTCAGACTATTGTCCTCATCTTTATTGTTATCTGTACAACATTTCAGCCGATATACCCTCCGGCCTTCTTCAGGTATTTCTTGTCGGACTTGGGAACCTTCTCATTGTACAAATAACAATGAAGATGAGGAAATAGTCTGAATAACGCAGATAATACTAATCATCAAGCCTCATCTCAAAAATCGGGGGGGGGGTTCTAACACTGTTTTTAGCTGAAGCATCAGTTGTTGTTTAGTTATTATTCATAAACCATAATGCAATTCAATCCATTTACATACTTATAAAAATCTATAAGTATAAATATCTGCTATTTTAGAAAAATATAATTTCCTTTCTTGCTTTTCTTTCTTTTTTTAATATAATCAATAAGTTGATAGCCTTCAATTTTGAATATCAACTTGCCCCATTTTATGTAATACAAAAACATTACCACCAGGCACCATTCTCCCCCACTTTCTATGCCTATATTCAAATCTGCACTGTATTTTGAATGAACAGGGATGATCTATGGATACCAGATAAAGAACAAGATATGGATATAATTCCTGCATGTGTGTGAATATGTATATCAATTTCTTGCAAAAGAGTAAGAGTAAGAGTGAAAAAAAAAAAAAAAAAAAAAAAATACATTAACAGTTCAAAAATAGAGCTGCCTTTTTTTGTTTTTTTGGCATTGAACTATCAATAGCTATCATTCCACCAGTCAGACAGATTGTTAGAGATTAACAAACAAAGTAAAAAGGGAACAAAAAAAAAGCTAAAAAGGAAGAGGAGGGGCAATATTTAACTTTGTATACTTATCTTATAATAGAGTGGAAAAACACCGTCCAGAAACATGAAAAAAAAAATATATATTTCAAAACCATTTTTTTTTTTTTACCACCTCCAAATAGTCTAATAGTTTTGGGGTTTTTGTTTAAGTAGAGACTATAAAAGCTAAAAATACAAAAAGAAGACTGAAAAACTTCCTTTTTTTTTTCTTTTTTTAATTAATAAAAAATTCTAGAAAGAAAATCAACCCTTGCCAAAAAAAAACCCCAAAAAACAAACATTTATATGCCCTGTGGAATAGAATACACTGACTGTATCCAATGCAGAGGGGTAAGACCCTCCCCAAAAAGAGGAGTGTCTTGGGTTGGACACTAAACTGCATCTGATGATGTGACTGAAGATCTGGGGAGTGTGGAGTACCTCTTCATTGCCATTACTCCCTCTGACCAGGAGTGGTAGTACCTGTTAGGGTCCCATTTACGAGATGATAAAGTTCAATGACATACTGCTTAGGCTATGCAATGCAGTATATAGACAAAATAGAATAGATAAATGGACGATGGGCTGCATCCTCCCATTCCCCAAACAGGGAGACCTCGTAATCGCTAAAAACTACAGAGGTATAACTCTTACTGCTTACTGCAGCTAAGATATATAATGCCCTTCTTCTTAATCACATCCGACCCGAAATAGAGAAAATCCTTAGGAAAAACCAAAATGAATTCCGCAGAAATCGATCCACAACCCCTCAGATCCTGATTATTCAATTCAACTAGACAATAAAATGTCGGACAGAGAAGAAGGAGAAATAGAAGCAGTAAGCAACAAGTGAAGAATAATTAAAGTTCCAATTACCGTTGAACTGGGAAGACAAAGCAACAAACAATTGTAACTCAAATACAAACCCGAATGCTACAAAGTCCACTGCAAAATGACAAAGTATATATAAGACTCCACAATGTCATTCAAATCAAGCAGTCAAGCAGCCAATCAGAACTCAAGGAATGGAATCACCCAAATCACCCAGATTCATGGATGGATCATTCTTGATTCCTATTTATACCAGCTGTCTTGGACACTGCTTGAGTTGTACTTAGTTAGCTGCTGTTATTAAAATCAACAGTAGACTAACTGACTTCAATAACAAGTACGCAGAAATGAAGTAATCAAGTAAGACCATATCCTCTCTAAAGCAAGTCTGTCTCTCTCTCAACTCTCACCCTCGTTTATATAACCGATGTGGGGTATACAACATTATATTGGTATACAACACTCAGTTCACAGGCCATGGTCAGCCCTACACTGAAAATTCAAAATTTTCTCTTTGCTTTTTGATGTTGACTGTAAAAAAGTACCATTACAACTCTATATAGAATGCATTGATCTTCAGTGTTCAGAAGATTTAAAACCCAAGTTTCTTGCTCGTCACATCCTTGATTTCAATAAAAAATGTTTTTCCATGTGGATGATTGTGACGGAGAACGAGTACTACAGTACTCATTTAGAAAAAGAGCAAGACATTGTCTTGCCTGCCAGAGTCGAACCCGCACCCTCCGGAATGATAAGAAATGCGATTCAGGCGTTGGATGGACGTGAGGTGTAATTCAGGTGTCCGGATGTTGGGGGACTGTGTCAATAAATAACAAGTGAGTGGAGCGCTGAGGAGAAGCAGTTGGCTGACGTGAGAAGGCAGTCAGCAACGAAGCGCTTTGTGAACGGCCCAACAAAGAAATTGATTTTAATCCAACAAAGAAACAAAACTAAATGGGAGTTGCGATTTTTCAGCTGATAAAATATTTTGACAGCAACGGCTTTTCAGCTGCTGGTCGAAGACGAAGACTGTGTTGACCAAAAGAAAGTTTGGCCTGCGAGAAGACGGTGGGCTCACTTCTTTTTTGGTCCCCCCCCCCAGCAGGAACTTGTTGACTCAAATATCTATTTTCCCCCCCTCTATTTTTTTTCCCCTTCTATAATGATCCCACAACCTTATCACCAACACCCAGCAAGTAGTGAGCATGTTAGACGCTACATACTGCTGTTAACAGTTGTTCTTGAAAATAAAGCATTGCCAAATCATCACTTCTCTGATGTACTCCCCTTTTGTGAAACTATTCATTTAATATGACATATCTTTGTGATTGCAAACTGTTAAGTTTCTGACCGCCATCCTTGGCCAGTTGTAAAGAACTTAGAGTAAGTAAGTCCTGAGTTATAGAATCCTTTGGTAAGTGAGTAAGTCCTGAGTTCTGGAATCCTACGTAGTGTCAAAGGTCCAGTGATATAATCCTATGTTCCGTCGTCCACGAAAGTTTAAGGTATTTGTGAGTAGCTAAGATCAGATATAAATAACAATATGAGCAGCAGAGCACTGCCAGTGGTTGGCCAATAGGTTGGTCACATGGTTATCGGCGAGTCTATAAGTAGAAGTGGGCATCTAGCACACACCTTATATTACAAAAATCTCAACACACCCCCTTTTTTGATATAAAGTGGGTGCTTCCATTCAGAAATATTAAATCATTTCATTCAGGAATATTACAATTTACAATCATTTCATCAAAAAATTTTAAAATTTATAGTAATAGTATTTTTGTTCTATTACTTCTACTCCTAATCTTACTAATCCTATTTTGTTAAAAAAAAAATATTAATTATTGTTATTATTTTGCTATTCCTAATCTAATTCTTAACCTTAATACTGCCAATATTACTGTCAAAATTAGTATTGTCCCTATAGAATACTAAGTCCAATTATCGTCGAATTGGCAAGACGAGACAGCAAACAGTCGTAACTGAATACGATTCTGAGATGCCGTAAAGACCACTGAAAAGTGGCAGGATTTATGGAGCCTCAGAGGGCCCTACAAACCAAGCAGCCAATCAGGACTCAGGGAATGGACTCACCCAAATGCATGGGTGGACTGTTCTGAATTCCCATAAATACCAGTTGTCTTGACACTGGTGCAGTTAGGCTTGGCCAGTCACATTGCTCAAACCAATTGTTGACAGTCTAACTGACTTACTTCAATAGTCCCCTTTTTCCTTTTTTTTTTTTTTTAAAATTAAAAAAAAAAATTTTTTGTTTTTTTTGTTAATTAGAAAAATACAATGCAATACAGTTAGTGAGTTAGTATTTGGTTGGACAAGTTTAATGTCATGTCCAGGACATTCATTTTCGGGGGGGGGGGGGTCTTACCCCCTCTGCATGGATACAGTCGGCCTATTCTACAGTCCAAGCCGACAGTGTCAAAATTAAATGTCTCATTATTATATAATTATGATTGGTACTATCTGAAATAGCTGGGGGGTGGGATTGGGGGGGAGGTGTCCTTTAAAGATTGTGGCCTCTGACCCAACTCCAAACCAAATTCAACTTTGTGGCCCTTGGGCTGAAATGGTTAGGGACCCCAGGCATAAATTATTGCTGGAGAAGAAAAAAAGCAGTTCCAGACACAAAGCAGACATTTTCATCCAAAATATTAGAATTAGATAAATCTTCAAATACAAATTAAAAAAATGTCATCATAAAAATCTATCTACTTTAAAAACTTGTGTCATTTCCTGTCATCTAATGTTCTCCATATCCTCAAATCTTATCTTTAAGATGAATTCTTAGTTTAGGAAACAAGGATGAATCATATGAAGCTGAGTATGGTGAGTCATATGAAGTTAGGTTTGGTGAGTATGGAGGGTGCTGTATTTGCACAATTCTGTTTAGTAGAATATAAAAAGGTTCTTTATTTGACAGACAGTCATCACTTAATATACATACACAGCCAACATATTAATATTCATACACATTAATATACATAGATATACAAAGCCCTCTCTCTCTTTCTCTCTCTCTCTCTCTCTGTTTGAACCATGACATCAAGCCAGAGGCCAATATCAAGTAACTCAGCCTTCAGTTGGTAACTAAAGAAAGAGTTTGTCACTTTTAATCTTGAGGGATGTGCAAGTTGCTACAGACACTGATGATATGAAGGTGCACATGGCATAATGGTTATCATTGCAGAAAACGGACCTGTTGCCCGAGTTCAAATCCTGGACAAGGCTGTATCCCATAGTGTTGTTATTCTTGTGAAAGGTATGAATCCAACTATCCCCTCCAGCTATAGGTAAATAGGATAGATGGGTTGATTGGATTTTATGACATGCCAACCCTTGTTGGGTTATTTTATACCATAAACATTGTTTTAGTCATTCTTGATGGGTATTGAAAAATTTCTTTTTTTAACTCAATTTTTTAAAAAACTCATTTTTTCTAGTTAAATTATAGATGGGACCCTAATAAGTCCTACCATTCTGGGTCAGGATGGTAATGGTGATGAAGGGGTACTCAAGAACTCTAGAACTGGAACTTCACCATTAGATGCAGTTTAACGTCATACCCAGGACCCATATATGATAAAAGGGGCCAAGGATCTGCCATAAGGGCAATAGGGTTTGGACAATCCTATAGGTGCTAGGGCTTGACATGACCAGTCAGAAGGGGCCTCTCCGACTGCCTGTTAGCCTAAGTTAGGGAGCATTGCATGTCATGAACATCATCTACCAGAATTCCATCCTTAAGCATCACAGGTTGCCAGCTATAGCCAACATTGATAGAGTCTTACCTCTCTGCATATAGTTTTGTAATATAATATTTAATTTATTTGCTGCATCAAGTAAAAAGTTTGAGAAGCCCTGGTTTAGATACTCACAAATACTTTTTAATATATACTAGCAAATATATGCACCCTCCGGGTGCAAGTATTTAAGTTTTAATGTAATAGAATATATTAAATTAGAAAGGCTAATGAAACTAAATGAGAATGCAGATAAAAAGATTTGAAACAGAGGGGTGTATAATCGAAAAATAGAACAACTGAAACTTGCACTTCTATCACTCTCGTCTTTCATTACTAAATTTTCCTAATTTAATAACTTAGTTAAAATCGGAAGTAAATAATAAAATCAGAATTATTTCTTCTTGTTAATCGATTTCTTTTAAGATTTATTGAAGAGATTTTTGATCATATTCATTAAGATAAAACCATACGATTAAAAATCAATAATACTAAGCATATATTTATTAAAATCAAATTTTTAATTTCAATATGCAAATAAGCCTTCCTGTTCACACTGTAAACTGCTATGTTAGTGTATATATAAATACAATTGCAGATTATTCATTTGTAGATATGATTAACAGTATTAATAATGTAAAACAATTTTATTAGGGATTGAGGTTTAAATAAAAATAAAATCATGGAGAATGTGACGTAAATAACAAAGGGAATTGTGACTTGAGTAGTGATATAGTTTCGGTTACAGACAGAAAAGCAAACAATCTCCATTATAATAAGATATATATATATATATATATAAAATGTGTTCTTAATAACAATTAAGTTCATTTCAGATAATGCCCATGTACAATTTTATGCTAGGAATTTTAATAACTAAAGGTGAAAATTACCATAATACCTTTATGAAAGACGCTTACTATCTAACTATCAATCTAAATGAAAATATTAGTAATAGTAATAAATAATCAATCTTACACAAGTGAGATTTTGTTTAATAGATCTTACTCACAGGATTTGTAACAGCTTGAAAAATAAGTTGCAAGTTCAACAAACGGAAAAAACAAGGTTAAAATAAGCAGATGAGATTTTCTAAGTGCAAAAACATTAATTAATCAATTCAGGTCACAAATGGAGAAAGTAATGTGTAATATTACAGGTCATCATTTGAATCCTTAACTAATAAACTAGATTCAACTTTTAGATTTCCCAATAAATTCAGCTTCAGTTTAACTGCAAACCTCAGAATATAACACTAAAACACTTACTCAAAAATTATATCACAACACAATTTATACCAAAATAGAATTTTTGGACCATATGACCATATGAGAAATTAATGTTACCTTTAAAAAGTTAATAAAAATTCGAACCATATTACCTTAATACCTTTAATGTTACTTTTTAAAAGTTAATAAAAATTCGGACCATATTACCTTAATACCTTTAATGTTACTTTTTAAAAGTTAATAAAAATTCGGACCATATTACCTTAATACCTTTAATGTTACTTTTTAAAAGTTAATAAAAATTCGGACCATATTACCTTAAGGCACCCCTTTTGCGATTTCAATTCGTGGGGACATTTTTTCCATTTACACCGTCAAAATCTAGTTAATTGTTAACATACGATTTTTAGAGTCTTTTTTTTAAATTATAAAACTAACCCCTAACCCTAACCTATCATTTTCGGTGAATTAAGTAAAAAAATGGGACTTCTGGCTGGGTGGAATGAGGCGGTATAGGATGTTAAGAGTTAAGCAAAAAGAAAAAGATTTAGTTTAGCTAATCTGCTGGACACAAAAAAGGGGTCCAGTTTCACATTATACTTATATTGTAACCCCGCCCCCAGAAAGGAAAAAAAAAACATTTTGGGAATTTTCAAAAAGCAATATGCTAAAAATCTTACTTTCTGGTGCCATTAGCCCATCCCCATAGTTCTAGTCAACAACAAGAATCAGGATTTATTGAATTTCATTTAGCAGAGAAATTCTAGAGAAATACAGTTTGGTCTATTTAAGAGACTCTATGATCAATAATGATAATCTTTTACGACACGAGTAAAGCCATCTAATAAAATATTGGCATGCATATTGTGCTCCATGGATTTTTCTCTAAACCAATAATACAATGCAGAGTATGTCCAAGACAGCAAAATAAATGGAGAAATGGAAATTGATCAGACAAACTTTAATTGGAGCAGAAAATCACCAGATGGCCCGGGGGGTGGGGAGGGATAAGAGATGAAAAAAGGTAATCAATTTTGTTCTCATAAATGAAATACCAAGAACATATAAGTATTATAAGTATTACTTAATTGCTTCACCTAAAACCAACTCTTATTTTAAAGCAAACGATATGAAAGATCTGTTTGAAAATGTCAACATGGAGGATATTCTCTCTTTTTTGAGAGAAATAAAATTATACCATAGAATATAGAATATATATATATGTGTGTGTGTGTGTGTGTGTGTGTGTGTGTGTGTGTGTGTGTGATATATATATGTGTGTGTGTGTGTGTGATATATATATGTGTGTGTGTATGT
This sequence comes from Doryteuthis pealeii, assembly GCA_023376005.1. Classification (NCBI taxonomy): domain Eukaryota; kingdom Metazoa; phylum Mollusca; class Cephalopoda; order Myopsida; family Loliginidae; genus Doryteuthis; species Doryteuthis pealeii. Next base: position 57,849,599 of record CM042172.1, on the reverse strand, counting down.
GTGATATATATATATATGTGTGTGTGTGTGATATATATATATATGTGTGTGTGTGTGTGTGATATATATATATATGTGTGTGTGTGTGTGTGTGTGATATATATATATATGTGTGTGTGTGTGTGATATATATATATGTGTGTGTGTGTGTATATATGTGTGTGTGTGTGATATATATATATGTGTGTGTGTGTGTGATATATATATATGTGTGTGTGTGTGATATATATATATATGTGTGTGTGTGTGATATATATATTGTGTGTGTGTGTGTGTATATATATGTGTGTGTGTGTGTGATATATATATGTGTGTGTGTGTGTGATATATATATGTGTGCGTGTGTGTGATATATATATATGTGTGCGTGTGTGTGTGTGATATATATATGTGTGCGTGTGTGTGTGTGATATATATATATGTGTGCGTGTGTGTGTGTATATATATTGTGCGTGTGTGTGTGTGATATATATATGTGTGTGTGTATATATATATATGTGTGTGTATGTGATATATATATGTGTGTGTGCGTATGTGATATATATATATATGTGTGTGTGCGTATGATTATATATATATGTATGTATGATTATATATATATGTGTGTGGTGTGTATGATTATATATATATGTGTGTGTGTGTGTATGATTATATTATATATGTGTGTGTGTATGATTATATTATATATGTGTGTGTGTATGATATATATTATATATATATATATATATATATATACACACACACACACACACTTTAGTAATAGATAGTTTAAACTTTATGTTTGATACTTGATATCAAACTAAGAGACATTCTTCGTGGTCACTGAAATTGAAAGTGAGCAAGCATAAATCTTCACCATATATTTACATACCTTATAGACATATCTATGTGTGCATGTATCAGTTAACTTTAATACTGATTCACTTAGTGGATTCCAAGCAATACTGAAAATATACACAGGGAACAAAAAGCCAATACTTTGGCAATAAACTGTACCCAATCACTTATATATGAAAATCAATTGAAATCTCTACTCTGTGTGTATATGTGTGTGTGTGTGTATTTACTTACAGAAAGAAAGAGAATCAACTACATACAAATAGTTTATTCCAAATCAATTAACTACATACTTATTGATTTACTTAGTACAGATGAGAAATCCACAAAAGAAGGTTAAGAACAGTTGTATAATTAAGGAACCATGACAAGAAGCAATGGATTCTATAATTCAATGCAAGTGCTGGTTGGCATCCTTCCGTCTACAAGAGACGATGGAGTAGTGTCAAGGGTTTTTTTTTTTGTTAACTTGAACTACATAAAAGATGTATAAAAAATGTTTAGGATGCAATCCAGCCACAAAAAAATAAGTTTAAATGTAAGTCCACAGCACAATTAAGGAAGACACGGAAAGTTCTGGGAAATTTGTCAGCATACTAATATTATCATTTGTTTTTTCTATAAATTTTCTATCATATTGTCGGATTCATTTCCATTTATTATACATTTATAGGGTTGCCATCCTTCCGTCTACGAGAGACGATGGAGTAGTGAAGGTTTTTTTTGTTTTTTTTTTGTTAACTTGAACTACATAGCCTGGGTGGGTTCATATGGAGGATGAGCTGTTGCCCATGCAGCAAATCCTCCCTCTCCACACTGCCGCTGTGATCCAAAGGAAGGGTAAGGGACCAATGCGGTTTGGCAATGGTAGTGTTGCAGGAGTTAATGGGTAGCACTGGATTTCAGTATCACACCACCTTAGGGACTCCAGCTCCTGATTTATTTTTGGAGTTTACTCCCCTAGCCTTCCTTGAAGGCAGCAGAGGTTTTGTGTCGGATTTCTCCTTGAGTTGATGGGTTGCCGACCAAGGCTAAGGAGCCCAGTCAAACCCATTTGGGGATTTATGCAAGTAGTAAGTACCCCAATCTTACTAGTATCCGTGTTCCTGAAAAAGAATTGAGGTTGGGGATATGGTATATTTTGCATTTGTGTATCAGATAAGCAACAGTACCTTCAGGTCATTTATGTTACAACTTACACCAGGAATTTAACCTATTTCAATATTACTTGATATCAGGATCAAGAGATTTTTTTTAAATTAAAGAATGATCTTTAAAGAAACTAGCAAATATATGCACCCGCCGGGTGCAAGTATTTAAGTTTTGATGTAATAGAATATTATATTAAATTAGAAAGGCTAATGAAACTAAATAAGAATGCAGATAAAAAGATTTGAAACAGAGGGAGTATAATCGAAAAATAGAACAACTGAAACTTACTTTTCCATCACTCTCGTCTTTCATTGTTATTTATTCTAATTTAAGTATTTAGTTAAAATAGGAAATAAAGAATAAAATGAGTTATTTTTTCTTGTTAATGGATTTCATTTAAGATTCAGTTGAAGAGATTTTTGCTTATATTCATTAAAATAAAACCAAACAGTTAGAAATCAATAATACTAAGCACATATTTATTAAAATCACATTTTTAATATCAATATGCAAATTAGCCTTCCCGTTCACACTGTAAACCGCTATTTTGTTGTATATATAAATACAATTGCATGTTGTTAGTATGTAGATATGGTTAACAGTATTAATAATGTAAAACAATTTTATTAATACTTGAGGTTTAAAATTAAAATAAAATCATGGAGAATGTGATGTCAATAACTAAGGGAATTGTGACTTGAGTAGTAATATAGTTTCGGTTACAGACAGAAAAACACACAACCTCCATTATAATAAGATAGTATATACCTTACCGAAAAAGAAAAAGAAAGAAAGAGTAAGTAATTTCAAAAGAGACCTAATTCCATAGAGACTTTGCATCAATGAAATAATTCTATAAAAAGAACAGAGTTAGTGTGTATATATATATATATATATATATATATATATATATATAGGGTTTTCTCCTGTCTAATTCCTATTATGTGCTTGTCACCTGCAATTCATGGGTTCATTTAGCAGCAAGAGGTGTCACATGACACACCCAGGTGCTAAGATACCAGCCGTCATCTCTAGCCTAAAACTATTCTCAAGAGCCCTGCACTGAACTAATTATTTCCTTTACAAAAACAAAAGATAGAAAAAGTTTCTTTTACTCCTCCAGAACACAATAGTCTTCAGACAGGTTAAGAGGAGAATGTCAAACATTCTTAAAAGAATCGCACACAGATAGTTTCACCTGCACAGGTAAACTTATACATCTATACTTATAAAGTCTGTCTGTTTTTGATCAATTACCATATCTTATACTACCTCCACCCCCTCCTCCCCTTCCTATGGTGACTACAAATAATTTTTCTTTCCACCCCAATTTTCTCACATCCTTTTCTCGCTCTTTATTTTGCATTCTTTTATCTGTCTGTTATTTGTTTGTTACGTTTCAATTAAAGCTGACATTTCCCCTCCATTATTCTTGGTATAACTAAATATTGTGAGTTTTTCGTCTTCTCTTCTTCATAAACAATCACATCTCCCTAACAATAATTGGCTATACTTGCAAATTGGTGGGAAAATTAAAACGGAAAGTTTTTTGGTGGTCCCCCATGACAGTTTAACTACAGTCTATGAATGAACTTTTTGCGAATGGGGTTACGGTTTAGGGGTTTGGGGATTAAGGTTGTTTTTAATTATGTATTGCTTAAAAAAACATAACAAATATTAATACATTTAATTAACCATTGAAATTAATTATTGAATCCAATGGTAGACACATTAGTCTCAATTGTTTGTGTTAGTATTACAATGTATAATTTCAATTAAACTTGGTTTAAAAAAAATATTTTTCAACATTAAATGTATAGTAATTTGGGGGTTTTGTTGTTTTTTTATTTTTTATTTTTATTTTTTTAAGTAATACATAATTAAAAACAACCTTAACCCCTAAACCATAACCCAATTTGCAATAAGTTTATTCATACCCTGTAGTTAAACAGTCATGGGGGACAAGTGGCTATACAGCTGCTTCCAAGATTTGTTTAGCATCTTTGTCTTGCTTTTTTCTTAGAGTCCAAGTGGAGCAGCCATAAAGTAGCACCTAAGTTTTTCATCTCAGGATCTGGTTACTCTGATTTTGATGGCTTTAAAAATATTCAAATTGGTAAATTTCTTTCAATTTTCAAAATACTATAATTATTATCTTTGTTTTTTTTTTTTTTTAATTTACTTTTTATTATTTACTCCTTTTGAGTTTTCACATCAGCATTAACTGATGGTCTTTCACTTGAGTCTGAGTGACAGCAAGTCTCCACAGGTCTCCAGGACTCTTCTGAGTATTCTGGCATATTGCAGCAGTGCGGTGTTCTAGATGGTATCAATCCTTCCTCTGATTTCCAGATTTTCCAAACCCTTTTCCAATCCTTTTGAGACCGTTCCAAGTGCACAAACTACAATTGGTATAACTTTCACTTTCATATTTCATAACTTTTTCAGTTCTCTGGCAAGGTCCAGGTATTTGTCTATTTTTTCATTTTCCTTCAGCTTCACCCTGTGATCTGCTGGAACTGCAAAATCCACCAGTTGACAAGTTCTTTCTTTTTTGTTAATCAGCACTAGGTCTGATCTTCTTGCTGGGATAAGGTGATCCGTTTTTATTTCAAAGTCACAGAGAATTTTATGTGTTTCGTTCTCAAGAACAGATTCTGGTTTAATTTTTTTGCATAATTCCCAGTGGATCAGTTTTTATTATTATTATTATTATGTTTTTTTTTTTGTTTTTTTTTAATATATATTTTGCTAAGTAGATTAAGTTTTTAAATAAATAAAAAGTTTTAAACCTGAAACTTGTGCTGATTGGGCCAATAAGTTAGTCAGCTTGATTAATAGACCATAGTTAGTGAGTTCAATTCACACAGGCTGCTGTATAACATCTGGACTTGTGCCAAACTAAACTAAGTTTAGTAAATGAAAACTGTGAATAAGAAAAACTAAAGGTTGTTGATTCCTGATTGCTTGGATGGTGATCTCCTACAGTGCATTTATACTACTTCATTTAATGCCTGACAGAACTTCCTGGGAAATAGAAATGAAATTTGAAGCCTACTTTAACATCTTTTTCTGGAAAAAAAATAAATAAATAAATATTTTCTAGAGCAAGGCTGATAATATTTTAAAAGTTCTTGTTTTGGAATGGTGGATAGATGAAAATGAAAAAAAAACAGCCTCTATCACAATGTTCTTGGATCCATGTCGATGAATGGGTGAAGATACTGAGGTAAAAATTTTATGAGACTTCATTTCAGACCGAAAATAACTGAGTAAAGTTGTAGCAAAATCTGATAGGATAAAGTAAAGAGTGACGGATCCATTTGACATGAAATGATCCATTTATAAAGTTTAGGCCATTCTTAAAACCTATATTGAGCCTTTACTACTATTGATCCATTGATTAGGATGTTTTTGAATATTCTTTGCTATGATGAAAGAGAATCTTTTTTACTCATGCCACAAGCTTAAATATATCTTTTGATATTGGGGTGGTAGAAATGAACAAAGTACAAAACACAAGTTAGTAAATAGGAGTGCACATCTACATATATATATATATATATATATATATATATATATATATATATATATATATAAAAAAAATTATAAAAAAAAAAAAGATAAATTGAATTAGATATAAATAAGTAAATAAACAAATAAATATAATAATAATATTGATTATATATTAATATTAATAATAATAATAATAATAATGATTAAATTGATTTATATTACATCCAACACGAAATATTATACATCACCATGGCCACCAAACACAAATACGCTCTTTAATACGCATATACATATACATGTGCAATCCTGCGCTAGGATACAGTCATAACGTCACATCCAACACGCATTTTCATGGACACGCGCATGACAACATATGCGCATGTACAAAAAAAAACGCATTCACGTAAACATACAACACGAGAATACAGTTATATAAAAATACCATCATTTTCAAAAAAAAAAAAAAATTTCATTTAAAAAGAAATGTCATAACTAGACTGCTTCAGTTCCAGTGATCTTTTGAAAAAGAGATATTATCTCGAAAATTCAAGAATTAAATACAGGTTAAACACAACATCATTGTTACCGTAATATTATTTTTTCTTTACACCTGCATTGTGATAGCCTTCTAAATCAACCTCCTAACCAATATATACACAATGCTTCAAACAAATTATAAAACTCTCTTATATATATATATATATATATAGTAGTCGTCGGGGTGGCCTAATGTCAGTATCAGCCAATCAGCGAAGGAGTCTATCCCCTTTTTACTAGCACTAGACCAAGGAGATTTTTTTTGCATCTGGGTGGAGCGCCACACCTACCATCAGCTCCTTACTTTACGGCACATATCCGTGTTCTACTCATAACACTGAGTTGGCGAGGACCGATATCGAACTAGGAATCTTGTGGTTTTTAGCCAAATTATATATATATATATTTACTATTTTTGTTAATTGGAAAGTATTCAATGAATAAAATTATTTTTTTTAAATGCTTAATTACTGTATCAAAATAATACTTAAATTATAAATGTATTTAAAAACAATCTTTAATCTTTTGAACTCTTAACCCCTTAAGCATAAAATATTGGGCTAATGGTGTTTAGTAAAATAACACATCACTCAATAAGTCCCGAGCTTGACATATACATGGCACCACTAATAAAAGATCCATATGAATTTCATAAAGTACTAACCTTCAAATGGCATGTGTCAAAATTTGAGCCCAATTGGATTATTAGTTTACAAATACAGTTATTTAAGTGAAGCTACTGTTGCAAATTTTCAAAACAATGGAAAAATCTGAATTTCCTGTGTTGATAAAGCATTGCTTTCTGATGGGAAAAAATAATGTTCAAGCAAAGCAATAGCTTGATAAGCGTTATTCGGACTCTGCTCCATCGGAAACAACAGAAAAAGGGTTGGGATTGCCATAAGGGCAATAGGGTTGGGAAAATCATATAGGTGCTAGGGCTTGACGTGACCAGCCGATTGATCAGAGGGGGCCTCTCCGACCGCCCGTCTAGCCCAAGATAGGGCCAAAGTGGAGTATTGCATGTCATGAACTGCTCATCCACCTGGGCTATATCCTTAAGCATCACGGGTCACCACCCATGGCCAACAGGTGGCCCCATTGGGGGAGTCTTACCCCTCTGCAGAGGTGCAGTCAGTGCATTCTAACGCCCCAGCCGACAGGGCGGAACACAAAAGGTTAAACCAAAAGATTCTTAGTACTATTATAGTTAGGCATGTACTATGAAATGGTGAAAGTTACAAGATAGCATTTATCTATTAAATGGTGTTAACGTTTTTCAAAGAGGGATAAAGAAAATCAATTGCTAAACGTAAAACCCAGTTGGCCTTTCTTACTTGACTTTGGTTAAAGTCCAACTGCAGATGAATAAGATAAAGTGATGAACAGATAAAATTATAGTCTTTATATGATGGCAGCAAACTCGTTCAAGTATTGCCATTGCTTGATACAGTAACAATAATAATAAAAAAAAAATTAAAAAAAGAAGCTCAACAGTTCAAACAATATAATGGTGAGCTTCAAAAACATATAAAGGACAAGACATGTATTGCATATCAAGCAATGCCTGTGCCTGAAGCTTTTTTAAGTGAGGAAAGGCTTTGCACAGAACCAATCCCACTCTCTAAGTGACTGCCACATTTGAACCAAAAAGAAGAACAAGTCAACATCATTGGCTGCAGCAGCCGCCACAGGTTAAATTTTGGAGTTTTCCTTCTCCTAGACACTTGCCTTGACAAGGCTGAGGAATGCTGGTGGTTTTACTACGTGCCTGGATACCAATCCAAGTATTTCTACGTCCCCGCGTATAGTCTTTATACACATACACAGACACACACACACATAATATATATATATATATATAAAAACAGTCAATAACCAGGTACTGATTTCATGTCCACGCTACCTTAACTTACATACATATATTTGTAAGTATCTAAACCAGGGCTTCTCAAACTTTTTTACTTGATGCAGCAAATAAATTAATTATCTAAACCAGGGCTTCTCAAACTTTTTTACTTGATGCAGCAAATAAATTAACTATCTAAACCAGGCTTCTCAAACTTTTTACTTGATGCAGCAAATAAATTAATTATCTAAACCAGGGCTTCTCAAACTTTTTACTTGATGCAGCAAATAAATCTATCTAAACCAGGGCTTCTCAAACTTTTTTACTTGATGCAGCAAATAAATTAACTATCTAAACCAGGCTTCTCAAACTTTTTACTTGATGCAGCAAATAAATTAATTATCTAAACCAGGGCTTCTCAAACTTTTTTACTTGATGCAGCAAATAAATTAACTATCTAAACCAGGGCTTCTCAAACTTTTTACTTGATGCAGCAAATAAATTAACTATCTAAACCAGGGCTTCTCAAACTTTTAACTTATGGGGCAAATTTGTTCAAATAAAAAACAAAAGATTCAGCCATTGTTTTAGGGATGTATCATTTCAAACTTGGTCTAATAAAAAGGTGGAAGTGGTTACTTTCACTATAACTGGAATCTGGTGTTGTCATTATTCATGAGCATTTTTTAGACCAACACGTAACACTCCCAAGTTCAAATCCTGGATGTATCTGTTTGCATTTCACATAGCACTAATATCCCTGGGAAAGGTATGAATCCAACTATTCTCCCCCAAGCTATGAAAATAATTGAGCAGTTTGGGCTTTTTAACCTTGGAAAAGGAAAATTCTAAATTCAAAACCAGCTCTGGAGAGAGATGGGCTTTGCTAGGATAATTCTAACCAAGACACGTTACATAAGGAGCGTCCCTGAAAACAAACCAGTTTACAGGATAAGTCTTTATACACACACACACACACACACACACACACACATATATATATATATATATATATATATAAACTGTCAGTAACCAGATGCTGACTCCATGTCCACGCTACCTTAACTTATATATATTTACAAAGTATTTTATTTATCTAAACCTATTTCAATATTACTTGATATCAGGATCAAGAGATTTTTTTTAAATTAAAAATGATAGTATTTCATAATTTGCTTGAAGCATTGTTAAGTATGTTATTATTTATGTTAGGAAGGCAATTACAATGCATATAAAAACAAAATATGCTCAGTCCTATCGATCTCAAAGCAACTCCATCATCAGAGACACTTTCCGAAATGGACACGTTTCTGTGTCAATGTTATGTGAATCCTGGTTGAGACCCACTGGTCCAGATAGTTGATATATATATGTACATAAGAATGTAAGAACCTAGTCTAAGTAGAAGTTATAGTCAGCTGATATCACTATTCAACATTAAACTCTCACTGATTAATTGTTGAATTAAATGATACAATCAATAAATAAATGTTGAGAAAAGAAATCTCTGATAAAAGAAATGGTTGTAGAAAACAGATATTACATAATATAAATATTTATTTATATATTACTCAATAGTCATTTTCACCAACTAGTAAGATTCAGGTCAAGTCACATACTATTTACAGAAACTATAATTATAAACAAACAAATAAATAAGAAGTATGCTATAATTAGCATTCAATACCTCCCTTGAGAAATTATAAAGATTGGTGTGAGCTCAAATACAGACACCACACACACACACGATTATTAAGTTGCAAAACAAACTGAAAATTACTTCATTCTCTTAGAGAATAATTGGGAGGCAAGCTTAGTGTAACAGTTATCGTCAAAGGAAATGGAATTGGTGACCTGTGTTCAAATCTTAAACGAAGATTTTACGCTAATGCCCATGAGAAAGGAATGAATCCATCTGTTTTCCTCCAACTATGAGTCAATTAGCATTCCCAGTTGATTTTTTTTATTTGAGGTTATTGTTATTTGATCCCATTAGTTATATAGAGCTCAGCAAATTGAGTTTAAAACTGTTTGAATTATGCAAATATCCCTAGTGGTTCAAAAGTTATGAGAATTTAAAGCCACGAAATTGGGGGTACAAAAAGTGGATCTGATTTTCCTCGAAAAACATGTTAAATCAAGGACCAATTCAAAAGATGAAATTTAGTAATTTCTTCACCATTTCTTTATTTTTTAAGTAATTTTTATAAAACTAGACATTCTTATATAAAATTGTATGTTCTTTCTGATTCTGCACTCAAATTAGATGTATCTCTATTCTGGAACCCATTATTTAGGGAATAAAAGGCATGGATATCAGCTGTTTTTTCTTTTGTTTTTTTGGGTTTTTTTCAAGTTAACCACAAGATTATTCAACATTTTCATTTTAATATCGCATGTATACACATATATAGTATTAATCTATATAAATAACATCACTTTAGACTTAAAAATACCTTTTTAAATACTTGATATGTTGTATTACATACTCTTGATATAATTTTTTAACAAAACCTGTCCGGCGTGTGTAGCCTTGTTTAAGTTTTCATAAGTTAGGATTTTTTTTCCAAAATTGAAAGTTTGACAAAAAAAAAAAAAACTGACAGTAAAGCATCATTAAAATTTTACACATTATATATGAAAATAATTCTGAGACTGTCTTCTATTAATTATATAGTGCTCTTTTTTTGCTTATCTTATACTTTTTGAAGAAATCTCCGTCAACTTTGGTCTGTTGTGGTTTCACTTCCAAAAGTTGGAGAAGAAAAAAAAAAGTTCTTGCTTGTAGTGTAAGGTGTCTTCTAATTAAGTGTAAAATTTCAAGATTATTGATAAAGATTAGCCACTTTGATTTTGCAAAACAAGGTAACATGTAAAATTTAGTCTCAGAAAAAAATTCATATTATGCATTTTCATCTGTTCGAAGCAAAATACTGTTTTAACTTGCCGTAAAAAATAATTCAATCGATAAACAATACATACAAATTAGATATTTAGAAAGATTATTTTCTTTTCTTTCCAACCATATAGATATTTTAAAGATTGGGCCAGAAATTTCAAGTTGAACCAATTAAGGTGCAAATTTGTCAATATCCACCGATTTTACTGAAACTGCTGGTAATGATAAGTCGATAGAAGGCCAGACTAGTTCCTTTACTTATGGTTAGGTAACCAGTCTAGGAGAAGGAAAACTAAATTCAAAACAGCACTACTCCACTTAAAAACTGACCTTGTGCCACATACTCTCTGTGGTGGAGGGGTTGGGTAAATATATATTCTTTTAGAGTATTTTTAAACTATTTCACTAACAAAAATCTCAATAAAATGGGCCATTTTTGCTATGTTACAGTAAGTAAGTAAAGTCGACGGAGTGGCCTATTGTCGGTATCAACCAGACAGTGAGGGAGTCTATCCTCTTTTCACTAGCACCAGACCAGAGAGATTTTTTTTTGCATCTGAGGTGAAGCGCCACACCTACCATCAGCTCCCCACTTTACCGCACAGATCCCTGTGCTATTCATACGCAGAGTTTGCGAGGGCCGGTATCGAACCCGGAACCTTGCGGTTCCGTGCCGGATGCTCTACTGACTGAGCTAAAAATCAAATCATTGTAGATATTTAGAATAGATTTGAAAGAATAAAATCCTTCAACAAAGATCTTTGATTTTTGTAAGCTTATTTAACTCAGAGTGAATGGGGGGGGGTATTCGACACCGACAGATTCTAAATAAAATTTATTGAAAATAGAATTTTATTTTTTTTATTTTTTTATTAAAAACTGTCTGGAGTTATCAGATATCTTATTATAATGGAGATTGTGTGCTTTTCTGTCTGTAACCGAAACTATATTACTACTCATATCACTATTCCCTTAGTTATTGACATCACATTTTCCATGATTGTATTTTTATTTAAACCTCAATTATCAATAAAATTGTTTTACATTATTAATACTGTTAACCATGTCTACATACTGACAACATGCAATTATATTTATATATACAACAAAATAGTGGTTTACAGTGTGAATGGGAAGGCTAATTTGCATATTGATATTAAAAATGTGATTTTGATAAATATGTGCTTAGTATTATTGATTTCTAACTGTTTGGTTTTATTTTAATGAATATAATCAAAAATCTCTTCAACTAATCTTAAATGAAATCCATTAACAAGAAAAAATAACAGTCATTTTATTCTTTACTTCCTATTTTAACTAAATACTTAAATTAGAAAAAATAACAATGAAAGACAAGAGTGATGGAAGAGTAAGTTTCAGTTGTTCTATTTTTTATTATACTCCCTCTGTTTCAAATCTTTTTATCGGTATTTAGTTTCATTAGCCTTTCTAATTTAATATAATATTTTATTACATTAAACTTAAATACTTGCACCCTACGGAGGGTGCATATATTTGCTAGTAGAAGATAATGGAGAGTGGAAGTAGAAAAATAATAAATAAAAATCAGTGAATGAAACTTGGGACAAACGCAACAGTCCAGTGTGAGTCAATATGTGCTCTCGCTCACTCTCTCTGCGCAGCTACTGCTGATGATGAGTTTTCCTCTTCTTATTGATGACTCAGCATCTCCATGGACTCAGAACAGCTATGACATTGCTTTTGACCTATGAAACAGCACACCACTAACAGGTCCAGTGTAAGAGACAGAGCAAAAGACAGATGACTAAGAGGTTCAAAGTTCAATTTCACATGCCATTAGCAATGAAAAAACTAAAAGGTTGAATTTTTTTTTCTCTTTCAAAGAACCTAATTCCCAAGGGTTTTTTTTTTTTTTAATATTTAGTTGTAGTGGTATAAGAATAACACCTAAGAATTTTAATCTTAGCAAATTAATAAACTTCTGATGATTCATATATACACAGTAAGCTGGCATCAGCAAGGGAAACTCCAATAGTAGATATATATATATTTCCCTGTCTAAAAAAAATGTTTGTTAAACTAAAATCACATTACAAAATATGGTAATTTATGAGGAAGTGCGTCCCGGTCTCCCGCCTCAAAAACCGCTACCCGGTGACTATCAAAATAACAACCCCAGGGTTTTTTTTTAATATTTAGCTGTAGTGGTATAAGAATAACACCTAAGAATTTTAATCTTAGCAAATTAATAAACTTCTGATGATTCATATATACACAGTAAGCTGGCATCAGCAAGGGAAACTCCAATAGTAGATATATATATATTTCCCTGTCTTAAAAAATGTTTGTTAAACTAAAATCACATTACAAAATATGGTGATTTATGAGGAAGTGCGTCCCGGTCTCCCGCCTCAAAAAACGCTACCCGGTGACTAACAAAATAACAACCCCAGCTCATCATAATTCTTCTTTATTTATTGTAATTTGTCGTAATGCTTATTTAGATATGAAGATGAATATATAGTTTTGAATAGACAGAGATAGATAGATAGATAAACAAACAAAATAATATAGATAGATACGAACAAATGGAGATAGATAGATAGATATTTTTGACAAGTAAATGTATCTGGGGGGGGGGGTCACTTCTTTTTTTGTAGTAATTCTTGTTTATTTAAACTAAAAACAAGACATTAAACAAACATGAATTTAAAAAAATCTTAGTATTTAAAGTAATATAGATAAATATGAACAAAATGAGATAGATGGATAGATAGATATGAAGATGGATAGTTTTGAATAGACTGAGCTGGGTCGTTATTTTAATAGTCACCGGGCAGCAACTCTTGAGGCAGGAGACCGGGACGCACTTCCTCATAAATTACCTTTTTTTCTCCTTCAAAGAACCTAATTCCCAAGGGTTTTTTTTTTTAAAATATTTAGTTGTAGTGGTATAAGAATAACACCTAAGAATTTTAATCTTAGCAAATTAATAAAGTCCTGATGATTCATATATACACAGTAAGATGGTATCAGCAAGGGAAACTACAATAGTAGATACATATATTTCCCTGTCTAACAAAATTAAACTAAAATTTCATTACAAGATATATTTCCAAGAGTAAAAATACGTAAGTTTTTAATGGTATTTCTAAAATATAAAAACTTATAAGTTTAAATATCCTCAAAGGCTTCAAAGACCCAAAAGTTGAGAGGAAAACTCAAAATATTTTTTAAATAAATAAAAATTTAATTCATTATCTACAAGAATATTTTTGTTTAATTGATTTCAGTTTTATATTTCCAGGCCCAAGTCAAATAAAGTGTTTTTAGCTTGGAATGGGACAGCTTTGTATCTTATATCATTAAAATGGACTCGTCGCCCCGAGTTCAAATCCTGGACGTGCTAATTGCATTTCACTTAGCTCTAATACCATTGGGAAAGGTATGAATCCTACTCTCCCTCCAGCTATGGGTAAATAGTAGGGCAGACTGGGCTCTTTAATCTTGGTTAGGCAACCGGTCTAGGAGAAGGAAAACTCTGAATTCAAACCTGTTGAACTCCGCTTAAGAAATTGACCTTGTGTCGCATCCTACTCGTGCGGAGGGGTTGGTAAATATGTAAAAAATATATATATATATATATATATATATATATAATATATATATATATATATATATCATCAAATTGGTTTAAACACAGACTTTATAACAAACTAATTCCAAGAAGATGGTGGTGTTAAAGATTTGAGCTTTTACAGCAAAAATCATTTTTTAATCATCAGTCCTCTTTTTCATGATTAGAAAATAAAGCTTTAACAAAATCAACACTATGTATATATGTATGTATAATAGAAAATTTATAGAAAAAACAAATTATAATATTAGTATGCTAACAGATATCTGTTTCAACCTTTTAATAACGTGGTCATCCTCAAGAGCAACTATATTTATGAAAGAAAGAGGGAATAATCAACCGTTTGGCACGAGAGGCACAAACAACGCTCTCAATCAGGGACGGAATGTCTCTTTAAATTTTTGTAAAAATGCATATTTTGTGTCAAAAATAAAATAAATTTCATTTTTAAAACTAGAAGAAAAACTCAATGAGGTTTGAAGTAAAAATATATAAGATAAAAGATGTATAAAAAAATGTTTAGGATGCAATCCAGCCACAAAAAAATAAGTTTAAATGTAAGTCCACAGCACAATTAAGGAAGACACGGAAAGTTCTGGGAAATCTGTCAGCATACTAATATTATCATTTGTTTTTTCTATCATACTGTCGGATTCATTTCCATTTATTATACACTTATATGGTTGCCATCCTTCCGTCTACGAGAGATGATGGAGTATTGTCAAGGTTTTGTTTTTTTTGTTAACTTGAACTACATAGCCTGGGCAGGTTCATATGGAGGATGAGCTGTTGCCCATGCAGCAAATCCCAACTCTCCACACTGCCGCTGAGATCCAAAGGAAAGGTAAGCAATGCAATTTGGCAACAGTAGTGTCACAGGAGTTAATGGGAAACACTGGATTTCAGTATCACTCCACCTTAGGGACTCCAGCTCCTGATTTATTTGGGGGGGATTTACTCCCCTAGCCTTTCCTTGAAAGGCAGCAGAGGTTTTGAGTCAGACTTCTCGTTGAGTTGATGGGTTGCCGACCAATGCTAAAGAACCCATTCTTATATGTATGTATGTATGTATGTATGTATCTCTTTTTGTCTATCTCTACCCCCACCCCGAAATGTTTTTGGAACCACAGATAAACAAAGGTAAATTATAGGAATGATTTTCTATAAACAAATATTGCAAATACTTCGGAGGTTTTTTTTTTTTTTCCCCCTGCCATGTCATTGTAAGTCAGCAATTTGTTTGAATATAATTATCTTTATTTTTAGCATCTCACAGAGTCAGAGTGACTTTTATACAAATTATGTAGCACAAAAGCATTCTTTTCTAAGAAAAGCTTTATTGACATTATCCTTAGCCTTGAATTTATAGCGTACATGCTTAATCATAATAAATATTATATAATAATCCCACTGATGCAATCAAAGTTCATATATTTCAATACTAGCACATAATATGCAAATAATCCATCATTTTATGATGGTAATCATCATAAAATGATGGGATTATTTGAATATAGATTAATACTCTGGCTTTATCTATGGGTTCAAAATGGTGACATCAATGATATAGAGTACATATTTAACCCTTAACTTCCTGTTGAGAATTTTCTAAGTCCAGAGCATTCCTATAAGTATATATAAAAAAAATGGCTAAAAATGACCTTTGCATCTAAAGCTACCTGTTATTTCCCTTAAGTCAAAGACTTCTAAATATGTTTAATATCACATTTAAACAAAGGCTTTCCAAGTCCAGAACCCCATTCCTATAAGGATTTATCAATAAATGGCTAAAAATGTCCTTTTCATTTAAAGTGACCTGTTATTTCCCTTATGTCAAAGACTTCTAAATATGTTTAATATTACATTTAAACAAAGGCTATCATTTAGGTAGGGCAGATTAGGAAAACAAAGGAGACTTTCGGCCAGGTGGAATGAGGCGGTATAGGACTTTAAGAGTTAAAAATAATTTTAATTTTTCCTTTTACTTCTTGCAAATTTTTCTCACAAGATGTAATTGATAGTTTGTCACTGAAGACTATTGAGCATGTTTTGAAAAAAACAAAAGCAAACTAAAACAAAAGAGTGTTTGCAGTTGCATTGCAATTATCAATAACCTTATCTTTATATTTATCCAACCCATTTGCAATGAGCAGGTCATGTCAAGCCCTAGCACCTATATGATTTTCCCAACCTCCAAAACTGGAACCTCACCATCAGATAGAGTTTAATATCATTCCCAGGACATGTAGACCCACAGCCACCGCCTTCTAGCACCCATATGATAACAAGGGGTTGGGGCTTGCCATAAGGGCAATAGGGTTGGGAAAATCACATAGGTGCCAGGGCTTGACGTGACCAGCCGATTGATCGGAGAAGGCCCCTCCAACCGCCCGTCTAGCCCAAGATAGGGCCAAAGTGGAGTATTGCATGTCATGAACTGCTCATCCACCTGGGTTCAGAAGTGGAACCTCACCACTGGATGCAGTTTCTTCCTGTTCTTTTCCAATCTGATTTATTATCAGTAGTGTACGACTACCAAGAACATTTTTTAAAAGTCTCAAAAGATTTTGATACTTAAAACTGCAATGCTCAATACAATCAATAAACAATTTTTATATATAACTATTTTTTATTATTGTAGAATAATCATACTAGTTCCAATTACCGTCGAATTGGTAAGACAAGGCAGCAAGCAGTCGTAACTTAATACGAACCTGGTTTGCTGCAAAGACTACTGCAAAATGGCAGGTTATTTATGAAGCCTCAGAATATCATAGAAACCAAGCAGCCAATCAGGACTCTAGAAATGGAATCACCCAAATGCATGAGTGGACTATTCAGAATTCCCATAAGTACCAGTTGTCTTGACACTCGTTCAGTTGTGCTTGGCCAGTTGCTGTTGTCCAAACCAATAGTAGACTGACTGACTGACTGACTTCAATAATTATTTTGTATGGTTTTAAGTATTCCTATCTAATACTAATAATTTATATGGTTTTAAAGTAATTATTTCTAATAATAATTATTTGTTCGTGCACAGTTATATGGTTTCAAGTATCCCTATCTAACATCAATAATTTGCAAGCAATTATACAATTTCAAGTAACTAATAATAATATTAACAATAATAATCCTTAGTAAACAATTATATATTCAAGTAACTATTCTTAATACAAATAAATTTCACACAGTTACATGCTATCAAGTATTCCTATATAATATAAATAATTTTCAAACATCTATTTGACCCATAGATGGGACCCTAATAGATACTACCACATCAAGACAGAGTAATGGCAATGAAAGGGGTGGCTCCTTAGAGCTTCAGAAGTGGTTTGGTTTGTTTTATGGCATATCAACCTCAGTGGGTCATTTAATGCTGACAAAGTTGTGAAATAAATTCAGTCTTAATGCCTAATACAATTTTGTTTATCAACTCATGTTTTTTTATTTAATCCATAGATAGGACCCTAACTGCGGGTCAGAGTGGACCAGGGAGCAATGGTGATGAAGGGGTGCTCCACATTCCCCAAACCTCCAAAACTGGAACCTCACCATCAGATAGAGTTTAACGTCATTCCCAGGACATGTAGACCCGCAGCCACCACCTTCTAGCACCCATATGATAAAAAGGGGTTGGGGCTTGCCATAAGGGCAATAGGGTTGGGAAAATCATATAGGTGCTAGGTTTGATCGGAGGAGGCCTATCCGACCGCCCGTCTAGCCCAAGATAGGGCCAAAGTGGAGTATTGCAGGTCATGAACTACTCATCCACCTGGGTTCAGAAATGGAACCTCACCACTGGACGCAGTTTAGTGCTCTACCCAGAAGACAGTGTCTTCCTGTTATTTTCCAATCTGATTATTTATCAGTAGTGTACGACTACCAAGAACACTTTTTAAAAGTCTCAAAAGATTTTGATACTTAAAACTGCAATGCTCAATACAATCAATAAACAATCTTTAGCATTCCGACAAAAAAAGAAAAAAAAGTGACATAATATCAATAAAAATCCAAGCCACGACACATAACTCAAAATGGAGGCTATGTTAATATGAACTGAAAAGGAGAGAAAGAAATAAAACATAACTGCATTGATTTTGATATTTTCTGTCTTTTGTTATAAGATTATGTTACAGAATAAATAACCCTGGACTTACATGGTGTGAATTATAATCCTCCAAATAGCAGAGAGATTAATGATACATTTGTTTATCAGGAGATACATCATAGGATATACACTGGGAACAGGTTAATGAATAAAGGCAATGAAAGTGTTATATAATCCTTAAGCTTAAAACTATCAAGAATTAATACAGGGATTAGATTATCTTAGTCAGAAGAAAAAGCAGGAAATCTTTACAATTGCAGCTTTGTCCCAGTATGTAAAGAAATGGTCTGGTATCAAAACAATTATCCTCAGTATAAAATTTATGAAACTTGATACATATTATATATATATATATAATATAATATACCAAGCGTGTTGGTAAATCCTTGCGGTGAGAAAAAACCCAGCAAATAGTTTGATTGTAAAAATATACTACCAAACATCAACCGGGGAGAAAAAATTTTTTGAAAAAAAAGAAAAGACCAAGATAGTTGTACCAACAAAAAATATAATCTATTGGTACAGTATTTGGCCAAAAGAAAAAACAATTTATATGTATATATATGTATATAAGATATATATATATATCATATAACTGCTAGGAAAATAGCTAATAAGTAAAAAGTGCTCAATACCTAAGTAGAGCAAATAAAGATAAATCTAATGAGTCAGACGGACCTACTATTAGTTTCGCTTAATGCTCTTCAGGGCTAACAGGTGACCCCATTGGGGGAGTTTTACCCCTCAGCACAGCTGCAGTTGGTGCATTCTAATGCCCCAGCCGACAGGGCGCTATTGTGTGATATTATCTCTAGTATTTTTTTAATCCATTATATGATGGCATATAACTCCTGATCTGTGGCAAAAGTGACAGTAATTTTCACCTTTAGTTGACTAAATTCCTAGCAAATAAGGCAATTAAAGTAACCTCCCTTGACTTTCACTTTGAAACAAGCAGGTAGCCATTTTAAATGTGTCCGTGCGAAATATACAAATCTTAGAATCGTTTCGAAAACAATACAACTGCATGCTTTAACACAAAAATATCATAAGATGTGTTCTTAATAACAATTAAGTTCATTTCAGATAATTTTATGCTAGGAATTTAGCCAACTGACTTTCACTTTGAAACAAGATGGTAGCCATTTTGAATGTGTCCGTGTGAAATATACAAATCTTAGAATCGTTTCGAAAACAATACAACTGCATGCTTTAACACAAAAATATCATAAGATGTGTTTCTTAATAACAATTAAGTTCATTTCAGATAATGCGCACGCACAATTTTATGCTAGGAATTTTAACAACTAAAGGTGAAAATTACCTTTAAATGAGCATACACACACGTGTGTGTGTGAATCATAATTATAATTGCTAGTTGTTTTGTTTTACCCCATATCAACCCTTTGATTTGGCATTAAATGACATAAAAAAATCATTTTGATATTTGGTTCCTTACAGTACCTGCTGTTGATTAAATGGTGAGTCATCTAAGAATTGAACAGGCTCATCACTGCTTGACTTTGGTGATCTAGCTAGAAACTATGCTTTCAACATGACTGACCATAAGTTTAATTTAATTGTGAGTGTGTGTGTGTATATATATATATATATATATATATATATATATATATATTTTTCCTGGTGTCAGCGGATATACATATGTTGAAGCGAGCGAGTGGCGTACACGCTTTTTGGAACAACAATCCTTCCGATTTGAATTTAAATTATTTTCTGCTTCTCACTCGATGAGTCTGGATTAAAAACAAGCTCTGATGATGATTTTTTATAAATTGAAATATTGTTCAATATTAGCTATGAAAATGATATAAAACATATTCATTTTTAACAATAGTGTCTTCATACCTTTATATATATATATATAAAATTAATAATAATGATATTGTGGATATTAACTCATAACTATAAGTTTCATGCTTACACAATCTTCAGATGAGTCAATATATATATATAGTATGTGCATATTTATATCATGAACCCATCCACAGAACTGATTTATATATTTTGTTTTAATGAAATAAGTACTCAAAGCAGTCTACATTTATATATCATTGCACACGCACACACATACACATACCCGCCCTGTCGGTGGGGCGTTAGAATGCACTGACTGCACCTCTGCAGAGGGGTAAGACTGCCCCAATGGGGCCACCTGTTGGCCGTGGGTGGCGACCCATGATGCTTAAGGATAGAGCCCAGGTGGATGAGCAGTTCATGACATGCAATACTCCATTTTGGCCCTATCTTGGGCTAGACGGCGGTCGGAGAGGCCCCCTCCGATCAATCGGCTGGTCACGTCAACCCCTAGCACCTATATGATTTTCCCAACCCTATTGCCCTTATGGCAAGCCCCAACCCCTTTTTATCATATAGGTGCTAGAAGGCGGTGGCTGCAGGTCTACATGTCCTGGGAATGACATTAAACTATCTGATGGTGAGGTTCCAGTTTTGGAGGTTTGGGGAATGTGGAGCATCCCTTCATCACCATTGCTCCCTGGTCCACTCTGACCCAGAGTGGTAGTACCTGTTAGGGTCCCATCTATGGGTTAAATAGAAAAATGTATTTATAAAAAAATTGTATTATCCATTAAGAATTGATTTATTTTAAAACTTTATCGGCATTAAATGACCCACTGAGGTTGATATGCCGTAAACCAAACCAAACCAAACCAAACACAGTCATTTGAAAGATGGAACATTCAGATGATAAATTAAGCCAAAGTAACTTTTTCCTTAATAGTTCTTGATTTCACAAACTATAAATAACTGTAAACAAGTGAAAACCAATCAAACAGTGCATGTGTGTGTGTGTGTGTGTGTGTGTAAGTATATGCTTGTGTGATAGAAAAAGAAATTGTCTATTTCCCCCACAAATCAATAAGAGACAATAAACAAAAGAGGCAACAGGATAATGCATAATCAATGTCCTAAACCAACAAAGTCTTTAGCCACAATTGCCACAGAAGCAATGACAACACACAAAATAATACTAATATAAATTGACCATCTGATAACACCTCTCAATTGTAGAGAACTCATCTCTTGGCTTGTTGATTAAAAACAAACATATTCTTTTCTTTCTTTTTCTTTTAATAAAAACATAAGATCATGTTACCAACTTATGATTCATGAGATAACAAGCCAAAGATGAAAAAAAAAATGCATACAATTAAAAAAAAAAAAAAAAAAAAAAAAACAGTGTAAAACTCAAAGTTTGGGCTCTTCTAAAATATTATCTTAACTAATTAAGAGGCTTTTTTTCAGCCATTACTCTTTGAGCAAGTTTGTCACGGCAATTTTAGAAAGGATAAACTAAATATTCTTTAAATTGAAATTGAGCAGAATCAGAAGTGAGCAAATACACACATAAATACATTTCATTTTTATCTTTTTGGCACTCTTCACGGAGAACCATCCCAGCCTCAAAAAACGCTAGACGGTGGCTGCTGAATAAAAAAATAATAAAATAATAATAAAAAAAAATCCCAGCTACAATTGAAGTCCATAGCTGAGGCGGTGTCACTTGCAAAAAAAAAAACAAAAAACAAACAAACAAAAAAAACCCAACCAACTTAGGGTGTTTATTACAAAATTTGTGGGTTCTGTTTTTGTTTTTTTTTCAGAAAAAAAACAGAACCCAAATTATTTATTTTCCCATTAAAATAACCCTAAACGCCAAACCCAATTCCAATAAGTGTTACTCTTTATATTTCCAAAAGATTCACAAACACTGAATAGCAGTTTTACACACAGTTCTGAATGTCTTTTACATTTCTACAAATATAATTAAGATTAAAGTTTTAATATCAGTTTACAAGTTCAATATATAATTTTGGCAAGAATGAGTATTTGCGCAAAATCATATTTAACTCTCAACAGAAAATGATGAAACCAAATACAATTAATTGATGGTTTGGTTTGGTTTGGTTTATTAGTTTAATGACATATCAAATCCTTAGGGGTTATTTAATGCTGAAATTAGATTAATTTCTAAATGTCTGATTACAATCATAACTATATTTTCATTGACATTTTTTTTATAGCACTTTGTGTACAAACAAATGATTATAGACAGTCATATGAAATCAAGTATTCCTATCTAATACAAATAATTTGCACCTAGTTGTATGGTTTTGAATATTTAGTACTAATAATTTATACATTATATGGTTTCCAGTAATTATTCCTATATAATAATAATAATCAAAGCATGGTGTAATGGTTAAAGTCATGGGAAATGGACTCGTCGCCCAGAGTTAAAATCCTGGATGTCGTAATTGCATTTCACTTTGCACTAATACCCTTGGGAAAGGTGTGAATCCTACTCTCCCTCCAATTATGGATAAATAGTAGGGCAGACTGGGCTCTTTAACCTTGGTTAGGCGACTGGTCTAGGAGAAGGAAAACTCTGAATTCAAACCTGTTGAACTCCGCTTAAGAAATTGACCTTGTGTCACATCCTGCTTGTGCGGAGGGGTTGTTAAAATATATATATATATATATATATATATATATATATATATATATATATAATAATTATTTGTTTGCACACAGTCATAAGATATCAAGTATATGAAGAAAAATTGATGTAAATATATTTTTGAACAAACATTTGAACAGAAAAATTGTCTAAACTAGCTGAAAATCCAACCTACAGTTATAAACACGAATTTATCAATCCACAATTTAATAGCACAATAAACAGACAAAACACTGAGTTGCTATTGAAGTTAACATTTGTTGTAGGAGCAACTATCACTAAGAGACCAGTTTTTTTGACAAAGTTTAGTATCTTATAAGTCCTCACAAAAAACATCATTGGTATTAAGTTTTTGTTTTCTAGTGACTGGAAAAAGACAAAGGAAAAAAAGTCATAAATAAATTTAAAAAATTATAATTTGCTTTCTAGCTAGGAAACTTTTAGTTAAATGTTTGTTTTATATAGTAAGTAAGTAAAGTCGTTGGGGCGGCCTAAAGACAGTATCAGCCAATCAGCGAGGGAGTCTATCCCCTTTTCACTAGTGCTAGACCAAGGAGATTCTATCTGCATCTAATGTGGAGTGCCACACCTACCATCAGCTCCTTACTTTACCGCACAGATCCCTGTGCTACTCATACGCTGAGTTGACAAGGGCGGTATCGAACTAGGAACCTTGTGGTTTCTAGCCAAACACTCTACCGACTGAGCTAAACCTGATTTGAGTAAGTAAAATCATTGGGGTGGCTTAAAGTCGGTATCAGCCAATCAGCGAGGAAGTCTATCCCCTTTTCACTAGCTCTAGACCAAGGAGATTCTATTTGCATCTAATGTGGAGCGCCACACCTACTATCAGCTCCTTACTTCATCATACAGATCACTGTGCTACTCATACACTGAGTTGACGAGGGCTGGTATCAAACTAGGAACCTTGTGGTTTCTAGCCGAACACTCTACTGACTGAACTAAACCTGATTTGAGTAAGTAAAATCGTTGGGGTGGCTTAAAGTTGGTATCAGCCAATCAGCAAGGAAGTCTATCCCCTTTTCACTAGCGCTAGACCAAGGAGATTGTTTTTGCGTCTGAGGTGAAGCGCCACACCTACCATCAGCTCCTTACTTTACCACACAGATTCCTGTGCTACTCATATGCTGAGTTGACGAGGGCCGGTATCAAACTAGGAACCTTGTGGTTTCTAGCCGAACGCTCTACCGACTGAGCTAAAACAAAAAGATAAAGATTCAGTTTAACTAACCTGATGGACACAAAGTAAGGGTCCAGTTTAGCATTATACCTACATTGTAAAATGAACTTTTACTAAAAGCTTATGAAAACTAACACACTCAAAACAAACCCCAAGGTCCCATTGGTAACCACAAAAATTTGGGTGGCTTTAAATCTTGCTGTCCTTGGGTTTTTATTCGATTCCCAACAAATAAAAAAGATATTTGGTAAATCATAGTAATATATAACTGAAATCTACTAAATTGCAGTAGAGTATACTGAAAATTAAACAGAAAAATCATTTTTATCTCTATGAAATCTCGAGTGTTTCTTAAAGTTCACTTTAATTGTTAATAGAAAATTGGATTGGATCCTTTCCATCCACTAAGGACAATGGCCTAGTGTCAAAAAAAAAAAAAATAAATAAATTTATCTGTGCAAGTGACAATAGAAATATCAGTGCATTTATATAACTACTTAAAAAAGTCGTCGGTGCGGCCTAAAGTTGGTATCAGCCAATCAGCGAGGGAGTCTATCCCCTTTTCACTAGTGCTAGACCAAGGAGATTGTTGTTTTTTTCGTCTGAGGTGGATCGCCACACCTACCATCAGCTCCTTACTTTACTGCACAGATCCCTGTGCTACTCATACGCTGAGTTAACGAGGACCGGTATCGAACTAGGAACCTTGTGGTTTCTAGCCGAACGCTCTACCAGCTGAGCTAACCTGGCCCCCTTTTAAAAAAGGTTGACTAAAATGATAATAAGTTTTTTTTTAAAAACAAACATTACATACTATTTGATAGTAAAAAGAAAAAAAAAAAAAATTAACTTTTGTAAATACTTTAATTTCTTTCAAAGTATAAGATTTTAAGTGATCAGTATACAAATTCAATTTATAAAATACTTACAATCTAAGATGTTGATAGTTTTAGATATTTTCTTCTTCATAATGTTAACTCAGCATTTTAAGCTTAAGAGTAAATAATCTCTGACTTAAGAAAAAAGCACGAGAGACGTGCAGAGATTGATAAATTTTCTATTATGACAATAAAAAAATTTGTTGATCTCTGCAGCTTTACAAAAGAATAAAATTTCTTTATTTTATTTGATAATCCTGGAAATTTAGAACTAAAAATTATTATTCAATGACAGTCAATTATTTAAAATAAAAAAAACAATTGAGATCATATCATTCTGGGTTTTTTTTCTTTATTTCTGAATTCTTATTTATAGCTAGACAACATTGTAATGACTAAGTTATTTAAGGATATTGGATTTACGAAACTAAGATTTCTCTTTTGATATGGTACAAAGCTGTGCCATCATATTTATTTTAATATCCTCCACATTCGCAAATTTTACCCATGAGATCAATTTTTGATTTAGAAACTAAGAACTGGGTCTGGTGAGTATGGAGGGTGCTGTACTTGTACAATTTTGTGTTTCACTTAAACATGCTGATCAAAAAGTACTGAGAATTGGCACTGACTTGTTTAGAAAAGGTTTAAAACTCTCAAAATCATCACTTTATTATATAAGTAACTCAGCTGTGTTAATATTCTCATTTAAATTTGTAAAAATCCAAAGATTCAGAGTCAATACTTTTTTTTTCATCACATCTTGTATATATACAATGCTGAAATTAATATCACCAAACTTTTTTGTTATTGTTGTAGAATCTTTTTAAGTCGAGATCAAGATTGATAAAACTCTTAAAAATATTTTGTAAAGCAAACGCAAGACAAAATTATTTTAGTAACAGAGTGGTGAATACATGGAATAAACTACCATCATCAATAGTGAATGCCCCATCTCTAAATTCCTTTAAGGTAATGTTAGATCATCTGTGGAAAGATTATAAATATTCTGTGGAATTAAGATGAATATTTATAAAGAACAGCTGACAGGTCTCAGACCTAATATACTAGCTGAAAAGATATTATTATTATTATTAAGGTTGATAATTCCCTTTAAAATAAAAAATAAAAATCCTTATTTCAATTCATGGTTATTATAGATACCAAAAATTATGTCAATTTTGTGAAAGACCTTGGTATCTTATGGTATGAAAGGTAAAGTTTACAGAGATAAAGTTCAATTATTTATAATTTCAAAGATGGAAAAATTTGAATTCACATCATTTCAAAGATGGAAAAATTCACATCAAAATGGTGGGAAAAAAGGAGAAAAAGTCAGACCACATTACCTATAGGCACCCCCTTTTTGATCTCGATTAAGAAAGGACATGTTTTTCATTTACACAATCAATATCCAGTTGTTGGTTAGGGTTAGGGGTTAGTTTTATAAAAAAATTTAAAATCTAAAAATCGTTTGTTAAACCAACCGGTAATATAGTGTAAATGAAAAACATGTCCTTTCTTAAACGAGATCAAAAAGAGTGCCTAAAGGTCATATTGTCCAAAAATTCTTCCTTCAAGTAAAACAAACCAAACTCACAATACTCTATAAATGCACCTAATAACACTAGAATATTTTTTATCTTAGATGAAAAAAAATAAAAATTCACTGGACCCAACATACAGACCAACTCAGAATTATAAAAATTTACTTCTACAATCCCTGGCAATAAGATTGGAATTAAGCACACTTGGCTTCTTTTTTTTTTTTAGCAGTAAATAAACTAATAACAATCATGAAAGTTGTAACAACTTTCACAAATTAGTGAAAGCCATGTGGGTGAAAGAATTAAAACTGTCATAAAACCTTGATGAAAGACAACTAATCTTTTTCTTTTTTTTTGTTAAATTCCATAATTTTTTTTCCTCAACTTTGGATTATTCTATATTTTCCACTGCATATCTTGGAAAAAAATGATACCATTAATTTAAATAATTTAATCTAGTTTGTTTTAGGAATATTTTATGAAGCTTATTTAGTTCATCTACTAAATAAAAATGTTTTGCATCTTATCTGTTATTAGTTTATTTACTGCTAAATGAAAAATTGGAAAGTTATTCCATTAATTTAAATAATTTAATCTATTTTGTTTTAAGAATATTTTATGAAGCTATCAAATAAAGAATGTCTGGTGTCTTATTTGTTATTAGTTTATTTACTTCTAAATGAATAAAAAAAGACCTAAGTGAACATCCTCTAAGTGTATTAATTCCATAATTTTGCCAGAAATAGTATAAAATGCTCAAAATATATGCAACATTTACCAACTTGTAATATGGATATTTTAAAGTGAAAAAAAAAAAAAAAAAAAATCTTTATTTTGTCAGACCATATGACCTTTAGGCACCCCTTTTTGATCTTGATTAAGAAAGGACATGTTTTTCATTTACACCGTCAATATCCGGTTGTTTTAACAGAAGATTTAGATTTTTTTAAATTATAAAACTAACCCCTAACTCTAATCCTTAACCCTAACCAACACCCGGATATTGACGGTGTATATGAAAAACATGTCCTTTCTTAATAGAGATCAAAAAGGGGTGCCTAAAGGTCATATGGTCCATTTTGTCTTATAGAGTAACAGGAAAAATGTAGTAGCAGTAAGTATGCCAAGTTTTTTTTATAGAAATATTTCTCATGTTGAAAGTGAAGATTGAGTAGTAGTTAGTGATGTAGAAAAATGGAATTAACAAAATGAGTTCAAATTCCAGTTAAGTTAGTTAGGATTCTTAGCACAAATATCCTTTAGAAAAGGTCCAAATCTCTTCTTCTCTTAGGTATACTAGCAAATATATGCACCCTCCGGGTGCAAGTATTTAAGTTTTAATGTAATAAAATATCATATTAAATTAGAAGGGCTAATGAAACTGAATAAGAAGGCAGATAAAACGATTTGGAACAGAGGGGGTATGATTGAAAAATAGAACAACTTTGAAACTAACTCTTCCATCATTTTCCATTACTCCCGTCTTTCATTGGTAAATTTTCCTAATTTAACTATTTAGTTAAAATAGGAAGTAAAGAATAATATTACAGTTATTTCTTCTTGTTAATAGATTTCTTTTAAGATTTATCCCCGAGATTTTTGCTCATATTCAATAAGATAAAACCAAACAAATAGAAATCAATAATACTAAGCATCTATTTATTAAAATCAATTTTTTAAGATCAGTATGCAAATTAGCCTTCCCGTTCACACTGTAATCCACTATTATGTTGTATATATAAATACAATTGCATGCTGTTATATGTAGATGTGGACCACAGTCTTAATAATGTAGAACAGTTTTATTAATAATTGAGGTTTAAATAAAAATAAAATCATAGAGAATGTGATGTAAATAACTAAGGGAATTGTAACTTGTATATTAATATAGTTTCGGTTACAGACAGACAAATCCATAATCTCCATTATAATAAGATGTAAAGGTAGTATAGCCAACTAGATTCTCTATCTTTGGTTGGAAACAACAAATCAATTTATAAACCAAGGGTCAATGCTGGTTCCAAGTCAAAGGAGGAGGAGGAGGAGGAGGAACAGTTATCGCTTGAAGAGAGCATGACCTTAAATTAAATAAATGCAGCCATATGAGAGTTATAATACCAATGGGCCCTGACCCAATATGGTCCCAAAAATTTGTTTATACTGTTCAAGGTCTCCTTGTTAGGAGTTTCATTGTAATTCATTCAACAAAAAACAAAACGTAATAATAATTATAACAGCTGTGGTTTGGTTTGGTTTGTTTTGTTTTACGGCATATCAACCTCAGTGGGTCATTTAATGCCAATAAAGTTTTGAAATAAATCAATTCTTAATGGATAATACAATTTTTTTATAAATACATTTTTCTATTTAACCCATAGATAGGACCCTAACAGGTACTACCACTCCGGGTCAGAGTGGACCAGGGAGCAATGGTGATGAAGGGGTGCTCCACATTCCCCAAACCTGGAACCTCACCATCAGATAGAGTTTAACATCATTCCCAGGACATGTAGACCCACAGCCACCGCCTTCTAGCACCCATATGATAAAAAGGGGTTGGGGCTTGCCATAAGGGCAATAGGGTTGGGAAAATCATATAGGTGCTAGGGCTTGACGTGACCAGCCGATTGATCAGAGAACAGCTGTGGAACTTGAAGATGCCAGTGATATCAATTATAGTTGGAGCCCTTGGAACAGTTTCCCTAAGGCCTGAAAAAGAGACTGGAGGGATTGGAGATCAGAGGAAGAATCAAGACCACAGCATTGTTAAAATCAGTTAGAAGAGTCCAAGGGACCGAGGAGATTTGCTGTCACTTAGACTTCAGTTCCAAATCAAAGGAGGAGGAACAGTTATCGCTTGAAGAGAGTATGACCTTAAACAAAACAAATGCAGTCATGAGAGAGTTATAATACAAATGGGCCCTCACCCAGTGATAATAATTATGATTTTACAAATCATTTAATAAAATAATTTACTTCATGATGGATATATTACATAAACAAATATACATAAATGCATTTCTATTAATAATGCAGATTCGCTTCCGGTTTTTGTCTGTAACAAAAACTATGTCACTGCTTACGTCACACTACCTAAAATCATCATAACATAGAATAAATACACTCAAAATTTGAGCATGCAATGTTAGACAGTCCTCATTGTTTTTTTTAAACAAGTTTTAATAAATACATACCTGGTATTATCTATCTATATATAGTTTGTTTTATTTTAATATATATTTAAAGTTATCAGAACTAAGTTTCCATTTCAAATTTTTTATTTTTTACTCCTTTAATAAATTTGATGATTTTACTTTACTTATGATACAAACTCTCTGATATTAAATTTTCAATTCCCATCCTCTCAGGCAATATTTATTTTACATCGCCCAGAGGGCGTTTTTTTATTTTTTTATTTTACTAGTACATATAAAGTTAGGCAATTCTAATCTTGAATAAAAATGAAGAGAGTTCAAAATGAGATTCTTGTTTTTCTTAAAAGAGATTTAAGAGGTGAGGGGTGGGGGGACAATTAAAGTGAACAATTTGATCTCATTTTCTTAATCTCTTTTATAAATACAAAATGTGTTTATCTTTTTGCATATGTTGTGTATATATATATATATATATATATATATATATATATACACACATCATAATAACAAAATTTCTTGTTACTCATTAGTGAGACCAAGTTGTTACCACATTACAAAAAGCTTCATATTTAGCTTCAAAATTAACAGACTAAAGATTAACTCTTAAGATCTTGTTCAGAATTTTCTAAGCCCAGAGCACTATTCCTATAAGGATCTATCAAAAATACTAAAAATGGCCTTTTCATTTAAAGTAACCTTTTAATTCCCTTAAATTAAAGACTGCTAAATATGTTTAATATTACATTTAAACAAAGGCTATCATTTAGGGCAGATTAGGAAAATGAATGTGGCTTTGGATCAGGTGGAATGAGGTGGTATAGTATGTTAAGAATTAATATTAGTACTAGAAATAAAAATTCTAAAAAAAAATGAAATAAACAGACAAATCTTAAATTTTCAATACTTATTTGTGTTTTTAATATCATGTAAACTGTTCATGTTCCTGACACTAATACATTATTCTGTGTACTTGAGATGAGACTTTGATGAGTTGTGGTGCACCTGAGCACTGTACACAATAAATTTCATTATTATTATTATTAATCTGGTTCTAAATTTTGTCAATTTAAAGTTGTATAAGTAGGTTATTATAAATTTATAAACTGATTATCTTTTAAATTTTATAACTTTGAAGGGAAAGAAAAGATACAACAACCCCCAATGACATCAAGTGACAGATACTTGGATATTTGGCAAAGCACATTTTATTAAAATCTGATAATTCTCTCATTTTTGGTAATTTTTTTTTATCAATCAGAGTTAGTGAATTGGTACTGTAAAAAAAAAATTCTTAATTCTGGGTTACCATACTTTTAAAATATTTGGTAGAAAAAATTATATGTGTATATGAAAAATAGGGGTTGTTTTTCTGTGTGTTTTAAACAAAAAAAAAGAAGGATATTACAAAGATATAAAATATAAACATGCAATTAATTTTTATGTATATAGTGTATTTAATGTTTTTGTTATTGATTTCTAAGAAGAAACTGTTATAAGTGTTTTAAAATCTTAATAACATGTTTGTTTTAGTATGTAATTTACTTCACACAAAGCACCCATTTTCATAAATTTTTGGCTAAATTTAATGTTTAAAATGTATTAAAAATTAATTACATATGTAATATTATTACTATTTTTTTTTTATCTTATTTTATTTTTTTTACTAATCTTCATTGAAAAAAAATTACCAAAAATCAGAGAATTATCTAATTTTAATGAATTTTTCAGTGTTGATTTTTAAACAAAAAAAAAAGGATATTACAAAGATATAAAATATAAACATGCAAGTAATTTTTATGTATATAGTGTATTTAATGTTTTTTGTTATTGATTTCTAAGAAGAAACTGTTATAAGTGTTTTAAAATCTTAATAACAGGTTTGTTTTAGTACGTAATTTACTTCACACAAAGTAACCATTTTCATAAATAAAGACACTGCCCCGGGGAAAATAATCTTATTATTTTAAAAATCAGAAAGTTTTTAAATAAGATAGTTAATGCATTATAAAATTCATTCATTTATAAGTCAACACTGAAAATTCATTAAAATCAGATAATTCTCTGATTTTTGGTAATTTTTTTCAATGAAGAGTGTTAAATTTATTTTGTAAAATATGTTATGAATTAAAAATTGGCAAATCCTAAGATAGATATTGAGTGCTCTATGATTGTAACCCTGTACCAGATTAAGCCAAACTAGATATATAAATGAATGATGAAACAAAATTTTACAGGAAAAAACTGTTTATAAGATAATTACATCGTACTTTAAGTAAAGACAAACATTATCCAACAAAAATATTGAGATTCAAGGATATCTTTAAAATCTTTTAGCTATTTGAGTGGGTTTTTTTATTTTTTTTATTTTCAATTCAAAACAGGTAAAGATGGTTGAAAAAGTTTATTTTTCTTCCTTCATTCAAAAATCAAAATCTGGTTCAATTTTAAACGTATCAATGAAAACATTCTCACCACATGTGCGAAACAATAATTCCAGTAATGGTCATCATTGTTCAGAATGTCTTATTACTTGGGACCACTTAAAAAATGAATTAAAATTAATTAAATCTATTATTTAAAGGTTAAATTTTAGTTTTAGTCGAAAAAATAGGAACATAATGAACATTAGTAAAAAAAAAAAAATAAAATAAATAATTTTTTTTAATAATAATAATAATATTACACATGTAATTAATTTTTAATACATTTTAAACATTAAATTTAGCCAAAAATTTATGAAAATGGGTGCTTTGTGTGAAGTAAATTACATACTAAAACAAACATGTTATTAAGATTTTAAAACACTTATAACAGTTTCTTCTTAGAAATCAATAACAAAAAAACATTAAATACACTATATACATAAAAATTACTTGCATGTTTATATTTTATATCTTTGTAATATCCTTCTTTTTTGTTTAAAAACACAGAAAACAACCCCAGTTTTTCATAAATACACATATAATTTTTTCCGACAAATATTTTGAAAGTACGGTAACCCAGAATTAGAATTTTTTTTTTTTTACAGTACCAATTCACTAACTTGATTGATAAAAAAAATTTACCAAAAATGAGAGAATTATCAGATTTTAATAAAATTTTTAAATTTTTATTTGAAAACATTAAACAAGAATCACTACTTTTAAGGAAAAAAGTCAAAATTTAAAAGATATTAAAATGAATATTACTGATAGCTGCTTTCATAATGTTTTTAATCAAACATTTTTTTTATATCTAATAAATAAACAAAATTATAGTAGTTATAAATTTTAATGCTAGAAATATAACTACTATAATATACTATACTATATTTTTATAATCTGAAAATATAAATTGTAATGCTAGAAATATATTTTCAGATTAGTAAAACAAATATTTATTTAATAACATGTTTACATTTGTCAGCTATAGAACATTAATTTAAATCTCAGTTTAAAATGAACACCCCTCTCCTATATAAGCAAAAAATAAAAAATAATAGATATAGAATTGTTTTTCTGACAATCAAAAAGAAGATTATATTTAATGTACACCAGAGTACTTAAAAATCTGAAAAAAAATTTTTTTATAATTTCTTTAAGTTTTCAATTTTTAGTATTCATTTTCTTCCCCTTACAGTCAATCAAAAAAGTTATTTTTCATTCCCTTCATATCTTCATTCTTTTCTCTTTTTATTTATACAAAAATTAGAGTCAGCCTAAATACCCAATATATATGTTGCACCCCAAAGATAGGGGGAGGGTGAAAGTTAAAAAATATGAAAGTTTGTAAATAAAATAACTGGTGCATTATAACTTTCATTCATTAATATATCAACACCCAAAATTTCATTAAAATCGGTTAATTTCCTGAATTTTGGTAATTTTTTTTTTTTTTCGTGGGTGGGGAATCTAGTACTGTCAAATTTGACTTTAATGCTTGAATTATTGGTCCCTACGTATTACAAGTTGTTTTGAGTTACTACTCTAGATTAAAAGCAATGCCAGTTCACAAAATTCACAGCTAAAGTCAAATATGAAAAAAAAAAACACACACAACGCAACTGAAAGTTTAAAGAGTCTTGGAACATTGAATCTACAGACATCACTAATATTCCTGCTCAATTAATATTTTAAAAAAGAGAGAGAATTAGAAAAATCCTTATATGTTGGTAAAAGAAGTTAGGAGTTTCATAATCATTTATGTTTACAATGAACAATTTTCCCAAAAGATCATGTCAAGGAAATACCATTGATCAAACCGTTTATTGATAAACTTCTTATGGTTGCACGTGTGAATAAATGCAGGCATATTTTGGTTAGGTCTTAAGAGATAGATAGATAGATAGATAGATAGATAGATAGATAAAGAGAGAGGGGAGATAGAAAAATAGATAGACAAATAAATAAATAAAAAGACAGACAGATTATATATATATATATATATATATATATATATATATATATATATATATATATATATATATACACGTATATACACTGTGAGAGAGAGACAGACAGACAGACAGATGGAGAGGGAGAGAGAGACACACAGATATACAGACACAGACATATACGTACATACACAAAGATATATGGATAGATAGCCATAGGTTTTAAGAGATAGATAGATAGATAGATAGATAGATAGAGGGAGATAGAGAAATAGATAGACAAATAAATAAATAAAAAGACAGACAGATTATATATATATATATATATATATATATATATATATATATATACAGTGAGAGAGAGAGACAGACAGACAGATGGAGAGGGAGAGAGAGAGACACACAGATATACAGACACGTACATACACAAAGATATATGGATAGATAGATAGATAAAAAAGAAAGTAAAACAGTAGATAGAGACAGATAGACAAATAGAAATAAAGACAGATACAAACATATATGAAAATAGAATTATACCAACGAAAAAGTTTAGATGTAAAAATGAAAGGATTTCTACAAATTGAAGCAACTGAATATTTCACAAAAACCAAAACAAACATTATAATATGGACAGAGATAGACGGTCAGCAAGGTAAAGACTTGAAAAAAAAATTGTAAAGTTCAATATTTCCATGATGAGGAATCCTCAGCATGTGCATACCTCCTTTTTGTCTTAAGACTACTATCCTCACCTTTTTTGCTTTTACTTTCAATTTATTATCAAAAATGCAGAGCCAAAATATTATTGAAAAATCATTCAAAAATAATAATTGAATTAGTATAAATTTAGTTGGAATTTTTTTTTAAGATAATTGATAAAAATTATTTTTTTTTGGTATTCTATCATAACATGTCCATTATAATTAAATTAAAAAATCTAATGAAAAAAATTAAAAAAATAAAAATAAAAAAAAAGCATGCAAGATATTAAAAGAATTTTAATATACAAATCTCTTTTTTTTTTTTTCTTCTTTTTTAAATGAAAAGATTGCAAAGAAAAGCAATTCAGTGAAACAAATGGATTATATATATATACATACACAAATTGAACGAAATAAGTTTGACAGATAATTTTCCAGAATATTTTCAGAAGTTTACAAATAAACACAAAAAAAATTCTGGATTAATCAATTTCTAAAACAACTACATGTGATAATTCAACAATCCTTGCTCAGATTTCTCCATCAAAAGTAACGCTATCTTTTTTTTTTTTTTTTTTTTTTTTTCTTTCCGTTTCTTCTTCTCGTAAAAAAAAATAAATCACGAGACAATTAAATATATATTGTTAAGAAACAATTCAACATGGATTTTTTTTTTTTTTTTTTTTTTTTTTTCTTTTTCTTTTACCTTGGAGGGTGATGGAAGAAGCCCGGTTGTATCAATAGTAGCTCACAGGTAGAAGGACAGTTCTGCTATGGCTGTGATAGCAGACGCGCACTGAGAGGAAGAGGTAACTGCTGGCACAACTGTAGTCAAGGGAGGGAGGGGATAAAGAGATTTTGCGTAATTCTGTGCGTGTATGTGAGCGGGTGCGTTTTCGCTAGTACAACGTGTGTGTGTGTGTGTGTGTGTGTGTGTGTGTGTTTGTTTGTATGTATCTTGAGGGGTGGGGGGTGAAGTAAAGGCTTGAAAAGGAGGTTAGTTTGTCACCAGCTGGTAGTAGTGGCTGGATTTAACTTAAACAGCCGCTATGTTTTCCTCTGGCATTGTTGCTGCTGCTGCTGCTGCTACACGTGCTGACCAAGACATTAGGAGAGAGGAGGGAGAGAAAGGAGAAAGAGAGAAAGAGAAAGAAAGGAGAGAAAGAAAGAGAAAGGGAGAGAAAGAAAAGAGAAAGGAGAGAAAGAAAGAGAAGAGAGAAGAGAGAAAGAAAGAGAAAGAAAGAGAAAGAGAGAAAAGAAAGAGAAAGAGAGAGAAAGAAAGGGAAAGAAAGGGGAAGAGAAAGAAAGGAGAGAAAGAGAAAGAGAAAGGATAGAAGAGAAAGGAGAAAGAAAGAGAAAGGGAGAGACGAGAAAGAGAAAGGGAGAGACGAGAAAGAGAAAGAAAGTAAAATTTAAAAAAATAAAAACCCACATGTATCTATTTTATTTACTTCCTGGATTATGAAATTTAGGTGACAATAGCCACATAAGGCATACCAAATGTCTTAATTCATTTTTCCGGCTAGTGAAGATATAAAGTCAAAAGTATGGGGGGTAGGGCACCCAGTGAGAATCGAAATCACATGTAACGATCAGCTAGACGAGGTCACTGATCATCACACTATAAGCTAAACAAAGCTAGACTTAGTAAATATTAACTTATTTACTAATCCTAGATTCGTTTAGTGCAAAGAGAGAATTAAGAGACACTCGGTGAGAATCGAATTCCCTAACAATGATTTCTTAACCTAGCTTACAGATAGAAAAGAGAAGTAGTAATAGTAGTCATTTATTAAGCCTAGCTTAGTTTATCACAAGGCCAGAATTGGTTTGGTTGGTTTAACGGCATGTCAACTTCTTATGGATTATTTAATGCCGAAATTTGATTCATTTCTAAATGTTTGATTGTAATAAGGGGGGGGGAGAGCAATAGAAGAGAAATATAGGGAGACAGAGGGAGAGAAAGAGAGTGAGAGAAAGAGAGAGAGAAAGAGAAAGTGAGAGAAAGGGAGAGAGAGTGAGTGAGAGTGAGTGAGAGAAAGAGAAATAGAGAAAGAGAAAGAGAGAAAGAAAGAGAGAGAGTGAGAGACAGAGAGAGAGAGAGTGAGAGACAGTAAGAGAGAGAGAAAGAAAGAGAGAGAAAGAGAGAGACAGAGAGAGAGAGAGAGAGAGAGAGAGAGAGAGAGAGAGAGAGAGAGTGAGAGAAAGAGAAATAGAGAAAGAGAAAGAGAGAAAGAAAGAGAGAGAGAAGAGAGAGAGAGACAGTAAAGAGAGAAAGAAGAGACAGTAAGAGAGAGAGAAAGAGAGAGAAAGTGAGAGAGAGAAAGAGAGAGAAAGTGAGAGAGAGTAAGAGAGAGAGAGAGAGAGAGGGGGGGAGAGAGAGAGTGAGAGAGAGTGAGAGAGATGTTTGGTTTGGTATATTTATTTAAAGGCATATCATTACCTTATGGGTTATTTAATGCCAAAATTTGATTAATTTCTAAATGTTTGATTGTAATAGTAACCATTTTCAATGTTCCATTGCATTTTTTTTTAATTTAACCTTTTTCCTATAATTATTTGTTTACACAGTTGCATGATATAAAATATATTTAATTAAAACCTAATATTGTATGCACAATTATATGATTCAAAGTAACCATTACTATTTAACAATAATCATTTGTTTACACAGAGTTCAAATATTCCTATCTAACAGTAATAATTTGCAAGCAATTATTCCAAGTAACAATAATAATAAAATAAATAATAAAGTTGTCGGGGCAGCCTAATGTCGGTATCAGCCAGACAGCGAAGAAGTCTATCCCCTTTTCACTAGCACTAGACCAAGGAGATTATTTTAGCATCTGAGGTGGAGCGCCACACCTACCATCAGTTCCTCACTTTACCGCACAGATCCCTGCGCTACTCATACGTTGGCGAGGGCCGGTATCAAACCAGGAACCTTGTGGTTCCTAGCCGAACACTATACCTACTGCGCTAAACCAGCCCTATAATAATAATAATCCTTAGTAATTATTCCAAGTAACAATAATAATAATAATCCTTAGTAAACAATTATAGTTTCAAGTAACTATTCTTAATACAAATAATTTGCACAGTTATATTTGAACAGATCTATTTTACCCATGGATGGGATTGTCCTCCGGGTCAGAGTCGACCTGAGAATAAATGGCAATGAAGGGGTACTCCACGCTCCCTAAAGCTCCAGAACTGGAGTCTTACCACATTCAGTTTAATGCCACACCCAGGACATGCAAGGCAAGAAGTATGGGGCACCCAGTGAGAATCGAACTCATAAGTAACGATCAACTAGCCTAGCATACTGACCACTGTATTACTCAAGTCGCTCTAAATGTTCCGATAAATCTTGGGTAGGGATAAAATTTATTTTCTTTTTTTTTAAATCAGGGAATAAGGAATAATTTGAGATTCTCTTAGGACCCATAAGGTTCCTAGTTCGATACCGGCCCCCGCCAACTCAGCGTATGAGTAGCACAGGGATCTGTGCGGTAAAGTAAGGAGCTGATGGTAGGTGTGGCGCTCCACCTCAGACGCCAAAAACAATCTCCTTGGTCTAGCGCTAGTGAAAAGGGGATAGACTCCCTCGCTGATTGGCTGATACTGACTTTAGGCCACCCCGACGACTTTACTTACTTACTTTACAGTCCAATGCAATACACCAAAACTAAAGTGTCTTATTTGATAGTTACACAGTTCAAATTCCCCCAAGTTTTTAGTTATTAAAAAAGTGCTATTTTTTGAGCATACGACAGTGGCAATGTGCCACTATGTACTGCCAGTGGTGGCGTGATTTCTAAAGAGCACAACTTATGCAGGTTTGAATAAGTTATACTTAACAAGGTTCACCTATGCAGAACTGAAAGACTAACAGAAAGTTCCACACTCAATGCTCTACTACAAAACAATAAACCCAAACATAATAGAAAGATAAAGAGATACACTTATCTAGAATGTCCCTGAAAATGTCTGGATTATAAATCAATGAAATCTGATGAATTTAAATAATTTTATATAAATTTAACACTTGATTTTTATTTAAGTGCTTATTTCTATTGAGTGGGTATTTACCCAACTGTGGGTAGGATGTGACACAAGGTTGAAAGTATGGGATATCCTTTTTTGGACCATATGACCTTTAAGCACCCCTTTTTGACCTCGATTAAGAAAGGACATGTTTTTCATTTACACCATCAATATCCAGTTGTTTGTTAGGTTGGTTGGTTGGTTGGTTGGTTTATTAATTTTAACGGCATATCAACCCGTCCAGGGTTATATCATGC
This sequence comes from Doryteuthis pealeii, assembly GCA_023376005.1. Taxonomy (NCBI): domain Eukaryota; kingdom Metazoa; phylum Mollusca; class Cephalopoda; order Myopsida; family Loliginidae; genus Doryteuthis; species Doryteuthis pealeii. The sequence goes on along the minus strand of CM042172.1, from coordinate 57,810,417 downwards.
CTAGCAGTTGGGTTGTTATACATATTGTGTATTCATATATATACATTTAGCAATTGGTTTTAACAATGTGTTAGCATTATTGGGAATCATACTGTATGTCATTGATTTGTTTCATGTCTATATTCTATGGTATAATTTTATTTCCCTCAAAAAGGAGAAAAGATCCTCTATGTTAACATTTTCAAATAGGTCCTTCATATTGTTTGTTAGAGGTTAGAGTTACGGGGTTAGTTTCATAAATTTTTTTTAAAAATCTAAGAATCGTCTGTTAAAACAACCGGATATTGACGGTGTAAATGAAAAACGTCCTTTCTTAATCGAGATCAAAAAGGGGGTCATATGGTCCCCCTTTCTTTTGTAGGTGAATTTGTCAAAGGAGTACCAAGAGAAATAGAAAAATTCACATGCGGTCCCCAAACCCGCATGTATGTCTTGGTTAGGGGAAAAAGATGATTAAATGCAATGAAACCACAAAAATTTAGAATTCAAAGAAGTATGACATGCCCTCTCGAAGCGCAAAAAAAAAAAAATAAATAAATAAAAATAAATGTATTATTTACATAATGACACTATTTTGGTAATAACGTTATTTATCTTATTTTGGACAGCATTAGCGTTAAACTTTAACAGCAGATTTCACATATAGATTTAAATCAATAATAAAATACAGAGTAAAAAAAACAAAAACAATCACAGATGAATAATAGTCGTAAAATTACATTGCTAATAATTATTGAAAATAATTATGTTTATCAATTAGATTTCAATGATATATTAAGATAAAAAAATCATACATTAAAAATTACTTTGAAAAATACTTGGGTTACATAATTGATGAAAATGGTAAAATTCCAGACCCTAATAGATCTGCAGCAATTAGAAATATGCCGGTGCCGAAAAATGTAAAAACATTACAAGCATTTTTAGGTTTGGTTTGGTTTGTTTTGTTTTACGGCATATCAACCTCAGTGGGTCATTTAATGCCGATAAAGTTTTGAAATAAATCAATTCTTAATGGATAATACAATTTTTTTATAAATAATTTTTCTAGTTAACCCGTAGATGGGACCCTAACAGGTACTACCACTCCGGGTTAGAGTGGACCAGGGAGCAATGGTGATGAAGGGGTGCTCCACATTCCCCAAACCTCCAAAACTGGAACCTCACCATCAGATAGAGTTTAACGTCATTCCCAGGACATGTAGACCCTCAGCCACCGCCTTCTAGAACCCATATGATAAAAAGGGATTGGGGCTTGCCATAAGGGCAATAGGGTTGGGAAAATCATATAGGTGCTAGGGCTTGACGTGACCAGCCAATTGATCGGAGGGGCCTCTCCGATCGCCCGTCTAGCCCAAGATAGGGCCAAAGTGGAGTATTGCATGTCATGAACTGCTCATCCACCTGGGCTCTATCCTTAAGCATCACGGGTCGCCACCCACAGCCAACAGGTGGTCCCATTGGGGGAGTCTTACCCCTCTGCAGAGGTGCAGTCGGTGCATTCTAACGCCCCAGACAGGGCGGGCATTTTTAGGGTTTGCCAAATATTATAACATCTTTATAAAGAATAAGCATAATTTGTGGACTCCACTAAATGGTAGAATTCCAGACCCTAAATGATTTATTAAAAAAAAGATGTAAAATGGCACTGGACTGAGGAGAGTGCCAGGACATTTCTGAAAAGACAAAAGGAACTTTGACATCCAATTTATTTCTAGCACATTATGACCCTATCAGGAAATAGTTGTAGCTAGTGATGCCAGCAACAATTGGTTGGTGCAGTAATATTACACTAATACAAAGATGGTACTATGAAAGCAGTCGCTCATGCATCCAGATCGCTTCTACCCGCTGAAACAAAATATTCTCAAATTGAGAAAGAGTTTGGTAATAATTTTTTACCGTTAAGAAATTTTACAAGTATATACATGGGAGAACATTTACCTAACAGACAGATCACCGACTGTTAATAACAATGTTTGGATCGAAAAAAAAGTTTGCCACCCAACACTGCCAATAGATTACTGAGGTTGGAACAACGATTTCAAAATGGAATTTTTGGCCACACTGCCGGTTTATCTCGGTTAATTCCTAGATTTTGCGAACTGTTAGAAGATACAATGATTGTGGCATTAAGGGCTGAAAGTGAATTACAAAATGTGTTATGCAATTCAGTGCAGGATTTACCAGTAACTTTGGCCGACATAAAAATAAAAACAAAAAATTAATGAAAAGAAAATCGTCACCTAAACCAATTGAAAAAAAAAAAAGGACTTGGACATTTGCGATAAAAGATTGGATATATTCAACGTACATATACTAGAAAATGTTTTTACTAGAAGTAGTAAAAAGAAAAGAAATCCAACAGAAACCCTGGATATTAATCCTAAAAGAAAGAGGTATGGCTTCCAGAGGAAGTGGAATCTCAATAGGAGAAGTGTTATAAGGGAAGATATTTTCCCCTACAAGAAGTTTCAAAATGGAATTATTGGCCACACTGACGGTTTATCTCGGTTAATTCCTAGGTTTTGCAAACTGTTAGAAGATACAATGATTGCGGCATTAAGGGCTGAAAGTGATTTACAAAATCTGTTATGCAATTCAGTGCAGGATTTACCAGTAACTTTGGCCGACATAAAAATAAAAACAAAAAAGGATGTTTTTATATTTTCCCCTACAAGAAGTTGGATTTGGTTTGGTTTGTTTGTTTTACGGCATATCAACCTCGGTGGGATTTAATGCCGACAAAGTTGTGAAATAAATTCATTTTTAATGCATAATACAGTTCTGTTTATAAACTCATGTTTTTCTATTCAACCCATAGAAGAGAAGATATTTTCCCCTACAAGAAGTTTCAAAATGGAATTTTTGGCCACACTGGCGGTTTATCTCACTTAATTCCTAGATTTTGTAAACTGTTAGAAGATACAATGATTGTGGAATTAAGGGCTGAAAGTGAATTACAAAATGTGTTATGCAATACAAGAAGTTGTAGTCGTCCAACAAAATAACCTAAATAATACAGACTAGTCAAATAGTAGAGTTTGAGTAGTAGCTAGTTGCTACAGAGAATTAATTACTGTTGTGGAAACACTGCATGTTGGACTCTATTTTATTATATCTTTTGTACCAAAAGTAATAAAACTATGTTAACCTTTCTTCCAGATTTCAATGTTGTTATTTGATAACTCAATACAACATATATGATAAAAAAGGTTGGAGGTTTGCCATAAGAGCCGTAGGGTTGAGACAATTATATAGTTTGGTTTCGTTTGGTTTTGTTTTACGGCATATCAACCTCGGTGGGTCATTTAATGCCAATAAAGTTTTGAAATAAATCAATTCTTAATGGATAATACAATTTTTTTATGAATACATTTTTCTATTTAACCCATAGATGGGACCCTAATAGGTACTACCACTCCGGGTCAGAGTGGACCAGGGAGCAATGGTGATGAAGGGGTGCTCCACATTCCCCAAACCTCCAAAACTAGAACCTCACCAACAGATAGAGTTTAACATCATTCCCAGGACATGTAGACCCTTAGTCACCGCCTTCTAGCATCCATATGATAAAAAGGGGTTGCGGCTTGCCATAAGGAGACAATTATATAGGTGGTAGTGCTTGACGTAACCAACCGATTAATCGGAAGGTGACTCTCTGACCACCCATCAAGCCTAAGTATGTCATAGCCTGCTCATCCACCAGGATTCCATCTATAAACATCACAAGTCACCATCCACAGCCAACAGGTGGCCCCATTGGGAGAGGGGGTCTTGCTGTCATTACTCCCAAGTCTACTCTGACCTGGAGTGGTCCATCAATCAAAACTAAGCTTGATAGCCATCAAAGGGGGCCTTTAAGTAAGTGGGCTATAAAAGCATTTTTTGCTATGAAAATTGTTAAGTTTTTAAGGACCATAATTGGCCAGTTGATTCTAGGTAGAGTCCTCCGATTTGGTTCCTTTGGTAATCCTCTAGAGATTCCTAGGTTCCTTCGTCGAATGTTGCGAGTAGACTGAGAAAGAATCAGCACTTAAGTAATATATCAGCCACGTAGTATGGCCAGCGATTGGCTAAGGAATAGACCACATGATCTCGCCTGGTCTATAAGTATAAGCGGGGAACCAGCACACACCTTATATAAACAAAATATCCAACACACACCCTTTTTTGTATATGAGGTGGGCTGTTCCATTACAAAATATTACATCACATTAATTTTTTATATTTTATCTTTTTATTGCTAATCTTATTTTTATTAATATTTTTATTTTGTTATTCTTAATTTTATTATTATTACTAATATTATCATTATTGTTATTTCGTTATTCTTAATACTTTTGTTATTATTAGTATTGTCCTCTTTTTCTTTTTTTCTTTATTTTTATGTTAATTAATCATCATCATCATGTCGCGCTTTCAGCGCGGATATCCATGACAATCTCTCTCCATCTGTCCCTATTGCTCATCATTCTCGGGAGGTCCTCTATGCAGCATCCTGCATCTGCACAGAGCTGATCAACGTACGTTTTTGCTGGTCGGCCCACACTAGCTTGTCCATGTGCTGGCTTCCACAGGAGGACGTCACTTATGAGTTCATCCTTGCTTCTTCCAGCAGTGTCCCGCGTGTCTTGTCCGTCTTACTCGGATGGTTTGGGTGATATGTGGTAGGTGGCTGTACAGCTGTTTTCTCGTAGGGTGCTGTTTCCACGTCTTGTTCATGATCACCCGCAGCATTCTTGTGCAGCTCCCATCTAGTTTATTCTCTAGTCACTTAGTTAGGGTCCAGGTAGTGCAGCCATACAGCAGTACTGACACAACAACGGCCTGGAAGAACTGTCTCTTTAACTTGTCTGTGAGATTGGATCTCCATATGATCGATAATTTATTTATAGCGGCCCATGCTTTTCCTATGCATGCATTAACGTCGTTTTCTGTGGAGGAGATGTTACTCCCTAAGTATCTAAATTGTTCTACAGAGTTTAGGAGTTTGCCATCGATGGTGGAGATGTCGCTTTTGTTTTTGAAAGACATGAACTCAGTTTTATCAGAGTTCGCGTACAGGCCGACATTTCGTGCTGCCTTTTCTAGGCTGTGTAGTAAGAAATACAATACAATACAAGTTAGTGGCTTAGTAGTTTTAACAGCTGAAAAATATCCTCCTGGTATTTTATAATCTAAATTCAAAAATGTTGTGAAAGTCAAGACCAATCTCTTCTGCTTTTATTTATAATCTGATCGACTATTATGCAATGTTGGCTGATAATCAAGTCATGTTGAAAGCACCAGTTCTGTTAGATTGCCAAAATTAAGCAGCAATGAACCTGCTCAATACTAAGATGGGTGACCACTTAGTTATAACAAGTACTGTAAACAATGTGTTCTAGACTCAGTAAAAGCTTAATAAATAAAAACTTGTCTTTTCTAATGGTTACATAGCTCAGTCGGTAGAGCGTTGGGCCAGAAACCACATGGTTCCTAGTTCGATACCGGTCCTTGCCAACTCAGCGTATGAGTAGCACAGGGATCTGTGTGGTAAAGTAAGGAGCTGATGGAAGGTGTGGCGCTCCACCTCAGATGCTAAAAACAATCTCCTTGGTCTAGCGCTATTGAAAAGGGGATAGACTCCCTCGCCGACTTGCTGATACCGACTTTAGGCCACCCTGTCAACTTTACATATGTATATGAGGAAAGAGGATTGGAATGAATCCGACAGAATGAGGTAGAAATATGAAGAATAAACAGAACAAAACTCAGACAAAAATGTGTAGTATATTTTGCTGGAGTACTGAACTCGGCTTCGTCAGCATTTTATTGAATTACCAGGATTATACAAGTGTTTTATAGAAGGGAAGTGGGTGGGTGGGTAAGATTTGTGGTGAAGAGAAGATTTGAGAATACGCATACACACACACACACATATATATATATATATGTTGAAAAGAGAAATAAAGGAAAGAAAGTATTGAATGGATAAAATAGGATTATTCTAATTAATTTAACTTACACGTGTTTCGGTCAGGAGTTTATCCATGTGTACATTATTCTATCTATTATTATTTTGAACATCAAAAAATTACTCAAATGCTCACTAGCAGAGTAGGATAAAATCTAAAAGAAATTAAAATCTCACTTCTTTTTTTAAAGTTTCATGTATCAATAAGGGTACCACTATTGAAGTCAGTTAGTCTACTGTTGGTTTGAATAACAGCAGCTAATTAAGTACCACTTAAGCAGTGTCCAAGACAGTTGGTATATATATAAATCAAGAATGATCCATTCATGAATTTGGGTGATTTGGGTGATTCCATTCTTAAGGGTTGCTTGACTGCTTGATTTGAATGACATTGTGGAGTCTTATAAATACCTTGTCATTCTGCAGTAGAATTTGTGACTATTCGGGTTTGTATTTAAGTTACAACCGTTTGTTGCCTTGTCTTCCCAGTTCGACGGTAATTGGAACTTTAATTATTCTTCAGTACAACTATCAGATGAAACTTATAATACAATATGCAATTAGGATCAAGACAAGAAATAATGTTTTGATGGATTTATAAAAAATTAAAAAAATAAAAACTTCATAAAGTTTTATTTCAACCTGTATCCAAAATGCTACCAAAAAATTCAGTCCATTTAAACATTTTTTTAAAATTCCAAATTTTAATTTACATTGTATTTTGCCAAGTATATATTTACCCGAATCCAACCGCTACAGGCAGGATGTGATACATGGTCAATTTTTTTTAAAGCGGGTTTGAATTCAGGATTATTTCCTTCTAGATTGGTTGCTAAACAAAGGCTAAAGAACCAGACTGTCCAACTATTCGCAAAGGTATTACTGCAAAGTGAAACACAAACAGCCTTGTTCAAGATTTGAACTCAGGTCGCTGATTCCCATGACGATAATCATTATGCTAAGCATGCTTCTAGCATAACTGGTCAATGTAGGTCCTTGCTGGGCGCCTCATACCTGCATGTCCATATGTTGGCTTCCACAGGAGAACGTCGCTTATGAGCTCGTCCTTGTTTCTCCAGCAGAGATGGAGGGCAAGTGACCGTACAGCTGCCTCCTCATGGGGTGCTGCTTCCCCGACTTGTTCAATACTGCACACAGCATTCTTGTGCAGCTTCCATCTAGCTTATTCTCAAGATGTTTCATTAGGGTCCAAGTGGTGCAGCCATATAGCAGCACTGATACAACCACAGCCCGGAAGAACTGTCGCTTCAGCTTGTCAGGGAGATCGGACCTCCATATGACTGATAATTTGTTTGTGGCCGACCATGCCTTTGCTATTCATGTATTAATATCGCTCTCTGTGGATGAGATATTACTACCTAGGTACGTGAATTGTTCTACTGGCTTGAGAGGCGTGCTTGAGTGTGGAGATGTTTCCTTTCTTTTTGAAACTCATGAACTCCGTTTTACTGGAGTTCACATTCTATTTATAGGACATTTAAAATATGTAATACAGCAGTATTTGAATATGTTCCATAAATGGATGATGCCAAAATGGAACTCCGTTTACTGGAGTGGACATCAGTATTTGAATATGTTCCATAAATGGGATGATGCCACTTATTGGGTTAAGAGCCTGTCAGGCAAGTCAGCTGTAAGATTTGCACAGATAGTAAATTAAATGCTCAAGTTTGGCATATAAAATATAAAACTTCAATAGAAGAACATCATGTTGTTGGTGTTATTTATTTGTGCGTGTCTATCAGTCAAGATGGAGTTCTCAGACTAATCAGCTTATCTAGGAGAAGGCAAAGGTTTTTAAAATGACATGCAGTTGGTTTAAAAGTTAAAACATATTAGTCCAAAAACTAGAAAATGAAATCCGTAGAAAATGATTAAAAATCAAATTTTTTTTTTTTTTTAAATTCTCTAAGGTCTTCTCTAGCAGAAAAATACACACTAGCAGAAGACCTTTGTTAGAACTGCATCAGGAAAAATAGTCCATTGTAATAAGGCCCTAAGAGCCACCTTACCAGAACTACTTATATTGTATTAATGCGAGGTATTTATTCTATGTTATGACGATTTTGGGTAATCTGACGTAAGCAGTGACGTAGTTTTTGTTACAGACAAAAACCGGAAGCGAATCTCCATTATTAATAGATATGAGCAAGTGAAGACGGCAGTATATATTTAGAAAGAGTCAGAAACAATATGGAAGGAGAAGATGAAGGAATAAGGTTTTGTTTCATTTAGTGTATCTAACAGCATACAATTCCTTATGGGTAATTCTATGTCAAATCCTCCAGGCCATGTCACCCATCCCCTTCAATTTTTCTGAAATTTTGTCCAAGTGTGGATTATGATAAAGTTAGCCAATCTCCAAAATTTGAGCTTCCAATTCCAGAAATAGGCAGAGTTATGTCGATTTTTAGCTCTCCAAATTTAAGGGGGGAGGGCACAAAAAATGGTGACTTTTTCTAACCTATTTTTGTCTGTAAAATGAGTTCTAAAGCTTCCCTACTCCTAAAATTTGGTTTATAAAAGCATTTTTCCCCAAGGAATCCAAAAATGCTATCAAAAGTCTTAAAGTTAACAAATTTTAAGTTATTGATGATTTTTGATTTTTTCATAGCAAGATCAATATCCTGATGTGGCACTGTGTCTACGAGAACAATGTTTTCTATTATTATTTCACATATATTGAACATTATTTGTACCAAAATGATAGTTTGATATTTGCTCAGAACCGAAGCTACAACATTTTGCACTTCAATTTTTCTGAAATTTTGTCCAGGTGTGGACTATCTTAAAGTCAGACAATCCCCAAAATATGAGTTTCCAATTCAAAAAATTGGCAGAGATATGTTGATTTTAGAATTAACATATCTCTGCCAATTTTTGGGGTGGGAAGTCGCAAAAAATGGCAACTTTTTGTCATTTATTTTTATCTGTAAAATGAGTTCTAGAGCTTCCCTACTGCTAAAAAGTGGTTTATAAACGCATTTTAGCCCAAGAAATCTAAAAATGCTAACCACAAAATTAATGATTTCTGATTTACAAAATTGTAACTGATGTTGTAAGCGCTTCGGTTCTGAGTAAATATCAAGCGATCTTTTTGGTACAAAAATTTTTTGATAAAAAGAACAATACGTGATTATCATGTGTTATCACTTATGGAGTTGCAATGGGCATAACAGCTGTCAGTGAAGAAGATGGAATTGGTAAACCAAGTTCAAGAACCAACTGAAACTGTTGTTTATTTTATATTAATGCCCTTGGGGAAAAGTCTTGTACCGATCTCTTCTCTTCCCTTAGCAATGGGTAAAATAGTAGGTCAGACTTGACTCTCTAGTATTACTGGGAAAATATAGGAAGAGAAAAAACTCTGAATTCAAAACAGGGTGGGTGAAAAAATAAATAAAAAGAAAGAATATATTTCCTATAGAAACCAAAACACTCTCACTGATCCAGTGATGCTGCTACTGCCTTGTACACCATAAGGAATTTACAGAATATAGCTAGTATATGTTATTACTAAAAAAATTTAGTATGTGTTATTACTAAAAAAAATTAGTATGTGTTATTACTAAAAAAGAATTTAGTATATGTTATTACTAAAAAAATTTAGTATGTGTTATTACTAAAAAAAATTTAGTATGTTTTATTACTAAAAAAAATTAGTATGTGTTATTACTAAAAAAATTTAGTATGTTTTATTACTAAAAAAATTTAGTATGTGTTATTACTAAAAAATATTTAGTATATGTTATTCCTAAAAAAATTAGTTTGTTATTACTAAAAAAATTTAGTATATATTATTACTAAAAAAAATTTAGTATATGTTATTACTAAAAAAATTTAGTATATGTTATTACTAAAAAAAAAATTAGTATATGTTATTACTAAAAAAAATTAGTATATATTATTACTAAAAAAAGTATATATTATTACTAAAAAAAATTTAGTATATATTATTACTAAAAAAATTTAGTATATATTACTAAAAAATTTAGTATATATTATTACTAAAAAAAATAGTATATATTATTACTAAAAAAAAATTAGTATATGTATATGTATTACTAAAAAAAACTAAAAAAATCTAAGTATATATTATTACTAAAAAAAGTATATGTTACTAAAAAATTTAGTATATGTTATTACTAAAAAAAGCTGCACTTGTTTTTCTCATTTCTGGTTGTTTGGTTTGGTTATTTAATAACACTAGTAACAGAAAAAACTCTCCAGGCGTCGTAAAAATTAATTTTTGAAACACATTGCCTGAGAGGGTGGGAGTTAAAAATTCAATGTCAGAGGGTTTGTATCATAAGTAAGCAAAATCCCCATATTTATTAAAGGAGTAAAAAAAAAAATAAAACAATTTGAAATGAAAACTGAGCCCCGTCCCTCTCAAATAAAATGTTGCATGCATGTAATAATCAAACAATCATTTTGAATATTTTCCACATCAATTTTACGCAAAATCGTAGGTATTTATTCATTTGTAAACTTGCTTACCCAAATTTTGGGAGTATATAGCATAAGAATATTGTGACGTAGAACTATGACGTAGTTTTTGTTACAGACAGAAATACAGACAATCTCCATTATTAATAGATATCAACTCCTTATGGGATATTTAATGCTGAAATTTGATTCATTTCTAAATGTTTGGCTACAATCATAACTATTTATATTTAGTTTGGTTAATGACATATCAACTCCTTATGGGATATTTAATGCTGAAATTTGATTCATTTGTAAATGTTTGGCTACAATCATAACTATTTATATTTAGTTTGGTTAATGACATATCAACTCCTTATGGGTTATTTAATGCTGAAATTTGATTCATTTCTAAATGGGTATGTGTGTAACCCTTTGTAACGCTGGCTCTGTATGACGCAAGTTCTTTCAAAAAGTATAAGCTAAGCAAAAAAAAAAAAAAGAGCACTATATCCTTAATACTAGATACTCTCAGAATTATTTTGATATATAATATGTGATATTTACATGATGGTTTTTACAGATTATAGTTAGTATATGTTATTTACTATCTAAAAAAAAAGCTGAACTTGCTTTTCTTATTTCTGGTTGTTTGGTTTGGTTCTTTAATAACATATCAACTCTGTAACAGAGAACACAAGGTGAGTGGCAGACGTGAAGGCTTGCCGTATTCTCGAAGGAAGTGGGCTAGGCTTTGCCTGGCGTGTAGGACTGACCTAGAATCGAACCCGCGTCCTTCAGAATGCGAAAGGGTGACACATAGGTGCGGGGCACTGGAATCGACATGCCACAGTCCTGTATGTGAGCGCCAGATGCCCGGATGATAGCTGTGAGCATTCCGGCGGCTGGGATTGGGTTGACAGTCCCGTGTGTGGGGCACAGACGCCCGGATGATAGAGGGAAACGGTATATAAGTAGAAGGCAACAACCAGAAGTGGGGTAACAGCAGAAACGAGTGTTGCCACATTAGCTGCAAAGGATTACGACGACGATGAAGAAGTTGGTGTTTTAGCCTGCGAGAAGGCGTTGGACTCGCTTCTTTTTGCCCCACCCCCACAAAAATTTGTTGAGTTAATTATTTATTCTTCCCCCACTATTTTTTCCTACTATAAACTCCTTATGGGATAGTTAATGCGGAAATTTGATTCATTTGTAAATATTTGATCATCATGTGCATCTATTTGCCTGCAGCTTTGCTGCATAGCCTGTGAATGGTATTTGACTTAATAAATGGGTATGTGTGTAACCCTTTGTAACGCTAGGTCTGTATGACGCAAGTTCTTTCAAAAAGTATAAGCTAAGCAAAAAAAAAAAAAAAGAGCACTATATCCTTAATACTAGATAGTCTCAGGATTATTTTGATATATAATATGTGATATTTACATGATGGTTAACCGTCAGGATTTTTTTCTCAAACATTTAGTTTAGGAAAAAAACAAACTTATGATATAGTATTAAAACATTAACAAAACACATTATTACACGCCGGACGGAGAGGCTTTGTTTAAAAAAAAAAAATTATGTAAATAGGTATTCTATTTCTTGTATGTAATACAACATATCAAGTATTTAAAAAGGTATTTGTAAGTTCAAAGTGATGTTATTTATTTAAATTAATACTATATATGTGTATACATGCAGTATTAAGATGAAAATGTTGAATCATCTTGTGGTAAACTTTTTTTTTTTTTAAATGTTGATATCTGTACCTCTTATTCTCTGAATAATAGGTTATAGCAAGAGATACATACCATTTGAGTGCAGAATCAGGAAGAACATATAATTTTACATAAGAATGCAAAGTTTGATCAATATTGCTCCAAAAATAAAGAAATGGTGAAGAAATTACTGAATTTCTTGTTTTGAATTGGTCCGTTATTTGACATTTTTTTAAACAAAATCATGTTCACTTTTGTACCCCCAATTTCGGGGCTTTAAATTCTCAGAATTTTTGAACCACTGAGGATATTTGCATAATTCGATCAGTTTTGAACTCCATTTACACAGTTCTATTTAACTAATATGATTAAAGAACAACAACCTCAAATAAAAAAAAATAAAAAATGTTACATTGATCCACCCTATGTAAGTGTACATATAATGCAATGTATATATTTCTTTACTAAAATGAAAACAGATATTTTCATGTATTATGATGCAATGATAGAAATAGTGATCAGAAATGATAATTATTATGACTAGAATAATTGTGTTATATTAAGAATGGTGAGAATTATATAAGGTGGAAATTCCAAGTTAATCGGCAGTTGATTCTATAAAAATTAAATATCTTTTGTACAATCATGAACTCCATTTACACAGATCTATATAACTAATGTGATTAAACAACAATAACCTCAAATAAAAAAAATCAACTGGGAATGCTACTCATATCTATTAATAATGGAGATTCTGTAACAAAAATAACGTCACTGCTTACGTCACATTACCCAAAATCGTCATAACATAGAATAAATACACTCAAAATTTGAACATGCAACATTAGACAGTCCTCATTGTTTTTTAAAACAAGTTTTAATAAATACATGACTGGTATTATATATCTATATATAGTTTGTTTTATTTTAATACATATTTAAAGTTTACATTTCAAATTGTTTTATTTTTTAATCCTTTAATGAATTTGATGATTTTACTTACTTAGAGTACAAACTCGCTGACATTGAATTTTTTACTCCCATCCCTCAGGCAATATGTTTCAAAAATCTATTTTTACATCGCCCGGAGGGCGTTTTTTATTTTGTACTAGTTATATTAAATTATAAATGCTAATGAAACAAAATAGGAATGCAAATGAAATATTTGAAACAAAGGGGGGTATAATCGCATAATAGAACAACTGAAACTTACTCTTCCATCACTGCCGTCTTTCCTTGCTAAATTTTCCTAATTTAACTATTTAGTTAAAATAGGAAGTAAAGAATAGAATGACAATTATTTCTTCTTGTTAACGGATTTCTTTTAAGATTTATCCCCGAGATTTTTGCTCATATTCATTAAGATGAAACCAAACAATTAGAAATCAATAATACCAAGCAATCAATTTTTTCCTATCAATGTGCAAATTAGCCTTCCAGTTCACACTGTCAAACCGCTATGTTGTTGTATATACATAAATACAATTGCATGTTATTAGTATGTAGATATGGTCAACAGTATCAATAATGTAAAACAATAATTGAGGTTTAAATAAAAAGCATGAAGAATGTGACTTGAGTAGTAATATAGTTTAAGTTACAGACAAACACACAATCTCCATTATAATGATTAGTACAAAATAAAAAACGCCTTCCGGGCAATGTAAAAATACATTTTTGAAACATATTGCCTGAGGGATGGGAGTAAAAAATTCAATGTCAGCAAGTTTGTACCCTAAGTAAGTAAAATCATCAAATTCATTAACGGATTAAAAAAATAAAACAATTTGAAATGTAAACTTTAAATATGTATTAAAATAAAACAAACTATATATAGATATATAATACCAGTCATGTATTTATTAAAACTTATTTTAAAAAACAATGAGGACTGTCTAATGTTGCATGTTCAAATTTTCAGTGTATTTATTCTGTTATGAAGATTTTGAGTAATGTGACGTAAGCAGTGACGTAGTTTTTGTTACAGACAAAAACCGGAAGCGAATCTCCATTATTAATAGATAATGGTCAAGAAATTTATACCTAACTAATTATGTTTTTTTTTCTGTGGAGGAATACTTGATACATTCTTAAACATTATCCTTGTTAAGAATTTTAGTATATAAGGTGTGTGCTAGATCCTCACTCTTACTTATAGACTAGGCGAGATCATGTGATCTATTCCTTGGCCAATCACTGGCAATACTCTGAGGCTGATACAATATTTAACCACCCTACTGGTCATAATTACTACAGCGTTCATTGACAACGGAAATAGGATTAAATCACTGGACCTTTACCAATACGCAGGATAGGACTTATACGATCACCAAAGGATTCCATAACATAGGATTTTCTTCAAGCCCTTTTCAACTGGCCAAGGATGGCACTTAAAAACTTTAAAATCCTTCGCATTCTTAGTGGTCACTGAAATTGGAAGTGAGCAAGCATAAATCCTCACCATATATTTACATACATTAAATCTACTAGCAACAGAAAACACCCTCCGGGTGTTGTAAAAATTAATTTTTGAAAAACATTGCCTGAGAGGGTGGGAGTTAAAAATTCATTGTCAGAGGGTTTGTATCATAAGTAAGACAAAATCCTCATATTTATTAAAGGAGCAAAAAAAAAAAAAACAATTTGAAATGAAAACTGAGCCCCGTCCCTCTCAAATAAAATGTTGCGTGCATGTAATAATCAAACAATTATTTTGAATATTTTCCACATCAATTTTCCACATAATCATAGATATTTATTTATTTGTAAACTCTTTAGTTAACTTCTTGAGTAAAAAAACAATTTTTAAAATTGCTTACTCAAATTTTGGGTGTATATAGCATAAGAATATTGTGACGTAATCTGTGACATAGAGCTATGACGTAGTTTTTGTTACAGACAGAAATACAGACAATCTCCATTATTAATAGAGATAATGGTCAAGAATTTTTTTCCATGGAGGAATACTTGATACATTCTTTAACATTATCCTTATGTTGCAAAATTTAATTTTCTCTACCCTATTGCCCTTATGGCAATCCCTAACCCTTTTTATCATATGGGTGCTAGAAGGCGGTGACTGAGGGTCTACATGTCCTGGGAATGACGTTAAACTCTATCTGATGGTGAGATTCCAGTTTTGGAGGTTTGGGGAATGTGGAGCACCCCTTCATCACCATTGCTCCCTGGTCCACTCTGACCCGGAGTGGTAGTACCTGTTAGGGTCCCATCTATGGGTTAAATAGAAAACATGAGTTTATAAACGAAATCGTATTATCCATTAAAAATGAAATTATTTCAAAACTTTGTCGGCATTAAACATTTTTGAATACCAAATTACCAATAGAAGTATTCGTCATAAAATAACCCAAGGGGTTGACATGCCGTAAAAATCCAACCAACCAATCATTTTCTCTAATTCATGTTTATCCATACATTTGATTAAATACAGGACAGTTTGTGTAAATAGAATTTCTTTCATTATGTAATTGTTCCATAACTACGCACGAGCAAAATCATTTTCAGCGCAAACAACTTTATAAGATTGAGGAAGAAATTGTTTTCTGCAAGTCAGCCTATTTTCACAACAATCTGTTCTCAAATAACGGTACGATGAGCTTTTGAATGTACAGACCCATTTTAAGCTGTTTTTTACCAAATCCTTATGGGAACAGAGGGGTTTGGGCCTAGAATTGCTTCTGGGAAGTTAAGAGTTAAATATGCTTACTGATGGTGTTGCATGATACAAAATCCTTTGCATGGTCTTTGACCTGAGACTGCTTCAAAATATATGCTGTCTACATCACGTAAAAGATCATGACTTAGATTGCAGTTTGTCATAATATCAATAAAATGATTTCTTCGTACTCATGGTGAGTTGGTAACTGTTGTTCTATCAGAGTGATACATAACTACTGAATATATCTATGTATATATCTATGTATACTAAAGCTGGGCAAATTAATATTTGTCTCCTAAAGGCTTTTTTACTGTTTAGTTTAATGACATGAAAATTATACTAAATTATTCCTTACTTTTACGATTGAATTATGCTTGAAAAAAATTATGTTTTAATTGTTTCTAATTAGTTGTAATTTGCAATTAAATCAAAAACTGACCCATCTCTTACTGTAAAACATTCACTTACAACAATTATTTGTGTCTGTGTGTGTGTGTGTGTGTGTGTGTGTGTATATATCTATATATCTATATATATATATATATATATATATATATTATATTATTATCATTATCATTATACTAAAGCTGAGCAAATCAATATTTGTCTCCTAAAGGCTTTTTTACTGTTTAGTTTAATAACATGAAAATTATACTAAATTATTCCTTACTTTTAGGATTGAGGTATGTTTGAAAAAAAATTTAATTGTTTCTAATTAGTTGTAATTTACAATTAAGTCAAAAAATGACCCGTCTCACTTCACATTCTGCCTATCACTTTCTCCCTCTCTCTATGTATATCTTGATTACCTCCTTATTATATATATTCTCATTGAGAGTAGAGAGTGAGAGAGATTGGAGTGTGTGAAACGTATTTGTATGTCAAATTTCATATGCAGTGAGCCAGTAGCTTCAACATCTTGGCTCTCAATAAATTTAAATTAGGTCAAATGTTCCCTTTCTTAGAAATCTTACAAAATGATTTTAAAGTTTGTTTTTTGGGGTTTTTTTTTAAATTCTCCGACTATATTTATTTATCTTGTTTTTAAAAAATTTAATTTGCAATTTCACTTTTCCTGAATTCCAATTATCTACCTAGAGCTCAATGGAGACTGCTTCAAAATATATGCTGTCTACATCACGTAAAAGATCATGACTTAGATTGCAGTTTGTCATAATATCAATAAAATGATTTCTTAGTACTCATGGTGAGTTGCTAACTGTTGTTCTATCAGAGTAATACATAACTACTGAATATATCTATGTATATATCATTATACTAAAGCTGAGTAAATCAATATTTGTCTCCTAAAGGCTTTTTTACTGTTTAGTTTAATAACATGAAAATTATACTAAATTATTCCTTACTTTTAGGATTGAGGTATGTTTGAAAAAAAAATTTAATTGTTTCTAATTAGTTGTAATTTGCAATTAAGTCAAAAAATGACCCATCTCACTTCACATTCTGCCTATCACTTTTAAACATTCAACTTAGATCAGTGATTTTCAACGTGGTCCAGCTGGACCATCTGTGGTCCACAGAACATTTCTAGTGGTCCACAGAGAGTTCGAAGCCACAAAAATGTTTTAGCCATTTCACAAAAATGACTGAATAACTCCATCAAAATCAATTATGATATCTTGTGTCAGAAACACCAAGATCAAGGTAGTCACTAGCTGAATGGACTGAAATAAATTTTAAAGGTTAAATAGACTATTTTGTCTTTTCATTTAAGTATTTTAGTGTGAAAATGGAACAGATTAAAAGTAAAAGTAGGATTGGTCCATGGGAATTTTTTGAATAAAAAATGGTCCATAAGCCGAAAAAGGTTGAGAAGCACTGACTTAGATGACTGAAACAAATAGATTTCAGACATCATGCTGTATACACACCCACCAACACCTTTTTATTTTAAAACTTTCAATGCTAAAATATGAAATAGATTTCCTAAGTGTCATATCTATCATATTTTCTTTTTTTCCATTTACTTTGTAAACAAATAGATTTCCCATTTATTTTCTTAAATTAAATGTTTTTATCATATTTTTGTTCAATCTTTTCCTCTTACAATTGTATAAATGTTGCTAAAATTCAATTTTATTAAAATCTAAAAGTCTTTTTCAACTGTGTTTTCTTAGATATGGTTGCTCAGTACAACAAACAGTTTCGGTTTTGTTAACTATTTCAGTGCAGTTTTATGTTCCTAACCGTTAGGTATGATATAACCCCAGACGGGTTGATATGCCGGTAAAAATCAATAAACAAACTAAGAATTCAGCAGATAAATAGCACCAGCTAATTAGGATTTGCATTTTTTTTATTTCATCTTGGACGATTTAGATTGTCTCATTTCTAACCAGAGGGTATTGCAAGAAGATAACGATTGTACAATTAAGGAACACGAGTATTAATATTGTTTGATTTGTATTATCTGCATTATTCGGACTATTGTCCTCATCTACATTGTGTTCTGTACAACGTTTCTGTCAATATGCCCTCCGGCCTTCTTCAGGTATTTCTTCTCGGACTTGGGAATCTTCATTTTGAACTCGAGAACTTTCTTGTCATAATCGGGAGCCATCACGGAATGTTGAACCTAACCCTTTATTCAGTCCACGGGGGTATCCTGTTCTCATTCTGCTAACCATAGCTGAGGTAGGAGCTGTGTTAATTATTTAATTAGTCCGAATATCGCAGATAATACTAATCATCAAGCCTCATCTCAAACATTCAGAGAAATACTGAAAAAAAAAAATGTTTTTTTTCAGTTAAACCACCCATCTCTAGGATCAGCACTTTTGCTTCTTTATAGATTTATGATTGTGGCATCAGTTCTGTTGGTGAGAACGCAGGGGCATCAGTTGACTGAAATCATTACAAATCAAATGAGGAAACAGTTGAAGTGAGGAAGAACAGAAAACATTAGAGGAATGTAAAAGTATAAAAAGAAATTGTGAGACAAAAGATGAAAGAGGGAGATTAATTAACGTAATCCACCTAGTTAATTTCTATACTAGTGAAACTAATCGGTGTGACTGATATCATAAGCCACATTGTGTTTTCTATATAAATATAGGATAATTTTTTTAAGTAATGATAATTAAATTTCCTAATACTATCAATATGGCACAATATTTTAATATTAATATGTTCCACCTGCTGTTCATATTGTGAACATATGATTACTATAATATGATAGTAGTACTATTATTATTAGTTCTGTTAATCTTGTTGGCATTAGTTTTATTTCAATATAACATTTTAATTGATAATCTAGACATAAAAAATGCTCGCTCACACACACACACAAAAATAATGCCCACACACACACATACATACATACATAAATAAATGCTCACACACACACACACACACATAAAAATGCTCACACACACATACATAAAATGCTCACACACACACACACACACACACACACACGCTTATACACACACACACATGCTTATACACATACACACACACACATGCTTATATACATACACACACATGCTTATATACACACACACACACACGCTTATATACACACACACACACACGCTTATATACACACACAAAACACACATGCTATACACAACACACACACACAATACACACACACACACACACATGCTTATACACACACACAAAAAAAAATGCCCACACCCACATACAAAAATGCTCATACACACACACAAAAATGCTCACACACACACAAAAAATGCTCACACCACACACAAAAAATGCTCACACACACACACACACAAAATGCTCACACACACACACACACATACATACACATACAAAAAACGCTCACACACATACATACATACACACACACACACACACACACACACACACACAGTTATTCTTGTCATTAATTACAGTTTCTTTTTAAATATCTCTTATTGATTTTACTTCAAAGCTTTCTATTTATATTAGAATAGTTTTAATACATACTGGCTCGATCTGCTTGTTGGCATTACAAAAAAAAAAGAATCAAATCAAATGAACAGATTTGATTTTACTTTATCAGCCAGAAAAATTGCCCAACTGAATGTACACTTCTGAAGCTTTAAGATCGAATAAAAGAAAATGATGATTATTATAATGATTATATCATCATCATCATCAATTTAAAGGCATTAGATTGAAATCATCCATTATTATTTGCAGTATTGTTCTTCTATCTTTACTTGATTACATCACAGAGAGGTTACCTAGTGCTACTCTATTTAAACAGTTTCTCTTAACTTCAGGGAAAGAAATTCTAAAATAAAATACATTTTGAAGCTGAAGACAAAAACAGATGTTTTTTTTAAAACTCTATATAATTCTACAATCATTATTATTTCTTAAATCTGTTTTAATTATTATTACAAATATTATTATTAGGTCTGGTTAGGTGTATTTGTTTAATGGCATATCAACTCCTTATGTGTTATCTAATACTTAAATTTGATTTGTAAATATTTGATCATAATTCTACAACCATCGTTATTAATTCTACAATCATCATTATGAATTCTACAACCATCGTTATAATTCTACAATCATCATTATTAATTCACAATCATCATTATTCAGTTTTAATTATTATTACAATCATTATTATTAATTCTACAATCATCATTATTTAATTTCTTAAATTTGTTTTAATTATTATTACAATCATTATTATTAATTCTACAATCATCATTATTCTTAAATTCGTTTTAATTATTATTACAATCATTATTATTAATTCTACAATCATCATTATTAATTCTACAATCATCATTATTTCTTAAATTTGTTTTAATTATTATTACAATCATCATTATTAATTCTACAATCATCATTATTTCTTAAATTTGTTTTAATTATTATTACAATCATCATTATTAACTCTACAATCATCATTATTAATTCTACAATCATCATTATTAATTCTACAATCATTATTATTTCTTAAATTTGTCTTAATTATTAATACAAACATTATTATTAGGTTTGGTTAGGTGTATTTGTTTAATGGCATATCAACTCCTTATGTGTTATCTAATACTGAAATTTGATTTGTAAATATTTGATCATAATTCTACTATCATTAGTATTATTTCTTAAATTTGTTATAATTATTATTAGAACTATATTAACTCAACCCCTATATCTGATGTGCCATGTGTCCGAGAAGGTCCCCGAGTTTGACAAGAATGAATTGAAGAGGGCTGGACAGTGCATTGTCCAAAATGTTGTGTTTATAGCAATAAAAAGGAGGACAACAGTCCCAAAAAATCCAAATAATACAAATTATCAAGCCTCATCTGAAAAATTCAGAAAATTTGTAACTTTAGCAGGTTTACTATTAATATAGAAAATAAAAATTGTAAAGTAAAAAGACTTGTTTACTAAAGCAAGTTTCTTTTTTCTTTCTTAAACTTTCTTTTAAAACTTTTTTGGTTTATTTGTTTAACAGTATATCAACACCTTTATGGGTCATTTAATGCCAAATTTGATTCATTTGTAAATGTTTGTAATAATAACTATATTTTCAACGTTCCATTGCATTCATTTTTTAATTTAACTTTTTGGTCTATTTATTTACACACAGTTAAAGATCAACTATTCCTATCTAATAGTAATACTTTTCAAGCTGTTACATAATCATTAAAAACCTAATGATTATGACAATAGTGTAGAAATCATTATGGCGATCAGTACAGCTGATGGCCTTGAGAGTGAGTGACAGCGTTTGACCTCAATCTCACCTTGCGTTCTGGGGAGAACCGTGAGAAACGGAACCCCGATAGAAAGCCCCTTCCGGTTTAAGGGGTAAGCAACTCAGACAGTTAGAGTTAGAAACCGAGCTAGCAAGATGTAAGGATCGACGTGCATTGTCTGGTTGGGGATTATGAATAAAGTAACATCAAAAGTAAATCGAAGTCTTGTGGTTATTACTAAAAGCTAACAATGACACAGGGCTTCTGATAAGGAATGATCCCCAACAGAGACCAGACACGGAATCCTCAATAGAAGACCAGACGAGACCTGTAGAAGATATACCAGACCAAGATAGATGATAGACGATCAGAAGAAAGCCGGCCGGAAGAATAGACCAGAGTAAGAAGTAAGAGAAGTATATAACATATAGATATTTAGTGCCGGTAAAGAAGGGTATACAACATAAGCAATAAACATTTATCTGGTTTCAAGTAACTAATAATAATCCTTAATAAATAATAATAGCTTCAAGTAATTATTCTTAATACAAATATCTTAATACAAATAAACATTTATCTGGTTTCAAGTAACTAATAATAATCCTTAATAAATAATAATAGCTTCAAGTAATTATTCTTAATACAAATATCTTAATACAAATAAACATTTATCTGGTTTCAAGTAACTAATAATAATCCTTAATAAATAATAATAGCTTCAAGTAATTATTCTTAATACAAATAATTTGCACACGGTTATTTGTTTGTTTGGTTGGTTGGTTTTTACAGCATGTCAACCCCTTGGGTTATTTTATGCCAAATACTTCTATTGGTAATTTGGTATTCAAAAATGTTTAATGCCCACAAAGTTTTGAAATAATTTCATTTTTAATGGATAATACAATTTCATTTATAAACTCATGTTTTCTATTTAACCCATAGATGGGACCCTAACAGGTACTACCACTCCGGGTCAGAGTGGACCAGGGAGCAATGGTGATGAAGGGGTGCTCCACATTCCCCAAACCTCCAGAACTGGAACCTCACCATCAGATAGAGTTTAACCTCATTCCCAGGACATGTAGACCCTCAGTCACCGCCTTCTAGCACCCATATGATAAAAAGGGGTTGGGGCTTGCCCTAAGGGCAATAGGGTTGGGAAAATCATATAGGTGCTAGGGCTTGACGTGACCAGCCGATTGATCAGAGGGGGCCTCTCCGACCGCCCGTCTAGCCCAAGATAGGGCCAAAGTGGAGTATTGCAAGTCATGAACTGCTCATCCACCTGGGTTCTATCCTTAAGCATCACGGGTCGCCACCCACGGCCAACAGGTGGCCCCATTGGGGGAGTCTTACCCCTCTGCAGAGGTGCTGTCGGTGCATTCTAACGCCCCACCGACAGGACGGTAATCATTCTGTTTCATGAACAAAGGATTGTATTGTATTGTAAGAAAGGTAAATAATACTGTTAATTCCCTAACATTTCTCATTTACTTTGTCAGCTTGTATTATTTGGATTTTTGGACTGTTGTCCTCATCTTTGTTATATACACAATGTTTCGGCTGATGTGCCCTCCGGTTTTCTTCAGGTGTTTCTTGTCTAACTTGGGAGCCTTCACAGAACTTCGAACTGAAACCTTTATTTAATCCACTGAGATAGAATGTTCTCATTCCCCTAACCATGACTGGGTACAAGTGTTAAGCTATGTTAAATCTTTATAATAGAGATTGTGTGTTTTTCTGTCTGTAACCGAAACTATATTACTACTCAAGTCACAATTCCCTTAATTATTTACGTCAAAATTCTCCATGATTTCATTGTTTTAAACTTCAGTTATTAATAAAAATTGTTTTCATTATTAATACTGTTGACCATATCTACGTACTAATAACATGCAATTGTATTATATATACAACAAAATAGCGGTTTACAGTTTGAACGAGAAGGCTAATTTGCATATTGATATTTAAAATTTTTTTAATAAATATGTGCTTAGTATTATTGATTTCTAATTGTTTGGTTTTATCTTAAGAAATATAAACAAAAATCTCGTGGATAATCTTAAAAGAAAAATTTATTTACAAGAAGAAATAACTGTAATATTATCCTTTACTTCCTATTTTAACTAAATAGTTAAATTAGGAAATTTACCAATAAAAGAGGGGAGTAATGGAAAATGATGGAATAGTTAGTTTCAAAGTTGTTCTATTTTTCGATTATACCCCCTCCGTTGCAGATCTTTTTATCTGCGTTCTTAGTCAGTTTCATTAGCCTTTCTAATTTAATATGATATTTTATTATATCAAAACTTAAATACTTGCACCCGGAGGGTGCATATATTTGCTAGTATTCTATGATATAATAATATCATTGGGGGAGTCTTACCCCTCTGCAGAGGTGCAGTCAGTGCATTCTAACGCCCCAGCCGACAGGGCGGTATATTTGATGGCATAATATTTAATATTAGTGTATTATGATGTTGGTTGAGGTATAAATACCAAATGTGATGCAATAAAATTGTTTCGTGATCTTTTAACTTAGATCTAGCTACTTTTAGTTTTTTCCTAAATTTAATTTCACTTTGCCAAAACAATAATTTCAAGAAATTTGAGAAACGTCTACATCATACTCAATGTTTATCTAAATTAGTTTAAATTTCTAAAAGAAAAATGATAGCACATTGACGTTAACATAAAATATCTATAAACATGTCTGTGTTAATATTTATCTCTAGATAAATCAATATCATTGACACAGCCACAGAATTAACTGTTCACAATTTTCCATAAAACAAAAAGGATTGAGGAGGTGGGGGTCTAAATACATATTTCTCCAGTCAATAATTTCCATTGTGACAGGGAAGTTTTCAGAATGTTTAATTACTGTAGCGAAATTGAAAGGCAGAACCCACAGTCTGCTGCCTTTGATGAGCTTACTACGGTTCGTCGTTCAAAGAGACAATGAGTGGTGTGCTGCGTGTGTAGGCAGGACAACGAACGCATACGTAAATTTAGCAACCGTCCCTGGCTGGATAAAATACCGGTGGTAAGCTGGTTGAACAAAAGAAATGAAATGTGACGAGCGAAATGGCCTATCTTAAAGTTCAAGACGAGCACGAACTTGTTTTGCGTGCAGAGTGCCAGAAGTAAAAAAAAAAAAAAAAAAAAAAATAGAAGTGTGAGAGTCATTGGGGGTGCAATTTTATAAGTCAAGAATTTCGTCGCTGGCGAGACGAGATTTGTAACTGTTATAGGTGATACACCCTATAAGACTAATGGAATGCGCCGACAGGTTACTCTAAGTAACAGGGACAATTGTGGTTTGAGAGTAAGCCAATGCGAGTGAGCTCACAATTCTATTTGTCGGGCGTAATTTCCACTTATCTGTATTGTATTTGTCTACTTTCTGTTAATACATTTTCCTACATTTGTTACCCGTCGTTTTGTTCTTATTTGACCCCTTAAAACCTCACAACAGTAACATACGAGATTTGTAACATATGCAAATTTTTGACCAGCCAGAACTGGTGTAAAAGAAGTAATCTCAGCGGACTGCAGGGGAGACAGTCAGACAGAGCGGTCAAGTATATTGTAGCGGAGACTGAAAAAGACAGGACCAGTTGCCAGTTCATCAGAATCCATTTCCTCCACGTTTACAATTACTAATACTGTCACCCACAATATAAGTCCGCCCTGTCGGCTGGGGCGTTAGAATGCACCGACTACACCTCTGCAGAGGGGTAAGACTCCCCCAATGGGGCCACCTGTTGGCCATGGGTGGTGACCCGTGATGCTTAAGGATAGAGCCCAGGTGGATGAGCAGTTCATGACATGCAATACTCAATTTTGCCCTATCTTGGGCTAGACGGGCGGTCGGAGAGGCCCCCTCCGATCAATCGGTGGTCACGGTCAAGCCCTATCTCTCTGGGGTGGTGGGGT
>CM042172.1:57753869-57784877 GCA_023376005.1 Doryteuthis pealeii | reverse complement strand
AGAGAGATGATATTTTTCTCAAACATTTAGCTTTACGCGCAAAACACACACAACTTACGATATAGTATAAAATGTTAACAAACACCTTATTACACGCCGTACGGAGAGGCCCTTTGTTTAAAAAAAAAAAATTATGTAAATAGGTATTCTATTTCTTGTATGTAATACAAAACATATCAAGTATTTAAAAAGGTATTTTGTAAGTTCAAAGTGATGTTATTTATTTTAAATTAATACTATATATGTGTATACATGCAGTATTAAAATGAAAATGTTGAATCATCTTGAGGTAAACTTTTTTTTTTTTAAATATTGATATCTGTACCTCTTATTCTCTGAATAATAGGTTATAGCAAGAGATACATACAATTTGAGTGCAGAATCAGGAAGAACATATAATTTTACATAAGAATGCAAAGTTTGATCAATATTGCTCCAAAAATAAAGAAATGGTGAAGAAATTACTGAATTTCTTGTTTTGAATTGGTCCGTGATTTGACATTTTTTTTAAAGAAAATCATGTTCACTTTTGTACCCCCAAATTCGGGGCTTTAAATTCTCAGAATTTTTGAACCACTGAGGATATTTGCATAATTCGATCAGTTTTGAACTCCATTTACACAGCTCTATTTAACTAATATGATTAAATAACAACAACCTCAAATAAAATAAAAATCAACTGGAAATGTTACATTGATCCACCCTATGTAAGTGTACATATGATGCAATGTATATATTTCTTTACTAAAATGAAAACAGATATTTTCATGTATTATGATGCAATGATAGAAATAGTGATCAGAAATGATAATTATTATGACTAGAATAATTGTGTTATATTAAGAATGGTGAGAATTATATAAGGTGGAAATTACAAGTTAATAGGCAGTTGATTCTATAAAAATTAAATATCTTTTGTACAATCATGAACTCCATTTACACAGATCTATATAACTAATGTGATTAAACAACAATAACCTCAAATAAAAAAATCAACTGGGAATGCTACTCATATCTATTAATAATGGAGATTCTGTAACAAAAATAACGTCACTGCTTACGTCACAGTACCCAAAAATCGTCATAACATAGAATAAATACACTCAAAATTTGAACAGGCAACATTAGACAGTACTCATTGTTTTTTAAAACAAATTTTAATAAATACATGACTGGTATTATATATCTATATATAGTTTATTTTATTTTAATACATATTTAAAGTTTACATTTCAAATTGTTTTATTTTTTAATCCTTTAATGAATTTGATGATTTTACTTACTTAGGGTACAAACTCGCTGACATTGAATTTTTTACTCCCATCCCTCAGGCAATATGTTTCAAAAATGTATTTTTTATTTTGTACTAGTTATATTAAATTATAAAGGCTAATGAAGCAAAATATGAATGCAGATGAAATATTTGAAACAGAGGGGGGTATAATCGCATAATAGAACAACTGAAATTTACTCTTCCATCACTCCTGTCTTTCATTGCTAAATTTTCCTAATTTAACTATTTAGTTAAAATAGGAAGTAAAGAATAGAATGACAATTATTTCTTCTTGTTAATGGATTTCTTTTAAGATTTATCCCAGAGATTTTTGCTCATATTCATTAATTGTTGTATAAACTTTAAAATCCTTTGCATTCTTAGTGGTCATTGAAATTGGAAGTGAGCAAGCATAAATCCTCACCATATATTTACATACATTATATATACTAGCAACAGAAAACACCCTCCGGGTGTTGTAAAAATTAATTTTTGAAAGATATTGCCTAAGGGGGTGGGAGTAAAAAATTCAATGTCAGAGGGTTTGTATCATAAGTAAGCAAAATCCTCATATTTATTAAAGGAGTAAAAAAAAAAATAATAAAACAATTTCAAATGAAAACTGAGCCCCTTCCCTCTCAAATAAAATGTTGCGTGCATGTAATAATCAAACAATTATTTTGAATGTTTTCCACATCAATTATACACAAAATCGTAGGTATTTATTTATTTGTAAATAATAATATATATAGTTAACTTCTTGAGTAAAAAACAATTTTTAAAATTGCTTACTCAAATTTTGGGGGTATATAGCATAAGAATATTGTGACGTAATCTGTGACATAGAGCTATGACGTAGTTTTTGTTACAGACAGAAATACAGACAATCTCCATTATTAATAGAGATAATGGTCAAGAAATTTATACCTAACCAAGTATGTTTTGTTTTTTTTCCATGAAGGAATACTTGATACATTCTTTAACATTATCCTTATGTTGCAAAATTTCATTTTCTCTACCCTATTGCCCTTATGGCAATCCCTAACCCTTTTTATCATATGGGTGCTAGAAGGCGGTGACTGAGGGTCTACATGTCCTGGAAATGACGTTAAACTCTATCTGATGGTGAGATTCCAGTTTTGGAGGTTTGGGGAATGTGGAGCACCCCTTCAACACCATTGCTCCCTGGTCCACTCTGACCCGGAGTGGTAGTACCTGTTAGGGTCCCATCTATGGGTTAAATAGAAAACATGAGTTTATAAACAAAATCGTATTATCCATTAAAAATGAAATTATTTCAAAACTTTGTCGGCATTAAACATTTTTGAATACCAAATTACCAATAGGAGTATTCGGCATAAAATAACCCAAGGGGTTGACATGCCGTAAAAATCCAACCAACCAAACCAAACCAACCAATCATTTTCTCTAATTCATGTTTATCCATACATTTGATTAAATACAGGACAGTTAGTGTAAATAGAATTTCTTTCATTATGTAATTGTTCCATAACTACGTGCGTACAAAATCATTTTCAGTGCAAACAACTTTATAACATCGAGGAAGAAATTGTTTTCTGCAAGTCTGTCTATTTTCACAACAATCTGTTCACAAATAACGATACTATGAGCTTTTGAATGTACAGACCCATTTTTAGCTGTTTGTTTACCAAATCCTTATGCGAACAGAGGGGTTTGGGCCTAGAATTGCTTCTGGGAAGTTAAGAGTTAAATATGCTTACTGAAGGTGTTGCATGATACAAAATCCTTCGCATGGTCTTTGACCTGAGACTGCTTCAAAATATATGCTGTCTACATCACGTAAAAGATCATGACTTAGATTGCAGTTTGTCATAATATCAATAAAATGATTTCTTAGTACTCATGGTGAGTTGGTAACTGTTGTTCTATCAGAGTAATACATAACTACTGAATATATCTACGTATATATCATTATACTAAAGCTGGGCAAATCAATATTTGTCTCCTAAAGGCTTTTTTACTGTTTAGTTTAATAACATGAAAATTATACTAAATTATTCCTTAGTTTTACGATTGAATTATGCTTGAAAAAAATTCTGTTTTAATTGTTTCTAATTAGTTGTAATTTGCAATTAAATCAAAAACTGACCCACCTCTTACTGTAAAACATTCACTTACAACAATTATTTGTGTCTGTGTGTGTGTGTATATATATATATATATATATATATATATATATTATATTATTATATTATTATTATTATCATTATCATTATACTAAAGCTGAGCAAATCAATATTTGTCTCCTAAAGGCTTTTTTACTGTTTAGTTTAATAACATGAAAATTATACTAAATTATTCCTTACTTTTAGGATTGAGGTATGTTTGAAAAAAAATTTAATTGTTTCTAATTAGTTGTAATTTACAATTAAGTCAAAAAATGACCCGTCTCACTTCACATTCTGCCTATCACTTTCTCCCTCTCTCTATGTATATCTTGATTACCTCCTTATTATATATATTCTCATTGAGAGTAGAGAGTGAGAGAGATTGAGTGTGTGAAACGTATTTGTATGTCAAATTTCATATGCAGTGAGCCAGTAGCTTCAACATCTTGGCTCTCAATAAATTTAAATTAGGTCAAATGTTCCCTTTCTTAGAAATCTTACAAAATGATTTTAAAGTTTGTTTTTTGGGGGTTTTTTTTAAATTCTCCGACTATATTTATTTATCTTGTTTTTAAAAAATTTAATTTGCAATTTCACTTTTCCTGAATTCCAATTATCTACCTAGAGCTCAATGGAGACTGCTTCAAAATATATGCTGTCCACATCACGTAAAAGATCATGACTTAGATTGCAGTTTGTCATAATATCAATAAAATGATTTCTTAGTACTCATGGTGAGTTGCTAACTGTTGTTCTATCAAAGTAATACATAACTACTGAATATATCTATGTATATATCATTATACTAAAGCTGAGTAAATCAATATTTGTCTCCTAAAGGCTTTTTTTACTGTTTAGTTTAATGACATTAAAATTATACTAAATTATTCCTTACTTTTAGGATTGAGGTATGTTTGAAAAAAAAATTTAATTGTTTCTAATTAGTTGTAATTTGCAATTAAGTCAAAAAATGACCCATCTCACTTCACATTCTGCCTATCACTTTTAAACATTCAACTTAGATCAGTGATTCTCAACGTGGTCCAGCTGGACCATCTGTGGTCCACAGAACATTTCTAGTGGTCCACAGAGAGTTCGAAGCCACAAAAATGTTTTAGCCATTTCACAAAAATGACTGAATAACTCCATCAAAATCAATTATGATATCTTGTGTCAGAAACACCAAGATCAAGGTAGTCACTAGACTGAAATAAATTTTAAATGTTAAATAGACTATTTTGTCTTTTCATTAAGTATTTTAGTGTGAAAATGGAACAGCTTAAAAGTAAAAGTAGGATTGGTCCATGGGAATTTTTTGAATAAAAAATGGTCCATAAGCCGAAAAAGGTTGAGAAGCACTGACTTAGATGACTGAAACAAATAGATTTCAGACATCATGCTGTATACACACCCACCAACACCTTTTTATTTTAAAACTTTCAATGCTAAAATATGAAATAGATTTCCTAAGTGTCATATCTATCATATTTTCTTTTTTTCCATTTACTTTGTAAACAAATAGATTTCCCATTTATTTTCTTAAATTAAATGTTTTTATCATATTTTTGTTCAATCTTTTCCTCTTACAATTGTATACATGTTGCTAAAATTCAATTTTATTAAAATCTAAAAGTCTTTTTCAACTGTGTTTTCTTAGATATGGTTGCTCAGAACAACAAAACAGTTTCGGTTTTGTTAACTATTTCAGTGCAGTTTTATGTCCTAACCGTTAGGTATGATATAACCCCAGACGGGTTGATATGCCGGTAAAAATCAATAAACAAACTAAGAATTCAGCAGATAAATAGCACCAGCTAATTAGGATTTGCATTTTTTTTATTTCATCTTGGACGATTTAGATTGTCTTATTTCTAACCAGAGGGTATTGCAAGAAGATAACGATTGTACAATTAAGGAACACGAGTATTAATATTGTTTGATTTGTATTATCTGCATCATTCGGACTATTGTCCTCATCTACATTGTGTTCTGTACAACGTTTCTGTCGATATGCCCTCCGGCCTTCTTCAGGTATTTCTTCTCGGACTTGGGAACCTTCATTTTGAACTCGAGAACTTTCTTGTCATAATCGGGAGCCATCACGGAATGTTGAACCTAAGCCTTTATCCAGTCCACGGGGGTATCCTGTTCTCATTCTGCTAACCATAGCTGGGGTAGGAGCTGTGTTAATTATTTAATAAGTCCGAATAACGCAGATAATACTAATCATCAAGCCTCATCTCAAACATTCAGAGAAATACTGAAAAAAAAAAATGTTTTTTTTCGGTTAAACCACCCATCTCTAGGATCAGCACTTTTGTTTGTTTATAGATTTATAGATTTATGGCATCAGCTCTGTTGGTGAGAACGCAGGGGCATCAGTTGACTGAAATCATTACAAATCAAATGAGGAAACAGTTGCAGTGAGGAAGAACAGAAAACATTAGAGGAATGTAAAAGTATAAAAAGAAATTGTGAGACAAAAGATGAAAGAGCGAGATTAATTAACGTAATCCACCTAGTTAATTTCTCTACTAGTGAAACTAATCAGTGTGACTGATATCATAAGCCACATTGTATTTTTTATATAAATATAGGATAATTTTCTTAAGTAATGATAATTAAATTTCCTAATATTATCAATATGGCACAATATTTTAATATTAATGTTTCCACCTGCTGTTCATATTGTGAACATATGATTACTATAATATGATGGTAGTATTATTATTATTATTAGTTCTGCTAATCTTTTTGGCATTACTTTTATTTCAATATAACATTTTAATTGATAATCTAGACATAAAAAATGCTCACACATACATACACACACACACAAATGCTTACATACATACACACACACACACACACACACACACACACAATGCTTACACACATACACACACACAAACACACACACTTACACACATACACACACACACAAATGCTTACACACATACACTTACACACATACACACACACAAATGCTTACACACATACACACACACACACACACACAAATGCTTACACACATACACACACACACAAATGCTTACACACATACACACACACACACACACAAATGCTTACACACATACACACACACACACACACACACACACACACACACATACACACACACACACACACACAAATGCTTACATACACACACACACACACACACAAATGCTTACATACACACACACACACACACAATGCTTACATACACACACAACACATGCTTACATACACACACACACACACAATGCTTACATACACACACACACACACACAAATGCTTACATACACACACACACACACACACATGCTTACATACACACACACACACACACACAAATGCTTACATACACACACACACACACACACAAATGCTTACATACACACACACACACATGCTTACATACAACACACTTACATACACACACACACACACACAAATGCTTACATACACACACACACACACAAAATGCTTACACACACACACACAAACACACACACACACAAATGCTTACAACACACACACACAAATGCTTACATACATACACACACACACAAATGCTTACACACACACACACACACACACACACACAAAAAAAATGCTCACACACACCCACACCCACATACAAAAAATGCTCGCACACACACCCACATACAAAAAATGCTCGCACACACACACACACCACATACAAAAAATGCTCGCACACACACACACAACACACACAAAAAAAAAAATGCTCTCTCACACACACACACACAAAAAAAAAAATGCCTCACACACACACACACATACACACACACAAAAATGCTCATACATACACACACAAAAATGCTCACACACACACACACACACACACACACAATGCTCACACACACACACACACACACAAATGCTCACACACACACACACACACACACACACACACACACACACACACACAAAAATGCTCACACACACACACACATGGTTATTCTTGTCATTAATTACAGTTTCTTTTTAAATATCTCTTATTGATTTTACTTCAAAGCTTTCTATTTATATTAGAATAGTTTTAATACATACTGGCTCGATCTGCTTGTTGGCATTACAAAAAAAAAAGAAGAATCAAATCAAATGAACAGATTTGATTTTACTTTATCAGCCAGAAAAATTGCCCAACTGAATGTACACTTCTGAAGCTTTAAGATCGAATAAAAGAAAATGATGATTATTATAATGATTATATCATCATCATCATCATCAATTTAAAGGCATTAGATTGAAATCATCCATTATTATTTGCAGTATTGTTCTTCTATCTTTACTTGATTACATCACAGAAAGGTTACCTAGTGCTACTCTATTTAAACAGTTTCTCTTAACTTCAGGGAAAGAAATTCTAAAATAAAATACATTTTGAAGCTGAAGATAAAAACAGATGTTTTTTTTTAAATTCTATATAATTCTACAATCATTAATATTTCTTAAATTTGTTTTAATTATTATTACAATCATTATTATTAGGTTTGGTTAGGTGTATTTGTTTAATGGCATATCAACTCCTTATGTGTTATCTAATACTGAAATTTGATTTGTAAATATTTGATCATAATTCTACAATCATCGTTATTAATTCTACAATCATCGTTATTAATTCTACAATCATCATTATTAATTCTACAACCATCATTATTAATTCTACAATCATCATTATTAATTCTACAACCATCATTATTTCTTAAATTTGTTTAATTATTATTACAATCATCATTATTAATTCTACAATCATATTATTTTAAATTTGTTTTAATTATTATTACAATCATCATTATTAATTCTACAATCATTATTATTTCTTAAATTTGTTTTAATTATTATTACAATCATCATTATTAATTCTACAATCATTATTATTTCTTAAATTTGTTTTAATTATTATTACAATCATCATTATTAATTCTACAATCATCATTATTAATTCTACAATCATTATTATTTCTTAAATTTATTATAATTATTATTACAATCATTATTATTAGGTTTGGTTAGGTGTATTTGTTTAATGGCATATCAACTCCTTATGTGTTATCTAATACTGAAATTTGATTTGTAAATATTTGATCATAATTCTACTATCATTATTATTATTTCTTAAATTTGTTATAATTATTATTAGAACTGTATTAACTCAACCCCTATATCTGTTGTGCCATGTGTCCGAGAAGGTCCCCAAGTTTGACAAGAATAAACTGAAGAAGGCTGGATGGTGCATTGTCCAAAATGTTGTGTTTATAGCAATAAAAAGGAGGACAACAGTCCCAAAAAATCCAAATAATACAAATTATAAAGCCTCATCTGAAAAATTCAGAAAATTTGTAACTTTAGCAGGTTTACTATTAATATAGAAAATAAAAATTGTAAAGTAAAAAGACTTCTTTACTAAAGCAAGTTTTTTTTTTCTTTCTTAAACTTTCTTTTAAAACTTTTTTGGTTTAATTGTTTAACAGTATATCAACACCTTTATGGGTCATTTAATGCCAAATTTGATTCATTTGTAAATGTTTGTAATAATAACTATATTTTCAACGTTCCATTGCATTCATTTTTTAATTCAATTTTTTGGTCTATTTATTTACACACAGTTAAAGATCAACTATTCCTATCTAATAGTAATACTTTTCAAGCTGTTACATAATCATTAGATACCTAATGATTATGACAATAGTGTAGAAATCATTATGGCGATCAGTACAGCTGATTGCCTTGAGAGTGAGTGACAGCGTTTGACCTCACTCTCACCTTGCGTTCTGGGGAGAACCGTGAGAAACGGAACCCCGATAGAAAGCCCCTTCCGGTTTAAGGGGTAAGCAACTCAGACAGTTAGAGTTAGAAACCGAGCTAGCAAGATGTAAGGATCGACGCGCATTGTCTGGTTGGGGATCTGGAATAAAGTAACATCAAAAGTAAATCGAAGTCTTGTGGTTATTACTAAAAGCTAACAATGACACAGGGCTTCTGATAAGAAGTGATCCCTAACAGAGACCAGACATGGAATCCTCAATAGAAGACCAGACGAGACCTGTAGAAGATATACCAGACCAAGATAGATGATAGACGATCAGAAGAAAGCCGTCCGGAAGAATAGACCAGAGTAAGAAGTAAGAGAAGTATATAACATATAGATATTTAGTGCCGGTAAAGAAGGGTATACAACATAAGCAATAAACATTTATCTGGTTTCAAGTAACTAATAATAATCCTTAATAAATAATAATAGCTTCAAGTAATTATTCTTAATACAAATATCTTAATACAAATAAACATTTATCTGGTTTCAAGTAACTAATAATAATCCTTAATAAATAATAATAGCTTCAAGTAATTATTCTTAATACAAAATCTTAATACAAATAAATTTATCTGGTTTCAAGTAACTAATAATAATCCTTAATAAATAATAATAGCTTCAAGTAATTATTCTTAATACAAATATCTTAATACAAATAAACATTTATCTGGTTTCAAGTAACTAATAATAATCCTTAATAAATAATAATAGCTTCAAGTAATTATTCTTAATACAAATATCTTAATACAAATAAACATTTATCTGGTTTCAAGTAACTAATAATAATCCTTAATAAATAATAATAGCTTCAAGTAATTATTCTTAATACAAATATCTTAATACAAATAAACATTTATCTGGTTTCAAGTAATTAATAATAATCCTTAATAAATAATAATAGCTTCAAGTAATTATTCTTAAAACAAATAATTTGCACACATTTATTTGTTTGTTTGGTTGGGTTTTACGGCATGTCAACTCCTTGGGTTATTTTATGCCGAATACTTCTATTGGTAATTTGGTATTCAAAAATGTTTAATGCCCACAAAGTTTTGAAATAATTTCATTTTTAATGGATAATACAATTTCGTTTATAAACTCATGTTTTCTATTTAACCCATAGATGGGACCCTAACAGGTACTACCACTCCGGGTCAGAGTGGACCAGGGAGCAATGGTGATGAAGGGGTTCTCCACATTCTCCAAACCTCCAAAACTGAAACCTCACCATCAGATAGAGTTTAACATCATTCCCAGGACATGTAGACCCGCAGCCACCACCTTCTAGCACCCATATGATAAAAAGGGATTGGGGCTTGCCATGAGGGCAATAGGGTTGGGAAAATCATATAGGTGCTAGGGCTTGACATGGCCAGCCAATTGATCGGAGGGGGCCTCTCCAACCGCCCGTCTAGCCTAAGTAAGGTTCTAAGTGGAATGTTACATGTCATGGACTGCTCATCCACCAAGACTCCGTCCTTAAACATTACAGGTTGCCACCCATGGCAAACAGGTGGCCCCATTGGGGGAGTCTTAACCCTATGTAGAGGTGCAGTCGGTGCATTCTAACACCCCAGCTGACAGGGTGGTTGCACAGTTATATGGTATCAAGTATTCCTCTATAATTAATAATTTTGAAATAGATCTACTTAAACCAGAGATATGTCCCCAACAGGTAATACCACTAGTGGACCTGTGTGGGAGAGAAATCACGCACATGGTGTTTCAAAGCATGCACAACTGTGTTTGGCATGTAGAATGAGATCAGGGGAGATTGAACTCACATCATCCTGATCGTGAGTCGTAGCCTGGCACATGTAAATCACTAGACTGTGCGATGGATGTCAGATGTTAGTGTCACTATTTAAAGCCTCTTTTAATGCACAGTGCAGTCGCGTTTTTTAGTTTTGTGACGAAGGCAGTGACGTGTGACACGAGAGAGGAAAAATTTGTTGAACTGCTAGGATTTTGTTGAGTGAAGGAAGGAGAAAAGAAACGGATTATCTCCGGTGGCAAACCGACCATTTTGGTTTTGTTTTTTTTTGTTTTACGGCATATCAACCTCAGTGGGTCATTTAATGCCAATAAAGTTTTGAAATAAATCAATTCTTAATGGATAATACAATTTTTTATAAATACATTTTTCTATTTAACCCATAGATGGGACCCTAACAGGTACTACCACTCCGGGTCAGAGTGGACCAGAGAGCAATGGTGATGAAGGGGTGCTCCACATTCCCCAAACCTCCAGAACTGGAACCTCACCATCAGATAGAGTTTAACGTCATTCCCAGGACATGTAGAGCCGCACCCACTGCCTTCTAGCACACATATGATAAAAAGGGGTTGGGGCTTGCCATAAGGGCAATAGGGTTGGGAAAATCATATAGGTGCTAGGGCTTGACGTGACCAGCCGATTGATCAGAGGGGGTCTCTCCGACCGCCCGTCTAGCCCAAGACAGGGCCAAAGTGGAGTATTGCAAGTCATGAACTGCTCATCCACCTGGGTTCTATCCTTAAGCATCACGAGTCGCCACCTACGGCCAACAGGTGGCTCCATTGGGGGAGTCTTACCCCTCTGCAGAGGTGCAGTCGGTGCATTCTAATGCCCCAGCTGACAGGGCGGTAATCATTCTGTATCATGAACAAAGGATTGTATTGTATTGTAAGAAAGGTAAATAATACTGTTAATTCCCTAACATTTCTCATTTACTTTGTCAGCTTGTATTATTTGGATTTTTGGACTGTTGTCCTCATCTTTGTTATATACACAATGTTTCGGCTGATGCGCCCTCCGGTTTTCTTCAGGTGTTTCTTGTCTAACTTGGGAGCCTTCACAGAACTTCGAACTGAAACCTTTATTTAATCCACTGAGATAGAATGTTCTCATTCCCCTAACCATGACTGGGTACAAGTGTTAAGCTATGTTAAATCTTATTATAATAGAGATTGTGTGTTTTTCTGTCTGTAACCGAAACTATATTACTACTCAAGTCACAATTCCCTTAATTATTTACGTCAAATTCTCCATGATTTCATTCTTTTAAACCTTCAGTTATTAATAAAAATTGTTTTACATTATTAATACTGTTGACCATATCTACGTACTAATAACATGCAATTGTATTTATATATATACAACAAAATAGCGGTTTACAGTTTGAACGAGAAGGCTAATTTGCATATTGATATTTAAAATTTTATTTTAATAAATATGTGCTTGGTATTATTGATTTCTAATTGTTTGGTTTTATCTTAAGAAATATAAACAAAAATCTCATGGATAAATCTTAAAAGAAATTTATTTACAAGAAATAACTGTAATATTATCCTTTACTTCCTATTTTAACTAAATAATTAAATTAGGAAAATTTACCAATAAAAGAGGGGAGTAATGGAAAATGATGGAATAGTTAGTTTCAAAGTTGTTCTATTTTTCGATTATACCCCCTCTGTTGCAGATCTTTTTATCTGCATTCTTAGTCAGTTTCATTAGCCTTTCTAATTTAATATGATATTTTATTATATCAAAACTTAAATACTTGCACTCGGAGGGTGCATATATTTGCTAGTATTCTATGATATAATAATATCATTGGGGGAGTCTTACCCCTCTGCAGAGGTGCAGTCAGTGCATTCTAACGCCCCAGCCGACAGGGCGGTATATTTGATGGCATAATATTTAATATTAGTGTATTATGATGTTCGATGAGGTATAAATACCAAATGTGATGCAACAAAATTGTTTTGTGATCTTTTAACTTAAATCTTGCTACTTTTAGTTTTTTCCTAAATTTAATTTCACTTTGCCAAAACAATAATTTCAAGAAATTTGAGAAACGTCTACATCATACTCAATGTTTATCTAAATTAGTTTAAATTTCTAAAAGAAAAATGATAGCACATTGACGTTAACATAAAATATCTATAAACATGTCTGTGTTAATATTTATCTCTAGATAAATCAATATCATTGACACAGCCACAGAATTAACTGTTCACAATTTTCCATAAAACAAAAAGGATTGAGGAGGTGGGGGTCTAAATACATATTTCTCCAGTCAATAATTTCCATTGTGACAGGGTAGTTTTCAGAATGTTTAATTACTGTAGCGAAATTGAAAGGCAGAACCCACATACTACTGCCTTTGATGAGCTTACTACGGTTCGTTGTTCAAAGAGACAATGAGTGGCGTGCTGCGTGTGTAGGCAGGACAACAAACGCATACGTAAATTTAGCAACCATCCCTAGCTGGATAAAACAAGAGAAATGAAATGTGACGAGCAAAATGGCCTACCTTAAAGTTTGAAACGAGCGCGAACGTGTTTTGTGTGCAGAGTGCCGGAAGTAAAAAGAAAAATAGAAGTGTGAGAGTCTTTGGGGGTGCAATTTATAAGTCAAGAATTTTGTCGCTGGCGAGACAAGATTTGTAACTGTTATAGGTGATACACCCTATAAGACTAATGGAATGCGCCGACGGGTTACTATAAGTAACAGGGACAATTGTGGCTTGAGAGTAAGCCAATGCAAGTGAGCTCACAATTCTATTTGTCAGACATAATTCCCACTTCTCTGTATTGTATTTGTCTACTTTTGTTAATACATTTTCCTACATTTGTTACCCGTCGTTTTGTTCTTATTTGACGCCTTAAAACCTCACAACAGTAACATATGCAAATTTCGGCCAACCAGACTTGGTATAAAAGGAGTAATCTCAGCGGACTGGGGGGGTGGGGACAGTCGGACAGAGCGGTCGAGTATATTGTTGCAGAGACTGAAAAAGACAGGACCAGTTGCCAGTTCATCAGAATCCATTTCCTCCACGTTTACAATTACTAATACTGTCACCCACAATATAAGTCCGCCCTGTCGGCTGGGGCGTTAGAATGCACTGACTGCACCTCTGCAGAGGGGTAAGACTCCTCCAATGGGGCCACCTGTTGGCCGTGGGTGGTGACCCGTGATGCTTAAGAATAGAGCCCAGGTGGATGAGCAGTTCATGACATGCAATACTCCATTTTGCCCTATCTTGGGCTAGACGGGTGGTCAGAGAGGCCCCCTCCAATCAATCGGCTGGTCACGTCAAGCCCTAGCACCTATATGATTTTCCCAACCCTAATAAAGTTTTGAATAAATCAATTCTTAATGGATAATACAATTTTTTTATAAATACATTTTTCTATTTAACCCATAGATGGGACCCTAACAGGTACTACCACTCCGGGTCAGAGTGGACCAGGGAGCAATGGTGATGAAGGAGTGCTCCACATTCCTCAAACCTCCAAAACTGGAACCTCACCATCAGATAGAGTTTAACGTCATTCCCAGGACATGAAGACCTGCAGCCACCACCTTCTAGCACTCATATGATAAAAAGGGGTGGGGCTTGCCATAAGGGAACTAGGGTTGGGAAAATCATATAGGTGCTAGGGCTTGACGTGACCAGCCGATTGATCAGAGGGGGCCTCTCCGCCCGCCCGTCTAGCCCAAGATAGGGCCAAAGTGGAGTATTGCACATCATGAACTGCTCATCAACCCGTCGCCACCCACGGCCAACAGGTGGCTCCATTTGGGGAGTCTTACCCCTCTGCAGAGGTGCAGTCGGTGCATTCTAACGCCCCAGTCAACAGGGCAGAAATTAAAATTGATGTAAATAGCTCTGTAACATCTTTGCAAGTAATAAACATTTAGTTTGGGATGAATATATCTTTCAGAGATTGCTTTAATATTATGTTCTGTTGCTTACATAAATCTCATGAGATTAACATTGATTAATTATCTTACCATGGATAATTCCCTGAATAGATCAATGAACACTGGTTCACCTACCAATGACAACATTCAATGTCAAACAGATTAATTTGTAGGTTTCCCTGCAGCTGTCTAGAACCGCAGGATAAGCGTCTTCCTCATCAGTTTTCCAAAATGTGTCTACTGATATATACACCTGGGTTTGATCAAAGGAAGATTACCTGGCTTTATTGTGTCTTAGTGTATGCATTCACGTATATGATGTATAAGCTTGTAATCATGTATATATATATATATATATATATATATATATATATATATATATATATGAGAATGGGAAATGAATCCGACAATATGAGGAAAAAAATGAGTAAAGAAAAGAAATGTAGATGGATAAAAATGAATTTTATCGATATCACTTTTAATCGATATCACTTACACATGTGTTTCAGTCTGTTTATCAAAATGTATACGGATTTACGTTATTATTATTATTAAAATAATCAGATGGAGTTGAAATGATGATGATATTAATAATAGGAAAAATGCATAAAATGTTCCGTACACAGATTTTGCCGACCTTCATCAGAGTGTTTTTTTTTTTTTTGAGTTGGAGACAAGACAAAAAAAAAAAAAAAAAAAATCAAAAAAACAAAAAAAAATTTTTTTTAATAAAAATATTAATTAATAATTATTACAAGCCTTCAATTTACTCAAAGAAATCAAGTCAGACTAAAAAAAGGTTAACACAAGATGAAATATAGAAATCCTGGAATGACATATTGAAATGTTGGTAGGAAAGAAAAAGATAAATACAAATTTACTACTAGTCTTTTTAAAAATGTTTTAAAAAGATAATAAAACAAGAGTACAAAACGTTTTAATTTCAAAAATATGGTCACACACAATCATTAAAATTATTCTAAGTACATGAAAAAAATAAATAATATACCAGAAGATCAGATTTTTTCAGCTATTTTTAGATTTTTATTAATTTTATTTAAGTGTCAAGATTATATGGAGGCGCGTGGGCTAGTAGTTAGAGTCGTGGAAAATGGACTCGTCGATTAGAGTTCAATTCCTAGACGAAGCTGTTGGCATTTCACATAGTGCTAATACCCTTGGGAAAGGTATGAATCCATATATTCTCCCTCCAGCTATGGGTTAAATAGTAGGCCAGACTGGGCCCTTCAGCCTTGGGTAGGTAACCAGTCTAGGAGAGGGATAACTCTGAATTCAAAATTCCTGAGGTCGGTTGTTGATTGGGTTTGTGGCAACCCTTGATGCACCAATTCTTTCCTATCGACTGTGCCAAAAAGTGTGGATGGTCCAACACAAGCCTTCAACCACTATAAACAAATCCCTGTGTGGATGTTCATTGTGTATGAACCCTCATACGTCGAAAATCGACGGGAGAGTCCATTATTATTTAAGTGTCATGATTACCGAAACAACTGCATCTCCGACATAAACAGATTTTATCGTTCTGTAAACAATTAACCAGATTGTGATGTTGTAAATGGAAAAAATGTCCCCACAAATCGAAATTGCAAAAGGGGTGCCTTAAGGTCACATATGGTCCTATTGGTTTGATCTTGGGCTTCTATATAGTTAATTCAAGCTTGATCTCTGTGGGTCACTAAAGGTCATCAGATGGTAAAATTATTCCATGTTAAATGGAGTGAAAATTACTTTGATATAAAACACAAACATGTTTTTTGACCTTTTAGATTATGGGATTGTTGAGGACAGATACATATCTTTCACATGACGAGCAATATATTTGATATTTA
Source organism: Doryteuthis pealeii (assembly GCA_023376005.1). Taxonomy (NCBI): domain Eukaryota; kingdom Metazoa; phylum Mollusca; class Cephalopoda; order Myopsida; family Loliginidae; genus Doryteuthis; species Doryteuthis pealeii. The sequence goes on along the minus strand of CM042172.1, from coordinate 57,768,063 downwards.
TAAGTAAGCAGTTAAAAGGGATGTTGAATGTTTGCAAAAGATGAAAGAACAAAAAATATGGTGCATAAAAAGCACTAAAAATCTCATCAGTATTTTTCTTTTTTAATAATGATTTTTACTATGAAAATGCATTGTACAATGATTTTTTTAAAAATGCATTGGACAATGATTTTACATGATGCATTGGACAATGATTTTTACATGAAAATGCATTGACAATGTTTTTACTATGAAAATGCATGACAATAATTTTCACTATGAAAATGCATTGGACAATGATTTCACTATGAAAATGCATTGTACAATGATTTTCACTATGAAAATGCATTGTACAATGATTTTCACTATGAAAATGCATTGGACAATGATTTTCACTATGAAAATGCATTGGACAATGATTTTTACTATGAAAATGCATTGGACAATGATTTTTACAATGAAAATGCATTGGACAATGATTTTTATTATGAAAAAGCATTGGACAATGAGTTTTACTATGAAAATGCATTGGACAATGATTTTTATTAACTCTTATTGCTGTTGCTGTGTATTTATGTCATGTTTAGATTTATGTATCAACAAAATCTTGGTTGGTTGGATTTGATGTGCTGGCCGAATTTAAGGCACGAGTCAGAAAAACAGGCTCACAAGGATTAAAAACAAAATAACGACTACAAGTGTAAACAAGACACGGATGGAAGAAGAGTGTGTGTGTGATGCTTTCGCTGTCTATCCAACTGGCTATTACTGCTACTGTTTATCCCTACCGGCGATCTTAACACCCTAACGTCCGAGTTGTAACTGCCTTAGGGCTCAGGTTTAGTTGTATTTATGTCAAATTCCCCTTTCCCCAACCATCTTCTCCGGACCACACAAAGGGCCAGCACTTAAATAAATCGCAGACTTTTAGTCGTCATTAACCCTTAAAATTAAAGTACTTAAATATTTTTTCAGACACTACGGCTTCAATGTGTTGACCATTATTTTTTTCAAAAGAGATTTTCTCCTAAAAATCCTTTTTGCTTTTAATACCTGGGTGCCTAAGATATTATCATCAAGTGGTCCCATTTCATGGTGGTCGTACAAGTCTCTTTAAACTTTACGACCTAATCTTTGGATTCGTAAAAAGGTCAACCACCCACCCCTTTTACTTATGCTTGGCTTTAACCTATTCCCTTTCTTATTCATTTATTTATTTATTTATTCTGACCATGTTCGTCTTCAACCATAGTATCACAGACGACATGTCAACCCCTTTGGTTATTTTACTTCTATTGGTAAAAAAAAAAGTTTAATGCTGACAAAGTTGTGAATTTCATTTTTAATGGATAATACAATTGTTTTCTATTTAACCCATAGATGGGACCCTAACAGGTACTACCACTCCGGGTTAGAGTGGACCAGGGAGCAATGGTGATGAAGGGGTGCTCCACATTCCCCAAACCTCCAAAACTGGAATCTCACCATCAGATAGAGTTTAACGTCATTCCCAGGACATCTAGACCCATATGATAAAAAGGGGTTGGGGCTTGCCATAAGGGCAATAGGGTTGGGAAAATCATATAGGTACTAGGGCTTGACGTGACCAGCCGATTGATCGGAGGGGGCCTCTCTGACCGCCCGTCTAGCCCAAGATAGGGCCAAAGTGGAGTATTGCATGTCATGAACTGCTCATCCACCTGGGCTCTATCCTTAAGCATCACGGATTGCCACCCACAGCCAACAGGTGGCCCTATTGGTGGAGTCTTACCCCTCTGCAGAGGTGCAGTCGGTGCATTCTAACGCCCCAGCCGACAGGGCGGTATCGAGATGGCATCTTCAATTAACATTCAAGTAATCATTTACTAAGCCGAGCTTAGTTTGGCACAAGGCCAGAATTATGGGGTATCCAGTAAGAATCAAACTCACTATGAATAGTCACCTAGCCTAACTCACAGATAGAAAGAGTAGTAAGTAAAGTCGGCTAACTGGCTTATTGCTATTATCAGTCAGACATGAAGAAGTCTGTCCCCTTTCCACTAGCACTAGACCAGGGAGTTTGTTTTTACATCTGAGGCGGAGCACCACACCTATTCTGAGCTCCCCACTTTACTGCACATATCCAAGCTGTGCTAATCATGTGCTGAGTTAGTGAGGACCAGTGCCAAATCTGGAACCTTTTGGTTCCTAGGTGGATTCTCTACCAACTGAGTTAAATTGGTCAGTTTAGTAACGGTCATTTAAAAAGTTTGGTTTGGTTTTGTTTTATGGCATATCAACCTCAGTGGGTCATTTAATGCTGATAAAGTTTTGATATAAATCAATTCTTAATGGATAATACAATTTTTTTATAAATACATTTTTCTATTTTAACCCATAGATGGGACCCTAACAGGTTCTACCACTCTTGGTCAGAGTGGACCAGGGAGCAATGGTGATGAAATGGGTGCTCCACATTCCTCAAACCTCAAAAACTGGAACCTCATCATCAGATAAGGGTTTAACATCATTCCCAGGACATATAGACCCTCAGCCACTGCCTTCTATCACCCATATGATAAGAAGGATTGGGGGTTGCCATAAAGGCAATAGGGTTGGGGCAATCATATAGGTGCTAGGGCTTGACGTGGCCAGTCGATTGATAGGAGGGGGCTTCTCCGACTGCCCGTCTAGCCCAAGAAAAGCCTCTAATGCTCCAGCCGACAAGGCGGTAGTTTAGTTTGACAAAAGACCTCACTCACTAATCTAAGCACTATGTGAGGCACCCAAAGAGAACAAGGCTGAAAATATTGGGCACCTAGTGAGAATCAAACTTACCACTCAGTAGGGATTGACCTAAGAGACTAGCTTGTTAACTATTACACCTGTGGGGATTATTAAAAGTAAATTAGATAAATTAAATAAAATAAAATAAATAAATAAAAAATTCTTGGCGTCTGGACTCTGGCGACCAGAGTAACGGTCTGGTCAATAAAACAAAATAAATTAAATAAAATAAAAATAAATAAAATAGATATATAAATAAAAAGTTCTTGGTGTCTGGACTCTGGTGTCCAGAGTAACAGCCTGTTCAATAAAGTCTCCATCGTTACTTCTAAACAGTTGTGTCTTTTTATCACTCTTTTTATCATTCCCCATATACCACAATAATGTGTCCAAATCAACATGAAAAAATGCTGAAGTTGCATATAAAGAAAAAAGTAAAAAGATACAGTTGATATTCAACACACAGTAAACCTCTTGGCCTCTAATTAACAAGTACTACTGAATTTTAGGTACTCTTCACAGAGTTCCGTCCCGGCCTCCTGTCTCAAAAACTGCTAGCCAGTGGCTTCTGAAAAAAAAAACACCAGCTACGATTGAAGTCTGTCGCCGAAGCGGTGTCACTTGAAAAAAAAAAAAAAAAAAAAAAAAAAAACAATTTGGGCGTTTTTCCCAAAAACCCAACACCAACCCTAACCCTAAACCCCCCTAGTTAAAATTAACAGTTTTATTACAAAATGTGTGGGTTCTGTTTTTTCTGGGTCACTCTGTACATAGTGACCCAGAAAAAAACAGAGCCCAAATTATTTATTTATTTTCCCATTAAACTAACCCGAAACCCCAACCATAGTTTTTTTTTTCAAGTGACGCCACTTCGGCTACGGACTTCACAATCATAGCTGGTTTTTTTTTTTCAGCAGCCACCGGCTAGCGGTTTTTGAGGCAGGTGGTCGGGATGGAACTCCTCGAATATACCCGTAAAAAGATACAGTTGATATTTCAACACACAGTAAACATCTTGGTCTCTAATTAACAAGTAGTACTGAATTTTATTTTACCATTTTTTTTTTTTTCCTTCTCCAGTATGCATAACGTTTCCATTACAAAAACAATGTTTTTCAATCTTTAAAATACAAAAGCAAGAAGAGGCAAAGAGGCAAAGAAAAAAGCCAGCTATTATAGAAAAACAAGAGGAATGAGAAAGAAAGTAAAAACAGACATTGTCACAAAGCCAAAAATTTCAGGAAGAGCAAAAGAGAATAAAACGTATTGGCCGGATCTACCAATTATATTCCACATACCATCAAACTGGTATGCAGTTTTAAGACAAGACAGTTTCCATGGCAACACTGCCAACAATTGTTAAGCCATAAAAAAGTTTACTTAATAAACGTGGAATTCTTTTAGCACATTTTTGCTTACATGCTTTTATATACTCTTAAAAACTTCCAATTTCATTATTATAATTCTTTTTAAAATTCTGCTTTGATAAAAAAAATATATTTTATATACTAGCTGAAAACCCACGTTACAGGTAACTATCACTGCCCCGTTGACAGGACTTAGAATAATACATTGACTGTATCCTCTGCAGAAGGGTAAGGTTATTTGCCGCTCATCCCACTTATGAGGGCTTGACACAAGGACATTTTTATGTGGGCCCACCCACAAGCTGAAAAAGCTCATAAAAATTGCGTAGATCCCCCTCAAGGGGGGCGCCTCAAGCACTGGGCAATAAACCCAGCCCCGCCCCCAAGGGGGTAGGTATTGCCTGGGAGGAAAGCCCACTGGGATAGACAATTATAACTTAACCTGATTCAGTGGCCGAAGCTCACTGGACCCCCAGCAAAGCCGGGTGGGAAAGGGTAAGACTTTCATCCCAAAAAGTTTATGCCCTGGAGAATTAGGGTGTCCCAGAAAACAGAACCCACAAATTTTGTAATAAAACAGAACCCACAAATTTTGTAATAAAACTGTTCATTTTCCCCATTAAACAAATAAATTAGGGTTTAGGGTTAGGGTTGGGGTTAGTTTAATGGGAAAATTAGGGTTTAGGGTCAGGGTTGGGTTAGTTTAATGGGAAAATAAATAATTTGGGTTTCTGACCCAGAAAAAACAGAACCCAAATTATTTATTTTCCCATTAAACTAACCCTAATCTCCAACCCTAACCCTAATTTATTTGTGTAATGGGAAAATTAACAGTTTTATTACAAAATTGTTTGTTCTGGGACACCCTAATTTACTAAACAAAAGTTCATAAACCGATTATTATTAATTACTTGAAACCATATAACTATGAGCAAGCAATTAGATAGATTTAATTAGTTGAAACAATATAATCATTAGTGTTAGGAGTACTTAAAACCATACAACTGTATGCAAATTATTTGTATTAGATAGGAACACTTGATATCATACAACTATGTACCAAAAAGAACTCTTAAGAAACAGCAACACAAAAAAAAATGTAAATATAAATATATGATGAATGCAGTTCCCTAACTTCTAGGCATAGAATTGTTATATATTGTACAAACGGAAATATGAATTTCCGGTTTTATTAAACAAAGAAATATAACAACTGCCCGTTATCAGATCAAGAGATAAAAATGCGTAGGAGTAGCTATGAATATAAAAGAACCGAGGGCTCGAGGCAGGTCAGTTGTCAGTCAGCCCAGGAGGCAGTCAACCGGAGAGTGAGTGAGGTGATCGGGGTCAGTAATCGGGAGAGTCGGTACAAGTTAGTTGGCCGAGCGGGATCTCGTGTAGTTGGTGTTGGAAAAGCTAGCCTTAATATTTACCAACTGAAAAAGCTTGTCACCCAGAAATTTAATCGAAAGTCTAAAGACTGAATATATTAATTAAACTGACCCTCTCTCTCGAAGTTAAGAAGCTTGAATTTATTTCGATAAACTTCTGGAGGATAACTTTGGTCTTATTGTCATCCCTTACAACGAAGATAAAACTATTGTAATTTAGTACCGTGACGACGCCGCTACGTTACAGAATAACCCTCGATAGGTTGACACGCCGTTAAAATTAATCGATCATAACTTTATCCATCCTTCTCGTTATTACAGCAATAAACACAGACATAACATTGAACAATGATTTTTTATGAAGACTTAGAAGTTAACAAACTTCATCAAGACGTTATCTATTGCTAGTACTACAAGTAAACATAACAGCACATTTTATTTTCTAAGTATTGATTTTCTAGTGGCAGAAAAATCAACTTTGGTTTCTGTCTAGAACTGTCTACTTTATACAGTTAAATAAAAAGATAAAGCTTCATTTTAACTATCCAAACATATACAAACTAAGGATCCAGTTTAGCATTATACTTACTAGCAAATATATGCACCCTCCGGGTGCAAGTATTTAAGTTTTAATATAATAAAATATCATATTAAATTAGAAAGGCTAATGAAACTGAATAAGAATGCAGATAAAAAGATTTGGAACAGAGGGGGTATGATTGAAAAATAGAACAACTTTGAAACTAACTCTTCCATCATTTTCCGTTACTCCCGTCTTTCATTGGTAAATTTTCCTAATTTAACTATTTAGTTAAAAGAGGAAGTAAAGAATAAAATTACAGTTATTTCTTCTTGTTAATGAATTTCTTTTAAGATTTATCCCCGAGATTTTTGCTCATATTCAATAAGATAAAACCAAACAATTAGAAATCAATAATACTAAGCATATATTTATTAAAACCAAATTTCTAATATCAATATGCAAATTAGCCTTCCCATTCACATTGTAAACCGCTATTTTGTTGTATATATAAATACAATTGTGTGTTATTAGTATGTAGATATGGTCAACAATTAATAATGTAAAACAATTTTATTAATAATTGAGGTTTAAATAAAAAATAAAATCATGGAGAATGTGATGTAAATAACAAAGGGGGTTGTGGCTTGTATACAAATATAGTTTCGGTTACAGACAGACAAACCCACAATCTCCATTATAATAAGACATTGTAGATAAATCTATTATGCATGGTTAGTGGTAAGACAGGTATTTAGTTGACTCCCCACTCAGTGAGGACCAACATCAGCATAAAGATATAAGTGGTATACTGACACCAAATAAACAGAAGGAAAGACAAGATAAGCTCATTTACTCATAGAGAAAGATTTAATACTAATAGCTGCTACCCGGCATCACCTTGGTAGAAGGGAGGAGAAGTTAGTCTCATAGATCCATTCCTTGAGTCCTGATTGGCTTCTATGATGTTATGAGGCTTCATAAATAATCTGGCATTTTGCAGTAGTCTTTGTAGCAAGACAGATTCGTATTAAGTTACGACTACTTGCTGCCTTGTCTTACCAATTCGACGGTAATTGGAAGTAGTATGATCATTAAACTAAACCCCAACCCCTAATAAAACTGTTAATTTTAACTGGGGGGTAGTTAAAATTAACAGTTTTATTACAAAATGTGTGGGTTCTGTTTTTTCTGGGTCACCCGAATTTTCCAACCGATTTGCAAGTTTAGACCATTTCTCTACACTATGTAAAATAAAATCTTATTTCCAACACCTGAGTCCACTTTTTATTTAATGTTCATTACTTATTTGTATGTAAAAACGTAGCAGCAGTGCGACCATTTTACTCCAGGTAAGTGATAATCATTACACTTCTTTCACAATTTTAATAAGTGCTACTATCTCAAAATTATGACTAAAGAAATCTTGAAGTCTAAAGTATATATAAGCATTACTTTGATTAATAACATGACAGATTACTCTTGTTCATTACTTGATTGCTTGCTTCCTTTCTAAGTAGTAGTAAAGTTAGCAGAGTAGCCTATACATCTTTATCAGTTGATAATAAAGTAAAAGTAAGTAAAGTCGTCGGGGTGGCCTAAAGTCGGCATCAGCCTATCAGTGAGGGAGTCTATCCCCCTTTCAGTAGCGCTAGACTAAGGAGATTATTTTTGCGTCTGAGGTAGAGCGCCACACCTACCATCAGCTCCTTACTTTACCGCACAGATCCCTGTGCTACTCATACGCTGAGTTGGCAAGGGCCGGTATCGAACTAGGAACCTTATGGTTTTTAGCCGAATGCTCTACTGACTGAGCTAACCCGGCCCGTTTCAGTTAATAATATCAATTGTTAATTTTTGTAAATAATCCAAGTGCTTTAATACATAACACCATCAGGACATTTTCACTCTACTCCTAAAAATACTTAGTGTTTAAAAACATGGTACTCTTTGCGGAGTTCCATCCCGGCCTCAATAACTGCTAGCCAGTGGCTGCTGAAAAAAAAACACCAGCTACAATTGAAGTCCATAGCCGAAGCGGTGTAACTTGAAAAAAAAAAAAAAAACAACCAACATTGGGCGTTTTTCCTGAAAACCCAACCCCAACCTTCCCTAGTTAAAATCAACAGTTTTATTACAAAATGTGTGGATTCTGTTTTTTTCTGGGTCACCCTGTATACAGAGTGACCCAGAAAAAAACAGAACCCAAATTATTTATTTATTTTCCCATTAAACTAACCCTAAACCCCAACCCTACTTTTTTTTCAAGTGATACCACTTCAGCTACAGACTTCAATCGTAGCTGTGTTTTTTTTTTTTTTCAGCAGCCACCGGCTAGTGGTTTTTGAGGCAGCAGGCCAGGACAGAACTCCTCAAATATACCCAAAAACATATTAGTCCTAAAAACTTATGCTTATTAGAGTTCTCATGAAATAAGTGATCTTTAAAAAAAATCTTAAAAACTTGTTAGTGCAAAAGTTAGAAATGCCAAAAATGTTACAAATGGCTAAACAAATGCAATCCATTAGTAACAAAGCATATAAATAGCAATGACTTAGAAACTGTGAAGATGATACAATTACTATTGTAACTTCAGGTTTCATGTTTGTTTCAAAAAGGGGTTTTAGTCATTTACATTAATTTTTCAAGACTTTAATAGTTTTTCCTATTTCATTAGTACCATCTTTATGAATAATCTGCCAAGACTACTGTTGAAGTGAGTTAGCGTACTGTTGGTTTGAGCAACAAGCTAAGCAGAACTGAACCAGTGCCAAGACAATTGGTACTTATGGGAATCCAGAATAGTCAACTCATGCATTTGGGTGATTCCATTCCTAGAGTCCTGATTGGCTGCTTGGTTTCTATGTTATGAGGCTTCATAAATAATCTGTCATTTTGCAGTAGTCTTTGCAGCAAGACAGATTCATATTAAGTTACGACTGCTTGCTGCCTTGGTCTCCTTTCAATAGCTTCAGGTTTTATGTTTGTTTCAAAAAGGCTTTTAGTCATTAACATTAATTTTTCAAGACTTTAAATATTACAATATCAGGGGCCGGGTTAGCTCAGTTGGTAGAGCGTTCGGCTAGAAACCACAGGGTTCCTAGTTCGATACCGGCCCTCGCCAACTCAGCATATGAGTAGCACATGGATATGTGCGGTAAAGTAAGGAGCTGATGGTAGGTGTGGCACTCCACCTCAAATGCTAAAAACAATCTCCTTAGTCTAGCGCTATTGAAAAGGGGATAGACTCCCTCGCTGACTGGCTGATACCGACTTCAGGCCACCCCGACGACTTTACTTTATTCATTTAAAACGGGGGTGGGGAGGGGGCTCTTCATGGTGTAATGGCTAACGTATTGGATTGTTACCTTGTAGTGAGCGAGATTGAACTCTTTGTGCTCTTATGTTCATCTTAGAACTAATACCCTTGGGAAAGGTATGAACCCCCTCAACCCTTCAGCTATCACTACTGTTCTTCTACAAGGATGGTTTTGGCATTAAATTATCCACAAAGGTTGATATGCGATTATACAAAGAAACCAAGGTAATTATGAACTTTAGTTGGCTAAATTCCTAGCATAAAATTGTGTTCCTAGTTTGATACTGGTCCTCGCCAACTCAGTGTATGAGTAGCACAAAGATCTGTGCAGTAAAGTAAGGAGCTGATGGTAGGTGTGGCGCCCCACCTCAGATGCTAAAAACAATCTCCTTGGTCTAGTGCTATTGAAAAGGAGATAGGCTCCCTGGCTGATACCGACTTTAGGCCGCCCCGTCGACTTTACTTACTTATTAATCTAGTAAAAAAAGTAGAACTGTGTAGTGGAACAGTTTTATAAAATATTGTGCAACAAGCATAATTTCCCATCATAAATAAAAAAAATTAAAAAAATTATGCTATTTCGCTGAATTTTTGAGATGAGGCTTGATAATTAGTATTATTTGTATTATTCGGACTATTGTCCTCATCTTCATTGTTATCTGTACAACGTTTCGGCCAATGTGCCCACCAGCTTTCTTCAGGTATTTCTTGCCGGACTCGGGAATTTTCTTGTCGTTATCAAGAGCCATCATGAAACATTGAACCTAACCCTTTATTCAGTTCACGAGGGTATCCTGTTCTCATTCTGCTAACCATAACCAGGGTACAGGTGTTAAGCTGTGTTAATTTTTGTTACTGCTGTCCCTGACCAGGATTGAACCTGCAGTCTAGTGATAACTGTCACTTAGAACTACTTTATGCACTACACTATGTGTCCAATTGGACAATTCAGTGTGAATGTTGGTAACTTATAAACCTAATGTCTTGTTTTGCCTAGAATATCTACCTATTCACTTATGTATGATTTTTTACCTAGACTCATATTGGGTGTTTTTTTAAAAAATCTAATCTAGCCTTTTTAATTATAGGTTCCCATATTGTGTTCATTTCTATGCTAGGTCTACTTAAGAGCCCACTACAGCCTATCATATGAGCTGATTCTTTGAGGCGTCTTCTCTTCCAGTGTTCTTCCCTATCTATTATCTTAACTTCATTCCATAAGGGCAGATGGTTTCCCCTTTTCATTCCATATATGATCAACCCAACTTTTCTATTTCTCCTCGAACCACTACTTTACGGTGCTCTTCTAGTCTTACTTTCAGTGGATGGCATGTTTTGCCTTTGTATACTTTGCCACAGCTGCATGGGATGGAATACACACAATTCTTGGTCAGGTTGTATTCTGTTGGGGGCTTGACTCTGAATAAAGGGTTAGGTTCAAGGTTCCATGATAGCTCCCGATTATAACAAGAGGGTTACTGATTACAACAACAAGGTTCCCGGGTTCAACAAGAAATACCTGAAGAAGACCGGAGGGCACATCGGTTGAAACGTTGTACAGATAACAATGAAGATGAGGACAATAATCTTATTATAATGGAGATTGTGTGCTTTTCCGTCTGTAACCGAAACTATATTCCTACTCAAGTCACAATTCTCTTAGTTTATCACATTTCTCCATGATTTTATTTTTATCTAAACCTCAATTATTAATAAAATTGTCTTACATTATTAATACTGTTAACTATACTAAAAATGCAATTATATTTATATATACAACAAAATAGCGCTTTACAATGTGAACGGGAAGGCTAATTTGCATATTAATATTAAAAAATTGAATTTAATAAATATGTGCTTAGTATTATTGATTTCTAACTGTTTGGTTTTATTTTAATGAATATAAGCAAAAATCTCTTCAATGAATCTTAAATGAAATCCATTAACAAGATAAAATAACTGTCATTTTATTCTTCACTTCCTCTTATAACTAAATACTTAAATTAGAAAAAATAACAATGAAAGACGAGAGTGATGGAAGAGTAAGTTTCAGTTGTTCCATTTTTTATTATACTCCCTCTGTTTCAAATCTTTTTATCTGTATTCTTATTTAGTTTCATTAGCCTTTCTAATTTAATATAATATTTTATTACATTAAAACTTAAATACTTGCACCCGGAGGGTGCAAGTATTTGCTAGTACAAATAATACTGACAAAATTATGGATCTGCACTTCTACTTGGTTATAAGTTCATGTAAACAAAAGACAAAGAAAGTGAAGGAAAGAAAATATGTTGGAAAGCAAAAGGCAAACTGAAAAGTAGAGGAAGAAGATGAAAAACATTGTAATATATAGAGAGAGAATAAAAAAGAAGGAACGAGAAAGTGAGATTTACAATTGTAGTCTACCCACAAAAAAAACAAAACATGGATTGAATTTCTGAAATATTTTGTGTTGCTATAACAACAGAATTTCTCATTAGTTCATAATGAGGCCAGGTTGCATGACAGATAAATATATAAAGTCACATTGTTGTTTTATATATAAGTAAATGATATTGATCATGCCGAGATACAGTAGGAATTGAAGGAGAAGAAAGCCAGCCCGTCTGTGCTTTCAAGGATAAAACCTGAGTATATAGGATGCTTTCTAAATCATATTCTTTGCATTCCAGTCTCAATTATATTTTTCTTCCTCATTTACTTTACATGGATGGTTTATTAATGCATTTATTATTTCTATGCATAAAGCAATAGTTCTTAATATAACTTTCAATAACTTTCTCTTTCTTAATCAGACTCAGTGTTTCATGTGAATTCATCAGCAGAACTGACTAAAATAATTTTATAAACAAGTTGTTATAAATTGCTTACAAGTTTAATAAATACTAAATTTTCTTATTCATAAACTGCTCTTTAGATTAACACCTATATTTTTACGTGCATGTGGAATTGAATAAATTAAAATAATTAAGTTTTCTTAACTCTTAACATCCTATACCACCTCATTCCACCCAGCTGGAAGTCACATTCATTTTCCTAATCTACCCCAAATGATAGCCTTTGTTTAAATGTAATGTTAAACATATTTAGAAGTCTTTGATTTAGGGGAAATAACAGGTAACTTTTAATGAAACGGTCATTTTTACCCATTTTTGATAAATGGTTATAGGAATTGGACTCTGGACTTAGAAAATTCTCAACAGGATGTTAAGAGTTAAACAACTAGTTTTACAATTGTATGTCATGATTTAAGTTTTGCATTATGTAAACAAAAGAGAATAGAAAGAAAATTAGTTTGGAAATATTTTAGCAACAATAGAAACAATTGTTTAAATTCCGATGACAATATCTACGTCAATAGAAAACTGCATTGTCATCGGAATGCCATGGGTAACAAAATCATCCGATATCTATGTTAAATTATTGTCAACCCCTGTATTTCTGAAGGGATGGCCCTTCTCATATCACGGGCAGAACTTTCCATGGAATATTACAGAAAGCCCACGAAATATGTGAAGTCATGTGGGACCTGGTTGGCCCTGAGTTTCAGCTTGGACGTCAGGCAGATAAGGTCTTTCTGCCTTAGCTGAAGCTCACTGCACACGCGCGTTATGTTAGTTACATGAAATGTTTAGTTAAGTAAATAAAAGCTTACATAAATAATATGGTTTTGTGGTTGATGAATGTCTTGGCAACAAGACTGATCTAGAAGAAGAAATGAATCAAGGATGACCAGCCAGAAGATCAGACACGAAGTCCCCAAGACTAGGTCTAGACGCTAGAAGAAGAACATAAGATACCAAAGATGAGCAGAAGAATAGAAGTAAGGAAAGAAAGGGTGTACAACAATTGTTCTGACCAATTCTATCAACTTAGTTACTCCCAACTGGTCCTGTCTTTTTCAGTCTCTGCGACAATATGCTCCCCGCTTCTTTTATACCAGTTCTGGCTGACAAAAATTTGCATATGTTACAAATCTCATCTCGCCAGCGACAAGATTCGTGACTTATAAAATGCACCCCCAAGGACACTCACGCTTGTCTTTTTCTTTTTACCTCCGGCACTCTGCACACAAAACACGTTCGCACTCATTTCGAACTTTGAGGTAGGCCATTTCGCTCATCACATCTCATTTCTCTTGTTCGACTGGCTCACCACCGGTATTTTATCCAGCCAGGGACGGTTGCTAAATTTATGTAAGCATCCACTGTCCTGCCTACACATGCAGTATGCCACTTGTTGTCTCTTTGAACGATGAACCGTAGTTAGTTCATCAAAGGCAGCAGTCTGTGGGTTCTACCTTTCAATTTTCACGACAGACCAGAGCTACCCAAAATTCATCAGCAGAACTGACTAAAATAATTTTATAAACAAGTTGTTATAAATTGCTTATCTTATTATAATGGAGATTGTGTGTTTTTCTGTCTGTAACCGAAACTCTGTTACTACTCAAGTCACAATTTCCTTAGTTATTTACGGCACATTCTCCATGATTCTATTTCTATTTAAACCTCAATTAATAATAAAACTGTTTGACATTATTAATACTGTTGGCCTTACCTAAATACTAATAACATGCAATTGTATTTATATATACACAAAATACCAGTTTTCAGAGTAAACGTAAAGCTAATTTTGCATATTGATATTAAAAAAAATGATTTTAATAAAATGTGCTTGGTATTATTGATTTCTAATTGTTTGGTTTTATCTTAATGAATATGAGTAAAAATCTCTTCAATAATCCTAAAAGAAATTCATTAACAAGAAGAAATAACAGTAATTTTATTTTATTCTTTACTTCCTATTTTAACTAAATAGTTAAATTAGGAAAATTTAGCATTGAAAA
>CM042172.1:57645592-57753669 GCA_023376005.1 Doryteuthis pealeii | reverse complement strand
GAGTGGACCAGGGAGCAATGGTGATGAAGGGGTGCTCCACATTCCCCAAACCTCCAAAACTTGGAACCTCACCATCAGATAGAGTTTAATGTCATTCCCAGGACATGTATAACCCCAGTCACCACATTCTAGCACCTATATGATAAAAAGGGGTTGGGGCTTGCCATAAGGGCAATAGGGTTGGGAAAATCATATAGGTGCTAGGGCTTGATGTGACCAGCCAATTGATAGGAGGGGGCCTCTCCGACCGCCTGTCTAGCCCAAGATAGGGCCAAAGTGGAGTATTGCACGTCATGAACTGCTCATCAATCTGGGTTCTATCCTTAAGCATCACGGGTTGCCACCCACGGCCAACAGGTGGCTCCATTTGGGGAGTCTTACCCCTCTGCAGAGGTGCAGTCGGTGCATTCTAACGCCCCAGCCAACAGGGCGGAAATTAAAATTGATGTAAATAGCTCTGTAACATCTTTGCAAGTAATAAACATTTAGTTTTGGGATGAATATATCTTTCAGAGATTGCTTTAATATTATGTTCTGTTGCTTACGTAAATCTCATGAGATTAACATTGATTAATTATCTTACCATGGATAATTCCCTGAATAGATCAATGAACACTGGTTCACCCACCAATGACAACATTCAATGTCAAACAGATTAATTTGTAGGTTTCCCTGCAGCTGTCTAGAACCGCAGGATAAGCGTCTTCCTCATCAGTTTTCCAAAATGTGTCTACTGATATATACACCTGGGTTTGATCAAAGGAAGATTACCTGGCTTTATTGTGTCTTAGTGTATGCATTCACATATATGATGTATAAGCTTGTAATCATGTATAATATATATATATATATATATATATATAATATATATATATATATATATATGAGAATGGAAATGAATCCGACAATATGAGAAAAAAAATGAGTAAAGAAAAGAAATGTAGATGGATAAAAATTGAATTTTATCGATATCACTTTTTAATCGATATCACTTACACATGTGTTTCAGCCTGTTTATCAAAATGTATACGGATTTACGTTATTATTATTATAAAATAATTAGATGGAGTTGAAATGATGATGATAAAATAATAATAGGAAAAATGTATAAAATGTTCCGTGTATAGAGAGATTTTGACAACCCTTCATCAGAGTGTTTTTTTTTTTTTTTTGAGTTGGCGACAAGACAAAAAAAAAACAACAAAAAAAATCAAAAAACAACAAAAAATTTTTTTAAATAAAAATATTAATTAATAATTAATTACAAGCCTTCAATTTA
Organism: Doryteuthis pealeii; assembly: GCA_023376005.1. Taxonomy (NCBI): domain Eukaryota; kingdom Metazoa; phylum Mollusca; class Cephalopoda; order Myopsida; family Loliginidae; genus Doryteuthis; species Doryteuthis pealeii. The sequence continues at coordinate 57,752,390 of CM042172.1, read as the reverse complement.
ATCAAAGAAATCAAGCACATTAAAAGTCAGACTAAAAAAAGGTTAACACAAGATGAAATATAGAAATCCTGGAATGACATATTCAAATGTTGGTAGGAAAGAAAAAGATAAATACAAAGTTACTACTAGTCTTTTTAAAAATGTTTTAAAAAGATAATAAAACAAGAGTACAGAACGTTTTAATTTCAAAAATATGGTCACACACAATCATTAAAATTATTCTAAGTACATGAAAAAAATAAATAATATACCAGAAGATCATATTTTTTCAGCTATTTTTAGATTTTTATTTACTTTTATTTAAGTGTCATGATTATATGGAGGCACGTGGGCTAGTGGTTAGAGTCATGGAAAATGGACTCGTCGATTCGAGTTCAATTCCTAGACGAAGCTGTTGGCATTTCACATAGTGCTAATACCCTTGGGAAAGGTATGAATCCATATATTCTCCCTCCAGCTAGGGGTTAAATAGTAGGCCAGACTGGGCCCTTCAGCCTTGGGTAGGTAACCAGTCTAGGAGAGGGATAACTCTGAATTCAAAATTCCTGAGGTCGGTTGTTGATTAGGTTTGTGGCAACACTTGATGCACCTATCGATTGTGCCAAAAAGTGTGGATGGTCCAACACAAGCCTTAACCACTATAAACAAATCCCTGTTCATTGTGTGTATGAACCCTCATACGTTGAAAATCGACGGGAGAGTCCATTATTATTTAAGTGTCATGATTACCAAAACAACTGCATCTCCGACATAAACAGATGTTATCGTTCTGTAAACAATTAACAGGATTGTGACGTTGTAAATGGAAAAAATGTCCCCACGAATCGAAATTGCAAAAGGGGTGCCTTAAGGTCATATGGTCCTATTGGTTTGATCTTGTGCTTCAAGCTTGATTTCTGTGGGTCACTAAAGGTCATCAGATGGTAAAATTATTCCATGTTAAATGGAGTGAAAATTACTTTGATATAAAACACAAACATGTTTTTTGACCTTTTAGATTATGGGATTGTTGAGGACAGATACATATCTTTCACATAACGAGCAATATATTTGATATTTATAAGTAAGCAGTTAAAAGGAATGTGGAATGTTTGCAAAAGATTAAAGAACAAAAAATATGGTGCATAAAAAGCAATCAAAATCTCATCAGAATTTTTCTTTTTTAAATAATGATTTTTACTATGTAAATGCATTGTACAATGATTTTTACTATGAAAATGCATTGTACAATGATTTTTACTATGAAAATGCCATTGGACAATGATTTTTACTATGAAAATGCATTGGACAATGAACAATATTTTTACTATGAAAAATGCATTGGACAATGATTTTTACTATGAAAATGCATTGGACAATGATTTTTACTATGAAAATGCATTGGACAATGATTTTTACTATGAAAATGCATTGTACAATGATTTTTATTATGAAAATGCATTGGAAAAATAATTTTACTATAAAATGCATTGGACAATGATTTTTATTATGAAAATGCATTGTACAATGATTTTTACAATGAAAATGCATGTACAATGATTTTACAATGCATTATGATTTTTACAAATGAAAATGCATTGGACAATGATTTTTACAATGAAAATGCATTGGACAATGATTTTTATAATGAAAATGCATTGGACAATGATTTTTACAATGAAAATGCATTGGACAATGATTTTTATTATGAAAATGCATTGGACAATGATTTTTATTTATGAAAATGCATTGGACAATGATTTTTACTATGAAAATGCATTGGACAATGATTTTTATTATGAAAATGCATTGGACAATGATTTTTACTATGAAAATGCATTGGACAATGATTTTTATTAACTCTTATTGCTTTTGCTGTGTATTTATGTCATGTTCAGATTTCTGTATCAACACAATCTTGGTTGGTTGGATTTGACGTGTGAGAAGACCTGTTCTGCACTCTGCTCTTTCGATGTACTTGTCTAGACCCCAAGTTGTGAATTATGTGCTGGCCGAATTTAAGGCACGAGTCAGAAAAACAGGCTCACAAGGATTAAAAACAAAACAAAACAACAACTACAAGTGTAAACAAGACACGGATGGAAGAAGAGTGTGTGTGATGCTTTCGCTGTCTATCCAACTGGCTATTACTGCTACTGTTTATCCCTACCGGCGATCTTAACACCACAACGGCCGAGTTGTAACTGCCTTAGGGCTCGGGTTTAGTTGTATTTATGTCAAATTCCCCTTTCTCCAACCATCTTCTCCGGACCACACAAAGGGCCAGCACTTAAATAAATCGCAAACTTTTAGTCGGCCATTAACCCTTAAAATTAAAGTACTTAAATATTTTTTCAGACACTACGGCTTCAATATGTTGACCATTAATTTTTTCAAAAGAGATTTTCTCCTAAAAATCCTTTTTGCTTTTAATACCTGGGTGCCTAAGATATTATCATCAAGTGTTCCCATTTCATGGTGGTCGTACAAGTCTCTTTAAACTTTACGACCTAATCTTTGGATTCGTAAAAAGGTCAACCACCCACCCCTTTTACTTATGCTTGGCTTTAACCTATTCTCTTTCTTATTCATTTATTTATTTATTTATTCTGACCATGTTTGTCTTCAACCATAGTATCACAGACGACATGTCAACCCCTTTGGTTATTTTATGCCGAATACTTCTATTGGTAAAAAAAAATGTTTAATGCTGACAAAGTTGTGAAATAATTTCATTTTTAATGGATAATACAATTTTGTTTATAAACTCATTTTTCTATTTAACCCATAGATGGGACCCTAACAGGTACTACCATTCCGGGTCAGAGTGGACCAGGGAGCAATGGTGATGAAGGGGTGCTCCACATTTCCCAAACCTCCAAAACTGGAACCTCACCATCAGATAGAGTTTAACCTCATTCCCAGGACATGTAGACCCTCAGTCACCGCCTTCTAGCATTCATATGATAAAAAGGGTTGGGGCTTGCCATAAGGGCAATAGGGTTGGGCAATCATATTGGTGCTAGGGCTTGATGTGACCAGCCGATTGATCGGAGGGGGCCTCTCTGACCGCCCGTCTAGCCCAAGATAGGGCCAAAGTGGAGTATTGCATGTCATGAACTGCTCATCCACCTGGGCTCTATCCTTAAGCGTCACAGGTTGCCACCCACGGCCAACAAGTGGCCCCATTAGGGGAGTCTTACCCCTCTGCAGAGGTGCAGTCGGTACATTCTAACGCCCCAGCCGACAGGGCGGTATCGAGATGGCATCTTCATTTAACATTCAAGTAATCATTTACTAAGTCTAGCTTAGTTTGGCACAAGGCCAGAATTATGGGGTATCCAGTAAGAATCAAACTCACTATGAATAGTCACCTAGCTTAACTCACAGATAGAAAGAGAAGTAGTAAGTAAAGTCGGCTGACTGGCTTATTGCTATTATCAGCCAGATATGAAGAAGTCTGTCCCCTTTCCACTAGCACTAGACCAGGGAGTTTGTTTTTACACCTGAGGCGGAGCTCCACACCTATTCTCAGCTCCCCACTTGACTGCACACATCCAAGCTGTGCTAATCATGTGCTGAGTTAGTGAGGGCCAGTGCCAAATCTGGAACCTTTTGGTTCCTAGGTGGATTCTCTACCAACTGAGTTAAACTGGTCAGTTTAGTAACGGTCATTTAAAAAGTTTGGTTTGGTTTGGTTTGGTTTTATGGCATATCAACCTCAGTGGGTCATTTAATGCCGATAAAGTTTTGATATAAATCAATTCTTAATGGATAATACAATTTTTTTATAAATACATTTTTCTATTTAACCAATAGATGGGACCCTAACAGGTACTACCACTCCGGGTCAGAGTGGACCAGGAAGCAATGGTGATCAAGGGATGCTCCACATTCCCCAAACCTCCAAAACTGGAACCTCACCATCAGATAAGAGTTTAACGTCATTCCCAGGACATGTAAACCCTCAGCCACCGCCTTCTAGCACTCATATGATAAAAAGGGTTGGGGCTTGCCATAAGGGCAATAGGGTTGGGCAATCATATTGGTGCTAGGGCTTGACGTGGCCAGCCAATTGATAGGAGGGGGCTTCTCCGAATGCCCGTCTAGCCCAAGAAAAGCCTCTAACGCTCCAGCTAATCTTTGCACTATGTGAGGCACCCAAAGAGCACAAGGCTGAAAGTATTGGGCACCTAGTGAGAATCAAACTTACCACTCAGTAGGGATTGACCTAAGAGACTAGCTTGTTAACTATTACACCTGTGGGGATTATTAAAAGTAAATTAAATTAAATTAGATAAATTAAATAAAATTAAATAAAATAAATAAATAAAAAATTCTTGGTGTCTGGACTCTGGCGACCAGAGTAACGGTCTGGTCAATAAAACAAAATAAATAAAATAAATATATAAATAAAAAGTTCTTGGTGTCTGGAGTCTGGCGACCAGAGTAACGGTCTGGTCAATAAAACAAAATAAATTAAATAAAATTAAAATAAATAAATAGATAAATAAAATAAATAAATAAAATAAATAAATAAAAAGTTCTTGGCGTCTGGACTCTGGTGTCCAGAGTAACGGCCTTATCAATAAAATAAAATAAATTAAATAGAATAAATAAATAAAAAATTCTTGGCGTCTGGACTCTGGTGTCTAGAGTAACGGCCTGGTCAATAAAGTCTCCATCGTTACTTCTAAACAGTTGTGTCTTTTTATCTCTCTTTTTATTATTCCCCATATACTGCAATGATGTGTCCCAATCAACATGAAAAATAGTAAAGTTGCATATAAAGAAAAAGTAAAAAAATACAGTTGATATTTCAACACAGTAAACCTCTTGGCCTCTAATTAACAAGTACTACTGAATTTTAGGTACTCTTCACAGAGTTCCGTTCCGGCCTCCTGCCTCAAAAACTGCTAGCCAGTGACTGCTGAAAAAAAACACCAGCTACGATTGAAGTCTGTCGCCGAAGCGGTGTCACTTGAAAAAAAAAAAAACAAATCAATTTGGGCGTTTTTCCCAAAAACCCAACACCAACCCTAACCCTAAACCCCCCTAGTTAAAATTAACAGTTTTATTACAAAATGTTTGGTTTCTGTTTTTTCTGGGTCACTCTGTATACATAGTGACCCAGAAAAATCAGAGCCCAAATTATTTATTTATTTTCCCATTAAACTAACCCTAAACCTCAACCCTAGTTTTTTTTTCAAGTGACACCACTTCGGGTATGGACTTCAATCGTAGCTGGTGGGTTTTTTTTTCAGCAGCCACTGGCTAACTGTTTTTGAGGCAGGTGGTCGGGACGGAACTCCTCGAATATACCCATAAAAAGATACAGTTGATATTTCAAACACACAGTAAACATCTTGGTCTCTAATTAACAAGTAGGACTGAATTTTATTTTCCTTTTTTCTTTTTTTTTTCCTTCTCCAGTATGCATAACGTTTCCATTACAAAAACAATGTTTTTCAATCTTTAAAATACAAAAGCAACAAGAGGCAAAGAAAAAAAGGTCAGCTATTATAGAAAAACAAGAGGAATGAGAAAGAAAGTAAAAACAGACATTGTCACAAAGCCAAAAATTTCAGGAAGAGCAAAAGAGAATAAAACGTATTGGCCGGATCTACCAATTATATTCCACATACCATCAAACTGGTATGCAGTTTTAAGACAAGACAGTTTCCATGGCAACACTGCCAACAATTGTTAAGCCATAAAAAAGTTTACTTAATAAACGTGGAATTGTTTTAGCACATTTTTGCTAACATGCTTTTATATACTCTTAAAAACTTCCTATTTCATTATTATAATTCTTTTTAAAATTCTGCTTTGATAAAAAAAATATATTTTATATACTAGCTGAAAACCCACCTTACAGGTAACTTTATCACTGCCCCGTTGACAGGACTTAGAATAATACATTGACTGTATCCTCTGCAGAAGGGTAAGGTTATTTGCCGCTCATCCCACTTATGAGGGCTTGACACAAGGACATTTTTATGTGGGCCCACCCACAAGCTGAAAAAGCTCATAAAAATTGCATAGATCCCCCTCAAGGGGGGCGCCTCAAGCACTGGGCAATAAACCCAGGCCCGCCCCCAAGGGGGTAGATATTGCCTGGGAGGAAAGCCCACTGGGATCGACACTTAATTATAACTTAACCTGATTCAGTGGCCGAAGCTCACTGGACCCCCAGCAAAGCCAGGTGGGAAAGGGTAAGACTTTCATCCCAAAAAGTTTATGCCCTGGAGAATTAGGGTGTCCCAGAAAACAGAACCCACAAATTTTGTAATAAAACAGAACCCACAAATTTTGTAATAAAACAGAACCCACAAATTTTGTAATAAAACTGTTCATTTTCCCATTAAACAAATAAATTAGGGTTTAGGGTTAGGGTTGGGGTTAGTTTAATGGGAAAATTAGGGTTTAGGGTCAGGGTTGGGTTAGTTTAATGGGAAAATAAATAATTTGGGTTTCTGACCCAGAAAAAACAGAACCCAAATTATTTATTTTCCCATTAAACTAACCCTAATCTCCAACCCTAACCCTAATTTATTTGTGTAATGGGAAAATTAACAGTTTTATTACAAAATTGTTTGTTCTGGGACACCCTAATTTACTAAACAAAAGTTCATAATTACCGATTATTATTAATTACTTGAAACCATATAACTATGAGCAAGCAATTAGATAGATTTAATTAGTTGAAACAATATAATCATTAGTGTTAGGAGTACTTAAAACCATACAACTGTATGCAAATTATTTGTATTAGATAGGAACACTTGATATCATACAACTATGTACCAAAAAGAACTCTTAAGAAACAGCAACACAAAAAAAAATGTAAATATAAATATATGATGAATGCAGTTCCCTAACTTCTAGGCATAGAATTGTTATATATTGTACAAACGGAAATATGAATTTCCGGTTTTATTAAACAAAGAAATATAACAACTACCCGTTATCAGATCAAGAGATAAAAATGTGTAGGAGTAGCTATGAATATAAAAGAACCGAGGGCTCGAGACAGGTCAGTCGTCAGTCAGCCCAGGAGGCAGTCAGCCGGAGAGTGAGTGAGGTGATCGGGGTCAGTAATCGGGAGAGTCGGTACGAGTTAGTTGGCCGAGCGGGATCTCGTGTAGTTGGTGTTGGAAAAGCTAGCCTTAATATTTACCAACTGAAAAAGCTTGTCACCCAGAAATTTAATCGAAGGATCGAAAGTCTAAAGACTGAATATATTAATTAAACTGACCCTCTCTCTCGAAGTTAAGAAGCTTGAATTTATTTCGATAAACTTCTGGAGAATAACTTTGGTGTTATTGTCATCCCTTACAACGAAGATAAAACTATTGTAATTAAGTACCGTGACGATGCCGCTACGTTATAGAATAACCCTTGATAGGTTGACACGCCGTTAAAATTAATCAATCATAACTTTATCCATCCTTCTTGTTATTACAGCAATAAACACAGACATAACATTGAACAATGATTTTTTATGAAGACTTAGAAGTTAACAAACTTCACCAAGACATTATCTATTGCTAGTACTACAAATGTAAACATAACAGCACATTTTATTTTCTAAGTATTGATTTTCTAGTGGCAGAAAAATCAACTTTGGTTTCTGTCTAGAACTGTCTACTTTATACAGTTAAATAAAAAGATAAAGCTTCATTTTTCCTATCCTGACATATACAAACTAAGGATCCAGTTTAGCATTATACTTACTAGCAAATATATGCACCCTCCGGGTGCAAGTATTTCAGTTTTAATATAATAAAATATCATATTAAATTAGAAAGGCTAATGAAACTGAATAAGAATGCAGATAAAAAGATTTGGAACAGAGGGGGTATGATTGAAAAATAGAACAACTTTCAAACTAACTCTTCCATCATTTTCCGTTACTCCCGTCTTTCATTGGTAAATTTTCCTAATTTAACTATTTAGTTAAAAGAGGAAGTAAAGAATAAAATTACAGTTATTTCTTCTTGTTAATGAATTTCTTTTAAGATTTATCCCCGACATTTTTGCTCATATTCAATAAGATAAAACCAAACAATTAGAAATCAATAATACTAAGCATATATTTATTAAAATCAAATTTCTAATATCAATATGCAAATTAGCCTTCCCATTCACATTGTAAACCGCTATTTTGTTGTATATATAAATATAATTGCATGTTATTAGTATGTAGATCCGGCCCACGCCAGGGGTCCAGTGGCTTCGGCCCTGGATCTTTACGAGTTAATAGCGTCGATCCCAGGGGGCCATCCCCCCAGGCAACACCTGCCCCCTCGATTTAAAGGGGCAGGGCTGGGTTTATTGCCAAGTGCCTGAGGCGCCCCCCTTGAGGGGGAATGCCGACGGGATCGACGCAATTTTTCACCTGCCACTCCATGAGCTTCGGCTTGTGGGTGGTCCCACGTTAATAGGGACTTTGTGCCTGACCCGTACAAGTGGGGTACGCGGTAAATACTATGTAGATATGGTCAACAATTAATAATGTAAAACAATTTTATTAATAATTGAGGTTTAAATAAAAAATAAAATCATGGAGAATGTGATGTAAATAACAAAGGGGGTTGTGGCTTGTATACAAATATAGTTTTGGTTACAGACAGACAAACCCACAATCTCCATTATAATAAGACATTGTAGATAAATCTATTATGCATGGTTAGTGGTAAGACAGGTATTTAGTTGACTCCCCACTCAGTGAGGACCAACATCAGCATAAAGATATAAGTGGTATACTGACACCAAATAAACAGAAGGAAAGACAAGATAAGCTCATTTACTCATAGAGAAAGATTTAATACTAATAGCTGCTACCCGGCATCACCTTGGTAGAAGGGATGAGAAGTTAGTCTCATAGATCCATTCCTTGAGTTCTGATTGGCTGCTTGGTTTCTATGATGTTATGAGGCTTCATAAATAATCTGGCATTTTGCAGTAGTCTTTGTAGCAAGACAGATTCGTATTAAGTTACGACTACTTGCTGCCTTGTCTTACCAATTCGACGGTAATTGGAAGTAGTATGATCATTAAACTAAACACCAACCCCTAAACCCCCCCTAGTTAAAATTAACAGTTTTATTACAAAATGTGTGGGTTCTGTTTTTTCTGGGTCACCCTAATTTTCCAACCGATTTGCAAGTTTAGACCATTTCTCTACACTATGTAAAATAAAATCTTATTTCCAACACCTGAGTCCACTTTTTATTTAATGTTCATTACTTATTTGTATGTAAAAACGTAGCAGCAGTGCGACCATTTTACTCCAGGTAAGTGATAATCATTACACTTCTTTCACAATTTTAATAAGTGCTACTATCTCAAAATTATGACTAAAGAAATCTTGAAGTCTAAAGTATACATAAGCATTACTTTGATTAATAGCATGGCAGATTACTCTCGTTCATTACTTAATTGCTTGCTTCCTTTCTAAGTAGTAGTAAAGTTAGCAGAGTAGCCTATACATCTTTATCAGTTGATAATAAAGTAAAAGTAAGTAAAGTCGTCAGGGTGGCCTAAAGTTGGTATCAGCCAATCAGCAAGAGAGTCTATCCCCTTTTCTATAGCGCTAGACCAAGGAGATTGTTTTTGCATCTGAGGTGGAGCACCACACCTACCATCAGCTCCTTACTTTACCGCACAGATCCCTGTGCTACTCATACGCTGAGTTGGCAAGGGCAGGTATTGAACTAGGAACCTTATGGTTTTTAGCCGAACGCTTTACCGACTGAGCTAACCCGGCCCGTTTCAGTTAATATCAATTGTTAATTTTTGTAAATAATCCAAGTGCTTTAATACATAACACCATCAGGACATTTTCACTCTACTCCTAAAAATACTTAGTGTTTAAAAACATGGTACTCTTTGCGGAGTTCCATCCCGGCCTCAATAACTGCTAGCCAGTGGCTGCTGAAAAAAAAACACAGCTACAATTGAAGTCCATAGCCGAAGCGGTGTAACTTGAAAAAAAAAAAAAAAAAAAAAAAACAACCAACATTGGGAGTTTTTCCCGAAAACCCAACCCCAACCTTCCCTAGTTAAAATTAACAGTTTTAAACAGTGGCTAAACAAATGCAATCCATTAGTAACAAAGCATATAAATAGCAATGACTTAGAAACTGTGAAGATGATACAATTACTATTGTAACTTTGGTCTCTTTTCAATAGCTTCAGGTTTCATGTTTGTTTCAAAAGGGTTTTGTCACTTAGAACTACTTTATGCACTACACTATGTGTCCAATTGGACAATTCAGTGTGAATGTTGGTAACTTATAAACCTAATGTCTTGTTTTGCCTAGAATATCTACCTATTCACTTATGTATGATTTTTTACCTAGACTCATTAATTTTTCAAGACTTTAAGTATTACAATATCAGGGGCCGGGTTAGCTCAGTCGGTAGAGCGTTCGGCTAGAAACCACAGGGTTCCTAGTTCGATACCGGCCCTCGCTAAATTAGCGTATGAGTAGCACATGGATATGTGCGGTAAAGTAAGGAGCTGATGGTAGGTGTGGCGCTCCACCTCAGATGCTAAAAACAATCTCCTTAGTCTAGCGCTATTGAAAAGGGGATAGACTCCCTCGCTGACTGGCTGATACCGACTTCAGGCCACCCCGACGACTTTACTTTATTCATTTAAAACGGGGGTGGGGAGGGGCTCTTCATGGTGTAATGGCTAACGTATTGGATTGTTACCTTGTAGTGAGCGAGATTGAACTCTTTGTGCTCTTATGTTCATCTTAGAACTAATACCCTTGGAAAGGTATGAACCCCCTCAACCCTTCAGCTATCACTACTGTTCTTCTACAAGGATGGTTTTGGCATTAAATTATCCACAAAGGTTGATATGCGATTATACAAAGAAACCAAGGTAATTATGAACTTTAGTTGGCTAAATTCCTAGCATAAAATTGTGTTCCTAGTTTGATACCGGTCCTCGCCAACTCAGTGTATGAGTAGCACAAAGATCTGTGCAGTAAAGTAAGGAGCTGATGGTAGGTGTGGCGCCCCACCTCAGATGCTAAAAACAATCTCCTTGGTCTAGTGCTATTGAAAAGGAGATAGGCTCCCTGGCTGATACCGACTTTAGGCCGCCCCGTCGACTTTACTTACTTATTAATCTAGTAAAAAAGTAGAACTGTGTAGTGGAACAGTTTTATAAAATATTGTGCAACAAGCATAATTTCCCATCATAAATAAAAATAAAAAATAAAAAAATTATGCTATTTCTCTGAATTTATGAGATGAGGCTTGATAATTAGTATTATTTGTATTATTCGGACTATTGTCCTCATCTTCATTGTTATCTGTACAACGTTTCGGCCAATGTGCCCACCAGCTTTTTTCAGGTATTTCTTGCCGGACTCGGGAATTTTCTTGTCGTTATCAAGAGCCATCATGAAACATTGAACCTAACCCTTTATTCAGTTCACAAGGGTATCCTGTTCTCATTCTGCTAACCATAACCAGGATACAGATGTTAAACTGTGTTAATTTTTGTTACTGCTGTCCCTGACCAGGATTGAACCTGCAGTCTAGAGATAACTGTCACTTAGAACTCCTTTATCCACTACACTATGTGTCCAATTGGACAATTCAGTGTGAATTTTGGGAACTTATAAATCTAATGTCTTGTTTTGCCTAGAATATCTACCTATTCACTTATGTATGATTTTTTACCTAGACTCATATTTGGTGTTTTTTTTTTTTTAAATCTAATCTAGCCTTTTTAATTATAGGTTCCCATATTGTGTTCATTTCTATGCTAGGTATACTTAAAAGATTACTACAGCCTATCATATGAGCTGATTCTTTGAGGCGTCTTCTCCTCCAGTGTTCTTCCATATCTATTATCTTAACTTCATCCCATAAGGGCAGATGGTTTCCCTTTTCATTCCATATATGATCAACCCAACTTTTCTATTTCTCCTCGAACCACTGCTTTACGGTGCTCTTCTAGTCTTACTTTCAGTGGATGGCATGTTTTGCCTTTGTATACTTTGCCACAGCTGCATGGGATGGAATACACACAATTCTTGGTCAGGTTGTATTCTGTTGGGAGCTTGACTCTGAATAAAGGGTTAGGTTCAAGGTTCCATGATAGCTCCCGATTATAACAAGAGGGTTACTGATTACAACAACAAGGTTCCCGGGTTCAACAAGAAATACCTGAAGAAGACCGGAGGGCACATCGGTTGAAACGTTGTACAGATAACAATGAAGATGAGGACAATAATCTTATTATAATGGAGATTGTGTGCTTTTCCGTCTGTAACCGAAACTATATTCCTACTCAAGTCACAATTCTCTTAGTTATTGACATCACATTCTCCATGATTTTATTTTTATCTAAACCTCAATTATTAATAAAATTGTCTTACATTATTAATACTGTTAACTATACTAACAACATGCAATTATATTTATATATACAACAAAATAGCGCTTTACAATGTGAACGGGAAGGCTAATTTGCATATTAATATTAAAAAATTGAATTTAATAAATATGTGCTTAGTATTATTGATTTCTAACTGTTTGGTTTTATTTTAATGAATATAAGCAACAATCTCTTCAATGAATCTTAAATGAAATCCATTAACAAGATAAAATAACTGTCATTTTATTCTTCACTTCCTCTTATAACTAAATACTTAAATTAGAAAAAATAACAATGAAAGACGAGAGTGATGGAAGAGTAAGTTTCAGTTGTTCCATTTTTTATTATACTCCCTCTGTTTCAAATCTTTTATCTGTATTCTTATTTAGTTTCATTAGCCTTTCTAATTTAATACAATATTTTATTACATTAAAACTTAAATACTTGCACCCTACGGAGGGTGCATATATTTGCTAGTACAAATAATACTGACAAAATTATGGATCTGCACTTCTACTTGGTTATTAGTTCATGTAAACAAAAGACAAAGAAAGTGAAGGAAAGAAAAAGGCAAACTGAAAAGTAGAGGAAGAAGATGAAAAACATTGTAATATATAGAGAGAGAGAATAAAAAAGAAGGAACGAGAAAGTGAGATTTACAATTGTAGTCTACCCACAAAAAAAACAAAACATGGATTGAATTTCTGAAATATTTTGTGTTGCTATAACAACAGAATTTCTCATTAGTTCATAATGAGGCCAGGTTGCATGACAGATAAATATATAAAGTCACATTGTTGTTTTATATATAAGTAAATGATATTGATCATGCCGAGATACAGTAGGAATTGAAGGAGAAGAAAGCCAGCCCGTCTGTGCTTTCAAGGATAAAACCTGAGTATATAGGATGCTTTCTAAATCATATTCTTTGCATTCCAGTCTCAATTATATTTTTCTTCCTCATTTACTTTACATGGATGGTTTATTAATGCATTTATTATTTCTATGCTTAAAGCAATAGTTCTTAATATAACTTTCAATAACTTTCTCTTTCTTAATCAGACTCAGTGTTTCATGTGAATTCATCATCAGAACTGACTAAAATAATTTTATAAACAAGTTGTTATAAATTGCTTATAATTTTATTAAATCCTTAATTTTCTTATTTATAAACTGCTCTTTAGATTATAGGGATTAACACCTATATTTTTACATGCATGTGGAATTGAATAAATTAAAATAATTAAGTTTTCTTAACTCTTAATGTCCTATACCACCTCATTCCACCCAGCTGGAAGTCACATTCATTTTCCTAATCTGCCCCAAATGATAGCCTTTGATTAAATGTAATATTAAACATATTTAGAAGTCTTTGATTTAGGGGAAATAACAGGTAACTTTTAATGAAACGGTCATTTTTACCCATTTTTGATAAATGGTTATAGGAATGGGGCTATGGACTTAGAAAATTCTCAACAGGATGTTAAGAGTTAAACAACTAGTTTTACAATTGTATGTCATGAGTTAAGTTTTGCATTATGTAAATAAAAGAGAATAGAAAGAAAATTAGTTTGGAAATATTTTAGCAACAATAGAGACAAGTGTTTAAATTCCGATGACAATATCTTCGTCAATAGAAAACGGCATTGTCATCGGAATGCCATGAGTAACAAAATCATTCAATATCTATGTCAATAGAAAACAGCTGATATTTGATGAATAATTAATTTGAACTTAATGATTACGTAGACAATTACAAAACAAAATTATAAAAAGGCCCATTAGTTGAAAAGCTTCAGATGGAGCGGATGCTCTCCTAATTCGACAAAGTTGGAGCGGACGCTCTCCCCAACTTGACAAAGTGGGGAGAGGACTCTGTCCGGAGACACAAAATACGACTCAGCAGGTCCGTCTATTTTTCGTTTCATATTTTCTCTCTCCCCTTTTTAACACGACAAATTCAATCACAGACTTTGTTTTAACAAAACTGCTACAATGTTGACACATCAAAACAGACACTCCCAAAATATAAACAATACATACACACTCTGCACACATAACTACCTACAGATACATACGGCCCGCAACACGCTGAAAGAACAATTAACTATACCAATTGTAATTTATGTATATAAAGTTGTTTCTTGTATCAATTTTGTCTTCTTTGTTTTCTATAGAAACTATATTTCCGTAGTCTCATACATTTAAATTGTGTGATACAACACTCGGATTTTCTTCATCTACTCAAAACACCGAGTACACAAGGCCCCCACAAGATAATCCTTAGACCAAAGCTTCCCAAACTTTTTACTTGATGCACCTGTTGTAACCAAATTTAATTTCCAGATAAATTAATTGAATATTGCTGACCTTTTGTTTCCATGGATGCCATAATGAAACAGGGTTTTTTTTCCAGGATTTTTTCGGTTTCAAAATTTTAAATTTTACAAAAATATACAATAGTTGGCAAAAGGAATGGAAATTCAAATGAGACTAACATAACAGCAACTCTTGAGCACCTTTTTGATCTCCATCTTTCTAACACACATGGGCATGCCTACAAAATCAGAAAACAGCACTGCTCACGTGACTTTCGGAAACATTTCTTCATGCTCAGAATTGCAGAGGCATGGAATAAGCTTCCCGTGTCTGTTGTAGGCTGCCAAAACACTGAATCTTTCAAAGCCTCCATGCTTCCTGTAGTCTGCCGACACTATACCTGATGCCCCTTTCCACACACATATGCACACACACACATACATACATGCATATTACTACTGTAAACTGTTCATGTTCCTGACACTAATACATTATTCTGTGTACTTGACATGAGACTTTGATGAGTTGTGGTGCACCTGAGCACTGTACACAATAAATTTCTCTTATTATATATATGATGCCATCATTTCAACTACTAAATGTTGTTTCAGTTGATTTCAGTGTTGCCACTAATATTGTATGAAATTTTAATTAGCATCCTTTAAAAAAGTAAAGCTGTCGGTGCGGCCTAAAGTCAGTATCAGCCAGACAGTGAGGAGTCTATCTCCTTTTCACTAGCGCTAGACCAAGGAGATTATTTTAGCATCTGAGGTGGAGCGCCACACCTACCATCAGTTCCTCACTTTACCACACAGATCCCTGTGCTACTCATATGCTGAGTTGTCGAGGGCCGATATCGAACCAAGAACCTTGTGATTCCCGACTGAGCTAACCCGGCCCTATCAGCATCCTTTACTCCTTTCTAAATAGAAGTATCAATATCATCATGGACCACAATTATGATAGGAACCCAACAGGCCTACAGAAGTCTATTTTTATATTGACAATCAGAGTAATAAAAATTCAGTTTTCTTTTAATATGATAAATTATTTCCATAAGGATCTAAATGTGATCATGAGAATCATTCATGTTTTTTCTACATTATTCAACACTAGTACAAAATAAAAAAACGCCCTCTGGGCGATGTAAAAATAGATTTTTGAAACATATTGCCTGAGGGGTGGGAGTAAAAAATTCAATGTCAGCAAGTTTGTACCCTAAGTAAGTAAAATCATCAAATTCATTAAAGTATTAAAAAATAAAACAATTTGAAATGTAAACTTTAAATATGTATTAAAATAAAACAAACTATATATAGATATATAATACCAGTCATGTATTTATCAAAACTTGTTTTAAAAAACAATTAGGACTGTCTAATGTTGCATGTTCAAATTTTGAGTATATTTATTCTATGTTATGACGATTTTGGGTAATATGACGTAAGCAGTGACGTAATTTTTGTTACAGACAAAAACCGGAAGCAAATCTCCATTATTAATAGATATCAGGAAAATAGAAATAAGAATTTTGTCACATTTGAGCAGTTGGAAAATATGTTCATAAATGAAACCTTTTCATTGCTGTCTTATTTCAAATGTAAAATATCAATAATTCTAAATGAGACCAAAAAAAAAAAGAAAGAAAAAAAGGGTTTTGTTTTTGTAGCTGAATTTTGAATCCTATTTTAAAAAGGAGCACTGGAATCAATAAGTCTGAGTTAACAAGCCATAATCTAATAGAATGAGAAAATAATTAAAGAATGAAAACATCGTAAAAAGAACAAAAAAATAAGATACTTCTTTAAAATGGAATAGTTTTAAGAGCACTCAAGAAAACAAAACAAAAATTATCCAGATTATTTCTATCTTTCATAGGAAAAAAATAGATGTATTAAAATAGTCTTGTTATTACTTCAAGGACCAACAATGATCACATGCCACAAACAAATAAGGAAGATATAATAATCAATTATATAAATCAATAATGAAAGTTTAAGACAAAAAAGAAATATATTGAAATAGAAGTTTAGTTTCTTTTAATAGCAATCAAAACAAACTTAAGGAAGTTGTTCTGAAATTAATGAAGTAAAGGTGTTGGAATAACAATGTAATCAATATATAAAAAAAATTTGGATCATATGACTGTAAAGCACCCCTTTTGCGATCTCAATTCGTAGGGACATTTTTTCTATTTAGTTTAGTTTCTTTTAATAGCAATCAAAACAAACTTAAGGAAGTTGTTCTGAAATTAATGAAGTAAAAGGTGTTGGAATAACAATGTAATCAATATAAAAAAACAAACTTTGGACCATATGACCGTAAGGCACCCCTTTTGCGATTTCAAATCGCAGGGACATTTTTTCTATTTACACCGTCAAAATCCGGTTGTTTACAGACGATTTTTAGAGGTTTTTTTTTTAAATTATAAAACTAAACCCTAACCCGGATTTTTACGGTGTAAATGAGGAAAGTGTCCCCACGAGTCGAGGTCATGGAAGGGATGCCTTAAAGTCATATGGTCCAAAACTTTCCTATTAAAAGAATAGAACAACAACACCCCCTTCAAGATCATTGATACCTACAATGAAGAACATCCCAAAATTGATTTCAAATAGAAATGTCTCTTTCATGACTTTGAAAACGTTCACGACCACCACCGGCACGATCTTCACGATAACCATCTCTGCCAGGATTGAACTCATCAGGACCAGAAAACCTTGTGTTCTCTGAAGGTCCACCCTTTCTGGGTCCCATCCTGCCCACAACGCCAAATGTTAAAAAGCCGTTGAAAGAGATACACATATGTGGATTTTTCCAGCGGGTTAAATGACACTCTTAACTTATCATTATCCTCTCCCTAGTCTACTGGGTCATTCCATGTCAATTCACCAGGCCGTTACATCCACCAACACCGAATTACCTGAAATTTGGCACAAATGTTCCCCTTCATGAGTTAGGAATTGATTGTATTTAATTATAATCTTTCACTGAAATCCTGCACATAGATAGGAAAAAAACTCTAAACTTGGCAGGTTCATATCTTCTAAAGTAGACTTTGCTCCCACACAAAATTCTTTGATGAACTTAGGCAGACATAGTAGATGTTAGGAAAAAAATATTATGAAAATTGAAGAGGACACATTTTAGATAGACTGACTGTAAGCTACACAGGTGAAAAGTTGTTGATTTTGGAGTCATGCATTTGGGTGGGCAAAATAAAATTTTATATCAGGTATAGGGTTAAAATAGTTGGATATTTGGATTCTACAGTCCTTATTTGCCTTACATACCAAATTTCAGAAATATTGAATGTATGAAAGTATTTTTTTAAATTAAAAAAAAAACCCTGAGATTTTGCGACACCGCATGGCCTTAATTTTGAGGCAAAATAGGAAAATTATATCCCCCCCCCTCTAAAAGCGGAACAGTAAGGTTTAAGACAAAATAATTTGGCACACTTTCCTAACTCATGAAGGGGAACATTTGTGCCAAATTTCAAGTAATTCGGTGTCGGTGGGTGCAGATTTCAACTTTTTGCTGGTGTTTTGACAGATTTTTCCAAGGCTCAGTAATGGAAAAATTTTCTCAAAGCTTAATTTAAGCAACACATATTTGCAAATCCTGGACGAATATTTGAAACTTCTAATCCCTCATTAGGGATTTTATATATATAAGTTACCTTTTAGGATTAAGGCTGCACCTGGAATATTTCAACAGGTAATGGACACAATGTTATTTGGAATTGAATTTACTACTGCTTATTTGGACAACATTTAGATAAAAAGTTAAAATAAAGAACACAGCCAGCACATATTGGAAATATTCAAAAGAATAAATGAATATGGATTTAAACTAAAAGACGAACAATGCGATTTTTTTTCTGATAAAAATAAGATATTTGAGGCAAATTATTGACGAAAATGGTAGGAAGCTAGATACCATTAGAGCGAGTGTTATTAAAAATATGCCTGCTCCAGAAAATATAAGTTATTTGCAGTTTTTTTTAGGCTTAGCTATTTATTGTAATATGTTTATTTCCAGCATGCATTTTTTGTGAGCCCCACTGAATAAGTTACTGAAAAAAGATGTTAAATGGATGTGGATGGACGAAAGTCAAAAAGCATTTGAAAAAATAAAAGCTATCTTGATGTGGGACTTGTTTCTGACCCCTAAACATATAATAAATATGGCTAGTGTAGAATAACCATACTAGTTCCGATTACCGTCAAATTGGTAAGACAAGGCAGCAAGCAGTCGTAACTTAATATGAATCTGTTTTGCTGCAAATACTACTGCAAAATGCTAACAATGAAAATGAGGACAATAGTCCGAATAACGCAGATAATACTGTAGAATAATCATACTAGTTCCAATTACCGTCGAATTGGTAAGACAAGGCAGCAAGTAGTCATAACTTAATACAAATATATCTTGCTGCAATACTACTGCAAAATGCCAGATTATTTATGAAACTTCCTAACATCATAGAAACCAAGCAGCCAATCAGGACTCTAGGAATGGAATCACCCAAATGCAAGAGTGGACTATTCTGGATTCCCATAAGTACCAGTTGTCTTGGCACTGATACAGTTGTGTTTAGCTTGTTGCTCAAACCAACAGTATGCTAACTCACTTCAACATACATCAGGTGACATAAAGTCATGGTCCAGTTTAGCATTATATGTATATACAAATTGAACCCCCATTTTTTAGCTACTTCATTCCTATGCAGTTTTTTTTACTTAATTTTACTAATTTTTTTTTTTTTAAAACCCAAAGAAAAAAGGACATATTCTGAAAGAGAACATTAAATTATTCAAAAAAATATATCAAACAAAAATCTAAAATTTGCCAAATAAAATCTTAACCCAATATAAAAATATGAGACTTTTAAGTGCTATGGAAATGTTGATTCATAACCAATCTTAACATTTGATATTTAAATACAGGTCAAAATTCACTTGGTACAGACCAGAGATCCAATAAAAATGAGCTTGTTTTTATACTTGGTTTTCAATGGATGTGGACTTGTGCTCAGTTGAGCTGGTTTAATAAATATCAGCTATGATAGGTCAATAATAATAATAATAACAGTTGCAATTAAAAATAATAGAGACAAATTTAGAAACTAGCCAAGGGCAGGAGGTACTTAATATACAAGTAGTGGTGCAAAACAACATATAGTAGAAATAATGTCAACTATATATAGACATGCAGTCTTGATATGATAAATAATAATCAAATATGGTCATAGTGACTAAGAACATTTTCAATCCAATTTGATTGATTTCAGCTAGAGGTTCATTGAATATTTATATATTACATATTTTGTGTAGCTATTTCTTAGAGACTTTTGTACAGTGTTATATGATATGAAGTATTCTTATCAAATAGAAATAATTTGTATATACTTGTATGGTTTCAAGCATTCTGATTTAATACTAATAAATTATATGGTTTTGAGTAATTATTTCTATTTAATGATAATTAATTGTGTTATGTACTAAGATCCTCTTTGGAAAGCAACATACAAATGAATAAATTGAAGTAAGCATTCTTAGCTGTCAAATTTGTTAGATCTGTAATCTTTTGACATTATATATATATATATATAATGTGTGTGTGTGTGTGTGTGTGTATTTGGGCAGTATTCTTTCATTAATACATATGGAATTAAACAAAAGGCAGGTCTCCTGTTTAACGATTTTATTGGTGATCTTTTCAAGCTTTCTGTCCAACTTTTTTTTTTTGGTAGACTAATCCACGAATTTCATCGAAATATAAAAAAGTTGGCCAAAAGCTTGAAAAGATCACCAATAAAATCGTTAAATAGGAGACCTGCCTTTTGTTTAATTCCACACACTACATATAATATATATATATATATATATATATATTATTATTATTTATTTATATTAAGAAGGCAATTACAATGCGTATTTAAAAAAATAAAATAATGTCTGGTGTCTAATCTATCTCGAAGAAACTTTTTTTTTGAAAAACAGTCTCTGAAGATGAAGTTTCTTTGAAACTGATTAGACACTGACATTATTTTTTTTTTTAATATGCATTGTAATTCCCTTCTTAATATAAATAAATAATAATATACTAAACAATGCTTCAAAGAAATTATCAATATATATATATATATATATATATATATACACTGTTCCCAAAAATTTGCTTGGATTCCTTTTCCACTTACTCGTTTTAGCTCAGTCGATAGAGCATTCGGCTAGAAACCACAAGGTTCCTAGTTCGATTCCGGTCCTCGCCAACTCAGCGTTATGAGTAGCACAGGGATCTGTGCGGTAAAGTAAGGAGATGATGGTAGGTGTGGCGCTCCACCTCAGATGCTAAAACAATCTCCTTGGTCTAGCGCTAGTGAAAAGGGGATAGACTCCCTCGCTGATTGGCTGATACCGACATTAGGCCGCCCCAACGACTTACTATTGTTTTAGTCAAAAAGAAAAATAATATAATACAAATATATGTTACTTTTCTAACAGTCTCATACATATTCGCTGCGAAAAACCGAGGATATTTTTGCAAAAGTAAATGGTTGAACATTTTATTTAAATAAACCCGTCTGATGCATATCTACAAATTGAAGTTGACAAAAAATGTCAGAAATAATTTTTATAAATACACATAAGGGTCTTTATGTATTCAAAAGATTTCCTTTTTGAAATAAAGGTGGCAATGGGAATGCTGGCTGACACAGATTTTGCCATCACTTATTTGGATGATGTACTGATAAAAAAAAGATGTGAGAAGAGCATGAAGAATATATACATAAATTATTCCAGAATAGAAGAATGTGGATTTAAATTGAATGAAGAAAATGTCAATTCTTTGTGAATAGTATAAAATACCTTGGACAGATTATTGATTTAAAAGGACACAGATCAGATCCAGCACTAAACAAAATATGCCTACCATTACATATTGGTAATTTTCACCTTTAGTTGTTAAAATTCCTAGCAAATAAGGCAATTAGAGTAACCTCCCTTGACTTTCACTTTGAACTAAGCCGGTAACTATTTTTAAAGTCTCCGTGCAAAATAAATAAATCTTAGAAACTTTTTTGAAAAAAATACAACTGCATGCTTTAACACAAAAATATCATAAAATGTGTTCTTAATAACAATTAAGTTCATTTCAGATAATTTTATGCTAGGAATTTAGCCAACTGACTTTCACTTTGAAACAAGCCGGTAGCCATTTTGAAAGTGTCCGTGCTAAATAAACCATGTTATTTCTTTAAGACTTTTATTCATAACTAAACACAGCGTGCTTGTGTGCAAGTGAGCCCCAGTTCATTTCAGATAATGCGCACGCACAATTTTATGCTAGGAATTTTAACAACTAAAGGTGAAAATTACCAATAGAAGAATGTGGATTTAAATTGAATGAAGAAAATGTCAATTCTTCATGAACCATCTAAAATACCTTGGACAGATTATTGATTTAAAAGGTCCCAGATCAGATCCAGCACTATACAAAATATGCCTACCATTACATATTTTACCATGAGGTAAGGAAAAAGGAAAAGTGGACAAGAAATAATAACTCAAACAAGTAGGTGTAGGTGAGATATATTTTGTTCCGCTTTAAGCGGGAACTTCATCAGTCTGTTTATTCAAAATATGGTACATACATTTGTATTTATAGAAGAGAAAGTGAGTTGGTGATGAATTCAGGGGAAAGGAAAATCTTCACAAACTTTCCCTTCCCCTGAATTTCTTCACCAACTTACTTTCTCATCTATAAATACAAAGGAAATATTGATATTATAATCAGTTAAAGTTGTTTTTTTTAAGAAGTTGATAATGCTATTTAATCTGCTAGAAGTTATCCCCCAGATATCATAGAAATGATACAATACTTACTGTCGCAGTGGGATTCTAACTACCGTCGAGTTAGCAGACAAGAACAACATGCAAGCTGTAACTTAAATACAGTCCTTGCATGCTGCTGGCATAGTGCAGACTGATGGCTGATGAGCGGGTACTTATCCATATCTTTACTCACCCTGAAACCATCTGCCAATCAAAACCCAGGAAGTGAACTTGCCAGAGTTCATAATGGAATAACCCAAGCTGTATATAAACCACCTACCAACACTCTAGAGATAGTTTTGCATTCATCTTGTAACAGAGTCGAATACTTGACACAAAATACAACAAATTGTAAAAAAAATATTCATTACTGATAACCAATTCAGAAATTATTTAAACAGCATCAATTCAGAGTTCTGTGTAATTGCAATGCTCCGATCTCACTGACAAATTAAAACGGCAATTCTTCCAGGCTGTGGTTATATCAGTACTGCTATATGGCTGCACCACTTGGACCCTAACAAAGCGCCTTGAGAATAAGCTAGATGGGAGCTGCACAAGAATGCTGCATGCAGTCTTGAACAAGTCATGGAAACAGCACCTCACAAGAAAGCAGCTGTATGGCCACCTGCCCCCATCTAGTGTGGGTCGCCCACCAAGGACCTACATTGAGCAACAATGCGAGGATGCTGGTTGCTGCACACTCCCAGGGGCAATGAGTGGTAGTGATTGTCATGGATATCCGTGCTGCATGCGCAACATGATGATCATGATAAAAGGTTGATTCAAATTTTTTGGAACAGCACCCCACAAGAAAGCAGCTGTATGGCCACCTGCCCCCCATCTGCAAACCATCCGAGTGAGACGGACTAGGCAGGCAGGACACTGCTGGAGAAGCAAGGATGAGCTCATAAGCGACGTTCTCCTGTGGAAGCCAACACATGGACATGCTAGTGTGGGTCGCCCACCAAGGACCTACATTGAGCAACAATGCGAGGATGCTGCATAGAAGACCTCCCAGGGCAATGAGTGATAGTGATTGTCATGGATATGCGTGCGCAACATGATGATCATGATAAAGGTTGATTCAAATTTTTTTTAAAGAGAAGAAGAGAAAATATAGGCAAATTAAAAAAAAAAAACAAGTCTGGGCAAGTGCCATCCAAACAACTGTCTAGACAAGTTCGATGTATTTCTTAAAATAGAATAAAATAAAAAAGCAATAATGACTCATCAGCAGATCAGCATGGACAGCTGAGATGTATGGGCATGATTTTTTGTTTTGTTTTAAGGCATATCAACCTCAGTGGGTCATTTAATGCCAATAAAGTTTTGAAATAAATCAATTCTTAATGGATAATACAATTTTTTTATAAATACATTTTTCTATTTAACCCATAGATGGGACCCTAACAGGTATTTTTCATTTATCCTCCTCATTTCATTCATTCTTATTTCATCCATTCATTCATTTTACCATTAATTTTTAACTATATATATATATATATATATATATATATATATATATATATAATATCACTATTCTCTATCACTTTTCTTTTAACAATTTTTTTTAAATTATTTTTTCGAACATTTAAAAAATTCTCCATATTATAACCACTTTGATTTCAAACACCAAAGAATTTACTCTGACAAAGGCCGTTATTCCTTGTATACTAAAAGATTTTGTAGTTTTCCATTATTATCATTTTATTCTTTATTTATATTCAACCCATAGATGGGATCCTAACAGGTACTACCACTCCGGGTCAGAGTCGACCAGGGAGCAATGGTGATGAAGGGGTGCTCCACATTCCCCAAAAACTCCAAAATTGGAACCTCACCATCAGATAGAGTTTAATGTCATTCCCAGGACATGTAGACCTTCAGTCACTGCCTTCTAGCACCCATATGATAAAAAGGGGTAGGGCTTGGTATGGGCATGATTAGATGTCTTTATATAAATACAGAAAGATTGGTTGATTGGTGTTTTAATGGCATATCAACATTTGTGGGTTATTTAATGCCAAATCTTGTTATATATATAAAAAGTAAAGTGTCGTCGGGGCGGCCTAATGTCGGTATCAGCCAATCAGCGAGGGAGTCTATCCCCTTTTCACTAGCGCTAGACCAAGGAGATTGTTTTTGCATCTGAGGTGGAGCACCACACCTACCATCAGCTCCTTACTTTACCGCACAGATCCCTGTGCTACTCATAACGCTGAGTTGGCGAGGGCCAGTATCGAACTAGGAACCTTGTGGTTTCTAGCCGAACGCTCTACCGACTGAGCTAACCCACTAGCAAAAGTGCCCGGTCCATGACCAGACTAAAATAATTTAACCCCAGGTAGTGAGTGGTTAAAGACAATAAGAGGAAAATAATTCATAGAATTTTTTTAAATTGTAATTCTTAACTTTTGAGTGTTTTGAAATATAATTCTATTTTTAAAAAACTGTTTTGTACATATGACAAAAACTTAAATTCTGTTCCTAATTGCTTGTTTTTCTTAATTGCTTGTTGCATTAAAGTGATAAAAAATATTGATTTATTTTCTTTTTTACCCCTAAAAAGTAACAATTAAAAGGAGATAATTATTAAACGTGTCCTTATTTATTTAGCTCTATCTGCTGAGGCTGTACAATATGCCAAAAGCAGGCATTTTATTGTGGAATAGTTTATGTAAGAACAAAATATTTTCACAATGGACCATATCAGAAGTAGTCCTCAAGCTGCAAACCATTTTTAAAATTGGCAAATCCTTTCAGCTTTCACAGCCAGACATATTTCATGTTGATATTTAAATTTAAAATATGACTCAATCTATTTAGACACAACAACAGGTGAATGGAATTTGTTTGCCTGCATCTTTACTCTGGCAACTGAGTCACTATTTTCATTCTCATTTATTGAACATGACATTTAAATATGAATACTCAAAGTAAGGGTTTCTTGAAATAGATTTTTGCCCTGGAATTACTCTTGAAAATCCATGCTAAGTAGACAGCTACGGTTTTTGACACATTCTTTACTTATAATACAATTCAATGAATTATAGTTTGTCTGGCTTCTGACATAGGGAATTCCATACAAGTCTTTCATTAATAATACAACCTTATAAACCCATTTACTTCAATTTACATCCACGTTCACAAATTCTATTGGTTCCACTAAAAAACTTATCAGAATCAGATCCATTTAAATGTGTAGAAATATCATCTTAGAAATATATCCATATTGAAGTCAGTCAGTCTACTGTTGGTTTGAATAACAGCAACTGGCTAAGCACAACTCAAGCAGTGTCCAAGACAGTTGGTATTTATGGAAATCAAGAATAGTCCATTCATGTATTTGGGTGATTCCATTCCTTGAGTTCTGATTGGCTGCTTGGTTTCTATGATGTTGTGGAGTTTCATAAATACCATCATTCTGCAGTAGGATTGCAGCAAGACAGGTTCATATTCAGTTACGACTTGTTGCCATGTCTTACCAATTCAATGGTAATTGGAACTTAGCTTGATTATTCTACAACTTTGTATGATTGGTACATGTCATTAGCCTTTATTTATTCACCAATAGGAAAGGGCTGTTCCAGGATAAGGAGGAGAGGTTATCACAGACATTTTTTTTTTTTCAATTATGTCTTTTGGGAAGGCCATTTGTAAACTAGTTATAATTCCAGGCTGAAGGTAATCCACTGTCACTGTCATGATTCCTATGGATTAAAATATCCCATGATATTTTATAACTGGTAATTTTCACCTTTAGTGTCAAAATTCCTAGCAAATAAAGCAATTAGAGTAACCTCCCTTGATTTTTACCTTGAACTAAGTCGGTAGCTATTTTGAAAGTCTCTGTGCGAAATAAACAAATTTTAGAAACTTTTTCAAAAACAATACAACTGCATGCTTTAACACAAAAATATCATAAAATGTGTTCTTAATAACAATTAAGTTTATTTCAGATAATGCGCATGCACAATTTTATGCCCTGGAGAAAACAAGGGTACATTTAAGGAATTAAACTGTCAACTAAAGGTGAAAATTACCTTATAAATTTGGGCAAATATTAAACAAAATCCACAGATTTTTGAAGTCAGTTAGAGAATTTTGAGACTGACTCCTGGACATCATATGTACCCACCACAGCCAATTGTTTGTGGCCAAAATATGCATCTTTCAAAGCCTCCATGCTTCCTGTAGTCAACCAACACTATACCTGATGCCCCTCTCCACACTCATACATGCATATTATTACTGTAAACTGTTCATGTTCCTGACACTAATAAATTATTCTGTGTACTTGACATGAGACTTTGATGAGTTGTGGTGCACCTGAGCACTGTACACATACATGTATATTATTACTGTACACTGTTCATGTTCCTGACACTAATACATTATTCTGTGTACTAGACATGAGACTTTGATGAGTTGTGGTGCACCTGAGGACTGTACACAATAAATTTCATTATTATTATTATTATTATTACTAGTACAAAATAAAAAACACCCTCCGGGCGATGTAAAAATACATTTTTGAAACATATTGCCTGAGGGGTTGGAGTAAAAAATTCAATGTCAGCAAGTTTGTACCCTAAGTAAGTAAAATCATCAAATTCATTAAAGGATTAAAAAATAAAACAATTTGAAATGTAAACTTTAAATATGTATTAAAATAAAACAAACTATATATAGATATATAATACCAGTCATGTATTTATTAAAACTTGTTTAAAAAAATAATGAGGACTGTCTAATGTTGCATGTTCAAATTTTGAGTGCATTTATTCTAAGTTATGACGATTTGGGGTAATGTGACGTAAGCAGTGACATAGTTTTTGTTACAGACAAAAACCAGAAACGAATCTCATTATTAATAGATAATATAATTTCTTTGAACTAATTTCAAGGAAATTGGTATTTTCTTTATTAAGTTCCTAAAAAAAAATGATTTGCAATTTGCAAAAAGGAAATTAAAGCATTATACTTTGAAAATTTTTTTTTTTAATTTTTTTTATGTCTTCTCCATTTTTCTTTGGCACTTGCCCAAAAGCAAGAAGCTAATAGTTTTAACTTTAATGGCTGAATTTCAGTTATGCAGCAAATGTTATGATTGAACCAATAACATGTGATCTTCAGTAGAAGAAAATTCTGATCCATCTATTGGTTTCGTGGCATATCAACCTCTGTGGGTCATTTAATGCCGACAAAGTTGTGAAATAAATTCATTCTTAATGCATAATACAATTTTCTTTATAAAAAGGTAAGAGACCGATTTTATCTTCTCTAATAACTTATAAAATAATCATATTAACTTGATGCTTCAAAGGAGTCTAATAGATGAGAAAAACTTTCTATCAGGGACCCCACTCTCAAAAAGTGTTTTAATACTTTTGAGAAAGGTCCCTTGGAAAGGATTTTTCATTTATCCTCCTCATTTCATTCATTCTTATTTCATCCATTCATTCATTTTACCATTAATATATATATATATATATATATATATATATTTGGGAGAATATGTGCTTAATTGAAGTCAGACCTAATTTTTTTGAAAGTTAATTCATTTATGGTTAATTAGGCGGGATTTAACTACTTAAATGTAAGGCTAAACAAATCAAGAAAAATCAATCTCTGAATATATATTTCGACCTATTAGGTCTCATCAGCAGAGCTATAGATACGAAGATCACCTCATGTGTGACTCGAAACCCTAATAGGTCGAAATATATATTCAGAGATTGATTTTTCTCGATTTTTTTAGCCTTACATTTAAGTAGTTAAATCCTGCCTAATTAACCATAAATGAATTAACTTTCAAAAAAATTAGGTCTGACTTCAATTAAGCACATATTCTCCCAAATATACTGTCGGCTGAAAATAACTAGATTTGTTTACATTTGCATATATATATATATATATATATATATATATATATATATATATATATATATAATATCACTATTCCCTATCACTGTGGAACCTTTTCTTCAAACAATTTTTTAAAAATTATTTTTTCGAACATTTAAAAAATTCTCTGTATTTTGACCGCTTTGATTTCAAACACCAAAGAATTTACTCTGACAAAGGCCGTTATTCCTTGTATACTAAAAGATTTTGTAGTTTTCCATTATTATCATTTTATTCTTTATTTATATTCAACCCATAGATGGGATCCTAACAGGTACTACCACTCCGGGTCAGAGTCGACCAGGGAGCAATGGTGATGAAGGGGTGCTCCACATTCCCCAAAAACTCCAAAATTGGTACCTCACCATCAGATAGAGTTTAACGTCATTCCCAGGACATGTAGACCCCCAGCCACCACCTTCTAGCACCCATATGATAAGAAGGATTCGTGATGAAGACCCTTCTACTAAGCGGTCGAAACAGATTTCTGTCAGCAGATTATAATTACTAATTGTTTTTTCAAAATGTTAAATTCATTCTGTCGGATTAACTTCCATTTATTTACATAAATGCATGTACGGTTTTAAAGCTTAGTTTTAGGTCTAAGACAAAAATAAATAAAAATTATTAATCTCAAAACATCCAATCTGCCAGAGCACTAATAACAAACAGATGACTGTGTTGATGATTCCACTTTCTTTAAGAATCGGCTTTTAATCAGATATTTTTATTCTTTGTTCATTTCTCTCTTTATGGCATATCAATGAAGATCATAGGATGACGCATGCAGAACGTGAATATGCTGAGACGAAATGCTAACAAAGATATGACGTATTTCATATGGATATTAATGTTTAGAAATTAAGATTAATAGATAAAACGTTTAATATATATATTAATGGATAATACAATTTTGTATATGAACTCATGTTTTTCTATTCAACCGATAGATGGGACCCTAACAGGTACTACCACTCTGGGTCAGAGTGGACCAGGGAGCCATGGTGATGAAGGGGTGCTCCACATTCCCAAAACCTCCAGAATTTGAACCTCACCTTCAGATAGAGTTTAACGTCATTCCCAGGATATGTAGACCCCCCAGCCACCGATAAGGATTGGGGGGTTGCCATAGGGCAGTAGGGTTGGGGCAATCATATAAGTGCTAGGGCTTGACGTGGCCAGCCGATTAATCGGAGGGGGCTTCTATGACCGCCCATCTAGCCCAAGAAAAGCCTAAAGTGAAATATTGCAAGTCATGGACTGCTAAGCCACCTCTGCAACGGATACAGTCAAAATATTCTAAGCCCTGCCAACGGGAAACTTTATTCATTAAAAGATATCCTGCATTTCAAAGGCAGATTACAAGAGAAGTACATTTGATCTGGAGATCTGAAGATCCAATGACACATTTCTCTGGAGAAAACAACAAGGGTACATTTAAGGAATTAAACTGTCAAAAAGTGAAAAGGAATCTTTAGAAGTTATGGCTGAGGCCTAACAAGCATTTTGCGTTACATAAATGCATGTACGGTTTTAAAGCTTAGTTTTAGGTCTAAACTAAAAATAAGACAAAAATAAATAAAAATTATTAATCTCAAAACATCCAATCTGCCAGAGCACTAATAACAAACAGATGACTGTGCTGATGATTCCACTTTCTTTAAGAATCGGCTTTTAATCAGATATTTTTATTCTTTGTTCATTTCTCTCTTTCTGTTTTAAGATAATTAGATATACTTTTAAAGAAATCTTAAATCCCTTATTCATAAAAAGAATGGTTATTTTTAGAATAGTTAGAAATAATTAGTTTTTTTTTTTTTTTAGCTGATCTCATATGTTGGATATGCAGTTCTTAAAACTCATTTTATTGATTAATCTTTTCTACATTTTTCTACACTAAAAACAAAACTCTTAATGTTATAAACAATAATATTAAAAGGAGTCATTTTAAAAATATGAAATATTGGAATTTAGATGATAGAACAGATAGAATAAAGTGATACAAGACTTACACACTATGCTACTGTAAGGTTCAAGGTTATAATATAAATTATAATAGGTTGAAACAAACAACTCCGACAGGGGTGTTAAACATAACATGGACTTTAATAAAAGCACATGGAGAAACATGTATAACATAGAATACATGTATGTGCCACATAAAAGGAATAAGATACAAAGTTATGGAGAGTCCATAGACTAAAGTCACTTACTAGAGGCTGTAATGGGGTTCGAAGCCCCCACACAAGAAGTGTGTAGACATAAATGTCGGATTAACTTCCATTTATTTACATAAATGCATGTACAGTTTTAAAGCTTAGTTTTAGGTCTAAGACAAAAATAAATAAAAATTATTAATCTCAAAACATCCAATCTGCCAGAGCACTAATAACAAACAGATGACTGTACTGATGATTCCACTTTCTTTAAGAATCGGCTTTTAATCAGATATTTTTATTCTTTGTTCATTTCTCTCTTTCTGTTTTAAGATAATTAGATATCTTATTATAATGGAGATTGTGTGTTTTTCTGTCTGTAACCGAAACTATATTACTAATCGAGTCACAATTAACATAGTTATTTTCATCACATTCTTCATGATTTTATTTATATTTAAACCTCAATTATTAATAAAATTGCTTCACCTTTTTATTAGTGTTGTACATATCTACATACTAATAACATGCTATTGTATTTATATATACAAAAAATAGTGGTTTGCAGTGTGAACGGGAAGGCTAATTTGCATATTGATATTAAAAATGTGATTTTATTAAATATGTACTTAGTATTATTGATTTCTAACTGTTTGGTTTTATTTTAATTAATATAAGCAAAAATCTCTCCAATGAATCTTAAATGAAATCCATTAACAAGAAAAAATAAGTGAAATTTTATTCTTTATTTCCTAATTTAACTAAATAGTTAAATAAGTAAAATTCAGCAATGAAAGACGGCAGTGATGGAAGAGTAAGTTTCATTTCTATTTTTCTATTATAACCCCACTCTGTTTCAAATCTTTTTATCTGCATTCTTATTAGAATTTCTAATTTAATATGATATTTCATTACATTAAAACTTAAATACTTGCACCCGGAGGGTGCATATATTTGCAAGTACTTTTAAAGAAATCTTAAATCCCTTAATCATAAAAAGAATGGTTATTTTTAGAATAGTTAAAAATAATTAGTTTTTTTGTTGTTTTTTTTTATTTTTTTTTAGCTGATCTCATATGTTGGATATGCATTTCTTAAAACTCATTTTATTGATTAATCTTTTCTACATTTTTCTACACTAAAAACAAAACTCTTAATGTTATAAACAATAATATTAAAAGGAGTCATTTTAAAAATATGAAATATTGGAATTTAGATGATAGAACAGATAGAATAAAGTGATACAAGACTTACACACTATGCTACTGTAAGGTTCAAGGTTATATAATATTGTTAAGTTTCTGACCGCCATCCTTGGCCAGTTGAAAAGAACTTAAAGTAAGTAAGCAAGTCCTGAGCTATAGAATCCTTTGGTAAGTGAATAAGTCCTGGGTTATGTAATCCTACATAGTGTCAAAGGTCCAGTGATATAATCCTATGTTCCGTCGTCCATGAAGGTTGAAGGCAATTGAGTGGCTAAGATCAGAACATTCGATATAAATAACAATATCAGCAGCAGAGCACTGCCATTGACTGGCCAATAGGTTGGTCATATGGTTCTCGGCGAGTCTATAAGATAGAGTGGGCATTTACCACACGCCTTATATCCCAAAAAATCTCAACAAATATAAATTATAATTGGTTGAAACAAACATAACATGGACTTTAATAAAAGCACATGGAGAAACATTTATAACATAGAATACATGTACATGACAAAGATACATAAAAGGAATAAGATACAAAGTTATGGATAGTCCATAGACTAAAGTCACTTACTAGTGGCTGTAATGGGGGCCGAAGACCCCACACGAGAAAGTGTAGACATAAATGTCTAACCCATTGTAGTCAAGTCCAGAGAGATTTCAAAACAGGCGTTTAAATACAAAAAAAAACCCTGGTGGTAAAAACAGGAACCCAGAGGGAAGATAACTCTACCAGGCAAAGGGAAGACAATCCCACACTACAATTACATTCCAGAAATGGGAAATAGAGTTAGCATGTACCTGAGTGTGATGACAATAAAGTGGTACTCCACACTCCCCAGAGTCCCAGCACTGAAGCCTTAACACCAGATGCAGTTTAATGTCATACTTGATACCTGGGGGGGGGAGAGGTCTTTCCTTCAGCAGGGGATGTGGATAGCATATTCTAAGCTCCACCAACAGGGTGATGGTTTGTTTTGTTTTGTTTTACGGCATATCAACCTCGGTGGGTCATTTAATGCCGACAAAGTTGTGAAATAAATTCATTCTTAATGGATAATACAATTGTTTATGAACTCATGTTTTTCTATTTAACCCATAGATGGGACCCTAACAGGTACTACCACTACGGGTCAGAATGGACCAGGTAGCAATGGTGATGAATGGGGTGCTCCACATTCCCCGAACCTACAAAACTGGAACCTCACCATCAGATAGAGTTTAACATCATTCCCAGGACATGTAGACCCGCAGCCACCGCCTTCTAGCACCCATATGATAAAAAGGGGGGGTTTGCCATAAGGGCAATAGGGTTGGGAAATCATATAGGTGCTAGGGCTTGGCCAAGATAGGGCCAAAGTGGAGTATTGCAAGTCATGAACTGCTCATGCACCTGGGTTCTATCCTTAAGCATCATTGTTTGCCACCCACAGACAACAGGTGGCCCCATTGGGGGAGTCTTACCCCTCTGCAGAGGTGCAGTTGGTGCATTCTAACGCCCCAGCGTATTGTTTGATACAAGAGAAGAAATGCATGTAGTATCTCCTCTGTTGTTGTTCTCCCCCCCCCCAAACCTGTTTTGAATAGAGTACGATTAAATATACCCACATACTGTTCTGCTTGACAATTTGATCGAGAGTAATAGGGTTTTGGGTTCAAGGTTATTATAAGTTGAACAAAACAACTCCGACACAAGTGTTAAACATAACATGGACTTTACTACAAGCACATGGAAATGATACATATAACAGAAATACAAAGATATAAAACAGGACTCATTCATGAATAGACATACAATAAGAAGGTATACAAGAAATACCTAAATGCACATATAGAAGTAATGGATAGTTATGGAGAGTCCATGGGGCAATGTCACTTACTAACGTTGCGTTGGGGGCAGAAGCCCCACACGAGAAGGGTGTAGACATAAAAGTCTAACCCATGTGCGTGAGGTGCCGCAGAATAAGAAGAAGAGGCCGAGAGTTCTAAAACAGGTGCTTAAATACAAAAACCTCCTGGTGGTCAAA
This sequence comes from Doryteuthis pealeii, assembly GCA_023376005.1. Taxonomy (NCBI): domain Eukaryota; kingdom Metazoa; phylum Mollusca; class Cephalopoda; order Myopsida; family Loliginidae; genus Doryteuthis; species Doryteuthis pealeii. The sequence continues at coordinate 57,718,541 of CM042172.1, read as the reverse complement.
AACAGGGAACCAGAGGGAAGATAACTCTTCCAGCCAAAGGGAAGACAATCCCACAGGGTGATTCAGTCAATATGGCCTGCCTGAGACTAAATAGCTGTTTAAAAACAGTAATGGTTGAACAGGTGTCCATATTTCGCATCAGTGATCTTATGCTATTTGAAATGGGCATCCACAACTACCACTGATAGGGCCAGTAAAATTCAGATGTACCCAGAACCATGGTTACTCTGGGCAAGTCTAGTGCAAGTCAACAATCCAAGATGCTTCTATGCAAGGCACACAATTTTTGATGGTTTTTTTTAATGTCAGAGTCCACATTAGACCACACTGGACTATGGCTTTAATCTGTTTGATACCAGGATATTATTATTATTAAGTACCACTTATGCAGTGTCCAAGAAAGTTGGTATATATACAAATCAAGTATGACCCATTCATGAATTTGGGTGATTTGGGTCATTCCATTCCTTGAGTTCTGATTGGCTGCTTGATTTGAATGACATTGTGGAGTCTTATAAATATCCTGTCATTCTGCAGTAGACTTTGTGACTATTCGAGTTTGTATTTAAGTTACAATCGTTTGTTGCCTTGTCTTCCCAGTTCGACGGTAATTGGAACTTTAATTATTCTTCAGATATCCTATTTGAGGACAGCTTTCCTGAAGTCTGTGGGAACCACAACATGATCTGCAAACATTAGAAACTGACCAATGAGGGACAGAGAGACACTGTACTATTTAAATTGTTGGAAGTTTCCCGTGAGATCAGAAGGCAATGAATGACTGAGAAACCTGCAAACTTTTAGTATCATTGGATCCTGTTGTGTTTCTCATTAAATATTCATTCTTGTCACAGGAATTGTTCAAATTCAATCAGTGAGAATGTGCTGGAAATCATACTCAGTGCTGATGGCAGCTATGATGGTATTGCCCTCGGGGATAGATTGTGAACTGATGAGGTGTGACAAAGCAGCAGCCAGAACGAATTCTGTAGTTCAGCTGTACTCTATTTCAAAATCAGGTAATTTATGAGGAAGACCATCCCCGGTCTCCAGCCTCAAAACTTGCTACCGGTGATTGCTGAAAAACCAACCCAGCTACGATTGAAGTCCGTAGCCGAAAGTATCACTTGAAAGTAAACAACCAACTTGGGGCATTTTGTTTTTTTCGACATTCACTTACATATAAAAAAATCCAAAACGTTTATTTTTTTCAGTATTTTCATTTTATTTTAATATATTTATTTCCAACAATCAATTACAAGTAAAAAAAAAAAAATCAAAATATTTAGATATTCTTGCTTATTTAAACTAAAAACAAGACATTAAACAAACATGAATAAAAGAAAATCTGAGTATTTAGATATTCTTTTATATTTTAATAAAATAAAAAAAAACTATCTATCTATCTAGTCGTCTTCATATCTATCTATTGCTTCGGCTACGGACTTCAATCGTAGCTGGGGTTGGTTTTTCACCACTCACCGTTAGCAAGTATTGAGGCAGGAGACCAGGACGGTCTTACTCATAAATTACCCAAAATCATACCCCAATAGAATGATTGCCCAGCATTGTAGTTGACTAGCTGGGTATATAGGAATTCCCTTTTTTGAGCCAAATATTGAAAGTAATGGCTTGAAATTGAAGAAGTACTTGAATAGTATCTTGTGGAATTTCTCCGCAGCAATAATCAGTACAAGTGTTTAACGTCATTTCCAGGACATGTAGATCCGCAGCCACCGCCTTCTAGCACCCATATGATAAAATGGTGTTGGGGCTTGCCATAAGGGCAATAGGGTTTGGAAAAATCATATAGGTGCTAGGGCTTGACGTGACCAGCCGATTGATCGGAGGGGGCCTCTCCGACCGCCCGTCTAGCCCAAGATAGGGCCAAAGTGGAGTATTGCATGTTATGAACTGCTCATCCACCTGGGCTCTATCCTTAAGTCAACTAGTTGTGACTTTGTTATAACTTTGAATCTTACAACAGCAATAATCAGTACAAGTGTTTCATTTTCCACTTGGCTGTAGTTACACTCAGCGGGCTTTACAGATCTAGCTGCATGCATAATAGCTTCTTCAGTTTTATCAGCAAATATATGGCAGTGCTCTGCTGCTGATATTGTTACTTATACTGGCTGTTCTGGTCATACCTACACACATTGCCTTCATCCTTCATGGACAACAGAACATAGGATTATATCACCTTTGACACTACGTAGGATTATATAACCCAGGAAATATATTCACTTACCAAAGGATTCTATAACTCAGGACTTACTTATTTACTTTAAGTTCTTTACAACTGGCCAAGGATGGCGGCCAGATACTTAACAATATGTGAAATCACTTGTGAGAAGACCTTCGATGCACAATATCTGGACCCCAAACGTGATGTTCTAGGGGGACCTATGGTAGTTAAGCGCGTTCATTCAAACGCTGCTTGCTCTTTTAGCTACATCCCCAGAACGGGCACATGGATTAGCCTACTGTCTACCCCTTTCTCGGTGGGGCTTCAGCCCCCCCACTCTTAGTAAGTGATCTCTATGTACAGACGCTCTAGTCCTTTGATGTATATATGTTTATGTACACTATCTTACACTATCTTGTATTTTATGTATCGTTTCCATGTGCTGTTATCTATATAGAATGTTTTGTCTCACAAACGTGTCGGAGTTTGTTATGTTTCAACTAGTTGTGACTTTGTTATAACTTTGAATCTTACACCAGCAATAATCAGTACAAGTGTTTCATTTTCCACTTGGCTGTAGTTACACTCAGCGGGATTTACAGATCTAGCTGCAGGCATAATAGCTTCTTCAGTTTTATCAGCAAATATATGTGAAATCACTTGAGAGAAGACATTCGATGCACAATATCTGGACCCCAAACGTTGTGATGTTCTGTGCTGGCCAATTTGAAGGGCACGAGTCTGAGCCAGATTCACACGGATTAAAAACAAAACAACAAACTACAAAGTTTGAAAACAAGACGCGGATAAAAGAAGAAATTCTGTGATACTTTATCGATCTATCTCACTAGCTGACTATCAGCTTCCTTTCTACTGCTACCGGCGACCTTCACACGTCAACGGCCAGGGTTCAAACTGACTATATCCCTTAAAACTAAAGCAGTTACTTTTCTTTTTGGACTTAGCGTTATTGAAGTCCGTTAGCCTACTGTTGGTTTTAATAACAGCAGCTAAGTAGAACTTTTAGCAGTGTCCAAGACAGCTGGTATAAATAGGAATCAAGAATGATCCATTCATGAATCAGGGTGATTTGGGTCATTCCATTCCTTGAGTTCTGATTGGTTGCTTGACTGGTTGATTTGAATGACACTGTGGAGTCTTATATATAATTTGTCATTTTGCAGTGGACTTTGTGGCATTTCGAGTTTGTATTGAGTTACAATCGCATGCTACCTTGTCTTCCCAGTTCGACGGTAATTGGAACTTATTCTTCAAGCGTCTCCAATACTTCGACCATTACTTTTTTCAAAAGAGATTTCCTCATAAAAATAGCCTTTTTGCTTTTAACACCCAAATGCCTAAAGATATTATCACTAAGTGGCTTACTTCATGGTGGTCTCTTTGTGTCCTCAAAAGGACAAACACCCACCCATTTACTTATGCCTGGCTTTAACATATTCTATTTTTATTCATTTATGTTTTTTATTTATTCTGACCATGTTCTCCTTCCATCATAGTATCACTCACTGCCCCCACACCATGACTTGAGGCATCAGCTATTACTACTTGCTTCTGGGTTGGGTCAAAATATGTGAGTAGTAAGTCTGATTAATGATTTAATCTTTTTAAAAGATTGTTGACAACCTAAAGGTCACGATGATTTCATATCCTTTGCTAAGTTTATTGAATGGAAACTTAATTTGGTGTAACAAAAGGTACAAAAAACTTCTGTAGTGACTCCCCAACCAACCCAAGAAATGAGTGTAAACTACTTACATCTAAGGGGGGAGGGTGCCATGCATTGAAAAGCTGCCACCGTAATTTTCACCTTTAGTTGTCAAAATTCCTAGCAAATAAGGCAAGTAGAGTAACCTCCCTTGACCTTCAGTCTCCGTGCGAAATAAACAAATTTTTGAAACTTTTTCGAAAACAACAACTTGCTTTAACACAAAAAATATCATAAAATGTGTTCTTAATAACAATTAAGTTCATTTCAGATAATTTTATGCTAGGAATTTAGCCAACCAAATTTCACTTTGAAACAAGCCGGTAGCCAATTTGAAAGTCTTCGTGCGAAATACACAAATCTTAGAAACTTTTTGAAAACAATACAACTGCATGCTTTAACACAAAAATATCATAAAATGTGTTCTTAATAACAATTAAGTTCATTTCAGATAATGCACACGTACAATTTTATGTTAAGAATTTTGACAACTAATGGTGAAAATTACCATCTGAACTGACAATAGACTTTATTTTGAAATTCTTATGTAAAATTATATGTTCTTCCTGATTCTGCACTCAAATGGTATGTATCTCTTGCTATAATCCATTATTTAGAGAATAAGAGGTAAAGATATCAACATTTAAAAAAAAAAGTTTACCACAAGATGATTCAACATTTTCATCTTTAATACTGCATGTATACACATATATAGTATTAATTTAAATAAATAGCATCACTTTGAACTTAAAAATACCTTTTTAAATACTTGATATGTTGTATTACATACAAGAAATAGAATACCTATTTACATCATTTTTTTTTTTTTAAACAAAGCCTCTCCGGCCGGCGTGTGATAATGTGTTTTGTTAACATTTTAATACTATATCGTAAGTTGTTTTTTTTTCCAAAACTGAATGTTTGACAAAAAATCCTGATGGTTAACCATCATGTAAATATCACATATTATATATCAAAATAATTCTGAGACTATCTTCTATTAAGGATATAGTGCTCTTTTTTTTTTTTTGCTTAGCTTATACTTATTGAAGGAACTTGTGTCAACTTCCAATGGTTGAAGAAGAAAAAAACAACCTACACGATATAGTATAAAGTGTCTACTAATTAAGTGTTCCATTTCAAGAATATTGATAAAAGATTATCCTCTTTGATTTGGCAATGCAAACTAACAACTACAATTTAAGCTAAAAAAAATTCATATTTTTAGTTTTCAACTCTTTGAAGCAAAATACCATTTTAAATCGCTGTAAAAAAATAATTCAATGAATAAAAACCCATGAAAATTACATATTTAGAAAGATTATTTTCTTTTCTTTCCAACCATATAAATATTTTTAAGATTGGATGAGAAATACCCAAGAAACAATGTCCAAAGGAGCTGGTAATGCTACTAATTGTATGCATACTAGTTGGCCTAGGCTTAACGTTGGCCAACTATTTACACAAACAAAGTTTGTATCTCGTTTATGGTGCAACTCCCTAATATTACACTAAAATTTAAGTCTCAAAAAATTGCATGATATGCGAGTATATAAATGTGCAGAAGAACTGGCTTATACATCCAGTACTTCTAGACTTAAAATTAACCCTGAAGACTTATGTATAGATAAATTTTGGTTTGGTTTGGTTTGGTTTGTTTTACGGCATATCAACCTCAATGGGTCATTTAATGCCAACAAAGTTGTGAAATAAATTCATTCTTAATGCATAATACAATTTTGTTTATAAACTCATGTTTTTCTATTTAACCCATAGATGGGACCCTAACAGGTACTACCACTCCGGGTCAGAGTGGACCAGGGAGCAATGGTGATGAAGGGGTGTTCCACATTCGCCAAACCTCCAAAACTGGAACCTCACCATCAGATAGAGTTTAACATCATTCCCAGGACATGTAGACCCTCAGTCACCGCCTTCTAGCACCCATATGATAAATTTCAGATTTCTATTAGACAAGAATAATCTTCAATAACTAAAAAAAGAAAGCTTTAACTATATTGATCCAGTTTTCCATTTAAAATTTATGTTATTTGGGGATTTTCTTCTCTTATTACTATTAGATACAACAAGAAAAAAAAAAGGGTGATAATAACATAGAATATTTAACACAGCTTAACACTTGTATCCGGTCATGGTTAACAGAATGAGAACAGTCTACCCCCTGGATTGAATAAAGTGTTCGGTTTGAACTTCCATGAAAGTTGCCGATTACGACAAGAAGGTTCCCAAATTCGACAAGAAACACTTGAAGAAGCCCTGAGGGCACATCAGCCAAAATGTTGTGCAGATAACAATAAAGATGAGGACAATAATCAGAATAATCCAGAATCTTATCTATTATTATACTAAAGCTGAGATTATCAACTTTCATTTCCTAAAGGATTTTTTTCTATTTATGTTATGGACACAATATTTATACTTAGATATTCCTTGGTTTTAGGACTACTCATTGTTTAAAAAAAAAAAATCAGTTTAATTGGTTTTAATTAGCCGTAATTAGCAATTAAGTCAACAACAGACCAATCCCTGTCTTATATTATATACGATTCTCTTCTTCCCCTCTATAGAGAGTTAACAGGAGTGGGAGGGCTCACAGCCTGTAATAGTTTTATTACTAAAAAATCAGCACTCAAACCCCCTCCTAACTCTAGGTAGATTCGCCCCTCCCTTTCTCCATACCACAGAGAATAACAATAGTCTGAATAATCCAAATAATCCAAATAATCCAGAATCTTATATTAATCTATATTTCATATATATATTTTCATAGCAAAATCCCATTTTACATTTTTGGACCATATTACCCTTTTCAATTTCGTATCATTAGGTCATTTTTTTCATTTACACTGTCAATATCGGGTTGTTTGTCGGGGTTAGGGTTAGAGGTTCTAACTCCTAACCCCTAACAACCGGATATTGACAGTGTAAATGAAAAAAATTACCTAATGACACGAAAATTGAAAAGGGGTGCCTTAAGGTAATATGGTCCAAATTTTTTTTCATGAACAGTGCTACTTTTATAAGAAAAATATCTTCTTAAATTTTACTGGAAACATTTTTATAACGAATACAATTGGGTTGTAGTGATTACTCACAACTCTTAACTAATCCATAGATAAAAGTCATCGTCGTCGAGGCTGCCTAATGTCGGTATCAGCCATGCAGCGAAGGAGTCTATCCCCTTTTCACTAGCGCTAGACCAAGGAGATTATTTTAGCGTCTGAGGTTGAGCGACACACCTACGATCAGCTCCTTACTTTACCACACAGTTCCCTGTGCTACTCATACGCTGAGTTGGCGAGGGCGGGTATTGAGCTAGAAACCTTGTGGTTTCTAGCCAAATGCTCTACCGACTGAGCTAACCCAGCCCTAAAAAAAAAAAAAAAAAAAAAAAAATTAAGATTTTTGTATTCATAGGGAGAAAAAAAATGATCTGAAAGTAACTAAAGGCAAACATGTAGAATTGTTGCAATGGTTTCATCATAACATATTCTTACCTGCTTCCAAAAGAGAATGCCAACAAAAAAAATATTTCATTCAAGATAAAAAAAAGAGTTGACAGTTTTAATTTAGTTTGGTTAGTCTTCCATGAAACACAATTTAATTAATCAGCTTAAAAAAAAATAAAAACATTTTATGATACTTATCTGCTCAATCTAATTTCTGAGGTCATGTTTACCAACAGCAGATATTACTAAATACCGTACAGCACGCTTAACATAATCCTGGCAACAAATGGCTAAATTATAATTCCCAAAATAGAATGTTGGGGAAATACCAAAATATAAATACTATTCAAAAGATAAAATTCAAATAAAAATAAGAAAACTTTGCCTTTCTGAACCAATAAGCATAAAGGAGACACTAAAAAGGAGACTAAAAATTCAAATAAAAATAAGAAACTTTGCCTTTCTGAACCAATAAGCATAAAGGAGACTAAAAATTCAAATAAAAATAAGAAAACTTTGCCTTTCTGAACCAATAAGCATAAAGGAGACACTAAAAATTCAAATAAAATAAGAAAACTTTGCCTTTCTGAACCAATAAGCATAAAGGAGACACTAAAAATTCAAATAAAAATAAGAAAACTTTGCCTTTCTGAACCAATAAGCATAAAGGAGACCCTAAAAATTCAAATAAAAATAAGAAAACTTTGCCTTTCTGAACCAATAAGCATAAAGGAGACACTAAAAATTCAATAAAAATAAGAAACTTTGCCTTTCTGAACCAATAAGCATAAGGCTAAAAATTCAAATAAAAATAGAAAATTTGCCTTTCTGAACCAATAAGCATAAAGAAGACCCTAAAAATTCAAAAAAAATAAGAAAACTTTGCCTTTCTGAACCAATAAGCATAAAGGAGACACTAAAAATTCAAATAAAAATAAGAAAAATTTGCCTTTCTGAACCAATAAGCATAAAGGAGACCCTAAAAATTCAAATAAAAATAAGAAAATTTTGCCTTTCTGAACCAACAAGCATAAAGGAGACACTAAAAATTCAAATAAAATAAGAAAATTTTGCTTTCTGAACCAATAAGCATAAAGGAGACACTAAAAATTCAAATAAAAATAAGAAAACTTTGCTTTTCTGAACCAATAAGCATAAAGGAGACACTAAAAATTCAAATAAAAATAAGAAAATTTTGCCTTTCTGAACCAATAAGCATAAAGGAGACACTAAAAATTCAAATAAAAATAAGAAAACTTTGCCTTTCTGAACCAATAAGCATAAAGGAGACCCTAAAAATTCAAATAAAAATAGGAAAAATTTTGCCTTTCTGAACCAATAAGCATAAAGAAGACCCTAAAAATTCAAATAAAAATAAGAAAACTTTGCCTTTCTGAACCAATAAGCATAAAGGAGACACTAAAAATTCAAATAAAAATAAGAAAATTTTGCCTTTCTGAACCAATAAGCATAAAGGAGACACTAAAAATTGAAAAGCCATTTCATCAGAGAAAGTTTAAAAAGATGCATTAACAACTGAGTCTGTATATTGTTTTCTACCAGATTCCACATCACACAGACTCAAAATTACAAGATTCTATATTCTCACTTTAATATTATTAGCTAAATAAACAGAGGCAGACATTTCACAATTTCTCAGATCCTGACTATTCCTTAAATCATAGACGGGATTCAAGAAAAAACTCTTGAGGTAACATTACTGTTTGCAGATTTCTTCAAGGCATTTGACTCCTTATTCAGAGGAAAGATAGAGCAAATACTACTAGTTGATGGGTTCCCTAAAGAAACTGTTATCGCTATAATGATGTTCTACAAAAACATCAAGGTGGACGCAGTCTGTCCTCCCAATGAAAGCGACATTGCAAAACTACAAGATTCTCATGTGCCAGAATTTGCATGAGAATTTTAAGAACTGAAATTAAACAGGCTGGATATTTCAGTTTAGTTTGGTTTGTTTTATGGCATATCAACCTCAGTGGGTCATTTAATGCCAACTAAGTTTTGAAATAAATTCATTCTTAATGGATACTCTATTTTTTTTATAAACTCATGTTTTTCTATTTAAACTGTAGATAGGACCCTAACAGGTACAACCACTATGGGTCAGAGTGGACTTGGGAGCAATGGTGATGAAGGGGTGCTCCACATTCCCCAAACCTCCAGAACTGGAACCTCACCATCAGATAGAGTTTAATGTCATTCCCAAGACATGAAGACCCTCAGTCACCGCCTTCTAGCACCCATATGATAAAAAGGGTTGGGGCTTGCCATAAGGGCAATAGGGTTCAAGGCAATCACATAGGTGCTAGTGCTTGATATGACCTGCCGATTGATCGGAGGGGGGGGTGACCCTATCCAACCACCCATCTAGCCTAAGTAAGGATCTAAGTGGAGTGTTGCATGTCATGGACTGCTCATCCACCAGGATTCCTTAAATACCATGGCCAACAGGTGGCCTCATTTGGGGGGGGGGGGCTTACCCCTTTTCAGAGGTGCAGTCAGTGTATTATAAAGCCCCAACCAACAGGGCTTGGATATATCGGGGGAGGGGCAGTTGAAAAACTAGTGTTCGACGGAGCTAGTGAAAAGCACTCAATGAAATAGACAATTAGGATTACTTTTTAGTGGCAGGCGTTTGCTAACAAAGTAGATATTGTTATCCTTCAAGCTATTTTGCTCGATTTCAGCTTAGACAGTTTAATTTTCTTTCTTTAATACTAGCAAAATAAAAAAAAACCCTCTGGGCGACGTAAAATAAATATTGCCCGAGGGGATGGGAGTTGAAAATTTAATATCAGAGAGTTTGTATCATAAGTTAAAATCAAATTTATTAAAGGATTAAAAAATTTTAAAAATTTGAAACTGGAAACTTAGTTCTGATAACTTTGAATATATATTAAAATAAAACAAACTATATATAGATAGATAATAACAGGTATGTATTTATTAAAACTTGTTTAAAAAACCAATGAGGACTGTCTAACATTGCATGCTCAAATTTTGAGTGTATTTTGTTATGACGATTTTAGGTATTGTGACGTAAGCAGTGATGTAGTTTTTGTTACAGACAAAAACTGGAAGCGAATCTCCATTATTAATAGATTAACAGAAATGATGATGTTACAATAAAAATCAGTAAAAATTTGATGAGGTTTCTGAATAAATTCATTTTACGATGCTAATATAGAAATTAATAAAAGTTTACGTTATAGAAAGTCACTTATTATGTTACTATTAAAACTAATTAATGATATTACAATAGAAATTAATAAAATTCTACAATGTTACTATGTGACATCATCAGCTCTCTTGGCTGCAATGAGGTTCAATAATGCATATGCATATAGCTGTGAACATAGTCATATGAGTAGCTGTATGCATATTATATATATATATATATATATTATATATATATATATATATATATATAATGATAATGGCTGTCAGCTTAGACAGTTTAATTTTCTTTCTTTAATATTAACAGAAATTTCACCAAAAATTAAACTATTTTCTGTCATTAACGACAGAAGATTTTGATTGGTTTAAAAAGCTTTTCATAAAAATCTATTAATAATGGAGATTTGCTTCCAGTTTTTGTCTGTAACAAAAACTATGTCACTATACCCGTCATAAATCGTCATAACAGAATAAACACACTCAAAATTCGAGAATGCAACATTAGACAGTCCTAAATTGTTTTTTTAAAACAAGTTTTAATAGATACATCCCAGTATCATATATTCATATATAGTTGGTTTTATTTTAATAGATATTCAAAGTTAATAGAACTTAGTTTCGATTTCAAATTGTTTTGTTTTTTACTCTTTAATAAATTTGCTGATTTCATGATTTATGGTTCAAACTCTCTGACATTTAACTTTTAACTTCCACCTCCTCAAGCAATATCTTTCAAAATTTATTTTTACATCGCCCAGAGGCGTTTTTTTTATTTTGCTAGTTTAATCTAATAATCATTTGAAATTATATACTAAAATTCCATATCTAGTAATTGTCAACTTGAAATCAAGCATGAAGAGCAACCTATTGATATATTTGGGATTCCTATTGTTATATACACAAATATAGATATCTCCCGATTCACTAATTCAACTCACCCACACACGCAATAAAGAGAATGCCAACTGGATGTAAACAGGCCAAGGCGTTAAATCAAATGACGAAATTTCATCTTTGCACCCAGGCTCCGCGCATGGGGTAATCTTAGAATTAAAAAATAAAATTCGTCCAATCTAAATCATTCCCGGCAGAAATAAAAAAAAGGGTTGAGTTGATCCGATTTCGGATCACGACGACCTATATAAGTCGGCTTTGAAGAGCCAACAGCAGAGATATCCTGGTGACAGCACCGAGAACATCAACAAAGGCCGACCTCGCAAACGAAACATACATCACAAGGCGGCGGACTTATATCTTTCACCTACCCCCTAACCAAAAATCTGACCCGACCAGCAGTTAAAGGGGCAAACAATTCCACATCATACAACAAGACTACGCCAACTATCATACACGATACAAACCCGCTATTGACTTCAGACTACTAAAACACAAGACTCTGCCCACCTAACCAATATCTAACTACTACCACTGGTTCATCTGCCCACATCACCACCTCCACTACAACTGACTCGGCCACTTCACTGACTTTATTATTCACGTCACAACTATCACCAAAATCAGACAACCTCTTTTAAATTCACTTCTAGCTTTTCCTCGCCCTTCATGTTCCTTTTTCCAATACAATTGATAAAACATAAAATCTGTGTTTGTTTTTCCTTGCCACCATACACTTGCTACTAACCCTGTTTATTACACTATTAAAGACTATATCCTTCAGTAACTATAACAGCTTTAACTATTTTGATATAGTTTTCCACTTCATATTCATACTAATTGGGGTTTTCTTCACTTATTAACATTAAATGAAAAAAAATAGAAAAAGACTTCTAAGAAGAGGAAATGAAACTATTTCTCTGAATGTTTGAGATGAGGCTTGATGATTAGTATTATGTGCGTTAATCGAACTATTGTCCTAATCTTTATTGTTATTTGTACGTTTCGGCCAATATGCCCTCCGGCCTTCTTCTTCAGGTATTTCTTGTCGGACTCTGGAACCTTTTCGAAGTTGGGAACTTTCTTGTCGTAATAAAAGTTCTATGATAGCTCCCGATCACAACAAGAAAGTTCCCAAGTTCGAAAAGAAGGTTCCCGAGTCCAAAAAGAAGATTCACGATTCCGACAAGAAATACCTGAAGAAGGCCGGAGGGCATATCGGCTAAAACGTTGTACAGATAACAATAAAGATGGGGACAATAGTCCGAATAACACAGATAATACTGAGGAAATGAAAGTCTGTTTGTCTCATCTATTAACATAGAAAACATCATTTATTTATAAAATTTTATATTACTATAGAAATTACTGAAAATAGAGAATTTCTTTTATCTTTTAATCCAGATATACCATATATAACTATTTATATATGTGTACTATTTACAGATTTTAAAAAATTGTGGATAATTCTAAATCATTTTTATAAGCTAAAATGTAAAAAATACCCTCTTTTTTAATACAATTTTGAATTTATGTATAAAGTGTGCTAAAATAATTTTGTTGTTCCTGGAAAAAAAAAACAAAAAAAAACAACAACTGATTTAATAAAACAATAATCTTGTGTTTCAAATTAAATTGTTAAGTAAATAAAAAAAAAATAACAAAAACTCTGAAACAAAGTGTGTTATTTAATAAAATACAAAAAAAACAACACTTACCATATCTGGATTAAAATTGGCCACTTTCTCTTTTGTGTAAAGATCAATATTTCCTAAAGCAATGTGTAAAGCTTCTGAATTTGGAATGTAGCTAAAAGCAGTTAAGGAGAAAAACAACAAAAAAAAACAAGAAATACACAAAGTCCTTGAGGAAGACATCATATTCTAAAATCATAATGTCACAATTGAAATTAATACAAATTTTATGAAGTGACTATAGAAATTAATAAAATCTTATGACGTTACAATAGAAATTAATAAAATCTTATGATGTTACAATAGAAATTAATAAAATTTGATGATGCTACAATAGAAATTAATTAATGATGTTACAAATAGAAATTAATAAAATCTTTGATGTTACAATAGAAATTAATAATTTATGATGTTACAATAGAAATTAATAAAATGATGATGCTACAATAGAAATTAATTTATGATGTTACAATAGAAATTAATAAAATCTTATGATGTTACAATAGAAATTAATAAAATTTGATGATGCTACAATAGAAATTAATAAAAATCTTATGATGCTACAATAGAAATTAATTTATGATGTTACAATAGAAATTAATAAAATCTTATGATGTTACAATAGAAATTAATAAAATTTGATGATGTTACAATAGAAATTAATAAAATTTGATGATGCTACAATAGAAATTAATAAAATTTGATGATGCTACAATAGAAATTAATTAATGATGTTACAATAGAAATTAATAAATTCTTATGATGTTACAATAAAAATTAATTTATGATGTTACAATAAAAATTAATAAATTCTTATGATGTTACAATAAAAATTAATTTCTGATGTTACAATAATTCTTTTATATTATATATATATATATATATATATATATATAATGATAATAGTCATCAACTTGTGTTCGAGTTAGACCATTTCCTGTTTTTTTTTTGTTTTTTCATCATCATAGGTGCCAGTAGAATTTGACACTCTATCCTTGTGTTTTCTCAGATGACTCACCAGGCCAGCCCTGGAGAGACATACTCTTCACATAAACTACGTTGGAACTTCTCCACTTTGAATGTTGCTGGGCTAAAAATTGCCCTTTCTAATAGCCCATTTCAATTTTTGGTGTTTAATTCGGTTGGACTCAAATTCTTCCACAGATAGGTAGATGGTGGCTCTCCAGCCAGGTCTATTACAAGCTAGCTTCTCCCAGTCCTCCACAGCAATAGCAGTGTTCTTCAGAGTGTCCTTGAGGCAGTCCTTAAACCTCAATTTGGGTTTGCACTGACAACGTTTGCCAGTTGAGATTTCCCTGTTTCCTAAAGATTGCTTGCCAAATTACAATCTGGTCAGTTTACCGCTGCTGACGGATGTTCAACATAGTGGTAAAGAAATCATTATATATATATATATATATATATATATATATGCACACATTATTTAGGGGTAGGCATAGATACGCACTTACCTCCCATCATAAAACCTATCCAAGTAAAACATGCTGAGCACTGTTGAAGAAGTAAGAATGAACTCATAAGCAATGTTCTCCTATGGACTCCTACACATGGACACACCAGCATTGGCCAACTAGCAAAAACTTACATTTACTAGCTCTGTACAGACACTGGATACCGTCTAGAGAACCTACCAAGAGCAATAGCCAATAGGGACAAATAATGAGAGAGAGAGAGAGTAAAGGGAATCTGGCTGGCAGCACATCTTGATAATGATGATGATGACTATCATCATGTCGCGCACACAGCACGGATATATGATGACTATAGAAATTAATAAAAATCTTATGATGTCACTATAGAAATTACTGAAAATTTATTTTTATATTTGTCATGTTACAATAGAAATTACCGTATTTTTCGGACTATAAAGAGCACTTAAAATCCTTATATTTGCTAAAAAAAATCGGTAGTGCGCCCTATAATCCATTGCGCCTTATGTATGAATCCTGGTTGTGCTTAGGCCTTGTGACCTCGAACAGCAATGAGACTGACTCAGAGGATGACAAAATGGATTCAGGCTTGGTTGATGCCGCCATCACCCAACTGTTAAACTCCGACACTGAAAATGAAGAATTTGACGGATTTGTAGAAGAGGAATGATTGAAAAAGTGAGCGTATTTTTCTGTTCTTTGTGTGTTACAAGTGTACAATATTGATAGTTATTTTTAGTGACTTGAATAAATCTGACCTATCCAACTGCTTTGTTCTGTTTTATGCGCCTTATACTCCGGTGCGTCTTATATATGAAAATAGATCCGGTCACTGATACTGTGCCTTATCATCCGAAAAACAAGGTACTAAAAATTGAGAATTTTGTTCCCTTTTGAATCCAGATATACTCTATATAATCATCTATAAATTAATCTTGTGCAAAGATGAATTTCTGATTTAGTCACAAAATCTATAAATTCATTTCTAAAGCCAAAGATTGTTTCAGAATCTTTCCATTGTTTGAGTTGCAAACATACAAGATTATTACACCAATTTTTCTGCTTTAGAATTAAGTCAATTTGTAAATTAAACTTGTACATCATTTACTGTTGTCTATTACACAATCATTTTAGAATAAAGAAAAAAAAATGTTTTGATGTAATTTCTAATATTAACGTCACTTTCTAAGAAAAATCCACAATCAAGAAAGGATACGGTCCAGCATATGCTAAGTCTTCCTTTGACACATTATCAGGGTAGGGATTCAAAGGGATGAGTTTTCTGTGCAGAGGATCAAAGACTAATTGATAGAGAAATGTGTTTTCTGCACTTATAAATCCTTCAATGTACTCATCAGACACTGTCAAATTTTTCTTCAGGTAAATTGGAATTTTCCGGAGAAACTAAAATAGAAAAGTGAGGAAAATAATTTACAAAAGTAACAGGCTTGTTTTATTATATTGCATCCATTTTTTTTTTAGAAAAATGGTAAGTTTTTAATCTATATTAGCATGACAAAAATTTATTCTGAAAGCAAAAATAACTGCTACTAATGATAAATAATAAACATAATAGCTTTTTGAAAACTCAACATATCAATAATTAAAAATATTACAGTAGACACAAATTCTTCCTTTCTCCTTTTCTCACATTGGAGTGACAAGACTTAAACCTTTGCACAAATCAGGGAAGTGAAACCTTCGCATGAATCAGAGCAGTGAAAACTTTAAACGAACGAGGCAGTGAAAACTTCAAACAAACAGACTTCCAAGACAGTTCACAAACGACTGTCCAAGCCTCTGCCACACTCATTTTATAGGCTACGGCTAAACGGCCGATTGGTTAATCAGCAGAGTTTCAGATTTGCATCAGCATACTTCATCTGTTCTCTCTTCCAAACTGCTCTACGACAACATGAGCATGCAAATCGCGGACATTTACGTGCGTGATGTCGCGTACCTTGCTCACAATAATCACAAAAAAAAAAGAAAAAAAAAGTGTGAACTGTTCACTGAGAAACACTGTAATTAAGGGTGTGTTTTAGGGCAATACAAAATACAAAAATCGCTTCAAGACAGACAGAACGCAGCATCCCTGAATAGTTCCTATCTTTTTCTCTAAGCATTTTGTAACATTGCTTTATCTTATTAGAGACGTCAGATTTCATATGATCAAAATCTATAGCAGTCTATGCCTTTCTTATGCGTACATCGAACAAATCCTGGAAATAGCACTGGACAGCCACTTACATTCTAACAGACAAACCATCCAAGTAAGACAAGGATGACATGTTGGACACAGCTGGACAAACTCATGAGTGACATTCTCCTGTGACACATACATATGGACACACCAATGTAGCCTGACTAGCAAAAACTTACATCAATCGGTAATTTTCACCTTTAGTTGTCAAAATTCCTAGCAAAATATGAGACTTTGATGAGTTGTGCTGCACCTGAGCACTGTACACATACATGTATATTATTACTGTGTGCTATTCATGTTCCTGACACTAATACAATATTCTATGTACTAGACATGAGACTTTGATGAATTGTGGTTTACCTGAGCACTGTACATAATAAATAAAACCTCAGCTTTTGACGGTAATTTTCACCTTTAATTGTCAAAATTCCTAGCAAATAAGGCAATTAGAGTAACCTCCCTTGACTTTCACTTTGAACTAAGCCGGTAGCTATTTTGAAAGTCTCCGTGCGAAATAAACAAATCTTAGAAACTTTTTCGAAAACAATACAACTGCATGCTTTAACACAAAAATATTATAAAATGTGTTCTTAATAACAATTAAGTTCATTTCAGATAATGCGCATGCACAATTTTATGCTAGGAATTTTGACAACTAAAGGTGAAAATTACCCAAACTACAAACGAATTTAAAGAGTAGGTTACAAAACTGAAAATATAGCAAATGAATCCACAAATATAATTACTACGTAAAATGGTCTTTCTGAAGATGTTAACTTACCTGTTTGAGATCCGTTTGTCGTGCTATCCTGAAAGCTTTACAAGCAGTTGCCAGTCCAATACCAGGTAAAGAAGGGAGGTAATCACAACCAGACATGATGCACATCTGGCGAAATTTATCAAACGTATAACGGCCATCTTGGAAACTTAGCACTTCATTCAGTCGATTTGATTCAATTAAAACGCCATTGCCAAAAAAGTCCATTTTGAAAATAACCTATAAAATAATTTTATAAAATTTGATTTCAATAGCAAGCTTTTAGAATTCAAATAAATCATCATTTTAGAATTTTAGAATTCAAATAAATAGCAAGCTTTTAGAATTCAATTTTTAGAATTCAAATAAATCATAAATCATTTTCAATAAATCATAAAAAGTCCATTTTGAAAATAATCTATAAAATAATTCTATAAAATTTGATTTCAATAGCAAGCTTTTAGAATTCAAATAAGTTAAGAACCCATAGTTTTAAAGTTTGGTTTGGTTTCGGTAATTATGAACTTTAGTTGGCCAAATTCCTAGCATAAAATTGTGCATGCGCATTATCTCTCTTAACAAATTTGCTTGTATAGTTTTTCTTATGAGTTTTTCTTAAACAATTGAATGAATAAAAATACATTTCATTCTTATCGACACATTTTTGTTGGTTTGTTTGAGAAATAAAATTGTTATTTTTCAAACAAACAAAAATGTGTTGGTAAGACAGTGTGCACAACAAAAATATCATATGACAGTGCACAACAAAAATATCATAAAATGTGTTCACAATTAAGTTCATTTCAGATAATGCGCACGTACAATTTTATGCTAGGAATTTTAACAACTAAAGTTCATACGTGTCGATAAGAATTAAATGTGTTTTTATTCATTCAACTGTTTAAGAAAATCTCATAAGAAAAACTATACAAGCAAATTTGTTAAGCAAGATAATGCGCACGCACAATTTTATGCTAGGAATTTAGCCAACTAAAGTTCATAATTACCTTGGTTTCTTTGTATAATGGCATATCAACCTTTGTGGATAATTTAATGCCAAAACCATCCTTGTAGAAGAACAGTAGTGATAGCTGGAGGGTTGAGGGGGTTCATACCTTTCCCAAGGGTATTAGTTCTAAGATGAACATAAGAGCACAACTAGAGTTCAATCTCGCTTACTACAAGGTAAGAATCCAATACGTTAGCCATTACGCCAAAAAGAGCCCCCACCCCGCCCTCGTTTTAAATGAATAAAAGTAAAGTCGTTGGGGTGGCCTGAAGTCAGTATCAGCCAATCAGCGAGGGAGTCTACCCCCTTTTCACTAGCGTTAGACCAAGGAGATTGTGTTTTGCATCTGAGGTGGTGCGCTACACCTACCATCAGCTCCTTAGTTTACCGCACAGACCCCTGTGCTACTCGTATACTGAGTTGACGTGGGCCGGTATCGAACTAGGAACCGTGTGGTTTCTAGCTGAAAGCTCTACCGACAGGAATATTAAACTCATCAAAAAAACTCACAGCAACACACACACACAGCAACACACACACACACACACACAGAGGTTAGAAAATCAAGTACAAGTTTCACATAGCACTAAGGCACTTGGAAAAGGTATGAACCTAACTATTCTCCTCCCATCTATGCTAATAGTAGGCCAGACTGGGCTCGTTAGCTATTTTCATTATATCAAGAATTTGGATATGTAAAAAATGATGTCTTTTCACAAAGTCCCGCAAAATTAACATTGTTGAAAATTCCCTTATTCTCTAAGTTAGAGCATTTTAAGTAATTTCAATAAAAAAAATCTCGCTATGATGACGTTTTTTCCTGGATTACAGTTACATACTAAGATGAGAATTGTAAAATCAAATCGTGCCATGCTAATCCACAAGGGAAATAATTCTTCTTTCTTTATTACCAATTACCTCCTCTTGCCAATGTATATTGGTTTGATGCAACACAGAATTTCTGTAGTATATTAATTCCACTTTCTGGATTTGAAACCAAATAATTATGAGCAAACAAATGATTATTATAGACATAAATAAAAAAAAAGAGCAATTAAATAAATGATTGTATTGGAACATTGAAAAATTTTTTTCGCACGTCTATTTTTTGTTGTTTATAAATATATATGTATGAAGAGAAAAAATGGAAGTGAATCCGACGGACATATATATATATATATATATGTGTGTGTGTGTGTGTGTGTGTGTGTGTGAAGAGAAAAAAATGGAAGTGAATCCGACAGACATATAGTGAAAAATTTGAAAAAAAACACAGGTTCATAAAACAAGTGATGATTTCGCGTTGGCGATATAAACATCACTTGTTTTATGAACCTGTGTTTTTTCAAATTTTTCACTATATTATATTTATTTATATATATATATATATATATATATATAACATTGGTTATTTCCTATAACTCCAACATAAATAAAGTGGAACCATTCTTGACTGATAAATTATTTATTTATTTATATTTTAATCTACTAGGAAAAAAGAAGATGGGGTTAAGGTTAGGGTTAGTTTAATGGGAAAATAAATAAATAATTTATCAGTCAAGAGTGGTTCCCCTTTGTGTATGTTAGACTTATATGAAATAACCATAACATATATATATATATATATATATATATATATATATATATATGATAGAAAATTTATAGAAAAAACAAATGATAATATTAGTATGCTGACAGATATTTGTTTCGACCTTTTAATAAAGCTGTCCTCCTCAAGAGCAACTATATTTAACCCTAACTCTCGTGCCAAACGGTAAACTATTCCCTCTTTCTTTCATAAATATAATTGCTCTTGAGGATGACCACTTTATTTAAAAGGTCGAAACAGATATCTGTCAGCATACTAATATTATCATTTGTTTTTTTTTATAAATTTTCAATCATACTGTCGGATTCATTTCCATTTATTATAACTTATATATATATATATATATATATATATATAATTGGTAATTTGCTTGAAGTATTGTTAAGTATGTTATAATATATTAATAATTTGAAAGCAATTATAATGCACATAAAAAATAAAAACAAAAAGATGTTATTTTTGTCTTATGGATTTCAAAGTAGAACTTTATCTTCAGAGACGAATTCCAACTGCCCAATAAAAGACCCTAACATGTCACAAAACCTATACAGTTTACCGTTTAACTTGCTCCAAATGCCTTAATTTCTATATAGGAAGTACAATTAGACCCCTCCACATTAGAATCAAAGAACATATCCACACACGTGCATCCTCATTCCATAAACATTTAATCAAATGCAAAAATAAAGACAATAGTTTTTCCGTTAAGATAGAGACAGTAATACGCAACATTGGTAATCTCAGAATTAGAGAAAGTTTATTAATAGCCAAATTAGGTCCAAGTATAAACAATAGATTAGAGCTAAACACTGAATACATAATTAATTAAAATACACTTTCCTCATAGTATATAGTATGTACAATTCATTATACATATATCAAATGAATAATACATAAATATATAAATAGATGAAAATAATAAAATTGAAATTGAATGAACGGCTAAATGACTATCACGGCTTTCCGCGTGGCGTTTAAAAAAAAGAACACCACGAGACGCGTGTTTAAAACATTAAAAAAATAACGACATAAAAAAAAATAAAAAAAACGCGTCCATTTCTGGAATTCGTCTCTGAAGATAAAGTTCTACTTTGAAATCGATAAGACAAAAATAACATCTTTTTGTTTTTATTTTTTATGTGCATTGTAATTGCTTTCAAATTATTAATATATATATATATATATATATATATATATATATATATATATATATACACACACACACAAACAAAATGAGAATTTTAGTAATATTAAACTTGAATACTCACTTTATCACAGCCAAAAAGTAATAAATCTGAATCTTCTGTAACGATTAATTGAGCAATTCCAGATTTGCTCAAAAAAGCAAGTTGAGCATCAGCTTCATATGGAGCAACAATACAGTCAACACCTTTCTTTCTGCAGGCCTGTCCAAGAGAAATTAAAAAATTTCTTCTTTTCAGATTTTATATGAGAAATTAAAAGAATTTCTTGAAATTAAAACATTTTACATGAGAAATTAAAGAATTTCTTGAAATTAAAACATTTTACATGAGAAATTAAAAGAATTTCTTGAAATTAAAACATTTTACATGAGAAATTAAAAGAATTTCTTGAAATTAAAACATTTACATGAGAAAATTAAAAGAATTTCTTGAAATTAAAACATTTTACATGAGAAATTAAAAGAATTTCTTGAAATTAAAACATTTTACATGAGAAATTAAAAGAATTTCTTGAAATTAAAACATTTTACATGAGAAATTAAAAGAATTTCTTGAAATTAAAACATTTTACATGAGAAATTAAAAGAATTTCTTGAAATTAAAACATTTTACATGAGAAATTAAAAGAATTTCTTGAAATTAAAACATTTTACATGAGAAATTAAAGAATTTCTTGAAATTAAAACATTTTACATGAGAAATTAAAAGAATTTCTTGAAATTAAAACATTTTACATGAGAAATTAAAAGAATTTCTTGAAATTAAAACATTTTACATGAGAAATTAAAAGAATTTCTTGAAATTAAAACATTTTACATGAGAAATTAAAAGAATTTCTTGAAATTAAAACATTTACATGAGAAATTAAAAGAAATTAAAACATTTACATGAGAAATTAAAAGAATTTCTTGAAATTAAAACATTTTACATGAGAAATTAAAAGAATTTCTTGAAATTAAAACATTTTACATGAGAAATTAAAAGAATTTCTTGAAATCAGAAGATTTTATATGAGAAATTAAAAGAATTTCTTCAAGTTTACATATTTTACATGAGAAAACTTTTAAACATCATTGAAAAATATGGGCTGAAAAGCTGAACTGAGTAAATAAATTATGATGTTACCAAGTTATTCTGTTTCAAGTCTGTAGTTCAATGTCCTCTTTTTTTATATCCACCTCATAGCATGACTATAGATCTATCCTGTCCTGTTGTAGTGTAATGGTTAGCAATCTAGTCTTGAGATCCATTATTACTGCAAAGCAACTTCAATCCTCATTGGGTACCCCATAATCATTACCTTGTGTAATGATTGAGGGGTTGGGGTTGGGTTTTCGGGAAAAACGCCCTTAGTTGGTTGTTTTTTATTTTTTCTTACAAGTGACACCGCTTCGGCTACGGACTTCAATCGCAGCTGGTGTTTTGGTTTTTTTTCAGCAGCCACTGGCTAGCGATTTTTGAGGCAGGAAGCTGGGACGGTTCTCCACGAAGAGTACCGGAATCAGCAACAGGAGTTCAAATCCAGCTTGTCACAGTTAAATAGTGGTTAATTTTTGAGGAAGTGCGTCCCGGACTCCTGCCTAAAAAATTGCTACCCGGTGACTATTAAAATAACGATAGCTCAGTCTATTCAAAACTATACATCTTCATATCTATCTATCTATCTAAATTTGTTCATATTTATCTATATTACTTTAAATACTAAGATCTTTTTATTCATGTTTGTTTAATGTCTTGTTTTTAGTTTAAATAAACAAGAATTACGACAAAAAAAGATGCGACCCCAAATACACTTACTTGTCGAAAATATCTATCTATCTTCATTTGTTCATATCTATCTATATTATTTTGTTTGTTTATCTATCTATCTCAGTCTATTCCAAACTATATATCCATCTTCATATCTAAACAAGAATTACGACAAATTACGATAAATAAACAAGAATTACGACGAGCTGGGGTTGTTATTTTGATAGTCACCGGGTAGCAATTTTTGAGGCAGGAGACCGGGACGTACTTCATCATAAATTACCAAATAGTGTCACTTCCTGCCTATAGCAGAGGGGTTGGGTAAATATATATACATTTGTTACATATTAATTGGATCCCTATTACTTTTTAAGGTAGTATAGAAATCCTTATGGCGATCAGTACAGCTGATGGCCTTGAGAGTGAGTGACAATGCTTGACTTCACTCTCACCTTGCTTTCTGGGGATAGAATCGTGAGAACGGAACCCCGATAGAAAGCCCGCTTCCGGTTTAAGGTGGGCAACTCAGTAAGTCAGTTGCAGTTAGTCAGTTGCAGAGTTAGAAGCTAGCAAGATGTGACTCTCAGCGCGCAGTTGTCTGGTCCTGGGGTTCCAGAATAAAATAACATCAAAGGTAAATCGAAGTCTTGTTGTTATTACTAAAAGCTAACAATGACACAAGGCTTCTGATAAGAAATGATCCCCAGCAGAACCAGACACGGAATCCCCAGATAAGAAAGACCAGACGAGACCTGTAGAAGATATACCAGACCATTAGATGATAGAAGTACCAAGCCGGCCAGAAGAGAAGTACGTAACACATTCATCTATACCCACACAGACCAATACAAATACACTCACCACCACATGGATATACATACATACACATATAGATATGCTTGCACCAACATGCATATGTATTATTGCATCTAAACAGATGCACCCAGTGACAGAAGAGGTCACACAGTAAATTAAATACTTTATTGTATACTCTAAGATAATCCTCATTGATAAGTTCAAATGTTGCAGCCTAACCATGCAGTTACTAGTTCTTCAATGAACCCACTATAACCAGCTTAAATAATTACTGCCACTACTGCCAGGAAGAGTCCATTAAGCTGAGGGGGTATTTGACTGTTCCACTGTCCAATAGTTAACAATCTGTAACAGTCATTTCCAGACTGCTGGTTCAATCCAGGCTAAGGGTGAGAGTAACACAGAATAACAATTAACAATCTAATTCCTTTTCTATTCAAAAGTATGTCATCTCTCCATTATTCAAACAGTCTATCATGTTGTAAGGTGAAGCGCCTCTTTTAGTTAGACAGTTAGCAATTTGATCATTAGATTTTATCCATGTTATTGAAGTGATTTCTTCCTTATCTAACATTTTTAACACCATCATCAGCTGTTAGGAGAGATTTATCTATAGCTATGGCAATTTCTCTTGCTTTTCCTTCCAAGGAGAGTGCCAGTGCTATACCTTGCTTTGTTTTGTCCATTTCAGTCAACATCTGCCACAATTCAACCTCCTTCTTCCATTGGCAGTAGTCCTTTTTTTCAAATGTGGGTGGATGTTTGTAAGTAGACATGTTTTAACGCTCTGCTACCACTGATAAGTTCAAATAGAATAACAATTAACACTCATGTAGTACAGGGTTTCTCAAACTATTTCTCTGAATGTTCAAGATGAGGCTTAATGATTAGTATTATCTGCATAATTCGGAATATTGTCCTCATCTTTATTATTATCAGTACAACGTTTCGGCCGATGTGCCCTCCAGCCTTCTTCAGGTATTTCTTGTCGGACTCAGGAACCTTCTTTTCGGACTACCCCAGCTATGGTTAGCAGAATGAGAACAGGATACCCCCGTGGACTGAATAAAGGGTTAGGTTCAAAGTTCCGTGATGGCTCCCGATTACAACAAGAAAGTTCCCGAGTTCGAAAAGAAGGTTCCCGAGTCCAACAAGAAATACCTGAAGAAGGCCGGAGGGCATATCGGCCGAAACGTTGTAAAGATAACAATAAAGATGTGGACAATAGTCCGAATAACACAGATAATACTGGTTTCTCAAATGTCATGCACTCATAAAACTCCTGAGACTTAATGAGAAATATTTGGAAGTTAAAAGATATATAAGGACCTTCTTCCTGTTGCAAGATGGGTATATTCCTGACTTTTGTGAGCTAGGACTACTAATGGAAGGGGGAGGAAGAAAGAAATAAATAAGAAATGATAAAGGTTTAAAAAATAGTGATAACCCAAAACAGGATGAACGATGATTTGACCGTAGCATGACCCCGAACTGAGAATTGAGTGGCAACCGGATGTCGGGTGTTGACCGGAGCCGGAAGCTTCGGGTGTTGACCGGAAGTCACGTGGTGACGTGGAACAATGAAGAAAGGGATCAGCCTCTTTTTGCATTCCGCCGTCGTAGGGTACGGACCAGGCCTCTAGTGGCTAGTATGGGGTCCCAGTAATCAAGTAGTGTTCTCTCTCTCTTTCTCTCTGCCTTTCCTCCTCTCTGGTATGAGCCCACTAGACAAGCACGATAATAAAGGAGCAGTTGTGACTACATATTTCTTGTGTTGTAATTTCTATCAACACCATTTTAGCACTGTGAATTTGGAGGCACGTGGACGAGACCCGCTATATAATATATACGCCGCCACCACCTTACCGTTATCGTAGTAGCGCTCGAAAAAAAGGACGTTACTTATATCATTTTGGTACCGTGAAAATATACCACAACGCCACATTTCGTGTACAACTGTTATGTGTTTTGTTTAGTAAATAAATATATGATTTTTTTTTTTTTTTTGTAAATACTATTTAGTCACAAAAATTACACAGAAAATAATATTCTAAAATAATCATTACTTTCCAACTTTTTGATTTAGTTTTCATTAATTTGAACATTCAACATAGTTTTAAAATTTTAAACAATGTTATTAAAGTCAATAAGCTAAGTCTTTTTTTTTTTGTAAAAATTTTAATTGATATTAATTCAGTATGAAAACTTTCTTAGTAAATAATTATAAGTAATTTCTAAAGATTATTTTATATTTTTATTTTCTGGTGAAACTCGTCACTAATTATCAGATAAAAACTCCATATTTATCACCTTAAACGACAACGAACAAAAAATATTATATCTGTATTTAGTAAATACATATGATTTTTTTTTTTTTTGTAAATACTATTTACTCACAAAATTTACACAGAAAATAATATTCTAAAATAATTATCACTCTCCAAGTTTTGATTTATTGTTCATTAATTTGAAAATTTAATATAGTTTTAAAATTGTACACAATGTTATTAAAGTTAGATATTCAAGTTTTGTGAGGATGATAGCTTTATTTTTTAAATACAAAATTTTTAAAAATATTACATCTAAATAGGTGCACCCAGGGGCAGAAGAGCTTATAATGTCAGATTTGTATATTCATTTAAACACCAACCTCTATAAGTTTCCTTGCCATATCTGACGTTATATCTATACATCTCTGAAGACATTCTCTGGCTTCGGCGCGTCGACCTTCACGAAGAAACTGTGCAGCTTTTTTACGATAAACTTCTCTTCTCCTGAAAGTTAAAAAAAACAAAATTAATAGCCTGACAAATATGCAATGATATAAGTTTGTTTTTTTTTTTTTAAAACATCAAATCTTAATTCTAAAAATTTCTTTGAGAAAATCTTTTCTGACAGTTTTTTTTTTTCCATTCAAGGTTTACCTCTAAAATAACAAAAAAAAAAAATATAAGGTATTAATTATTGGCTGAACTTGCAAATCGGTAGGAAAATTAAAACATATTACAGGGTGACCCAGAAAAAACAGAACCCAAATTATTTATTTTCCCATTAAACCAACCCTAAACCCCCCAAGTTAAAATTAACAGTTTTATTACAAAATTTGTGGGTTCTGTTTTTTCTGGGTCACCCTGTATACATAGTGACCCAGAAAAAACAGAACCCAAATTATTTATTTATTTTTGCATTAAACTAACCCTAAACCCAAACCCCCCTAGTTAAAATTAACAGTTTTATTACAAAATTTGTGGGTTGTTTTTTTCTGGGTCACCTTGTATATATAGTGACCCAGAAAAAACAGAACCCAAATTATTTATTTATTTATTTTCGCATTAAACTAACCCTAAACCCCAACCCCAACCCCAGTTAAAATTAAGAGTTTTATCACAAAATTTGTGGGTTCTGTTTTTTCTGGGTCACCCTAATTTTCCGTCCAATTTGCAAGTTTAGCCTAATTCATTACAACATTAGCACAAGGCTAATAAAGTTTGTTCACTTTGTTAATTAAGCTTACAATATGGGTAATTTTCACCTTTAGTTGTTAAAATTCCTAGCATAAAATTGTGTGTGTGCATTATCTGAAATGAACTTAATTGTTATTAAGAACACATTTTATGATATTTTTGTGTTAAAGGATGATATTTAAGTGTTAAAGCATGCAGTTGTATAGTTTTCGAAAAGTTTTTAAGATTTGTATATTTTGTATGGACACATTCAAAATGGCTACCGGCTTGTTTCAAATTGAAAGTGAGTTGGCTAAATTCCTAGCATAAAATTATCTGAAATGAACTTAATTGTTATTAAGAACACATTTTATGATATTTTTGTGTTAAAGCATGCAGTTGTATTGTTTTCGAAAAAGTTTCTAAGATTTGTTTATTTCACACGGAGACTTTCAAAATAACTACCGGCTTAGTTCAAAGTAAAAGTCAAGGGAGGTTACTCTAATTGCTTTATTTGCTAGGAATTTTGACACTGAAGGTGAAAATTACCAGTTATAAAATATCATGGGATATTTTAATCCATAGGAATCATGACAGTGACAGTGGATTACCTTCAGCCTGGAATTATAACTAGTTTACAAATGGCCTTCCCAAAAGACATAATTGAAAAAAAAAAATGTCTGTGATTTGTAAGATTTGTTTATTTCGCATGGAGACTTTCAAAATAACTACCGGCTTAGTGAAAAGTGAAAGTCAAGGGAGGTTACTCTAATTGCTAGGAATTTTGACAATTAAAGGTGAAAATTACCACAATATGTATAACATGTACACATAAAATTGTGTTAACACTGAAAAAATGTTCATAGGGACACATCTTCAAGTAAAAAAATACAAATGAACAAAATTACTCACTCTCTCCTGGATGCTTCAACATCTTTCTTAGAGGGAAGATGACAACCATCAAATACTAGAATTGGTTTTAACCCCTTGTCAACTATATAATTAACATATTTAAGGCAGTAGTAAATGTACCTGTAAGTAAAAAAAGAATTTTAAAAATTATAAGCATTATTCATGACTTAAACAGAGAACATTTATCAAGAAACAATAATTATATAAGATGCATTAAAAAAAAAAAGATATCTTTATCATAATAATTTGATTTTTTATGAAGGAGGTGTAATCAAAAAGTATCAAGACTGAAACTTTAAATTTTTTAAATTTTTAAATTCAAATAAAGATTGTTACACTTTTAAGGGCCATTCTTTGGCCTTAAAGCAGGGACGCTTATTCAGTGGAATTGGATCCTTGATAAAGAGTCCCTCGATAATGAATCCTTTGGTTATTCTGGTAAAGAGTTATCAGTTCCTGGTAAAGAGTCCTTCGATAATGAATCCTTTGGTTATTCTGGTAAAGAGTTCTCAGTTCCTGGTAAAGAGTCCTTCGATAATGAATCCTTTGGTTACTCTGGTAAAGAGTCCTTCGATAATGAATCCTTTGGTTACTCAGGTAAAGAGTCCTCAGTTCCTGGTAAAGAGTCCGTCGATAATGAATCCTTTGGTTACTCTGGTAAAGAGTTCTCAGTTCCTGGTAAAGAGTCCGTCGATAATGAATCCTTTGGTTACTCTGGTAAAGAATTCTCAGTTCCTGGTAAAGAGTCCGTCGATAATGAATCCTTTGGTTACTCTGGTAAAGAGTGCTCAGTTCCTGGTAAAGAGCCCCTCAATAATAAATCCTTTGGTTACTCTGGTAAAGAGTGCTCAGTTCTTGGTAAAGAGTCCTTCGGTAATGAATCCTTTGGTTACTCTAGTAAAGAGTTCTCAGTTCCTGGTAAAGAGTCCTTCGGTAATGAATCCTTTGGTTACTCTAGTAAAGAGTTCTCAGTTCCTGGTAAAGAGTCCTTCGATAATGAATCCTTTGGTTACTCTAGTAAAGAGTTCTCAGTTCCTGGTAAAGAGTCCTTCAATAATGAATCCTTTGGTTACTCTAGTAAAGAGTTCTCAGTTCCTGGTAAAGAGTCCTTCGATAATGAATCCTTTGGTTACTCTGGTAAAGTGTTCTTAATTCTTGGTAGAGTCCTTCGATAATGAATCCTTTGGTTACTCTGGTAAAGAGTTCTCAGTTCCTGGTAAAGAGTCCTTCGATAATGAATCCTTTGGTTACTCTGGTAAAGAGTTCTCAGTTCCTGGTAAAGAGTCCTTCGATAATGAATCCTTTGGTTACTCTAGTAAAGAGTTCTCAGTTCCTGGTAAAGAGTCCTTCGATAATGAATCCTTTGGTTACTCTGGTAAAGTGTTCTTAATTCTTGGTAGAGTCCTTCGATAATGAATCCTTTGGTTACTCTGGTAAAGTGTTCTCAGTAAAGAGTCCTTCGATAATGAATCCTTTGGTTACTCTGGTGAAGAGTGCTCAGTTGTTGGTAAAGAGTCCTTCGATAATGAATCCTTTGGTTACTCTGGTAAAGAGTTCTTAATTCTTGGTAGAGTCCTTCGATAATAAATCCTTTGGTTACTCTGGTAAAGTGTTCTCAGTTACTGGTATAGTGCCCTTTGATAATGAATCTTTTGGTTACTCTGGTAATCGTATAAGTTCATCCTCAAAGAGTGCTGTTAGAATTATGTCCAATGTGGGGGGTTTAAGTATTCTATCAGCCACGTAGTATTGCTAGTGATTGGCTGCAAGAATAATTCACGTGACCTTGGTTAGTCTATAAATTTAGGTGAGGAATTAGAGCACACCTTATATCCCAAAATATTCCAACAAAGATGATTACACATCTGAGCAACTTATATTATGTATCCCAAACAGACTTGTTAAAAATGTAAAAACAGGTTAAAACTGAAATTTCCTCAAATTTTAACTTAAAATATCTTGGCTCTTACTGAGATTAGATTTATACAAAAAGTATGTAAATAAAATTCAATATTTCCTTTTTATAAAGATATATTTTCTTTTTTGTGTGATGATTAGTTTTTATTGTAGACTTCTTTGATATCACTATTTTAGATGTTTTCCCCTTTTTTACAAATGAGGAATTTTTGGTAATTATCATTTTAAAACTTTGTGTGTTTCAGTATTAATTCATGTTTTTAATTAGTTTCATCTTATAGAACAACTAGCAAAAGTACTCGGTCCATGACCAAACTTTAAAAAAAAGAGAGGAAAATGATTAATCAAATTTTAAAAATCACTGATAATTCGTATAGTACAATGTTTGTTTATTTTAGGAAATATTTTTCTTTTTGTTTACATTTAAAATATCATTTTTTTTTTAATGTATTCCTAAACTTGAGTGTTTTTAAATATATTTTTAAACACTTTTTGTATGTATGATTTTGGCTTAATTAATTAATCATGTCCCTTAATCAGAAAAATCAATAACCAAATTTGGTGTGTTTCTTAGTTAGAAGGATATTAAGGTGTATGAAAGATTTCGATTCTGAGTGACCTCACGTTTTGGAGTTATACGTTGACACGTACATACCAAACTTCTTTTTATATATATAGAAGATTGTTCTTCAACATGGAGGATTTGATAAAGAATTTAAAGTTAATTTTCATTAAAAAATTCCAAATTGAAAACTTCAAGATCCGGCCCATGAAGGCATTTTTATCAGGCCCGCCGATGGTACTTGAATTTGTTTGTTAAAAGAAAGCCTTTTCAAAATTGAAATATGTGAAATCAACCCTTCAAACAAAATTGACTGATAAACATTTGAAAGCTTAATATAGAATTTAAAGTTAATTTTCATTAAAAACTCCAAATTGAAAACTTCGATGGATAAAATACCAAAGAAATTAAATTATTGAAATGTATCATTTATATCTTCATGTATTTTTTTTTGTTTTGTTTTGTTTTGTTTTATGGCATATCAACCTCAGTGGGTCATTTAATGCCGATAAAGTTTTGAAATAAAGCAATTCTTAATGGATAATACAATTTTTTTATAAATACATTTTTCTATTTAACCCATAGATGGGACCCTAACAGGTACTACCACTCCGGGTCAGAGTGGACCAGGGAGCAATGGTGATGAAGGGGTGCTCCACATTCCCCAAACCTTCAAAACTGGAACCTCACCATCAGATAGAGTTTAACGTCATTCCCAGGACATGTAGACCCGCAGCCACTGCCTTCTAGCACCCATATGATAAAAAGGGGTTGGGGCTTGCCATAACATCTTCATGTAGAGCAAGGCTTTGTAA
The DNA here is from genome assembly GCA_023376005.1 of Doryteuthis pealeii. Lineage (NCBI taxonomy): Eukaryota > Metazoa > Mollusca > Cephalopoda > Myopsida > Loliginidae > Doryteuthis > Doryteuthis pealeii. The sequence goes on along the minus strand of CM042172.1, from coordinate 57,686,920 downwards.
GATAAACAATAGGTGTAATATTAATCCCATAATGCAACTTGATGTGCAAACATAAAAAAGGTTTCAAAACCGTTTGAATTATGCAAATATCCACAGTGGTTCAAAAGTTATGAGAATTTAAATTCTCAAAATTGGGGGTACATGATTTTGCTCAAAAAATGTCAAATCACGGATCAATTCAAAACAAGAAATCCAGTCATTTCTTTACCATTTCTTTATTTTTATATGTAAAAGTAAGTAAAGTCATCGGGGCAGCCTAAAGTCGATATCAGCCAATCAGCGAGGGAGTCTATCCCCTTTTCTATAGCGCTAGACCAAGGAGATTGTTTTTGGCATCTGAGGTGGAGCACCACACCTACCATCAGTTCCTTACTTTACCGCACAGATCCCTGTGCTACTCATACGCTGAGTTGGCGAGGGCCAGTATCGAACTAGGAACCTTGTGGTTTCTAGCCGAACGCTCTTCCGACTGAGCTAACCCGACCCTATTGTACATTCTTTCTGATTCTGAAGTCAAATTGTATGTATCTCTAGGCTGTAACACATTATTTAGAGAATAAGAGGCATGGATAATAGCATTTTTTAGGGGGGGGGGGTAAGTTTACCACAAGATTGTTCTACATTTTCATTTTAATAATACTATGATAATTCACCTGGTAGGTTCAGAAAAAAATAGTGCAGAATTTTATTTGAATATGAAACACGATAAAAAATGTAAGTTATTAAAATCGTATCTTAAAAGTAAACTAAGAATAAAAGAGATTGTACCAAGAATAAAAATAGATATGTGCGAATTGTAGGTCAGTGAAAGTCCATTGTGGAAAGAGATGTTATTATTGGCATAATGGGTTGTTGTCTTATAGAGTTTATAAACAATTGATTTTGTTATGATTTTGGCCAATACAAAACAAAATACAATCTCAGTCATTTTTGCAAATTCATTTACAGAAATAGGAATGACTTAAGTCAAATAAAAAATGTGCATTGTTAATATGGAAAGAAAAATTTATAACAAAGATATGAAATTAACCAATAGGAATTAATTATGGTAATTTTCATCTTTAGTTGGCTAAATTCCTAGCATAAAATTGTGCGTGCACATTATCTGAAATTAACTTAATTGTTATTAAGAACACATTTTATGATATTTTTGTGTTAATGCATGCAGTTGTATTGTTTTCAAAAAAGTTTCTAAGGTTTGTTTATTTCGCACGGCGACTTTCAAAATAGCTACCGGATTAGTTCAAAGTGAAAGTCAAGGGAGGTTACTCTAATTGTCTTATTTGCTCCAACTAAAGGTGAACATTAGCTTAATTATTTCCTGGGGTGGAACAAACAAAAATCACAAGAAACGGAATGACAGAGATAGACAGGGAAAAGTTTGCTTCCGACCACACGCTAAGATTTCTGGGCCATATGACCCTTAGGCACTCCTTTTGCTTTGCTGATTCATAAGTACATTTTTTTTTCATTTACACCGTTAACATCCGGTTATTTGTTAGGGGTTAGGGACAGGGGTTAGTTTTATAATTTTTTTTTTTAAACTCTAAAAATCATCTGTTAACAAACAACTAAATGTTGACGGTGTAAATGAAAAAATGTACTTATGAATCAGCAAAGCAAAAGGGGTGCCTAAAAAATTTTTTTAAAAAAACATTTCTGTGAAGAATAATTAAAAGTTCCAATTACCGTCGAACTGGGAGACAAGGCAGCAAACGATTGTAACTCAAATACAAACTCGAATGCTACAAGGTCCACTGCAAAATGACAGAGTATATTATAAGACTCCACAATGTCATTCAAATCAAGCAGTCAAGCAGCCAATCAGAACTCAAGGAATGAAATCACCCAGATTCATGGATGGATCATTCTTGAGTCCTATTTATACAAACTGTCTTGGACACTGCTTGAGTTGCACTTAGCAATGATAAAGCCATAGAGCGAAAGTGCTATTTTGGTGCAAGTAGGCTGTGCAAGGAGAGAATGCCAGGTTTATTTTTGAATGGATCGGTCGGCAAGTGAACCTAGCTAAATAGATCCATGTAGTGGTATGACCAGCTTTGTTACCCTCCCCCCCAAACTAAACCCTCCGGCTTATATGCCGAGTCGTGATGTCACACTCATGTATTCACTTCTTATTTTTTGAATAAAGAATTTGGAGTGAGTACATGAGTGTGCTCACTTCAAATATAAGTTGTACTTAGTTAGCTGCTGTTATTCAACCCAACAGTAGGCTAACTGACTTCAATATTCTGGAAAATAACTTGATAATACTTACTGTTCTGTAGGTTCCCCAAGTGTCAATTTGTCTGCACAAGAGAAAGCTCCTTTGTGAAGCCAACAATAAGCATCAATAGCTACTGTACAACCTGCAAACTGTGAAATATTCACTGGAGAGTGGATTTTCTTGAGGAAAGGAAGTAAACCTGTTATACCCATGATTGAAATATTCTTCTTGGATAAAACTATTGATTAAAAAGAAAAAAGAAAAAAAAAAGTTCATGTAATAATCATATAAGTAGAATTGCAAAATCTAGTTAAATAAAATTTAATAGAATTAAATTTGGTTTTTTTTAAGTATGGCTAAACAATAAACATTTTACATGACATGTATTCAATGCTCACCTTCATCATTATGATTTCTCAAGAAAGATAATATTAAATGCTAATTAGCTCCCTAATTTGCAATCAATTCTATAAATAAGGTGTGATACAATATTGGCTGTCAAAATATAGAAGTAGGGGGAAAATATATGGGCCGAAATAGACCTTCGAATCAACAAGCTCCTGCCGAGGGGGAACCAAAAACAAGCGAGTTCTCCGTCTTCTTACAAGCCAGACCCTCTGTTGGTCAACACATTCTTCGTCTAGCAGCTGGAAATTCTGTATGGCTAAACAATAAACATTTTTATCTGCAAGAATGTGGGGATTTTTGTCCCCGAAAAAGCACTGTTTAAACCCTACGTTTTGTAAGGAATAAACCGTACTTTGAACGCAGTGAGGAGATGGGTGCTACTTTTCAAGAAAGGAGACAAACGACTTTTTATAGAACGAAATGTTTACTTTACATGTAAAACATAAAACAAAAATCAAACAAGGGTATCAATATGTTTTTTTTTTTGTTTTTTTTGGGGGGGTTCATAGTTTTAAATACATCTTTCTTGAATTGATGCAAAAACAAGTTTTTTTTCTAATTCAATTGGCCTATTTTCTATTCTCTTAAAAACTTAATAGTGAATTTTAAACGTTTCAAATTATCCATGTCTAAGATAATATTCACACCATAAATCAAGTTTTATTTAATCTATCCAAAACCGTAAATTAAAAATGCGAAATTTTGTGCAACATATTTTGCGAGATTTTTATACATTCAAAAATTATTACTAATGATAGTTCTTTTTCAAATGGAAGACTAAAAGGATAAAAGTTATCCCCCCCCCTTTTTTTTTTCAAAATATCCCGATCTTTAGTCTGTTCTGGTTTTGGTTTTGTTTTACGGCATATCAACCTCAGTGGGTCATTTAATGCCGATAAAGTTTTGAAATAAATCAATTAATAATGGATAATACAATTTTTTTATAAATACATTTTTCTATCTAACCCATAGATGGGACCCTAACAGGTACTACCACTCCGGATCAGAGTGGACCAGGGAGCAATGGTGATGAAGGGGTGCTCCACATTCTCCAAAACTGGAACCTCACCATTAGATAGAGTTTAACGTCATTCTCAGGACATGTAGACCCTCAGTCACCACCTTCTAGCATTCCATATGATAAAAAGGGGTTGGGGCTTACCATAAGGGCAATAGGGTTGGTGCAATCATATAGGTGCTTAACTTGACAAGCTGATTGATCGGAGGGGCCTCCCGTCTAGCCCAAGATAGGGCCAAAGTGGAGCATTGCAAGTCATGAACTGCTTCATCCACCTGGGTTCTATCCTCAAGCATCACGGGTCGCTACCCACGGCCAACAGGTGGCCCCATGGGGGAGTCTTACCCCTCTACAGAAGTGCAGTCGGTGCATTCTAACGCCCCAGCCGACAGGGTGGGATCTTTAGTCTGGGCTTGAACCTACTGTTCAATACATGTGTCCTTGTTGTGTTGTTATTTTTCTTACGTGTTTTGAAAAAAAATTCACACTAGACTACCATAACTTTGCTTGTAAATTGTAAATTGAATTGAAAATGAATAGTTATTTTGAAAAAGGGGAGGTAACCTGACCATGAATTTACTCCCTTGTTGCGCCTTCTTATTTGCAATATCAACAAAAGTGAAATATGATTCATTCCAAATCTTTTTTGCATACCACTACCCACCCCCTCTCTCCCCCGGAGTCAAAAAGTAAAGTTTTCATATTTCAGAAGAGGATACCCTAACCTTTCAAAAAATACCAAATTTAGCTCCGTAACTTTTTTTTTCTGGTCCACCTTCATACCTACCAGACTATAAGAAAAATATTCTATCGCTACTTAGAGAAAGAAAAAAAAAAGAAGAAAAAAAAAAATAAAGGAATTGGTTACTTGTTGGCAGCCAAAATATTATTAAATAGTAACCAACGCCTTTCAGGTTGATTATTTTTTTAATAAAAACGTTTTGTTTTTTTTTAACATTTTATAATAAAAAATAACATTTTAATTTGATTTTCAAGGCAAAGGTAAAACGAAACGTTCTCTTCGCTGATACTTTTTTTTTTTAACTGTATTTGAAAAAAATTAAAATCGTATGTAAAACTAGATTTCACTAATTGAATAATAGAGTTTTATACAAAACATGGGTTCATACAAAAAAAAAAAAAAAAAAAAAAAAAAAAAAGGTAATATTTAATTTAAAAAATTCTAATTTAATATTTTTTAACACAATCTATATGGGTTACTTTTGTGAAAGAAAATGTAAAATTGCTTTTATTTTTATTTGCAGTTATCTTAATTTTAAGTAAATTCCACAAAAATTGATTTTTTTTTTTTTATCATTAAAAACAAACAAATAACAAAACAATTAAGAGAATGATAAAACTAATTAATAAATAAATCACAACGAAATGAAATGATTGCATATATCAAAAATACATTTATATAGCAAGACAATAAGAAAAAAGTAACGCTAAACAAATACGTTTTGGTATCCTGAATGAAAAAATAAACTTACGATTTTAACAAAAATGTTTACGTTTTACAATTGATTGAAGACGTGGAAATCCTTCCACAAATTTATCAAATGAATCCTTAAACATTAATTTGTTATTGTGACATGGGAGTCCATCAAATAATTAACCACCGCTATTTTTCTCAATTTTAATTGCATGCCACTTAATAATATCCAAAAATTAAATTGAAAGTAGAAAAGCTAACCTACCGTGATTTCTCAATTTCCCGCGTTTCTGAGTATATTTTTAAAAAATAGTTTCGTATTTTAAAAAGATAAACCTGAAATATATAAAAATACTTTAATTAAATATTAAACTTCTTCTTTAAATCAAGAAATATAAATAAGCTAAAATTTTAATTAAAAAATTTTAAATTCGAAAGTGCCAACTAACACATCATCAAAAAAGATGGCTGAGTTACCTATACAACAATCCACATCACCAGGGAGTTTTACCTTGGATTTAAGCAATTTTGAAGAAAATGACAAATATACCCCTGAAACTCGAAAGTCTCTCGGAAGAGATGCTACATTTGAAAGTCCAAGTAAATTCATGCCATCGCATGATGAATTTCATTTTGTACATTCCTCAGGTAAGTTTAAAACGAAGAAGGAAAAAAACATCTTACACGAAAAGAATAGCTAAATTGAGATTTTTTCTTCTGGCTTCTGTTGTTTTTATTTTATTTTAACGAATTTACTTTTTGTAATCTTTACTGAGAAACCTTTTGGATTTACTAATTAATTCGTAATTATCTATTTCATTGTTCTTTTGCTGTCGTTTTATTTTATTTCATCGAGATTTTTTTTAATGGAAAATTTAAATAACCTCGTTCTACTTGATTGCTCCTTTTTTGGGCACTATTTACTTGACAAACATGTCATTTTTATATATTTTAGCCATTATATAATTACATTTTGAATATTTTTTTATTCAAGAACAAAGAGATGGAATATTAAAGTTATATGACTTGATCGGTGGTGTTTTAAATCAAAGTAATTTAGCTATTTAAACCTAACCAAAACTATATTCCATTACTCGTTGTTTATTATTTATCATCTGTAATTACTTTTAGCAAGTAGATTCAAATTTTGGCTAAACTTGCAAATCGGTTGGAAAATTAAAACATATTACAGGGTGACCCAGAAAAAACAGAACCCAATTTATTTATTTTCCTATTAAACTAACCCTAAACCCCCAACCTAACCCCAATCCTAACCTAACCCCCCCTAGTTAAAATTAAGTTTTATTACAAAATTTGTGGGTTCTGTTTTTTCTTATCACCCTGTATACAGGGTGACCCAGAAAAAACAGAACCCAAATTATTTATTATCCCATTAAACAGACCCTACCCCCCCCCTAGTTAAAATTAACAGTTTTATTACAAAATTTGCGGGTTCTGTTTTTTCTGGGTCACTCACTTTTCCGACCGATTTGCAAATTTAGCCCAAATTTTTATTATAAAGTTCATCCTTTAAAACAGGATTATACATAGTTACTATTGTGTATTCAATATTTACATCAGTCAATAGGATTTATTGAAACGTATCCTCTTTTCTTTTTTTTTTTCTTTTCTTTACCACTAAATTATCCGAATTAGTTTTCGTCGTCTTTTTTCGTATCTTGAAATCATTTTATAAATGTGATCATGAGGTACCACCAATTTTCCCTGTGAAATTTAACCCACCCCCACCCCTATATTTAACCCAATGAAACTTGCATAAAGGTTGATATTATTTTGAAAAAAATGTTTGTCCATTCGAAAGAAGAAACATTAAAAAATTCCTGATGATTTTTTAAAAATGTTTTCAGTAGGTACCACCAATTTGACCCTGTGCAATTTATCCCCCCCCCCCTACATTTAACACAATGAAACTTGCAGAAAAATTAATATTTTCTTGAAAAGTTTTTTCCATTCGAAAGAAAAAACATTAAATAGACTCTTGATGATTTTTTAAATTTTTATCAGCATACGAAAATAATGAAAATTATGATTGAAAAACAATGTTTTCATTTTTGCACTGTTAAATCAACTGAAATTTAACGTAGCTAAAAACAAGTTACGATAAGAGGATTTTTTTAAAATTCTATGAAAAATCAATTAATGGTCCGATTTTCCCGAAAATTTCCATAAATGTTTACCATTGGATGTAAATACATCTGAAATAGTTTTTTTTTCTAAAATATATTAGGGGAAATTTTTTTTACGAGGTCTATCACCCCCCCTATTTTATTTTATGAGATAAAAAAAAAAATGAATTGGAAAAAAAATTTGGTACTTTTTTTTCTATAAAGATAAGAGGCTGAATAACTATATCAATGAAATTGTATAACGTACCGAATTATAGTTTTTTTAGGAAAAATTAATGAAATCGGAAATAAAAAGTGCAAAAAAATGTCATAATATTAATATTTGAAAACTTTTTTTTGCTTATGTAATTGGTATGTACTATATTCTATTAAATTGTCAAAAAAAAAATTTTTTTTAAGAAATTAATTTTTACGAGATTTTCAATCTTTTGTGTGATTAAATATTTTTATTTTCTGCATGAAATAAATTAAATTTCTTTTTTTTTCTGTGGAAAAAAATCAAAATTTTCACGGATATTTAAAAATATGAATTTTAGAATTCAGTGAACTAAAAGTTGGTCCGATCCGTGCTCGATTAATATTTTTAAAAGAATTTGTAATTTTTATTGTTGAATAGTAATTTTTGGTTCTTAGAATATATGGAAGGGCATAACCGACATATTTGTTTTACAAAGAGTCGAGACGAGACGCTTCTGAATAACAACCGAAGTTTGTTTTTCTTTGTTCAAAAAAGTTAAATAAGATAATTTTTTTCGCTATTAGAATACAAAGTAAGTATACACTGTATACTTACTTTGTATTCTAATAGCGAAAAAATTTCAGACATATTTTCATCAAAAGGTAAGTAATGCTTACTTTTTGATGAAAATATGTCTGAAATAGTTTTTTCCCTAAAATATATTAGGGGAAATATTTTTTATTACGACGTCTCCCACCCCTTATTTTATTCTATGAAATATGAAAAAAATGAACGGACAAAAAACGATTTTTACTTTTTTTCTATAAAGAGACTGAATAATTATATTAGAAGATTTTTATAACTTTCGATGCGAGACTTTTTTTTTAGTAAAAGAACCATGAATACAGAATATATTAAAGAAATTAGGTAATCTGAACATTAGTTACATAAATGAGAGTAACCTCCCCTTGTTTCTTTTACTTTGAGGAAGCCGTATGTTTTGGTCAGCCATTTTCATTTCACCGTTAATCTACACTGAAAATACGAATTTATTTAAATCACTATAACTGCATGTTTTAACACGAAAATATCATAAAATGGCTCTCTTGCTTCTTCATGGTCTAAGGCTTTTGGTGCTTTTTGGAAAATATCTTCATGGTCTATGTCTTTAGGCTTCAGCTGGCATTCAAATCACTACAACTGCATGTTTTAACACGAAAATATCATAAAATAGCTCTCTTGCTTTTTATGTATTTAGGCTTCAGCTGACTAGGTAACACTAGTATTACTGATGTCAGCTGGCGGCCCTGTAGAAGCTCTGCAGGGGAGTATCTTAGACCACTAATTGGATGTTCTGATACTCAAGTATGCCTAGGCTGGTGTCGCTATTGTTGCCTTTTGCTTTCTGTAGGATTCTCTTCACAGTTTGTACTGTTCACTCTCTAAGCCATTGGACTGGGGATTCCTGGGCTGGATGTAGAGTGTATGAAATTGTAATCCTCTGAGAACTTAGCAAATTCTGTGGAACTAAATTGGTTGCCATTATCTGAAACTATCTTTTCTGGTATGCATGTAGTATAACAGTGTGGTCACAGTACCAAAGTGTATTTGTGGCAAACTCCAGAACGATATATGTAGTATGGACAACTCAAGTTTTTAGTAGTAGTCGTCGTTAGTAGAGAAACAACGCACACAGTTGTATATTCACGAGTATTTATTCCCAGGCTCATAGACTCTTCCTCAGAGAGAGAACGAAAGACAGAGAGAGAGGGTACGGTTAAATCATTCTACCTTCTAACATGGTATCAATTTCTATAATGCTGTCCCACACGAGGGACCAGGAGCCCGTCTGACCCCAGCTACGGACAAAAGGAAAAGAGGACGATTTTCTTCTTGCTTGTTACTCGTCACTATGTCATTTCCGCTTCCGGTCAACACCCAGAACTTCAGTTTTTACTTTCAATTCCCCTTCTGGGGTCATTCCTCAGTCAAGTTACTGTGTTGTATACCCTTTTCTTTCTTTACTTTCTTATTTCTATTCTTCTAGCATCTGGACTTCGTCTTGGGGACTTTGTGTCTGGTCTTCCATTGGGGATTTCTCTTTATCAGAAGCCCTGTGTCATTGGTAGTTTTTAGATAATAACACAAGACTTCGATTTAACTTTGATCATATTTTATTTCGAAATCCCCACCAGACTACCTGCACAGATTGAGTCGGAGCGTGCATAACACGACTTACCACCGTGGTGGCTTTGGCTGATCTGACTAAAAATCTATTTCTAATCTAAACCGGAAGAGGGCTTCTCCACACGGTTCCACCGAAGATCAAGATGAGGTCAAGCCTTGTCACTCATCCTTCAAGGCCACTGGCTGCAACTTATAACAGCCATTTTGATTTCTACACTACTGTACATAAATATTAGGAATCTAATAATTATGGAACAACTGGCACCCCATTGTGTGCCCACTCCTCCAAACCTCAACCTTTGTTTGCTCCTATTTCTTTTCCTCTCTTTCTCTTTCAATGCACGTAGACCACAATAATTAAACTACATGCAATACCTGGAGAAGGTTGACTTCAATTGTTGTATAATGGTTTTGCTGATAGTAAAAGCCAATTTGGCTTTGTTTCAGGTGAATGTTGGTTTTTAAAAGGTTATGTGTTCAATCTGTGTTGGCTACTCCGTGTTTCTTTCAGGTAATCATCTTAGATTTTCTGTTGGTGATTTGTATAAACGTCTCAGCTAAATACAACAAAAAACAAAAAAAAATACAAAACCATGGAAAAAAATTTCACAGATTTGAAAAATGTGATTTTACCATTTTTTTATTTTAAATTCATTTCTTTATATCAAATTTTTTTTTTTTTTTTTTTTTTTTTTAATTAAATCATCGTGAATTCTTTGACACAAAATATCAAATCTATATATATAATAGATAGACTGCATTTTTGTCTGAAGCCGAAACTATATTACTACTCAAGTCACAATTCCCTTAATTATTTACGTCAAATTCTCCATGATTTCATTCTTTTAAACCTTCAGTTATTAATAAAAATTGTTTTACATTATTAATACTGTTGATCATATCTACGTACTAATAACATGCAATTGTATTTATATATACAACAAAATAGCGATTTACAGTTTGAACGAGAAGGCTAATTTGCATATTGATATTTAAAATTTATTTTAATAAATATGTGCTTGGTATTATTGATTTCTAATTGTTTGGTTTTATCTTAAGAAATATAAACAAAAATCTCGTAGATAAATCTTAAAAGAAATTTATTTACAAGAAGAAATAACTGTAATATTATCCTTTACTTCCTATTTTAACTAAATAGTTAAATTAGGAAAATTTACCAATGAAAGAGGGGAGTAATGGAAAATGATGGAATAGTTAGTTTCAAAGTTGTTCTATTTTTCGATTATACCCCCTCTGTTTCAGATCTTTTTATCTGCATTCTTAGTCAGTTTCATTAGCCTTTCTAATTTAATATGATATTTTATTATATCAAAACTTAAATACTTGCACCCGGAGGGTGCATATATTTGCTAGTCTTTTTAAAGATTGAATTGAATGAAATCAGAAAATGTTTAAAAAGCCAAATAAATTTCACTAATCCATAATTCCTTTAAATTTTCATCTAGTCTAATTGATCAGACCAAAAATTAGATGTATTGTTTTTTTTTTTGTTTGTTTTTTTTTTTCTTCTTCTTTTTCTTGTAGAAATTGTTTTTAACAAAATGGAATTAATTCCGTTGCCTTTTGAGAGTCATAAATAAATTTGTTCTGCAAACATATTCAAAACCAATTATGTCCTGGGAATGACGTTAAACTCTATCTGATGGTGAGGTTCCAGTTTTGGAGGTTTGGGGAATGTGGAGCACCCCTTCATCACTCATTGCTCCCTGGTCCACTCTGACCCGGAGTGGTAGTACCTGTTAGGGTCCCATCTATGGGTTAAATAGAAAAATGTATTTATTAAAAAAATTGTTATATCCATTAAGAATTGCTTTATTTCAAAACTTTATCAGCATTAAATGATCCACTGAGGTTGATATGCTGTAAAACAAAACAAACCAATCAAAACCAATTCTTTTTTAATCTTTTCCTTTTAGAACAATCACCCTTGGAAGGTGCTATTGAAGGTGGGCAGAAAGATACACATACGTTGAGTTCGGGTTATGGAGTTCGTAATCGAGGTTTTGCTGGAAACTTCCTGGAATCCAAAGGATTTGGCTGGCTCATGGAAGAAGATGAAGCTGAGGAAGCCCAGCCGCAGAAACCATTATTGTGAGTGAAACTGAAACCCATTGTTGAAAATAACTAAAGAAATTTATTTTTATTTTTCGTGTATGAAAATTATTAAATTGCTAATTTTTGTACAGTATAAACAGTTTTTCTCTCAAATTCCAGTATTATCAAAAATATATATTTGAATTTCAGTTAGTTTGTACTATATACATGTACTTATGTATATATATATGTAAATTTCTATATACATGTACTTATAAAGTTGATAATCAGTATTATCAAAGATATAGATTTGAATTTCAGTTAGTTTGTACTGTAAAAGCAGAACTGTTGTACAAACATACTTGAAAAAATCCTAACTACAAAAATTTCTTTGCTTAAAAAATTCCATCATCTATATCTTTAGGTATAAACAGATATCGAATGCATAAATATGAACATATAAAAAAAAAATTATGCAAATATAAAACCTAATGAACACCTTGAAAAATCTTTAAAAAATGCACAAACATTCATGTTTATGTAGTTCTCAGGTTCTGACTTCAGAATTAAATAACCCAACAAGTATTGACATGCCATTATACCCACCAACCAACCAACCAAAGAATAGATGAAGAAAATGATTTATTTTAATTCATTTTGTATTAGATTGATTTTCTCACTTGGTTTGATGACAATGAATTGGATTTGTTTTAGACATATTGTGGGGATTTTTGTCCCCGGAAAAGCACTGTTTAAACCCTATGTTTTGTAAGAAGCGCGTTGTGTAATGGTTAAAGTCATAGGAAATGGACTCGTCGTCCCAAGTTCAAATCCTGGACTTGGTAATTGCATTTCACTTAATGCTAATACCTTTGGGAAAGGTATGAATCCTACTCTCCCTCCAGCTATGGTTAAATAGTAGGGCAGACTGGGCTCTTTAACCTTGGTTAGGCAACCGGTCTAGGAGAAGGAAAACTCTGAATTCAAACCTGGTAAACTCCGTTTAAAAATGACCTTGTGTCACATCCTACTCATGCGGAGGGGTTGGTAAATATATATGTTTTGTAAGAGAATAGACCGTACTTTGAACGCAGTGAGGAGATGGGTGCTGCTTTTGAAGAAAGGAGACAAACGACTTTTTATAGAACAAAATTTACTTTACATGTAAAACATTAAAACAAATATCAAACAGGGTTATCAATATACATAAAATGAAACAACCAAACGAGTTTCAAAGAATGTTCATAGAGTTCAAAGGGAATACAAAGAGTTCAATGTGTTTGGTTGGTAAAAGATAGTTTAAGGACAATTAAATGTAGTTAAAGGGTTGGTTGCAGATAAAAAGCCCGCGGAACATAGCTGAAATCCTCGAGTTCTGTTCCTCGTAACCTGTTGAGCCCTGCAGAATGGGTTTTAGGTGTTCATTTGTCGCTCCAGCTTCTAATGAGGTGAGGGTTCTGATTCATCGCCATCTGGGGGCTTTTAACGATACAGAACAAGCAACTCTTTCAAAGAATAGATGGAGACTTTTATAATCAGACCGTTAACTCTGAACGCCAGAGTCCAGATGCTCAGAACTTTTTTATTTATTTAATTTTAATTTTATTTAAATCCCCACAGGCTGCTGCTGGTGTCCAGTTAAAGAAGATCACCATTCCCTTAATGAATTTTCACAATATTTTTTTTTGTATAAATACAAGTAAAAATTTCTTACAGGTAATTTTCAAGTATAACAAATCATTGTACCTGTAATTCTACCTGAATTTCTCTTTTATGGTTTTATTGCTTTGATATTTCTTTTCATTATTCTTCTTTTTAATAATCTTCATTAAATAACTTGAAAGTAAGTTAAGTTGGCGGAGTGGTCTGTTGTTGGTATCAGCCAGATAGACAGTCTATCTCCTTTCCAATAAGGGTTGTCATGCCATAAAATACAACCAAGCAAACTATCCCTTTTTTGCTAGCACTAAAATAGGTTTTTTGTTTTGTTTTTTTGTTTGTTTTTTTTTGTTTTTTTTGGGGGGAGGTCTTAGGTGAAGCCTCTCACCTACCATCAGCACCCTCCTTTACTACACAGATCAGATTACTGTGCTACTCATGTGCTGAATTAGCAAAGACTGGTATTATCTGCGTTATTCGGACTATTGTCCTCATCTTTATTGTTATCTGTACAACGTTTCGGCCGATATGCCCTCCGACCTTCTTCAGGTATTTCTTGTCGGACTTGGAAACCTTCTTTTCGTAATCGGGAGCCATCACGGAACTTTGAACCTAACCCATTATTCACTCCACGGGGGTATCCTGTTCTCATTCCGCTAACCATAGCTGGGGTAGGAGTTGTGTTAATTATTTTTCTATGTTACTGCTGCCGCTCAGGATTGAACCCGGAATCCAGAGATAACTGTCACTTAGAACTGTCTTAACCTAACTACCTTATCCACTAGGCCATGTGTCGAAAAGAAGGTTCCCGAGTCCGACAAGAAATACCTGAAGAAGGCCGGAGGGCATATCAGCCGAAACGTTGTACAGATAACAATAAAGATGTGGACAATAGTTCGAATAATACAGATAATACTAATCATCAAGCCTCATCTCAAGCATTCAGAGAAATGGCAAGGACTGGTATTGAACCCAGGACCTTGTTATTCCTAGGTGAATGCTCTACTGACTAAGATTTGAAATTGGTGTTTTAATTTTACTTAAATTAGTTTAATGTCTTTCTTTTAATTTCCAAAGACTTATATTTCTTTTTACTTGTATTTTCTTCAGGGAAGAACTGGACATTGATTTAAAGGATATTTACTATAAACTGCGTTGTGTACTCTTCCCTCTGCCTCAACTTGGCTTCAACAGAAAGATTGTTCGAGATAATCCAGATTTCTGGGGTCCACTTGTGGTTATTTTACTCTATTCATTAGTTTCCCTCTATGGTCAATTCACGGTAAGTACCACGGATATAAGTATTACACTGAATTCTACAAATGCATTTACTGAAATTTTAAACTTTTCTAGACAAAGTGATATTGGGTAATTTCATGTCAAATCATGTCACTGATACCCTTCAATATTTCTGAAATTTTGTCCAAGTGTGGATTTGAGCTAATTCCAAAAATTCAAAAATTGGCCAAGTTACAGCGATTTTTTTTTTTTTTTTTTTTTTTTTTTTTTTTTTTTTTTCTTAGCTCTCCAAATTTGGGGGGGTTCGCAAAAAATTGCGATCTTTTGTAATCTATTTTTGTCTGAAAAGAGTCCAAGAGCTTCCCCACTCCTAAAAATTTGGTTTATCAAAGCTTCTTGTCCCAGGGAATCCAAAAATGCTATCAAAAAAGTCTCAAAATTAACAGATTCCTTCATACAAAATGGCAGCAACACTGGAATAACTGTATCCACAACAAACTCTTCCTAATCAAACCAACTTTGGGAGGCTGCAGACCAACTTTAAGGAAGTCTAGAAAGGAACAAGTCATTATGTCCCGATTATGCATTGGTCATACAAAACTAACACACTCTTATATACTCAAACAAGAACAACAACCACAATGTGAAACATGTCAAACACCCCTGACAGTCAAACACTTAATGATGGAATGCAGATTTTTTGCTCACATCAGAAAACATTATTTTAAAGCAAACAATATGAAGGACCTACTTGAAAATGTTAACATAGAGGATATTTTCTCCTTTTTGAGGGAAATAAAATTATACCATAGAATATAGACATGAAACAAATCAATGTCATAGAGTATGATTCCCAATAATGCTAACACATTGTTAAAACCAATTACTAAATGTATATATATGAATACACAATATGTATAACAACCCAACCGCTAGGCATGATATAACCCCGGACGGGTTGATATGCCGTTAAAATTAATAAACCAAACCAAACCATCAAAATTAACTCATTTTAAATTATTAATGATTTCTGATGTTTTCATAGCAAGATCAATAGGTGGGAAAACCTCAATGTGGTATTGCATCTATAACAACAATTTTTTTTAGAAACAAAACATTTCCCTTGTATTAATCATATGTAAAATTCTGACAATATTTTTTTTCTTACAAAAATAAGTAAGATAAAGAAAATCTATATGTTCTCTAATTGTAGGTTGTATCTTGGATAATCACAATTTGGGTTTTTGGATCCTTGATTATTTTCTTGCTTGCTCGAGTTCTTGGTGGAGAGGTAAGTTTATATTACTTCTTTATTTTCTTTTGGTAACTTTTATAATTTTTTCTTTATTTTGGTCTTATAACCAAAGACAATTTTTTTCCTTTTATTTTCCATGTCTTCACAGTAGTAAAAAAAAAAAAAACTCTATCTATCTATCTATCTATCTATCTATCTATCTCTCTCTCTCTCTCTCTCTCTCTCTCTCTCTCTCTCTCTCTCTTCTCTCTCTCTTTATATATATATATATATATATATATATTTTGGGAGAATATGTTCTTAATTGAAGTCATACCTAATTTTTGAAAATTAATTAGTTGATAATTAATGAATTAGGCAAGTGTATCTGTTCAAATTTAAAGCGTAAACAAATCAAGAAAAAGTAAATTCTGTATGTACATTTTGGCATATGCCTCATCAGCAGAGTTACAGACAGGAAACCGCTCTGTGTGTGACTCAAATCCCAACTGCCAGGCCGACAGGCGGGGATTCTAACCATTACACTAGCTGGTTTTTCCAGATTTCTCATTTGTTTGAACTGAGATATACTACAGATTTCTCGTTTGTTTGAACTGAGATATACTACATATATATATATATATATATATATATATATATATATATATACATATACCAGGGTCAGCTGAAAAGTTTATAGGGTGACCAAGATACTCTCATGGAATATTTTCTAATGAAGTTTATTTTTCAACATAGCCCCTTTGCAGTCCACACTTCTTGAAGTGGTTGGATCCCATTGATCAAAAAGGTCATCAACAGTAGATATGACGTCATCATAGGAAATTTTCAACCTATGAATGTTTCAGTCCATACTTGTGTGTTTGTGTGTATATATATATATATATATATATATATATATATATATATATATATATATATATATATAAAGTAAACAAACAATGTGTTTGATATGGCGATAGCCGACAATTTTTGGGAGAGTATGTGCTTAATTAAAGTCATACCTAATTTTTGAAAATTAATTAGTTGATAATTAATGAATTAGGCGAGCATATCTGTTCAAATGTAAGGCGTAAACAAATCGAGCAAAAGTCAATCTGCCGAAATGTACATACAGAGATTGATTTTTTCTCGATTTGTTTACGCCTTACATTTGAACAGATATGCCTGCCTAATTCATTAATTATCAACTAATTGATTTTCAAAAATTAGGTATGACTTCAATTAAGCACATATTCTCCCAAAAATATATATATATAGTCATTGTGAAGTCCACATATGCTTCTTTGTTGGTATATCTGGTGAGTCTTGTTCTCAGTGTGTGTGTGTGTGTGTGTGTGTGTTATGTATATATATATATATATATATATAATATATATATATTTGGGGGGAAATTTTGTGCATGGGTAAAGTGTGAAATAAAAGAGGAACTCCGTTAGATGTTATGTGTTAAGTTTCATTTTATTTCATTCAATATTTTGAAGGGTTGGGTCCTCTTTTTTTTAAGAATTTCTAGACTGGCTGACTCTAGTATGAAAAAGAAAATAGAGTGGAAAAATAAATTCGACTTGTTGAAGAGAAAGGGGGGGGGGGGTCAACAATGTCGTCGTCGCCGTAACAAAATCTGTCGCCGTCACAAAACCACCAACTCAAACATCTCCAGCAGCTGAAAATCGCAACTGCTGCTGTCGTCACCCCACTTCTACTTATACTAATTTTCTTTCAACATCCGGGTGTCTGCACCTCACGCACGAGATTCTCGAGCCAAACCCGACCGCTGGAATCATCATAGCCATCATCCGGGCACCTGGCGCTTACATCCGGGCACCTGGCGCTTACATCCGGGATTGTAGCTTCTAGACTTCGGTGACAATGTTTGCATTCTGAAGGAAGCGGGTTCGATTCTACAGTCCGACATGTCAGGCAAAGCCTAGCCCGCTTCCTTCGAGAATACGGCAGGCCCTGACGCTCGCCACTCACCTCGTGTTCTCTGTCACACTGACTAGTGCATTTATAGATAGGCATGTTGAAATTCCAGTCTGTCTGCCTTGGGCTTCAGGTCATCTAGTGACTGGTGTCACTTTACGTTTGATGTTTGGCTGTCATTGGCGGGGTTGGGATTGGGTGTAGGTATGTGGGTCATTGGTGCAGCTTGAGTTAGGGGTGCCTGGCTGTCTTTGCTATCCTCTTCATTGGCGGGATTGGGTATGTGGGTCATTGATGCGGTGGGGGGTGAAATATTTGTACGAGTTTAGGATGCCTAAATCTGAGTTTAACCTGTGTGTGTGTAGGCAGATTATTCACTTAATTTTTGTGTGTTTGCATGTTTGTGTGGATGGGAAGTTGTGATCTATTAGTATTCATTTTATCTGTATACATATATTTATACAATATAGGTATACATATATATATTATATGGTACATATATATATATATGGATAGTCTTATAAATTGATATATGAATATATATATATATATATAATATATATATATATATATATATATTTCATTAGACTAGGCTGTATACTATTGGGGTTTTTTTTTGTTTAAGTCGAGAAAGTAGTTGCTGTTGTAGTCAAAGAATGTGTGGTTGTCGGTGGGTTTGGTGTGTAGGGATGTAGATAATATATTGTTTTGGGCTTGGATTATTACGTCTAGGAAGCTGATGGAGGTGGGTGAGTGTTCTAGGGTTAATTTTATTGAGTTGCAGTAATTGTTGCAGTATTTGTGGAAGTCTAGTAGGTTATTAAGGCCATGTTTCCATATGAGGAAGATGTCTTCTATGTACCTGCAGTAGTACATAGGGTTAGGAGGTAGTCCTGGGGTAGTTTGGTTTCCAGTGTATGCATGAATATCTTTGCATAGCTAGGTGCCATTTTGTGCCCATGGTAGTACCTTTGATTTGTAGGTAATGTTGTTTGTTAAATTGGAAGTTGTGTGTTAGAATGAAGTCAATGACTTGGCATATGTCATTTATTTTGTCTTTGGGGAGCTTGTTGCCCGAGAGACACTCTCTGCAGGCCTGGACGCCTTTACTGTGTGGGATGTTGGTGTACAGGGATGCCATGTCCATTGTTGCCAGGATTGCTCCCTCGGGGAGTGTACCTATTTTTGTCCCAGGATTGTGTGAAGTAGGGGGTTGAGGATGTGGTTTACGTATTCAGAAATGGTTTCTGTGAGGGTGCCATTTACAGCTATTATTGGTCTCCCTGGTGAGGGATGATGTTGAGGCATTTTGGTAGTTGTTGTGTGTGTTGTTGGTTGTGGTGTGGTTGGGTGACTTCTCTGCTATAAATTTGTGTAGTTTAGGGGTAGTGTAGAATGTTGCTGTTTTGGAGTTTGTGGAGATGAGGGGATTTATTTTGTTTTTTGTGTGGGGGCTGAGATTTTTTTGTTAGCTGTGTTAGTTCTTTTTTTATATGTATCTGTTGGGTCTGGTGAGAGCGGTTTGTAGTTGTATCGTTTTCGAAACGATTCTAAGATTTGTTTATTTGGTACGGACAACTTCAAAATGGCTACCGTCTTCTTTCAAATTGAAAGTCAGTTGGCTAAATTCCTAGCATAAAATTATCTGAAATGAACTTAATTGTTATTAAGAACACATTTTATGATATTTTTGTGTTAAAGCATGCAGTTGTATTGTCTTTGAAAAAGTTTCTATGATTTGTTTATTTCACACGGAGACATTCAAAATAGCTACTGGCTTAGTTCAAAGTGAAAGTCAAGGGAGGTTACTCTAATTGCCTTAGTTGCTACGAATTTTGATAACTAAAGGGGAAAATTACCGATAGATTACACCTTCTACTGAAGTTACTGTTCAACTGACAGAAGCTTTTGTGGTCAGAGATGGTCCTCTGCCAAATATGTCTGAGGATCCCAAGCCAGTAAGTGATCGTCTTATCACTGTCAGGCTTTCATTGGCCAAAGGTAGATATTGTATTCTGATTGCTGTCTATATCCCAACTATGACCAACAGTGCTGCAAACATTAACATCTTTTATGACCAACTTGACCAGACATTTTAATGCTTGGGTCAGTCAATCATACTTTAACTGGCCAAAGGTTCTCGATGAGTAAGGTCAATACCAATGGCAGATTGTTGTTATCTATCTGACCAGAACGCCAGATGGTCATCACCAACACTTGTTTCAATCCCAAGAAAATTTACAAGAACTCCTGGATGCAACCAAGATCCAGACATTAGTATCTTATTGTCTACATTATCACATGCTAGAGGAATTTACTAGATTTTCTGGACATGAGAGCTTTTTTTTTTTTTTTAAATTGCTTTTTTCTAGTGAATCATTAATATTGATTTGACATCAGAAACAAGGTACTTTCTTTTCTTTTTTTTATACTCCAGGTGATATATTCTCAATGTCTTGGTGTAATCGGCTAAGAACCAGACATTGGTACCTTATTGACTACATTATCAAACGCTAGCGTAATTTACCAGATTTCTGACACAAGAGTTTTTTTTTAATTGCTTTTTTCTAGTGAATCATTAATATTGTTTTGACATCAGAAATAAGGTACTTTCTTTTCTTTTCTTTTCTTACTCCAGGTGATATATTCACAATGTCTTGGTATAGTCGGCTAACAACCAGACATTGGTATCTTATTGACTACATCATCATACGCTAGCGTAATTTACCAGATTTTCTGGACACAAGAGCTTTTTTTTAATTGCTTTTTTCTAGTGAATCATTAATATTGTTTTGACATCAGAAATAAAGTACTTCTTTCTTTTCTTTTCCTCCAGGTGACATATTCCCAATGTCTTGGTGTAATCGGCTATTCCGTGCTGCCTTTAGTAATTATGGCTTCCATCATGCCTGTGGTGCAGTCATTCTCAGTTGTCAGTACCTTCTTCAAGGTAAGAATTAATCAAACGTTTTCATTTTCATCTATAATGAATTAACCACCTCTTACCTACAATGACCTTAGGACTTAGCTATGTAACTAACAGCAAAAAATCAATTACAAAAACTCTCTTTGTTGGGGCAAGAAGTGATAAAACACCTTTTCATCTCCTCAATTTTCTTTTAGATGTCCACTATTCAATACATCTAACAAAGAATTATATGGCTCTCGATTACAACAAGAAAGTTCCCGATTATGACAAGAAATAGCTATTATCCGATGTAGCATATTTTCATACCCAGGACACCTCTTATCTTTCTTCAGGAGATACAGTCAGCATATTCTAAGCCCCTCCGACATGGTAGAAAGTTCATTGAAAATAAAATGAAGCTGTATAAACAAGAAAAAAGTAGTATTATCTGTGTTATTTGGACTATTGTCCTCATCTTCATTGTTATCTGTACAACGTTTCGGCCGATATGCCCTCCGGCCTTCTTCAGGTATTTCTTGTCGGACTCAGGAACCTTCTTGTCATAATCGGGAACCTTCTTGTTGT
The DNA here is from genome assembly GCA_023376005.1 of Doryteuthis pealeii. NCBI lineage: Eukaryota > Metazoa > Mollusca > Cephalopoda > Myopsida > Loliginidae > Doryteuthis > Doryteuthis pealeii. Next base: position 57,665,696 of record CM042172.1, on the reverse strand, counting down.
AATCGAGAGCCATCACAGAACTTTGAACCTAACCCTTTATTCAATCCAAGGGGGTATCCTGTTCTCATTCCGCTAACCTAAATACCTGAAGAAGGCGAGAGGGCATATCAGCCGAAACGTTGTAGAGATAACAATGAAGACGAGGACAATAGTCTGAATAACGCAGATAATACTAATCATCAAGCCTCATCTCAAACATTCAGAGAAATAGGATTTTTCTTAGTCTTATATTTTTTAATTTCTGACATGAAATAGATTTAACCTATTATAAATTTATAGAGTTGTGGACCTTTTTATTTTAATATAATCAGTAATGTTGTGTTTCTTTTTTTTTTTTTTTCAGTTGATTGGTGTTGTGTGGGCCGCCTACAGTGCTGGATCTTTGTTATGTGTTCAGGAATTACAGCAGAAAAGACCTCTACTTCTCTATCCTGTTTTCCTTCTCTACATTTATTTTTTCTCTCTCTACACTGGGGCTTGAACATTCTCCTACAAACACTCTCCTAAATGTACAGTCTATTCATAAGTCTATCTAAACATAAAACAAATCCGTCTTTCTCATGGGGGAAAAAAGAACTTTAAAAGTAACAGTGCAGCTAAGTTGTGAGTTGCATAAGAAAAATTATATACATTTTTTTTCTTTGAGGGATAACATTTCATTTGTGGGATAATGCCTTAATAGATATCTTGGGTAACATTTTCAGTATTTACCATAAGAAGAAAAATATACTTTCTTTTTTATCATGGCTACTTAATTTTTCAGGTTATCTTGTTAATGTTGATATACTTAAACAGTATTATTATCAAATGTGTATATATTTTTGGTTTGTTTACAAAAGATCATTTGAATTGATCTTTTAGAATTTATACTCTAGTGTACTGGATGAACACTGTTTATTTAGATGTTGGTTCAATACACTGAGCTGGTATTTATAAAATGGGCAAATAATTTTACACCCCAAGGCTCAGTCTATTCATAATTCTAAATTGTAATAATCTGATTTTTGTATATATCTTACTATAACACAGCAACAGTGGCACACTATAGTAATTTTAGTTAGTATTAAAATGTTCTCAAATTTATAATAATAATAATAATAATAATAATAATAATGTGTGAGCTGCATTCACACTCATTTTAATCATTATATTTCTCAAGGAAGATAATATTAAATGCTAATTAGAGAAATTCCTTTATTTATTTTACATGGATAATAAAAATTAGTTAAATAAGGTGTGATTCAATATTGGACCAAAGTGGGTTACAATTGAGCTCTATAACAATATACAATAATCAGTGGGGAAACAATGTTGCTGCAAGAATTTAATATATTCATGTATACTTGTAGCTTGGTAGTCATTTTAAATCTATTTAGTCCTGGAACATATTTAGATATACCTTAATTCTTTGAACCCAAGCAATCGGTATTTGTGCCACTAACTGGAAACACCTAAATCCAATCCGATGGAATTTCAGCCTGGATTTCTTACTTTTACATCATTATTTCCAATAAAATGTTGCAATTTTATATTTTATATATAATTTTATCATTTTTTTAATATATTTTGAATATTTTAACCTCTAATTTAATCGGCTCTAGATTTAATCCCTGACAAGTTCCAGATACCATATACTGACTTGAAACCTAAAATTAATAGATTCCTTCATACAAAATGGCAGCAACACTGGAATAACTGTATCCACAATAAACTCTTCCTAATCAAACCGACTTTGGGAGGCTGCAGACCAACTTTAAGGAAGTCTAGAAAGGAACAAGTCATTATGTCCCGATTATGCATTGGTCATACAAAACTAACACACTCTTATATACTCAAACAAGAACAACAACCACAATGTGAAACATGTGAAACACCCCTGACAGTTAAACACTTATTGATGAAATGCAGATTTTTTGCTTTTATCAGAAACCATTATTTTAAAGCAAACAATATGAAGGATCTATTTGAAAATGTTAACATTGGGGATATTTTCTTCTTTTTAAGGGAAATAAAATTATACCATAGAATATAGACATGAAACAAATCAATGCCATACAATATAATTCCCAATAATGCTAACACATTGTTAAAACCAATTACTAAAAGTATATAAATTTGAGTTTTGTGTAGTATTGCAAGGCTAGTTTTTCGCATCTTAGCTGTAGGGGTGCTTCATAAGCCTCTACATATAGGCTGTCAACTGGAGAAGTTCTGAAGGCCCCTATGACTTGCCTTAAGCCTTCATGGTGTACGGAGTTGAGCTCTTTGAGGTAAGACCTCCTAGCAGATCTATATACAAAGCAAGCATAGTCAAGTTGGGAACGGATTAGTGATCTGTATAGTTTAAGTAGTGTTTGTTGATCTGCTCCCCATTCAGTATGGGCAACTACTCATTGTTAAAACATTGTTAAAACCAATTACTAAAAGTATATATATGAATACACAATATGTATAACACCCCAACCGCTAGGCATGATATAACCCTGGACGGGTTGATATGCCGTTAAAATTAATAAACCAACCAACCAACCAACCAATTAAAAGTATATATATGAATACACAATATGTAAACACCCCAACCGCTAGGCATGATATAACCCTGGACAGGTTGATATGCCGTTAAAATCAATAAACCAACCATCTAATTTAACAGCATGAAAAGAGCTTGAATAACAGATGACAACATTTACATTTTCAGCTATTTTTCAAGCCAGGAGCCGTAGGTGTTGAGACCTACAGTTGTGAGAAGCTCAGAGTTCTAAGAGTTACAATCTCTGGTTATTAAGAATTATATGACTGGAAAGACAAATATAGAATTGGTACTTTCCCAAATGTTGCTTCCAATAAAATGTTGCAATTTTATATTTTATATATAATTTTATCATTTTTTAAATATATTTTGAATATTTTAACCTCTAATTTAATCGGCTCTAGATTTAATCCCTGACAAGTTCCAGATACCATATACTGACTTGAAACCTAAAATTAATAGATTCCTTCATACAAAATGGCAGCAACACTGGAATAACTGTATCCACAATAAACCCAACACAACAACCACAATGTGAAACATGTGAAACAGGCCTGACAGTTAAACACTTATTGATGGAATGCAGATTTTTTGCTCCCATCAGAAACCATTATTTTAAAGCAAACAATATGAATAATCTATTTGAAAATGTTAACATTGGGGATATTTTCTCCTTTTTAAGGGAAATAAAATTATACCATAGAATATAGACATGAAACAAATCAATGCCATACAATATAATTCCCAATAATGCTAACACATTGTTAAAACCAATTACTAAATGTATATATATGAATACACAATATGTAAACACCCCAACCACTAGGCATGATATAACCCTGGACGGGTTGATATGCCGTTAAAATCAATAAACCAACCATCTAATTTAACAGTATGTAAAGTGCTTGAATAATATATGACAACATTTACATTTTCAGCTATTTTTCAAGCCAGGAGCCGTAGGTGTTGAGACCTACAGTTGTGAGAAGCTTAAGAGTTCTAAGAGTTACAATCTCTGGTTATTAAGAATTATATGACTGGAAAGACAAATATAGAATTGGTACTTTCCCAAATGTTGCTTCCAATAAAATGTTGCAATTTTATATTTTATATATAATTTTATCATTTTTTTAATATATTTTGAATATTTTAACCTCTAATTTAATCGGCTCTAGATTTAATCCCTGACAAGTTCCAGATACCATATACTGACTTGAAACCTAAAATTAATAGATTCCTTCATACAAAATGGCAGCAACACTGGAATAACTGTATCCACAATAAACTCAACACAACAACCACAATGTGAAACATGTGAAACACGCCTGACAGTTAAACACTTATTGATGGAATGCAGATTTTTTGCTCCCATCAGAAACCATTATTTTAAAGCAAACAATATGAAGGATCTATTTGAAAATATTAACATTGGGGATATTTTCTCCTTTTTAAGGGAAATAAAATTATACCATAGAATATAGACATGAAACAAATCAATGCCATACAATATAATTCCCAATAATGCTAACACATTGTTAAAACCAATTACTAAAAGTATATATATGAATACACAATAGGTAAACACCCCAACCGCTAGGCATGATATAACCCTGGACGGGTTGATATGCCGTTAAAATCAATAAACCAACCATCTAATTTAACAGGATGTAAAGTGCTTGAATAATATATGACAACATTTACATTTTCAGCTATTTTTCAAGCCAGGAGCCGTAGGTGTTGAGACCTAGTTGTGAGAAGCTTAAGAGTTCTAAGAGTTACAATCTCTGGTTATTAAGAATTATATGACTGGAAAGACAAATATAGAATTGGTACTTTCCCAAATGTTGCTTCCAATAAAATGTTGCAATTTTATATTTTATATATAATTTTATCATTTTTTAAATATATTTTGAATATTTTTACCCTCTAATTTAATCGGCTCTAGATTTAATCCCTGACAAGTTCCAGATACCATATACTGACTTGAAACCTAAAATTAATAGATTCCTTCATACAAAATGGCAGCAACACTGGAATAACTGTATCCACAATAAACTCAACACAACAACCACAATGTGAAACATGTGAAACACGCCTGACAGTTAAACACTTATTGATGGAATGCAGATTTTTTGCTCCATCAGAAACCATTATTTTAAAGCAAACAATATGAAGGATCTATTTGAAAATATTAACATTGGGGATATTTTCTCCTTTTTAAGGGAAATAAAATTATACCATAGAATATAGACATGAAACATGTTGAGGCCTACAGTTGTGAGAAGCTCAGAGTTCTAAGAGTTACAATCTCTGGTTATTAAGAATTATATGACTGGAAAGACAAATATAGAATTGGTACTTTCCCAAATTTTGCTTTGTTTTAAAGATAACATCTATTGTATTACTAATCAAGCTGGAAAGACTATGTCATTCACATATGGTCACACACGAGAGGAAGCAGGGGTAGGGGCTCATGTGTGGCAGGGTGCGTAAACAAAGTTGGACCCGTGGGCCTTCTGCATGCACACAACCGAACTTACTTCTTCTGTGAAGAAGTGGCAATTTGGGGTTTGTTTTTTTGTTTTTTAGAAGCATTGTTGAATAAAGTATATATTATATTTTTGCTCGAAGGCAATTACAATGCATGTATCGCATAAAATTCGATATTTTTTTTTAATAGAAAATGAACTTCGGAGGGAAGTCGTTAGTATACATAACTAATGAGACTTAATAAAGTCGAAACAGTCTGTACGATGTTCTACACACCGAGCGATCCTTTGCCAGGATTACACTTGTCAAGTTCATTTTCTATAAAAAAAAGTATTGAATTTTATGCGATACATGCATTGCAATTACCTTCAAGCAAAAATATAATATATACTGGAAAGACTGTCATTCACATATGGTCACACACAAGAGGAAGCAGGGGAAGGGGCTCATGTGTGGCAGGGTGCGTAAACAAAGTTGGACCCATGGGCCTTCTGCGTGCTCACAACCGAACTTACTTGTTGAAATGGCCTTCTTCTGTGAAGAAGTGGCAATCACTATATTATATATCGACTTTTTCTCGATTTGTTTACGCTTCACATTTAAACCGATATGCACGCCTAATTCATTTAATTATAATTAATTAATTAACAAATTAGGTATGACTTTAATTAAGCACATAATCTCCCCAAAATTGTCGGCCTTCGCCATTTCAAACACATTGTTTGTTCACTTCATACTGTCGTGCTATAAGTCACCCAAAAAGTGCGAAATACAAATCAGTTTAAAATAAAAACGAGAAATTCTGGAGAAGCCTGCTAGTGTAATGGTTAGAGTGTCCGCCTGTCAGCCTGACAGGTAGGGTTCAAATCACGCACAAAGCACTTCCCTGTCTATAGCTCTGCTGATGAGGCCTAATGGGCTGAAATGTACATACAGAGATCGACTTTTTCTCGATTTGTTTACGCTTCACATTTTAACCGATATGCACGCCTAATTCATTTAATTATAATTAATTAACAAATTAGGTATGACTTTAATTAAGCACATAATCTCCCCAAAATTGTCAGCCTTCACCATTTCAAACACATTGTTTGTTCACTTCATATGTGTGTGTATATATATATATATATATATATATATATATATATATATATATATATAGGTCTAAAAAAACATAATTTACCAGTGAGGTGAAGAGTTACAAAGAACAGTTGTTGATGTACCATTATTATTATTAAAGATATATTTAGGGACTGTTAACATCTAATATTTATAAGGACTTCACAAAATATCAATTTCGTTTTTATGGAATTGGTACACAAGTGAAGAAATGTAAGTTGTTGCTATAACAACTCCACCTTGAATTGAATATTTAGCTATGGATTTTGGGTAATTTTCACCTTTAGTTGTTAAAATTCCTAGCATAAAATTGTGCGTGCGCATTATCTGAAATGAACTTAATTGTTATTAAGAACATATTTTATGATATTTTTGTGTTAAAGTATGCAGTTGTATTGTCTTCGAAACGATTCTAAGATTTGTATATTTCGCATGGACACATTCAAAATGGCTACCGACTTGTTTCAAAGTGAAAGTCAGTTGGCTAAATTCCTAGCATAAAATTATGTGAAATGAACTTAATTGTTATTAAGAAGACAAACATATCATAAAAATGTTATTTTTGTATTAAAGCATGCAGTTGTATTGTTTTCGAAAAAGTTTCTAAGATTTGTTTATTTCGCACGGAGACTTTCAAAATAGCTACCAGCTTAGTTCAAAGTGAAAGTCAAGGGAGGTTACTCTAATTCCCTTATTTGCTAGGAATTTTGACAACTAAAGGTGAAAATTACCGGATCTTGTATGGTTGAAGAAAGGATCAGAATTTAATAAGGTTCATTTTCTATGTCTCTGTCTCATGTTATATCAGTTTAATAATAAGAATGATAATTTAATTTGCATCATCATCATCATCATCATCATCATGTAGTACGGATATCCATGCTAAACACTCGCTAACCCTCCCTATCATCTGCCCTGTCAGCTGGGGCTTTAGAATGCACTGACTGCACCACTGCAGAGGGGTAAGATTCCCCCAAATGGGGCCACCTGTTGGCTGTGGGTGGCGACTCATGATGCTTAAGGACGGAGTCTTGGTGGATGAGCAGTCCATGACCTGCAACACTCCACTTAGAACCTTATTTAGGCTAGACGGGTGGTCGGAGAGGCCCCCTCCAATCAATCGGCTTGTCACGTATATGATTGCCCCAACCCTATTGCCCTTATGGCAACCTCCAATCCATTCTTATCATATGGGTACTAGAAGGCGGTGACTGAGGGTCTACATGTCCTGGGAATGACATTAAACTCTATCTGATGGTGAGGTTCCAGTTTTGGAGGTTTGGGGAATGTGGAGCACCCCTTCATCACCATTGCTCCCTGGTCCACTCTGACCCAGAGTGGTAGTACCTGTTAGGGTCCCATCTATGGGTTAAATAGAAAAACATGAGTTTATAAAAAAAATTGTATTATGCATTAAGAATGAATTTATTACACAACTTTGCCGGCATTAAATGACCCACCGAGGTTGGTATGCCGTAAAACAAAACAAACCAAACCTCCTTATCATTCATTGCCTCTAGGAGGTCTTCTGCACAGCATCCAGCATCCTTGGTCAATGTAGGTCCTTGGTGGGCACCCCACGTTAGCATGTCCATGTATTGGCTTCCACAGAGAACGTCACTTATGAGTTCATCCTTGCTTCTCCCGCAGTCTCCTGCATGCCTAGTCCGTCTCACTCAGATGGTTTGTGAGATGGGGGGCAGGTGACCATACAGCTGCATCCTTGTGGGGTGTTGTTTCCATGATTTGTTCAAGACTGCATGCAGCAATCTTGTGCAGCTCCCATCTAGCTTATTCTCGAGGCACTTTGTTAGGGTCCAAGTGGTGCAGCCATACAGCAGTACTGATATAACCAGTCTGGAAGAATTGTCATTTTAGCTTGTCAGTGAGATCGGATTTCCATATGACGAACTATTTGCATTGTGATACTAAACACAAAAATTTTATAACAAGTTTTGTTTTTATCAATTTTCGGACTATATTACCTTTAGGCACCCTTTTTGATCTCGATCAAGAAAGGACGTGTTTTTCATTTATACCGTCAATGTCCGGTTGTTTGTTAGGGGTTAGTTTTGTAATATTTTTTTTTAAATCTAAAAATCGTCTGTTAAAACAACCGGATATTGACGGTGTAAATGAAAAAACATGTCCTTTCTTAATCGAGATCAAAAAGGGGTGCCTAAAGGTAATATGGTCCTCAATTTCTAGCATGTTCATTTAACTTATGTTTGTAATAATTCCATAATTAAACTAACTATCCAAATCTTTTACTTAACGTTATTTGAGTGATAAATCTACTACTTCAAATTTACACTTTGAATTTTTGTGTGGAAATGTTATGGAAAATGTGAATAATGAACATTCAATTAATATTTCACATCTGTTGGTCTTAGAAGCTTCATCAGAATGAAATTTTATTGTTTTAAAACAGAATGATATATAGACAATGAAAAGGTAAAAGGAGGATGTAATTTTCATTGCTAATATTGACAATATTTCAATTTATAAAGAATTATCATCAGAGCATAATGATAATTAGGTCCGTTTTTAGATGTAAATGTAGTCCGGATTAATAACGGATGTAAATGGAGTCCGGATTAAAAACATTTACATCTAAAAATGGACCAAATTATCATTATGCTCTGATGATGATTTTTTATAAATCAAAATATTGTCAATATCAGCAATGAAAATGATATAAAAAATATATATTCATTTTAACAACATTCTGTTTTCATACCCTTTTTTATATATATATATATATATATATATATATATATATATATATATAATGAGGAAAAAATGAGTAAAGAAAAGAAATGTAGATGGATAAAAATGAATTTTATCGATATCACATTAATCAATATCACTTACACATGTGTTTCGGTCAGTTTATGTGTGTGAAAATATTTCGCACACATAGATTTTTCCCAATGAATTTTTTCATTCAAAATAAATGTTCACTCTGATGAAGGTCGATTCTTCTATGTGTGCGAAATATTTTCACACACATAAACTGACCGAAACACATGTGTAAGTGATATCAATTAATGTGATATCGATTAAATTCATTTTATCCATCTACATTTCTTTTCTTTACTCATTTTTCCTCATATTGTCGGATTCAATTCCTTTTCCATTTTCACATATATATATATATATATATATATATATAAAAACAGTCCTGTTAAAACAATTAATAAAAACAAATTAAAATAGGATTTCATATGCAAACCCTTTGTATCCAATATTTTAGTTGCTTTTAATTATGTATCTTCAACATTTTTCCAGTTAAAAAGAGTAATAGTCCAGAAAATTCTTTGAATATCATTAGACCCTTCTCAAAACTAGACACGGTAACCCAAATACAATTTTGCTTTGATGAAAAATACTTAAAAGGAAGCAAATAAATACATTGATAGTTCCCCATACAAATACTAAGATAAGTTTACAAATAGAGATTTCAAGTTTAGGTGTCTTTTTTCACCACTCAGGTGTTAATTATGAATGTGCATGTACAGTAGTATTCCCCCACTTGAAATCTCTAATTTGTAAACTTATCTTAGTATTTGTATGGGGAACTATCATGTATTATTTGCTTCCTTTTAAGTATTTTTCATCAAAGCAAAATTTGTATTTGGGTTACCGTGTCTATTTTGAGAAGGGTCTAATGATATTCAAAGAATTTTCTGGACATTACTCTTTTAACTGGAAAATGTTGAAGATACATAATTAAAAGCAACTAAAATATTGGATACAAAGGGTTTGCATATGAAATCCTATTTTAATTTGTTTTTATTAATTGTTTTAAAAGGACTGTTTTATATATATATATATATATATATATATATATGTGAATGGAAAGGATTGAATCCGACAATAATGAGGAAAAATGAGTAAAGAAAAAGAAATGTAGATGGATAAAATGAATTTAATCGATATCACATTAATTGATACACTACACATGTGTTTTCGGTCAGTTTATGTGTGTGAAATATTTCGCACACATAGAAGAATCGACCTTCATCAGAGTGAACATTTATTTTGAATGAAAAAATTCATTGGGAAAAATCTATGTGTGCGAAATATTTTCACACACATAAACTGACCGAAACACATGTGTAAGTGATATTGAATTAATGTGATATCGATAAAATTCATTTTTATCCATCTACATTTCTTTTCTTTACTCATTTTTTCCTCATTATATATAAATATATATATATATATATATATATATATTATATATAATAAAAAGGGTATGAAAACAATGTTGTTAAAATGAATATATATTTTATATCATTTTCATTGCTGATATTGACAATATTTCGATTTATAAAAAATCATCATCAGAGCATAATGATAATTTGGTCCATTTTAGATGTAAATGTTTTTATCCGGATCCATTTACATCCGTTATTAATCCGGACTACATTTACATCTAAAAACGGACCTAATTATCATTATGCTCTGATGATAATTCTTTATAATTGAAATATTGTCAATATTAGCAATGAAAATTACATCCTCCTTTTACCTTTTCATTGTCTATATATCATTCTGTTTAAAACAATAAAATTTCATTCTGATGAAGCTTCTAAGACCAACAGATGTGAAATATTAATGAAATGTTCATTATTCACATTTTTCCATAACATTTCCACACAAAAATTCAAAAGTGTAAATTTGAAGTAGTAGATTTATCACTCAAATAACGTTAAGTAAAAAGATTTGGATAGTTAGTTTAATTATGGGAATTATTACAAACATAAGTTAAATGAACATGCTAGAAATTGAGGACCATATTACCTTTAGGCACCCCTTTTTGATCTCGATTAAGAAAGGACATGTTTTTTCATTTACACACCGTCAATATCCGGTTGTTTTAACAGACGATTTTTAGATTTAAAAAAAAATATTACAAAACTAACCCCTAACAAACAACGGACATTGACGGTATAAATGAAAAACACGTCCTTTTTTGATCGAGATCAAAAGGTGTGCCTAAAAGTAATATGTCCGAAATTGATAAAAACAAAACTTCTTATAAAAATTTTTTGTGTTTAGTATCACAATGCAAATAGTTTGTCATATGGGAAATCCGATCTCACTGACAAGCTAAAATGACAATTCTTCCAGACTGTTATATCAGTACTGCTGTATGGCTGCACCACTTGGACCTAACAAAGTGCCTCGAGAATAAGCTAGATGGGAGCTGCACAAGATTGCTGCATGCAGTCTTGAACAATCATGGAAACAACACCCCACAAGGATGCAGCTGTAATGGTCACCTGCCCCCCTATCTCACAAACGATCTGAGTGAGACGGACTAGGCATGCAGGAGACTGCGGGAGAAGCAAGGATGAACTCATAAGTGACGTTCTCTTGTGGAAGCCAATACATGGACATGCTAACGTGGGGTGCCCACCAAGGACCTACATTGACCAAGGATGCTGGATGCTGTGCAGAAGACCTCCTAGAGGCAATGAATGATAAGGAGGTTTGGTTTGTTTTGTTTTACGGCATACAACCAACCTCGGTGGGTCATTTAATGCCGACAAAGTTGTGTAATAAATTCATTCTTAATGCATAATACAATTTTTTTTATAAACTCATGTTTTTCTATTCAACCCATAGATGGGACCCTAACAGGTACTACCACTCTGGGTCAGAGTGGACCAGGGAGCAATGGTGATGAAGGGGTGCTCCACATTCCCCAAACCTCCAGAACTGGAACCTCATCATCAGATAGAATTTAACGTCATTCCCAGGACATGTAGACCCTCAGCCATTGCCTTCTAGTACCCATATGATAAGAATGGATTGGAGGTTGCCATAAGGGCAATAGGGTTGGGGCAATCATATACGTGACAAGCCGATTGATTGGAGGGGGCCTCTCCGACCACCCGTCTAGCCTAAATAAGGTTCTAAGTGGAGTGTTGCAGGTCATGGACTGCTCATCCACCAAGACTCCGTCCTTAAGCATCATGAGTCGCCACCCCACAGCCAACAGGTGGCCCATTTGGGGGAATCTTACCTCTGCAGTGGTGCAGTCAGTGCATTCTAAAGCCCAGCTGACAGGGCAGATGATAGGGAGGGTTAGCGAGTGTTTAGCATAGATATCCGTACTACATGATGATGATGATGATGATGATGCAAATTAAATTATCATTCTTATTATTAAACTGATATAATATGAGACAGAGACATAGAAAATAAACCTTATTAAATTCTGATCCTTTCTTCAACCATACAAGATCCGGTAATTTTCACCTTTAGTTGTCAAATTCCTAGCAAATAAGGGAATTAGAGTAACCTCCTTGACTTTACTTTGAACTAGCAGTAGCTATTTTGTAGGTCGTCGAAATAAACAAATCTGAGAAACTTTTTCGAAAACAATACAACTGCATGCTCTAACACAAAATATCATTTTTATGATATGTTTTGTCTTCTTAATAACATTAAGTTCATTCACATAATTTTATGCTAGGAATTTAGCCAACTGACTTTCACTTTGAAACAAGTCGGTAGCCATTTGAATGTGTCCATGCGAAATATACAAATCTTAGAATCGTTTCGAAAGACAATACAACTGCATGCTTTACAAAAATATCATAAAATATGTTCTTAATAAATTAAGTTCATTTCAGATAATGCCGCACGCACAATTTTATGCTAGGAATTTTAAACAACTAAGGTGAAAATTACCCAAAATCCATAGCTAAATATTCAATTCAAGGTGAGTTGTTATAGCAACAACTTACATTTCTTCACTTGTGTACCATTCCATAAAAACGAAATTGATATTTTGTGAAGTCCTTATAATATTAGATGTTAACAGTCCCTAAATATATCTTAATAATAATAATGGTACATCAACAACTGTTCTTTGTAACTCTTCACCTCACTGGTAAATTATGTTTTTTTAGACCTATTATATATATATATATATATATATATATATATATATACACACACATATGAAGTGAACAAACAATGTGTTTGAAATGGTGAAGGCTGACAATTTTGGGGAGATTATGTGCTTAATTAAAGTCATACCTAATTTGTTAATTAATTATAATTAAATGAATTAGGCGTGCATATCGGTTTAAATGTGAAGCGTAAACAAATCGAGAAAAAGTCGATCTCTGTATGTACATTTCAGCCCATTAGGCCTCATCAGCAGAGCTATAGACAGGGAAGTGCTTTGTGCGTGATTTGAACCCTACCTGTCAGGCTGACAGGCGGACACTCTAACCATTACACTAGCAGGCTTCTCCAGAATTTCTCGTTTTTATTTTAAACTGATTTGTATTTCGCACTTTTTGGGTGACTTATAGCACGACAGTATGAAGTGAACAAACAATGTGTTTGAAATGGCGAAGGCCGACAATTTTGGGGAGATTATGTGCTTAATTAAAGTCATACCTAATTTGTTAATTAATTAATTATAATTAAATGAATTAGGCGTGCAATTCGGTTTAAATGTGAAGCGTAAACAAATCGAGAAAAAGTCGATATATATAGTGATTGCCACTTCTTCACAGAAGAAGGCCATTTCAACAAGTAAGTTCGGTTGTGAGCACGCAGAAGGCCCATGGGTCCAACTTTGTTTACGCACCCTGCCACACATGAGCCCCTTCCCCTGCTTCCTCTTGTGTGTGACCATATGTGAATGACAGTCTTTCCAGTATATATTTATTTTTTGCTTGAAGGTAATTGCAATGCATGTATCGCATAAAATTCAATACTTTTTTTTATAGAAAATGAACTTGACAAGTGTAATCCTGGCAAAGGATCGCTCGGTGTGTAGAACATCGTACAGACTGTTTCGACTTTATTAAGTCTCATTAGTGATGTATACTAACGATTCCCTCCGAAGTTCATTTTCTATTAAAAAAAATATCGAATTTTATGCGATACATGCATTGTAATTGCCTTCAGCAAAATATAATATATACTTTATTCAACATGCTTCTAAAAAAAAAAAAAAAAAATTGCCACTTCTTCACAGAAGAGTAAGTTCGGTTTGGTGTGAGCATGCAGAACGGGTCCAACTTTGTTTACGCACCCTGCCACACATGAGCCCCTACCCCTGCTTCCTCTCGTGTGTGACCATATGTGAATGACATAGTCTTTCCAGCTTGATTAGTAAATACAATAGATGTTATCTTTAAAACAAAGCAAAAATTTGGGAAAGTACCAATTCTATATTTGTCTTTCAGTCATATAATTCTTAATACCAGAGACTTGTAACTCTTAGACTTGGCTCTCACAACTGTAGGCTCAACATGTTCATGTCTATAATTCTAATGGTATAATTTTATTTCCCTTAAAAGGAGAAAATATCCCCAATGTTAATATTTTCAAATAGATCCTTCATATTGTTTGCTTTAAAATAATGGTTTCTGATGGGAGCAAAAATCTGCATTCCATCAATAAGTGTTTAACTGTCAGGCGTGTTTCACATGTTTCACATTGTGGTTGTTGTGTTGAGTTTATTGTGGATACAGTTATTCCAGTGTTGCTGCCATTTTGTATGAAGGAATCTATTAATTTTAGGTTTCAAGTCAGTATATGGTATCTGGAACTTGTCAGGGATTAAATCTAGAGCCGATTAAATTAGAGGGTAAAATATTCAAAATATAAAAAAAATGATAAAATTATATATAAATATAAAATTGCAACTTTTATTGGAAGCAACATTTGGGAAAGTACCAATTCTATATTTGTCTTTCCAGTCATATAATTCTTAATAACCAGAGATTGTAACTCTTAGAACTCTTAAGCTTCTCACAACTTAGGTCTCAACACCTACGGCTCCTGGCTTGAAAACATAGCTGAAAATGTAAAATGTTGTCATATATTATCAGCACTTTTACATCCTGTTAATTAGATGGTTGGTTTATTGATTTTAACGGCATATCAACCCGTCCAGGGTTATATCATGCCCTAGCGGTTTGGGGTTTACCTATTGTGTATTCATATATAACTTTTAGTATTGGTTTTAACAATGTGTTAGCATTATTGGGAATCTATATTGTATGGCAATTGATTTGTTTCATGTCTATATTCTATGGTATAATTTTATTTCCCTTAAAAAGGAGAAATATATCCCCAATGTTAATAATTTTCAAATAGATTCCTTCATATTGTTTGCTTTAAAATAATGGTTTCTGATGGAGCAAAAAATCTGCATTCCATCAATAAGTGTTTAACTGTCAGGCGTGTTTCAACATGTTTCACATTGTGGTTGTTGTGTTGAGTTTATTGTGGATACAGTTATTCCAGTGTGCTGCCATTTTGTATGAAGGAATCTATTAATTTTAGGTTTCAAGTCATATGGTATCTGGAACTTGTCAGGGATTAAATCTAAGCCGATTAAATTAGAGGTTAAAAAATATTCAAAATATATTAAAAAATGATAAAATTATATATAAAATATAAAATTGCAACATTTTATTGGAAGCAACATTTGGAAAGTACCAATTCTATATTTGTCTTTCCAGTCATATAATATCTTAAACTAGATTGTAACTCTTAGAACTCTAAGCTTCTCACAACTGTAGGTCTCAAACCTACGGCTCCTGGCTTGAAAAAATAGCTGAATGTAAATGTTGTCATATATTATTCAAGCACTTTAAAAACATACTGTTAATTAGATGGTTGGTTTTTGATTTTAACGGCATATCAACCCGTCCAGGTTATATCAATGCCTAGTGGTTGGGGTGTTTTACGCATATTGTGTATTCATATATAGCCATTAGTTAATTGGTTTTAACAATGTGTTAGCATTATTGGGAATTATATTGTATGGCATTGATTTGTTTCATGTCTATATTCTATGGTAAATATTTTATTTCCCTTAAAAGGAGAAAATATCCCCAATAGTTAACATTTTCAAATAGATTATTCATATTGTTTGCTTTAAAAATAATGGTTTCTGATGGGAGCAAAAAATCTGCATTCCATCAATAAGTGTTTAACTGTCAGGGTGTTTCACATGTTTCACATTGTGGTTGTTTTGTGTTGGGTTATTTGTGGATACAGTTATTCCCAGTGTTGCTGCCATTTTGTAATGAAGGAATCTATTAATTTGGTTTTCAAGTAGTAATAGATGGTATCTGGAACTTGTCAGGGATTAATCTAGAGCCGATTAAATTAGAGGTTAAATATTCAAATATATTTAAAAATGATAAAATTATATTAAAATATATAAAATTGCAACATTTTATTGGAAGCAACAATTTGGGAAAGTACAATTCTATATTTTGTCTTTCCAGTCATATAATTCTAATAACCAGAGATTGTAACTCTTAGAACTCTGAGCTTCTTCACACTGCTAGGTCTCAAACACCTACGGCTCCTGGCTTGGAAAATAGCTGAAAATGTAAATGTTGTCAATCTGCTTATTCAAGCTCTTTTCATGTGTTAAATTTAGATGGTTGGTTTTATTGATTATTAACGGCATAGTCACCTGTCCCGGGTTATATCTGCCTAGCGGTGGGGTGTTTACATATTGTGTATTCATATATATACTTTTATTGGTTGGTTGGTTGGTTGGGTTTATTAATTTTACGGCATATCAACCGTCCAGGGTTATATCATGCCTAGCGGTTGGGGGTGTTATACATATTGTGTATTCATATATATACTTTTAGTAATTGTTTTGACAATGTTTTAACAATGAGTAGTTGCCATACTGAATGGGGGAGCAGATTCAACAACACTACTTAAACTATACAGGATTCACTAATCCCGTTCCCAACTTGACTATGCTTGCTTTGTATAATAGATCTGCTAGGAGGTCTTACTCAAAGAGCTCAACTTCCGTACACATGAGGCTTAAAGGCAAGTCAATAGGGCCTTCCAGGAACTTCTCCAGTTGACAGCCTATATGTAGAGGCTATGAAGCACCATCAGCTAAGATGCGAAAAAACTAGCCTTGCAATACTACACAAAACTTTCAAATTTATATACTTTTAGTAATTGGTTTAACCAATGTGCTTAGCATTATTGGGAATTATTTGTATGGCATTGATTTGTTTCATGTCTATATTCTATGGTATAATTTTATTTCCCTTAAAAAGAAGAAAAATATCCCCAATGTTAACATTTTCAAATAGGATCCTTCATATTGTTTGCTTTAAAATATGGTTTTCTGATAAGCCAAAAAATCTGCATTTCATCAATAAGTGTTAACTGTCAGGGGTGTTTCACATGTTTCACATTGTGGTTGTTGTTCTTGTTTGAGTATATAAGAGTGTGTTAGTTTTTGTATGGACCAATGACCATAATCGGGACATAATGACTTGTTCCTTTCTGACTTCGCTTAAAAGTTGGTCTGCACGCCTCCTCAAAGTCGGTTTGGATTAGGAAGAGTTTATTGCTGGATACAGTTATTCCAGTTTGCTGCCTATTTTGTATGAAGGATCCTATAATTTTTAGGTTTCAAGTCAGTATATGGTATCTGGACTTGTCAGGGAATTAAATCTAGAGCGATTAATTAGAGGTTAAAAATATTCAAAAATATATTAAAATGACTAAAATTATATATAAAATATAAATAAATTGAAACATTTTATTGAAATAATGGATAGTAAAAGTAAGAAATCCAGGCTGAAAATTCCATCGGATTGGGGATTTAGGTGTTTCGCAGTTATGCACAAATACGATTGCTTGGGTTCAAAAGAATTAAGGTATATTCTAAATGTTCCAGGACTAAATAGATTAAAATGACTACCAAGCTACAAGTATACATGAATATATTAAAATTCTTGCAGCAACATTGTTTCCCCACTGATTATTGTATAGTTGTTATAGAGTCAATTGGTAACCCACTTTGGTCCAATATTGAATCACACCTTATTCTAGACTAATTTTTTCATGCCTATTTTTGATACTTAATAATCACAGAGCGTTTTAGCCTCCTTGGATTTTTGTTGATTGCGTTATATGTATGTTGTTTTGGTATGTAAAATAAATAACGGATTTCTCTAATTAGCAGTTTAATATTATCTTCCTTGAGAAGATATAATGATATAAATGAGTGTGAATGCAAGCTCACCAGTTATTATTATTAATTATTATTATTATTATTATAAATTTGAAAGAAAACATTTTAACTACTAACTAAAATTACTATAGTCGGTGCCACTTGTTCGCCTGTGTTATAGTAGATATATACAAAAAATCAGATCTATTACCAATTTAGAATATGAATAAGACGAGCCTTTTGGGGTGTAAAATTATTTGCCCATTTTATAAATACCAGCTCAGTGTATTGACCAACATCTAAATAAACAGTGTTCCATCCAGTACACTAGAGTATAAATTCTAAAAGATCAATTCAAATGATCTTTTGTAAACAACCAAAATATATACACATTTGATAAATAATACTGTTTAAGTGATATCAACATAACAAGATAACCTGAAAAATTAAGTAACCATGATAAAAAAGAAAGTATTTTTTCTTCTTATGGTAATACTGAAAATGTTACCCAAGATATCTATTAAGGGCATTATCCACAAATGAAATGTTATCCCTCAAAGAAAAAAATGTATATAATTTTTTCTTATGGCCAACTCACAACTTAGCTGCACTGTTACTTTTAAAGTTCTTTTTCCCCCATGAGAAAGACGGATTTGTTTTTAGTTTTAGATAGACTTATGAATAGACTGTACATTTAAGAGTATTGTAGGAGAATGTTCCAAGCCCAGTGTAGAGAGAGAAAAAATAAATGTAGAGAAGGAAAACAGGATGAGAAGTAGAGGTCTTTTCTGCTGTAATTTCCTGAACAACAATAACAAAGATCCAGCACTGTAGGCGGCCCACACAACACCAATCAACTGAAAAAAAAAAAAAGAAACACAACATTACTGATTATATTAAAATAAAAAGGTCCACAACTCTATAAATTTATAATAGGTTAATATATTTCATGTCAGAAATTAAAAAATATAAGACTAAGAAAAATCCTATTTCTCTGAATGTTGAGATGAGGCTTGATGATTAGTATTATCTGCGTTATTCCGGACTATTGTCCTCGTCTTCATTGTTATCTCTACAAGTTTCGGCGATATGCCCTCTCGCCTTCTTCAGGTATTTAGGTTAGCGAATGAGAACAGGATCCCCCTTGGATTGAATAAAGGGTTAGGTTCAAAGTTCTGTGATGGCTCTCGATTACAACAAGAAGGTTCCCGATTATGACAAGAAGGTTCCTGAGTCCGACAAGAAATACCTGAAGAAGGCCGGGGGCATATCGCCGAAACGTTGTACAGATAACAATGAAGAATGAGGAACAATAGTCCAAATACACAGATAATACTCTATTTTCTTGTTTATACAGCTTCATTTTATTTTCAATGACTTTCTACCATGTCGAGGGGCTTAGAATATGCTGACTGTATCTCCTGAAGAAAGATAAGAGGTGTCCTGGGTATGAAAATATGCACATCGGATAATACTATTTCTTGTATAAATCGTAAGGGAACTTTCTTGTTGTAATCGAGAGCCATATAATTCTTTGTTTAGATGTATTGAATAGTGGACATCTAAAAGAAATTGAGGAGAGGAAGATGTTTTATCAATTTCTTGCCCGCAACAAAGAGTTTTTTGTAATTGATTTTTGCTGTTAGTTACATAGCTAAGTCCCAGGGTCATCGTAAGGTAAGAGGTGGTTAAAATTCATTATAGATGAAAATGAAAACGTTTGATTAATTCTTACCTTGAAGAAGGTACTGACAATGAGAATGACTGCACCACAGGCATGAATGGAAGCCATAATTACTAAAGGCAGCACGATAGCCGATTACACCAAGACATTGGAATATGTCACCTGGAGGAAAAGAAAAGAAAAGTACCTTATTTCTGATGTCAAAAACATATTAATGATTCACTAGAAAAAAGCAATTAAAAAAAGCTCTTGTGTTCAGAGTATCTGGTAATTACAACTAGCGGGG
>CM042172.1:57624369-57645492 GCA_023376005.1 Doryteuthis pealeii | reverse complement strand
GTGAACCGAATCGAGAGGTGATTCCTCCTGGTCAGCACTTTATCTAGGTACCCCACAGACCACCCCACGTGGAGTCCCACATGAGGTACCCAGGTTTTACTTTTTAAAAACATTAATGCAAAGTTCCGTGATGGCTCCCGATTATGACAAGAAAGTTCCCGATTCCGAAAAGAAGGTTCCCGAGTCCGACAAGAAATACCTGAAGAAGGCCGGAGGCATATCGACCGAAACGTTGTACAGATAACAATGAAGATGAGGAAAATTACTTTCGTATTTGCCTGGGGAGTTGTCTGCCCGTTTAGTGTCGCTAGTTTCCCGCTAGGGGCCTCGTGTATTTTTGAATTTCTCTTCCTCTTTTGCCTGCTGCTCGCTACGAGACCACATGGGTTAGACAATTGTCATTCCCTTCTCATTGGGGCTTCGGCCCTCAACGCCGGACTTGTCACTGTGATTTATACCGCATGGACTATTCTTAGTCTCATGTCTGTACCTATATATTATGTGACTTTTGTGTATGTATGTATGTACACTATTCTATCTTCTATTCTTTATGTATCTCGTCTTATCCATGTGCTGTATACCTATTAAACATTTTGTCCCTCAACTTTTGTCGGAGTTTGTTTGCGTTGCAACGAGTTATGACTTTGTCATAACCTTTGAATCTTACAAGGACAATAGTCCGAATAACGCAGATAATACTTTGTACCTTTGTTTGTTTTTCTTTTCTTTTTTTCTTTCTTTGTTATTAAGAATTCTGGGATATGGGGTTATCGTCCCTTGTCTGCGAGCCTCTGTTTCAAACCAACCAATCATGAGCCAGCATACTTTGGCGGCAAACCCAAAAGTGTGAGACTCACTCTCTTCTGTACCAACAACGAAAGGGAACGGACCGAACAAAAGGTCGCTCCTACTTTTCTTCAACAGAACCGGAGTTGAATGCAAACAGAAGTCCATCTATATCCGAACTATATCAGAAGGCCGTAGCAAGGGGCTCCGTTAATACCCCATATCCCAGGATAAACAGCTAAGTGACAATTATATACATATATAAATATTATATACATATTATATACTTGACCGCAAACGAGACTAAAGTTTGCAAGTTTTATATCTAATACAAGTCTTTTATTCACATCTTGTCGTTCGTTTTACTTCTTTAACTCTTAACCTGTCTGCCACATTTGTGGTTAACTCCACACAAACCTCAGAATACTGCCGCTAGTGTTACTTTTCTTTATATTGTAATATATAATTTCTTTGCTATATATAAAAGATAGTGTTTGTTTTTCTTCCTTTAAACCTTTCTTTCTTTCTTTCTTTCTTTCTTTCGTTTCCGCCGTGTATTTTTTTTAAACAGAGCTGTTTCTTTACACTCTTTTCGTTCTCTGATTTATTCGTTCGTTGTTAATTAGGTAGTTTTGTTTTGTTTCATTTATTCATTTTAAAGAATATTTAAAATGAAATAAGCCTTAGTGTTGTGATATTAGTTCAACAGTAAAAAAAGAAGTCAAGTCGAGGTAGCGTAAAATGAGACAAGTGTATTTACAATAAGGTACAAGAACGGCTAGCTTGCCGCTAAACGGTAACAGTACAACCTTTTCACTCGGTGTCTCACTATTTATAGTGAGAACCGGTGTATATTCTCCACTGTAGGAACGGCCGGTACAACACTTAGAAAATAGAATATTTACCTTGAGGTTGACAGCTCCCTCCAGGGATCCACATGTGTCATCAGAATACCATTCCAGGGTGCTGTCTTGAAACAAGACTAGGTATCTCTCCTTCCATGTTTTCGTCAAAAAAGAATCTGAAAATATTTACATATAACAGATCTTATTATAATGGAGATTGTGTGTTTGTATGTCTGTAACCGAAACTATGTAACTACTCAAGTCACAATTCTCTTAGTTATTGACATCACATTCTCCATGATTTTATTTTAACCTCAATTATTAATAAAATTGCCTTACATTATTAATACTGTTAACTGTGTCTACATACTAACAACATGCAATTATATTTATATATACAACAAAATAGCGGTTTACAGTGTAAACGGGAAGGCTAATTTGCATATTAATATTAAAAAATCGAATTTAATAAATATGTGCTTAGTATTATTGATTTCTAATTGTTTGGTTTTATTTTAATGAATATAAGCAAAAGTCTCTTCAATGAATCTTAAATGAAATCCATTAACAAGATAAAATAACTGTCATTTTATTCTTTACTTCCTCTTATAACTAAATATTTAAATTAGAAAAAATAACAATAAAAGACGAGAGTGATGGAAGAGTAAGTTTCAGTTGTTCCATTTTTTATTATACTCCCTCTGTTTCAAATCTTTTATTATACTCCCTCTGTTTCAAATCTTTTTATCTGTATTCTTATTTTGTTTCATTAGCCTTTCTAATTTAATACAATATTTTATTACATTAAAACTTAAATACTTGCACCGGAGGGTGCATATATTTGCTAGTAATCTTAAAAGATAAATAGTTCTTTATATGACAAACAAGCTCTTCTGTTTCTAGGTGCACATAGATGCAATAATGCTTATTCTATGGGAATTAAAACTGTAAAAGGATTAACTCTCACTTGTGGGGGGAATTACCGCAACTTTCAAGTTCGGACACTGAATGAAAAGACAAGACAAGTATATTTAACAACAAATTTAATATGTATAAACAAAAAAGGGGAAAGATAGATTTAAGGATAGTTTTTGCAAATTTTGGTGTGATTTGCGGAGAACCTAACTCAGAGTCCGGTTAACAAAGTTCTTTGAAGTGAAGAATGACCCGCCAACCTATCGGCAGAGGCAGGTTGAAATTTCGTATGTTTTGTTGGTGATGAATTTTAGAGGTTGCTTTTAGGGAAGCTGTCTTTGAGTTGCAAACCCTAATTGAGTTGAGATGATTTCTGTAGTATAATTCTTTCAAGTTGAATTTGTCGAATTTCAAGGTTTGCTCCTGGAAGCGAGTGGCAACTTATTTACCAATTCAGTCTGAGGGAGTTAACTCATTCAGGTCCTTACAGGTTTAAGCCGAACCGACCACTGACTGTTTTCTCGTTAACAGTGGGGATCGATGACGTAGCAGAAGGGCACTGGAATCTGGCGCCTTACAGTCCCAAGGCTTTCGGGTTAAGAAATGGGACATATCTTTAATAGACACGTCATCTTTAATCAAGTTTTTATTGTGATTTTTAAAGGAAATTTTCATATACATTTAAATTCGCGTTTTCTTTTTTTGACATATACTTTAGTCATTTTTGATTTGATTTTTTAAAGGAAATTTTCATAATTCTTATAGGTTTGAGTATGTCTATATATGTATGTATTAGAATGTGAAGGGGGAAAATAGATAAATTCTGTAATAAAAACTTAATTTTAACTAGGAGATTTAGGGTTAGGATGGGGTTGGGTTTTCGGGAAAAACGCCCCAAGCTGTTTTTTTTTTGGGGGGGGGGTTGCAAGTGACACCGCTTCTGCTACGGACTTCAATCGTAGCTGGTGGGTTTTTTCAGCAGCCACCGCCTAGCGAATTTTGAGGCGGGAGGCCGGGACGGTTCTCCGCGAAGAGCACCCAATGTCCTTTTTAAAACAATCCAGTTAGTACAATTTCTGTGCAGTTGATCTGGCGCCTCGTTCCCTGTCCAATTCCATCTTGCCGTCTAACCCTCTTCTCGTGATCAAAAACCGCTAAGAAATTCTGTTCCTCAATCGTGATGGTTGCATATGATTTGCGCTTCCCCCGAACATCACTTCCCCCGTGGACATGATCTCAACACCCTCTAGTGCAAATATAGCGTTGATCCCAAACAGCAGACCGTGCCCAAGATGCTTGTCATGCACTACCGGAGCGTCAACCTCAGCACAATTAACTCTTCGTGAGGACCAAAATAACCCTGCAGCATGCCTAGGACATTCCGCCAATTGTCCTAATCATCACGTCACCTACTCTCGGCCCGATAGCGGTTTGCCCTGATTATTGAGCGGGGACTTCCCGTATCTCCATGAGTCAAACATTGTACGCCATCCAATCGTACGCTGCCCATGGGCGAAGCCGCCTTCAATGACAAAAAGGGGACAATGATGGCAACGGTACCTTGCCCCCAGACCTGTGCTATGTGGTCCAGTTCATTACAGCGGTAGCAAGGTGGTTTATCCGATTCGTGCTCGTTGTATTCCTTTGACTTCTGTCCTCCCTGGAGAAGTGACTGGGACCACCACTCTTGTAGTATATGGAGCTCTCACGAGTTTTGGTGACACAGAAATTGCTGGCAGCACTCTCCCTCGATTTAGACAGCGCCTCCTCCGGCTTTCAGCTGCTAAAACGAGTTTAGTATCTTTTAAAATAGTAGACTCTGGATTGCTGCTTGTCAATACCCATCTTACCCGGCTTTGATAATGTTCGCAGGAACTGGCCGATCTCACTGAGCAGTCCTTCCAAGAAGGCACATTCAAATATACGGTCGTTCACGCTGTAGGGATTATCTTCCCGCTGAGTTGTCGCTTGTTCTCACCAGGGGCTATAGTATTTAAGCGCCTGGTTCAAACGTCACTTCCCCTTTTCCTGTTCTTCAAACTACGAGACACATGGGTTAGATTCTGGTCTATTCCCTTCTCGTTGGGGCTTTGCCCCCCCCCCTTACATTACTGTAAGTGAATTATACAGCATGGACTATTCCTAGTCTCATGTCTGTGGCTTTTATGTTTATCTTTTTACCATTCATGAATGTGTCTTTATCTTTATTTACGTATACCTTGTATTATGTACCCTTTTATCCATGTGCTGTATACGTATTAAATGTTTTGTTTATCAAACCTTTCTCGGAGTTTGTATCTTCAACTATATATCACCCCTTTAAATCTTACAACGCCACCAAATGGGACCCACAGTTTTCTCAAATTGACCAGGTAAAATCAACCGTTTCTTTAAGAAATCTGAGGTAGGGGTTATCGTCCTTGTCTACGAGCCTCACTATCGAATCAACCAATCACAGGCCAGCATACTTTGGCGGCAAAGCAAAAGAAGCAAATTCTTCTGTCTCTTTTCTGATTGACTAGCACCGGAGCCAGACCTCAAAAAAAGGGTCTCTCTCATATCTTCCTGAACGACCAGAGTAGCCGTAGCAAGGGACTTCGATAACTAACCCTACCTCAGGATTTCAGCTAAGTGGACAAATTGTAAACATTTTTCCCCAGACATACCAAAAAGTCTGCAACCCTATATATTTTAATACAGGTCTCTTTATTCTATTCTAGTTGTTTGGTTTATTCTTTAACTCTTAACCTGTCTGTCACCACATTCGTGGTTAATTCCTTATATTTCACCTGGAGGGAATCGTCACTCAATGAATTGCTTCCAAGAAAGAGATTTCTCTGTACCGAAAGCCGTGTAGAGGACGTGCTTCATTTCGTCCAAAACTGTTTCGACCTTCGAGTTGCTGGTAGACTGCGTTAGCACCTCCTATTAATCTCAATGGGATAACCATCGCTGACTCCTTTATATTCTTCACTTAGAGGTGTAAGAATGGTTCAAAGTTATGTGTACTTTGAATATACAAAACTCCGACAAAGGTTAACAGACAAAACATTTAATATATACAGCACATGGATATGGCGGGATACAAAGTACATGGGTAAAAGGGTACATAAACAAAGAGTACATAAATAAAGAGTACATAAATAAAGATAAGGACACATTCATGAATGGTACAAGATAACATAAAGTGCAGGCATGAGACTAAGGATAGTCCATGCTGTAAATAACTTACAGTAATGTAAGGAGGGAGGAGCCCCAACGAGAGGGGTTAGATACAATCTACCCCATGTGTCTCGTAGTATCAGGACGGAAAAAGAGCTGAAAGGGTTTGAATCCAGCGCTTAAATACTATAGCTCCCTAGCGGGCACCAGCCAACTAAATCGGGCAGACAACTCCACCAGGCAAATACAAAACCAACGCTACAGAGGAAATTAAATAAAATCTTATTTAAGTGTGTTTTGAACACTGTGATAATAATAATGTGTATTCAAGAATCAGTAACATAATTGAAATAAATCTATATATCTATAGATATATCTATATCAATCTTGAACGCTACAGTCGATCTGATCGGACGTCTTTTTCGTGCTCTAAGAAAGCCTCTAGAAAATGTCTACCGTTTTTTAAAAGTAAACAAGGGAAGTGATGATTTCTTTTCTTCTCCTTTAAAAAAAATCTATTTCTTCATTATTATTGTTATTATTGTTGAATTGTTTTATTATTGTTATTATTATCTATTGCATAAATCTAGCAAATTTCATATTTAAATCGCATACGCTTACATATGTTCAATTCTTGTTTACTGTTTAGTGTTCGTTATTTATCTACGCTTTTTTTTGCTTAAACTGATTTACTCTGAAATAAGTTCATTCATAAAATTTGTGTAAATACTTCGTATCTTAACCTTGTCTAGATGTCTTTATTACCAACTCATTTATTTGTTCAGTTCGTATATAACACACATATATATGTATGTTTTATTTATTTATTTTATCTGTTGTTAGCTAGTAATATTTCACATTCCATGTTCATTGTAGTCAAACTTGCATACCTGCTTCTCGAACTAATCGACAATAGATGGGCCAGTATGGGAGCAATCGAATTCTGGTATCAATTTCAAGTCGAACCTGTCCACCTTTGTCTGGTTCGTTACTGAAATAGCTTCAAAATGATTTGAAAATCGTCTTGAGTCCTGATCACTCTTTTAGGTTGTCTCCTCCTTCGTTAATCTTTCGTCTCAGTTCCAACCTTTCTTCAAACAGTGCAGGTCACAGCGACAATTTCCCATCGGGTGAAGTCACAACTGTCCCAATGTCCAAAATAAACACCTTATATCTAGTTTTGTCGTGGACGAGATTTGCATAGGTGCTGCCATAATCACACCACGAACGAGACAAGACGAGACTACATCCTATGAAATTGTCTGTGATCTTTTTCAGAAAACTGATAGGCCAAGCAGATACGATTTTCGGGAGGTAAGTCATCTCGTTCACTACGCATATGAAGTAATAATGAAACAAAATCTGATTTTGAGTGCTTATTCAACGGCAGTGAAGAGTGGTAGTAAAACAAGGGCAGATAACTGAACATTTCCAATTCCATATCAAAATTAAAGATATATTTTATATAGACTTTAAATATGAAAAAAATAATTTAGATATGTTTTTATGTTTTACATCTTTACACTTCAACTATATGTATCATACACGAACGTAGCAGTAATCTCTGGAATGCTAGATGGATAAAGCAGGGAGTGAAGCAACACGTCTTGACCGGTTAACAACTTTATTTAGACTCCCCTAGTGAGCGTTCCACTCACTAGGGGAAACATAACTGCGACAAGAACAAAAGGGGCATAACCCTTATTTAGTTCTTATCAGTAATTGCTTACTGATGTAGCACTACATACTCTTGTTTGTTAATGTAGACATTTAAAAAAAATTAAAAAATGAATAAAATTATTTTAACTTACGATGTAAATGTGTAACGAGTCCCGCTTTTATCTGTGGCGATTTATCTGTTACAAAAAAAGAAAAAAAGAAAACAATTACTTTAATCTGTATTAATGATTTTTTTTTAAAATAACACTACTAGGCAACTTGTAAAGGTAATTTATGAGGAAGACCGTCCCGGTCTCCTGCCTCAGAAATTGCTACCCGGTGACTATTAAAATAACGTCCCCAGCTATGTTGTCTCGGCGATTTTACTTGAAAGAAAACAACCAACTTAGGGCGTTAAATGTATTTTAGAGGGGGTGGGCTTCTCTTTATGAACAAATGGAGATGGGTGGATAGATATATATAAACAAAGTAAAAAATGAACAAATTGAGGTAGATAGATAGATAGATAGAGAGATAAATATCCATCTTCATATCTAAACAAGAATTACGACAAATTTCTATAAATAAACAAGAATTACGACAAATTTCTATAAATAAATTTCTAAACAAATTACGATAAATAAATAACAATCACGACAAAAAATACATTTAACGCCCTACGTTGGTTGTTTTCTTTCAAGTAAAACCGCCGAGACAACATAGCTGGGGACGTTATTTTAATAGTCACCGGGTAGCAATTTCTGAGGCAGGAGACCGGGACGCACTTCCTCATAAATTACCCTCGTAAAACTATTGGGTTCCTGTTACAACATATATCCATAATGATATTGCTGCCAGGAGAGATAAGCGATAGGGTCGAGTAGTGAGAGAGATTCATGGAAATATGTGCCGTCAGAACAACCTATTAATGATGATAATGATCATGATCATGATGATGTTATATACACAATTATAGATATCTCCCGATTCACTAATTCACCAAATTCAATTCGCTCACACCGCAATAAAGAGAATGCCGACCGGCCGAGGTGTAAAATCAAATGACGAAAAGCTCGTCTTTGCGCACCAGGCTCCACACATAAGGCAATCTTGAAAATTAAAAATAAAATAAAATCAGAATTCGCATTTTTTGTCCAATCTAAATCATTCCTGGCAGAAATAAAAAAAAAGGTTTGAGTTGATCCGATTTCGGATCACGACAACCTATATAAGTTCAGCTTTGAAGAACCGCCAGCAGAGATACCGTGGCGACAGAACAGTTAACATCACAAAAGGACGGCCCGCAAAACGAAACATACAAGACGGCCGACCTAAATCTCTCACCTACCCCCTACCTCAAAAATCGGACCGACCGGCAGTCTTAAAGGGGCGAACAACTACCCAATTCTATATCACTATCATCCATCAGTCTTTACCAACCACCGTAAGGCTTTCCGCACACACAATACAAACCCGCTATCGTACTCGACTACTAAAACATCAGATCTTCTGCCCACATAACCAGCATCTGACGACTATCACTGGCTCATCTGCCTAAATCACCACCTCCACTACAACTGACTCGGCCACCGGACCTTTCACTGACTTTGCTATTCATGTCTCAACTGACTATCACCAATATCAGACTTTCTCTTTTAAAATCATTTCCAACTTTACAATCCTTTCATGTTCCTTTTTTAATATAATTGATATACTCAAAATATGTATTTGTTTTTTCCTTGCCACTGTAGTGAACCGGAAGTTCTTACTACGACGAACAAAAGTCAAATGACAAAAATTAATAGTTTGCGCATGGGATTGCGCACCCTAGTAAAAGAAGAAAATTAAAATTAAAATTTGTACATTTTCAACCAATCAGAGACGTTCGCGCCTAAAGGGAAATTTTTCAGATCCCAACCAGAAAGAAATTATTCTTCTAACCAAATCCACGTCACTTTAAAGTAAGACAAAGCACATTCACTTATAAGAAGGTATGGACTAATATCTATCTGTCTATCTCTCTTTATCAACCTTTTACGAGATCATCAGTATTACTTGCTACTGACTGCCGTGTGACTTTGAACTCTTACCCTTTCTTTCTCACTTCATAACTTATAACATATTTTCTTACATGTTATAATGAACTTTGAAAAAAAAAAAATTACATTTTGTACACAAGAGTACTGAAAGAACTTTGCTCGGTATTATGCGTTACCTTTTGTAAACTATTTCTCAATACAAATTGTTTGTTTTAATATTGAGTCTTGTTATTTATGCTATGTGCCTGCAGTAATTGAATGTTTTATGGTGTCTTTAAATGTTTGAATATTTTATTGATTATTGACCTCAAACTGGTGACCTTAATACAAAAACATCAAACAGCCCTTACATCCACCATACCACCATACGCTTCATACTAACACTGTTTATAACAATGATGATGATGATGATTATGATAATTATGATTATGATTATGGAAGGAGTGAGCAATATAATTAGCATTTAATAATTATTTTCATTATATCAAACATTTGGATGATTTATAAGACAAATGCAGTAGGTCATCATAACAAAATGGCGTCGCCGGTCGGAACTTTTTTGAATATGGAAGAACCTAATTTAGCGGAACATTTTTTCAATAAAAAAGAAAAACAAAAAGAATACCTTCAGGGAAATTAAATTGAATGGGGTAAACTTAAGAATGCAAATACAGTAGCGACCAAGATTAAGGTACAAAAAAAATAGAACTTCGATATCCCCAAAAATAAAAACCCCATTATTGACTGAACGTAGATAACTGGCAGTTCAATTGTGCTTTAAATCTTCAGGTTATTTGGAATAACAGTATTTTTCAGTGATAAAAGTAAATTTAATGCATTTGGTTCTGATAGAAAACTACATAAGACGACGAATTGTCAAAAGTTCGAAAGTGCAAAGAAAAGACAGTCAAGTTTGGAGGCAGCATGATGGTTTTCAATTTTTTTTAAGACTGGGTACATTACCTCTTGTACGCTTACATAATAATGCTAATGTTCTATGTACAAGAATTTGTTAGAACGTACTGATATTACGAAATTCTGGGTACGTTACCTCTTGTACACTTACATAATAATGCTAATGATTCTATGTACAAGAATTTGTTAGAACTTACTTATATTACAAAATTCTGGGTACGTTACCTCTTGTACGCTTACATAATAATGCTAATGATTCTATGTACAAGAATTTGTTAGAACGTACTGATATTACGAAATTCTGGGTACGTTACCTCTTGTACACTTACATAATAATGCTAATGATTCTATGTACAAGAATTTGTTAGAACTTACTTATATTACAAAATTCTGTACGTTACCTCTTGTACCTTACATAATATGCTAATGATTCTGTTACAGAATTTGTTAGAACGTACTGATATTACGAAATTCTGGGTACGTTACCTCTTGTACGCTTACATAATAATGTTAATGATTCTATGTACAAGAATTTGTTAGAACTTACTTATATTACAAAATTCTGGTACGTTACCTCTTGTACGCTTACATAATAATGCTAATTTTCTATGTACAAGAATTTGTTAGAACGTACTGATATTACGAAATTCTGGGTACGTTACCTCTGTACGCTTACATAATAATGTTAATGATTCTATGTACAAGAATTTGCTTGAACGTACTGATATTACGAAATTCTGGGTACGTTACCTCTGTACGCTTACATAATAATGCTAATAATTCTATGTTCAAGAATTTGTTAGAACGTACTTATATTTACGAAATTCAGGGTACGTTACCTCTTGTACGGTTACATAATAATGTTAATGATTCTATGTACAGAATTTGCTGGAACGTACTTATATTACGAAATTCTGGTACGTTACCCTCTGTACGCTTACATAAATAATGCTAATAATTCTATGTTCAAGAATTTGCTAGAACGTACTGATATTACGAAATTCTGGGTACGTTACCTCTTGTACGCTTACATAATAATGTAATGATTCCATGTACAAGAATTTGCTGGAACGTACTATATTACGAAATTCTGGGTACGTTACCTCTTGTACGCTTACATAATAATGCTAATAATTCTATGTTCAAGAATTTGCTAGAACGTACTGATATTACGAAATTCTGGGTACGTTACCTCTTGTACGCTTACATAATAATGTTAATGATTCTATGTACAAGAATTTGCTGGAACGTACTTATATTACGAAATTCTGGGTACGTTACCTCTTGTACGCTTACATAATAATGCTAATAATTCTATGTTCAAGAATTTGCTTGAACGTACTGATATTACGAAATTCTGGGTACGTTACCTCTTGTACGCTTACATAATAATGCTAATAATTCTATGTTCAAGAATTTGCTTGAACGTACTGATATTACGAAATTCTGGGTACGTTACCTCTTGTACGCTTACATAATAATGCTAATAATTCTATGTTCAAGAATTTGCTTGAACGTACTGATATTACGAAATTCTGGGTACGTTACCTCTTGTACGCTTACATAATAATGCTAATGATTCTATGTACAAGAATTGTTAGAACGTACTGATATTACGAAATTCTGGGTACGTACCTCTGTACGCTACATAATAATGCTAATGATTCTATGTACAAGAATTTGTTAGAACGTACTGATATTACGAAATTCTGGTACGTTACCTCTTGTACGCTTACATAATAATGTTAATGATTCTATGTACAAGAATTTGCTTGAACGTACTGATATTACGAAATTCTGGGTACGTTACCTCTTGTACGCTTACATAATAATGCTAATAATTCTATGTTCAAGAATTTGCTTGAACGTACTGATATTACGAAATTCTGGGTACGTTACCTCTTGTACGCTTACATAATAATGCTAATAATTCTATGTTCAAGAATTTGCTAGAACGTACTGATATTACGAAATTCTGGGTACGTTACCTCTTGTACGCTTACATAATAATGTTAATGATTCTATGTACAAGAATTTGCTGGAACGTACTTATATTACGAAATTCTGGGTACGTTACCTCTTGTACGCTTACATAATAATGCTAATATTCTATGTTCAAGAATTTGCTTGAACGTACTGATATTACGAAATTCTGGGTACGTTACCTCTTGTACGCTTACAAATAATGCTAATGATTCTATGTACAAGAATTTGTTAGAACGTACTGATATTACGAAATTCTGGTACGTTACCTCTTGTACGCTTACATATAATGTTAATGATTCTATGTACAAGAATTTGCTTGAACGTACTGATATTACGAAATTCTGGTACGTTACCTCTTGTACGCTTACATAATAATGCTAATAATTCTATGTTCAAGAATTTGCTTGAACGTACTGATATTACGAAATTCTGGTTACGTTACCTCTTGTACGCTTACATAATAATGCTAATAATTCTATGTTCAAGAATTTGCTTGAACGTACTGATATTACGAAATTCTGGGTACGTTACCTCTTGTACGCTTACATAATAATGCTAATAATTCTATGTTCAAGAATTTGCTTGAACGTACTGATATTACGAAATTCTGGGTACGTTACCTCTTGTACGCTTACATAATAATGCTAATGATTCTATGTACAAGAATTTGTTAGAACGTACTGATATTACGAAATTCTGGGTACGTTACCTCTTGTACGCTTACATAATAATGTTAATGATTCTATGTACAAGAATTTGCTTGAACGTACTGATATTACGAAATTCTGGGTACGTTACCTCTTGTACGCTTACATAATAATGCTAATAATTCTATGTTCAAGAATTTGCTTGAACGTACTGATATTACGAAATTCTGGGTACGTTACCTCTTGTACGCTTACATAATAATGCTAATAATTCTATGTTCAAGAATTTGCTAGAACGTACTGATATTACGAAATTCTGGGTACGTTACCTCTTGTACGCTTACATAATAATGTTAATGATTCTATGTACAAGAATTTGCTTGAACGTACTGATATTACGAAATTCTGGGTACGTTACCTCTTGTACGCTTACATAATAATGCTAATAATTCTATGTTCAAGAATTTGCTTGAACGTACTGATATTACGAAATTCTGGGTACGTTACCTCTTGTACGCTTACATAATAATGCTAATAATTCTATGTTCAAGAATTTGCTTGAACGTACTGATATTACGAAATTCTGGGTACGTTACCTCTTGTACGCTTACATAATAATGCTAATAATTCTATGTTCAAGAATTTGCTTGAACGTACTGATATTACGAAATTCTGGGTACGTTACCTCTTGTACGCTTACATAATAATGCTAATAATTCTATGTTCAAGAATTTGCTTGAACGTACTGATATTACGAAATTCTGGGTACGTTACCTCTTGTACGCTTACATAATAATGTTAATGATTCTATGTTCAAGAATTTGCTAGAACGTACTGATATTACGAAATTCTGGGTACGTTACCTCTTGTACGCTTACATAATAATGCTAATAATTCTATGTTCAAGAATTTGCTTGAACGTACTGATATTACGAAATTCTGGGTACGTTACCTCTTGTACGCTTACATAATAATGCTAATAATTCTATGTTCAAGAATTTGCTTGAACGTACTGATATTACGAAATTCTGGGTACGTTACCTCTTGTACGCTTACATAATAATGTTAATGATTCTATGTACAAGAATTTGCTTGAACGTACTGATATTACGAAATTCTGGGTACGTTACCTCTTGTACGCTTACATAATAATGCTAATAATTCTATGTTCAAGAATTTGCTTGAACATACTGATATTACGAAATTCTGGGTACGTTACCTCTTGTACGCTTACATAATAATGCTAATGATTCTATGTACAAGAATTTGTTAGAACGTACTGATATTACGAAATTCTGGGTACGTTACCTCTTGTACGCTTACATAATAATGCTAATAATTCTATGTTCAAGAATTTGCTTGAACGTACTGATATTACGAAATTCTGGGTACGTTACCTCTTGTACGCTTACATAATAATGCTAATAATTCTATGTTCAAGAATTTGTTAGAACGTACTTATATTACGAAATTCAGGGTACGTTACCTCTTGTACGGTTACATAATAATGTTAATGATTCTATGTACAAGAATTTGCTGGAACGTACTTATATTACGAAATTCTGGGTACGTTACCTCTTGTACGCTTACATAATAATGCTAATAATTCTATGTTCAAGAATTTGCTTGAACGTACTGATATTACGAGATTCTGGGTACGTTACCTCTTGTACGCTTACATAATAATGTTAATGATTCTATGTACAAGAATTTGCTTGAACGTACTGATATTACGAGATTCTGGGTACGTTACCTCTTGTACGCTTACATCATAGTGCTACTGATTCTGTGTACAAGAATTTGTTAGAACGTACTTATATTACGAAATTCAGGGTACGTTACCTCTTGTACGCTTACATAATAGTGCTAATGATACTATGTTCAAGAATTTGCTAGAACGTACTGATATTACGAGATTCTGGGTACGTTACCTCTTGTACGCTTACATAATAGTGCTACTGATTCTGTGTACAAGAATTTGTTAGAACGTACTTATATTACGAAATTCTGGGAGTTAAAATCCCGTGTTCCTGTAGCATAATACTCCCTGTCATAAGGCAAAGATTATCTGAACGAACAAGGAATAAATGTTAGGAATTGGCCAGACATGAATCCCATTGAAAACTTATGGAAGAAAAATGTTTTGGCTAGGAATTCATCGAAGATCTTTGGGAAAAATTACCGGAGGAATAGCCTAAATTTGCAGTTGACGAATGTTGAAGTTTATTGAAATCCTGTGGACGCCGATGTGCAGCAGTGATTCCAAACAAGAGTCTTAGCACTAAATCACAATATTCTTATGCTATATACACCGAAAATTTGAGTAAGCAATTTTAAAAATTCTTTATTTTTTTTTTTTTTTTTATTTATTTATTTTTTTTACAGTAACAAGAAGTTAACTAAAAAGCTTACAAATAAATAAATACCTACGATTTTGTGGAAAATTGATGTGGAAAATATTCAAAATAATTGTATGATTATTATATGCACGCAACATTTTATTTGAGAGGGACGGGGCTCAGTTTTCATTTCAAATTGTTTTTTTTTAATTTTTTTTTTTTACTCCTTTAATAGAGCCGGGTTAGCTCAGTCGGTAGAGCGTTCGGCTAGAAACCACAAGGTTCCTAGTTCGATACCGGTCCTCGCCAAATCAGCGTATGAGTAGCACAGGGATCTGTGCGGTAAAGTAAGGAGCTGATGGTAGGTGTCGCGCTCCACCTCAGACGCTAAAATAATCTCCTTGGTTAGCGGAAGTGAATACCGACATTAGGCCGTCCCGACGACTTTACTTACTTACTCCTTTAATAAATACGAGTATTTTGCTTACTTATGATACAAACCCTCTGACATTGAATTTTTAACTCCCATCCTCTCAGGCAATGTCTTTCAAAAATTCATTTTTACGTATTGTTGCTAGTATTGATAAGGTTTTTGGATTTTGTTGTCTAATTATAAATAAAAACGACTTTTTCCGTTATTTTGTACACTTGATATTTGAATAAAAATTAAATGAATCATAGCTCTCTCCGTATCATCCTAAATAACCTGCAGATTTAAAGCACAGAAAATTTCAGAAAAATTGATCATTTATTTTTTGAAATATCGAAGGATAATTTTTGTTCCTTAATTTTGGTCGCTACAGTAAATACTGGAAAGGAAGTAACACTTATTCCGAAGAACAATTGGGAACAAGTAGCATAACCAAAATTACAGAAAAGTCTATTAAAATTAAGACAATTTAATGGAACTTGTATCAAAACGTTAGGATCCTTTTAATGGCGCTGTTGAAACAAAATCCAGGTTTGTAACTGTTACTCTTTAGTCTGGTCAAATGAGGTTTTGACCTAGAAGTAAATGAAACATCTATGTTATTTGGTACCGTTAGAAGCTAAATTTAATGTAAAAGCCTCACACCTGGATCCGTGGGTATTTCTAGAGGGAGGTGTCACTTTTAACGATGGACTTAGGATGATTGAAACCCATCTGGATTTTTTCAAATTTTATTGTGATTACTATTGATAAAGAACCATATTTTCAAATCGTCATTTTTTAAAACTTTAGTACATGAAGTGAGGGTTCACTTTGCTATGTAGGTGTATTGTATAAATGGTCACCCACTTTAGAGCCGGTGCTACTGTTAGAAGTTCTACTTCGCACCGTCAGAAGTGGAATTTTATGAAGAATAACTAAGATGTGATACTATGGTTGAAGACGAACATGGTCAGAATAAATAAATAAATAAATGAATAAGAAAGGGAATAGGTTAAAGCCAAGCATAAGTAAAAGGGGTGGGTGGTTGACCTTTTTACGAATCCAAAGATTAGGTCGTAAAGTTTAAAGAGACCTGTACGACCACCAGGAAATGGGACCACTTGATGATAATATCTTAGGCACCCAGGTATTAAAAGCAAAAAGGATTTTTAGGAGAAAATCTCTTTTGAAAAAAATAATGGTCAACGTATTGAAGCCGTAGTGTCTGAAAAAATATTTAAGTACTTTAATTTTAAGGGTTAATGACGACTAGAAGTCTGCGATTTATTTAAGTGCTGGCCCTTTGTGTGGTCCGGAGAAGATGGTTGGGGAAAGGGGGATTTGACATAAATACAACTAAACTCGAGCACTAAGGCAGTTATAACCCGGGGATCGAAGGGTTAAGTTCGCCAGTAGGAATAGCAGTAATAACCAGTTGGATAGACAGCGAAAGCATCACACACACTCTTCTTCCACCCGCGTCTTGTTTACACTTGTTGTTGTTGTTTTGTTTTTAATCCTTGTGAGCCTGTTTTTCTGACTCGTGCCATAAATTCGGTCTGCACATAATTCACAACGTTGGGGTCTAGACAAGTACATCGACAGAGCAGAGTGCAGAACAGGTTTTCTCACAAAGAGCCTCATACACAGGTCCTTGTGATGTGTTTTAAACAGCTGTATTTCTAGAGGGGGTAATTTTTAAAGACGGGACTAGAATGTTTGAAACTACTCAAGATCTGATGTATTTTTTAAAAATTTCTTGAGATCCCCATCGATTAAGAACACCATTTTCAGATCATTAAAACAAATTTTTTAAAATATTTTTTAGTACATATAGGATATTCACTTAGCTATATAAGTTCATTGTAAAACGATACCCTACTTAAGAATTGATGCTACACGTGGTCCAATTTAGCACAAATCTACTTCACTCTTTGTAAGGACATCCACGTAGTAGCTAATTCTGAATTCGGTAGCCATTTTATGATAAATTTACAATGAAGTGAACACCTGGGTAAGAACAATTGGGAATAAGTAGCATAACCAAAATTACAGAAAAGTCAATTAGGATTAAGACAGTTTAATGGAACTTGTATAAAAACGTTAGAATCCTTTTAATCGCGCTTTTGAAACAAAATCCATATTTGAAACTGTCATTCTTTAGTCTAGTCAAAAAGGTTTTGACCTATATGTAAATAAAACATCTATGTTATTTGGTACCTTTAGAAGCTAAATTTGATATAGAATAATGTAATAGGTAACTGAGTTACCTCCCCTACCCTTCTAATAACTATATAAACTGGTAAAAAATCTACCACTGTATTCTATATAGAATAAAGCTTCTACAAGTCCGACCGTGTTTGTTTACTTACTACCACAAATAACATCTTAAAACCTCACACCCGGATCCGTGGGTACAATGTTGAAAAATATTTTTTTAAACCAAGTTTAATTTAAATTATACATTGCAATACTAACACAAACAACTGAGATTAATGTGTCTACCGTTGAGTTCAATAATTAATTTCAATGGTTAATTAAATGTATAGTAATTTTGGGTTTTTTGTTGTTTTTTTAAGCAATACGTAATTAAAAACAACCTTAACCCCAAACCTTAAACCGTAACCCAATTCGCAAAAAGTTCATACATAGACTGTAGTTAAACTGTCATGGGAGACCTCCAAAAAACTTTCCGTTTTAATTTTCCGACCGTTGTGCAAGTTCAGCTCTCAAACGCTATCGATTTTAATCGATACAGGAGACCCCCCCCCCCAATGAAATTGACACCGTACCTATGTGGCATCCTATATACATAGATTGATGTGTGTACGTATAAATATTGTAAATATATAAAAATGTATAAATAAGAACATTTAAAGCAATTTTTTTCTGCAAAAAAATAACTTTATTAAATAAATCCAACGACATCGTTTTTCTACTAAAACAATTTAAAAAATCAATGATATTTATTACGGAAATTTAGAGCATTAAAATTCTTTAATCAAGAATAAATCCAAATTTGGTTTGGAAATATACTTACAATATAGAATTTATAGGGGTTTTCTTATTTTTGGACTGCTATATATTCATATTAGGAAGCGCGTGGTGTAATGGTTAAAGTCATGGGAAATGGACTCGTCGCCCCGAGTTCAAATCCTGGACGTCGCAATTGCATTTCACTTAGCGCTAATACCCTTGGGAAAGGTATGAATGTTACTCTCCTTCCAGCTATGGGCAAATAGTAGGGATAACTGGTCTCTTTAACCTTGGTTAGGCAACCGGTCTAGGAGAAGGAAAACTCTGAATTCAAACCTGTTGAAACTCCGCTTAAGAAATTGACCTTGTGTCACATCCTGCTCGTGCAGAGGGGTTGGTAAATATATATTTTTAGTTACATTTTTAGTTTAGATTTTGGTGATAAATAATACCTAATACTATCCAATTTGATTGTATCCACTCGAAATGATAAAATCCTGGTATGTTTGAAAAATAACTTTTTATAGAAAAATTGTTGGGCGGAGGTACTCATTTATAGGTGATATTGTAAGTAAGTAAGGTCGTCGGGGCGGCCCAATGTCGGTATCAGCCATGCAGCGAGGGAGTCTATCCCCTTTTCACTAGCGCTAGACCAAGTAGATTATTTTAGCGTCTGAGGTGGAGCGCCACATCTACCATCAGCTCCTTACTTTACTGCACAGATCCCT
Source organism: Doryteuthis pealeii (assembly GCA_023376005.1). Lineage (NCBI taxonomy): Eukaryota > Metazoa > Mollusca > Cephalopoda > Myopsida > Loliginidae > Doryteuthis > Doryteuthis pealeii. The sequence continues at coordinate 57,626,083 of CM042172.1, read as the reverse complement.
GTGCTACTCATATGCTGAGTTGGCGAGGGCAGGTATCGAACTAGGAACCTTGTGGTTTCTAGCCGAACGCTCTACCGACTGAGCTAACCCAGCCCCCGATATTTCTAATACTTAATAAAATTCATTTTCATTATATAATGAGCCCCAAGAAATTATAAAATCCTGTTTTCAGGAGAAAAACAACTTTTTATAAAAAGAAATTGAATGCTGGGTACATATTTATCTGTGATACAGTAATACTTACTGATAGAGATTTTGATTCTGTTTCACTAGTATTAATGAACAGGAAATATTAGAAAATTAAATCGTATTAAAAAATTGTTAGAATTGTACTTATTTATGGGCAATACTGTAGACATATGTTGATGAAATCGATATTACCAATAACAAACCAATAAAGAAAAATATATGTAAATTAAAAAGGAAAACAAAAACAAGCTGGAAATGATATTGAATATTATTCTTACCTAATCGATTCATACTTGACTTTTAAAAACCACCAAAGATAAATACAGTTAATAAAAAATTAGTTGAGAAGAAGCCAAATTTTTTTTGATATGTTCTGTTAGAAATCGTATTCTGTGGTGTCCTTCAAAATTTCACTCTCTCTTTTTCTGCTTTCTGGTATCAGCTGTGGATCTTTTTGTCTCTTGTTACAAGACAGCATGCAGCATCATTCTATAGTTACTGTCTAGACTCTTCTCGAGCTCTTTTGTTAGTCCAATTTGCACTACCATACAATAGTACTGACACGTCTACAGTTTTGAAGAATTCCTGTTTTATTTTATCATTGAGATTAGATTTTCAAATGGTCATTAACTTGTTGATAGCAGTCCATGCAGGGTGGTGGTCCAGTGGCTTCGGCCCTGGATCTTTACAAGTTAATAGCGTCGATCCCAGGGGGCTATCCCCCCAGGCAATACCTGTCCCCTTGATTTAAATGGGCAGGGCTGGGTTTATTGCCCAGTGCCTGAGGCGCCCCCCGTGAGGGGGAATGCCGACGGGATCGACGCAATTTTTCACCCGCCACCCACGAGCTTCGGTTTGTGGGTGGTCCCACGTTAATAGGGCCTTGTGCCTAACCCGTACAAGTGGGGTACGAGGTAAATACAATGCAGATGAGACATTGCTACAAAGTTATGTGAACTAGTGTGCAAATCTCAGAGGATTGCCATTTTGATTAAAACAAATAAACTCTCTTTATCTGAATTCACATAGAGGCCAATGCCATTTAATGCCTAGTCCTGACTATACAGCAGAGGTTTGGCTAAGCAGGTGTATTTGTAAAAAGTACATACTTTCTGTGGTATATCATTTCTTTTTTGCCTTTTTAGTGTGAAACCATTTTCTTTCATTAGATCTATAATGATATCGCAATAGAAATATTTGTAAATTGAAAAAAAACAAAAAACAAAAAAAACAAACTGGAAATGATATTAAAAATTATTCTTACCTAATCGATTCATACTTGACTTTTAAAAACCTCCAAAGATAAATGCAGTTAATAAAAAATTAGTCGAGAAGAAGCCAAAAGTTTTGATATGTTCTGTTAGAAATCGTATTCTGTGGAGTCCTTCAAAATTTCACTCTCTCTTTTTCTGCTTTCTGGTATCAGCTGTGAATCTTTTGTCTATTGTTATTTGACTAATTTTAGTTATTACTCATGAAAACTAATTGAAATTATTATTCATGAAAACTATATAAAATCAAACAA
>CM042172.1:57559508-57624269 GCA_023376005.1 Doryteuthis pealeii | reverse complement strand
TCACCTGAGGACGCAGAATAGGATTACCAGACCTTTACCAATACCCAGGACAGACTTATACGATTACCAGAGTAACCAAAGGATTCATTATCGAAGGACTCTTTACCAGTAACTGAGAACACTTTATCAGAGTAACCAAAGGATTCATTATCGAAGAACTCTTTACCAGAGTAACCAAAGGATTCATTATCGAAGAACTCTTTACCAGAGTAACCAAAGGATCATTATCGAAGAACTCTTTACAGAGTAACCAAAGGATTCATTATCGAAGAACTCTTTACCAGAGTAACCAAAGGATTCATTATCGAAGAACTCTTTACCAGAGTAACCAAAGGATTCATTATCGAAGAACTCTTTACCAGAGTAACCAAAGGATTCATTATCGAAGAACTCTTTACCAGAGTAACCAAAGGATTCATTATCGAAGAACTCTTTACCAGAGTAACCAAAGGATTCATTATCGAAGAACTCTTTACCAGAGTAACCAAAGGATCATTATCGAACTCTTTAAGAGGGATTCATTATCGAAGAACTCTTTACCAGAGTAACCAAAGGATTCATTATTCTAAGTAACTTTTACCAGAGTAACCAAAGGATTCATTATTGAAGGACTCTATACCAGTAACTGAGAACACTTTACCAGAGTAACCAAAGGATTCATTATCAAAGAACTCTTTACCAGATGAGTTATGAGAATTTAAAGGCCCCGAAATTGGGGGTAAAAAAGTAGCATTCCCAGTTGACTTTTTTTATCTGAGGTTATTGTTAGTTAATCACATTAATAATATAGAGCTTTGTAAATGGAGTTCAGAACTGTTTGAATTATGCAAATATCCCCAGTTATGAAAATTTAAAGCCCTGAAATTGGGGGTACAAAAGTGAATATGATTTTGATAAAAAAAATTTAAAAAATGTCAAATCACAGATCATTTCAAAATAAGAAATTCAGTATTTTCTTCACCATTTCTCATACTGATATATACAGATGCTGATAGATATGTGTCTTCTGTCACTGACGCAGAAAAACAACAATCCCACCCTGTCCATTACAGAAAGCCCAAATGTCAACACTATCACACCTCCCTACACCTGCACAGCAAACAGAATGCAATGGAAATCTCTCCAAATGGGATTTACCTACCAATCATGTTCTTCAATAACATCCCAAGTTTTAGCTTGTCCATTCTAAAGATGAAAAAATGAGACAAAGATGAAAAAAATAAAATTTTAAATGATTAAAATTGAAGTAAAGATTTTTTTTTAAATAAAGAAAAAAAAAAAAAAATTAACACACAATTGTCTATATATTAATACTTGTGTTAATTTTCATTAGCAGGATCTGTAGATATACCACAGGGTAATTTTCACCTTTAGTTGATAAAATTCATCGCAAATAAGGCAATTAGAGTAACCTCCCTTGACTTTCACTTTGAACTAAGCTGGTAGCTATTTTGAAAGTCTCCGTGCGAAAGAAACAAATCTTAGAAACTTTTTCGAAAACAATACAACTGCATGCCTTAACACAAAAATATCATAAAATGTGTTCTTAATTAAGTTCATTTCAGATAATTTTATGCAAGGAATTTAGCCAACTGACTTTCATTTTGAAACAAGACGGTAGCCATTTTGAATGTGTCCGTGCGAAATATACAAATCTTAGAGACTTTTCGAAAACAATACAACTGCATGCTTTAATACAAAAATATCATAAAATGTGTTTTTAATAACAATTAAGTTCATTTCTGATAATGCTCACACACAATTTTATGCTAGGAATTTTGACAACTAAAGGTGAAAATTACCCAATTGTCTATATATTAATACCTGTGTTAATTTTAACTTTGTGTTAAGGTATTCAAATTACCTCCCAGAGCTGGTGTTACCCTTTGGGCAAGTGCCTAAGGAATTAACATCTGTGGAGATTTAGAGCAAACTTGGATACAATTAAAAATGAAGAGAAACTTGTTGTGGATACTGTTTCATTGACATTTACGCCAAGGATTTATTGACTTAATGTAATAACCATAAATAGCAGGACCTGTGGATATACCACAGTATGACAATTTAATTATTACAATGTTTAATATGTTTACTTAATAGCGATTGCCAAAATAGTTCAATATGTTCTGGTTCCAATATATATTTACCCAACCCCTCTACATGAGTAGGATATCACAAAAGGTTGATTTCTTAAGTGAAGTTTAACAGCTTTGAATTTAGTTTTCCTTCTCCTAAACTGGTTGCCTAACCAAGGTTAAGAGCCCAGACTGCCTTACTATTTACCCATAGCTAGAAGGAGAATACAAACTTTTTTTCTTTCTTTCCTTCTTTTCATTATGTTCACTTGAAACAGATTAGCGTTATCGCTTCCACACGCTCACCCCCTCTCTATCTTTCCCCATACTCTTTCTTTCTTTCTTATATTTTTCTGTATTGCATGTCCTTTTCCTTCCCTTTATCATAAAAACAGAATGGTCTATTACTTAGCTAAGGTGACGACACTTATAAGAAATAAGAACTTGGAGGATAATCAACACCAGATAATCAGGATTTATATTTTTAAAAATTTCATCTAGGACGATTTAGATGGTCTCATTTTTAACCAGAGGGTGTTGCAAGATGATAATGGTTGGAAGATTAAGGAACAAGAGTATTAATATATAGTGTGTCAGATATTTTCAACTTTACTCCTAGAGGACATAGCCCAAAATATCATACCGTTTTGGAATAAGGGAGATTGTGAGCAAATAAAAAAAAAACATTCTTTCAATCCACAGAAATTAATATTACCAATACATTTCATCAGGTCGTATTCACAAACTTTAATTTTCCATTCTATATTTTACATTGTAAACATTACACTCTTCTATCGAACTTTGACGAATCTGCATACACATTTGCATTGTGACATTACACATTTCTTGATGAACTTGTCTAAACTCTACACACGAACTTTTACATTTCACATTCACATATTTGTTGTTAATTACGAATTTATTCTCCGAATAAATTTATTTGTTATTTTATAAATACATGCTTTGTTTTATCATTTCTCCGTATTTTCTGCCTAAACCATCTTATTATTTTATCGTCATTCCTATATTATTGAACACGTCTCATAACCCTCTACAGTTATCACAATATGTAAGGGGTAGCAAAATTTTCGGACCAGTCTGTACAAATAAACAACGCAGAATAATGTTTGTTGGTAACAAAGTTTTATTTTACACCGGCAGGAAGTAATTTACTTGTCATTACACCGGCGGTCATAACCCAAAGAAATTCCCTCATCAACATTTATCTATTATCCTGAACAACATGTAAACATTTAAACAAATCGGCTAAAACTTTGTTTTAATTTTTCTGCAATGTTTGCACATGAATAACATCTATTAATAACCAATTCATCTTTTTATAAATAATATTTTGTAAAAAATTGTCCGTTCAATTTTTAGAGGTGGTGGAATCAATTTGTTACGTAATTTTTATGTCAATCAATCAGGATATGACCGAGACAAACTCCGTCCGTAATTTAAATTCATTTAATAAACAAATCTAACGTTATTGTTCTGATTACTTAAAATATATGTCTATTTCAAATTTGACTGTATTATTTGTCTTTAACTAATTTGTGTAAAATAAATGCAAAAATTAAAAAAAAAAACAAACAAAAAAACCCCGCCCAAATTAATAATCTATGAATTTTCAAAATTAATAAATACATAAATAAATTGTTTTTGGTTTGTTTGAGGGTAGGGACAGTTTGCCATGTAAATGTCTAATGATTACAAAAAAAATCCCAATAATATCCAAAAGTATACCTAAAAACACATACACGAGTCAGACCCTCATAAAAAATAAGGATTTTTTTCTTACAACAGAACATATTTTATATTAGTGTTGGACAAAAAAAAAAAAAAAAAAAAACTGACATTTTTTTTAATCATTGCAAAAAATTTTAATGAAACTTAGACAAACATAGGAAGTGATTATTTTCCTCGGTTATTTTTGTTGTCAAAGTTGTCTTAGTCGTAATGAAAAGTCATTAACAAAAGACTAAATCACAAATTAGGATATCAAATCCTAGAATTTTTGAAAAGTATAAATAACAGTAATTTTTTGGTATTTATCTAATTAAATAGTAAAAAAGTTATCGTTATTTATACTTATTTATTTATATAAAAGTTATCGTTTTTTATATTTATTCATTTATATAAAAAAAAAAAAAAGAAAAGAAAAAGAAAGAAAGAGACGTCTACGGACAGGTACGCGCAGTTTTGATTTATAAATTTAAACTGATTTAAAAATATTTAAATCAATTCTTTCGTGAATAAAACATGGCTTCAATCGCTAGATAAAAGCATAAAATTAAGCACAATTGAAAGTTTGAATAAACTTTTATTTTAAATTTTTTAAAAAATACGTTTTTTGAAATAGAAACTAATTATTAAATAAATGTCTTATTTTATAGAATATCTGAGAATTTTCTTTAGAAAACTGACTTCTTCTTCTTATTTTTTTTTGTCCAATACTATACTTACATATACATACATATATATATATATTTTAAACCTTACCTGTTTATAGTGGAGCCGAAGAGGTTTGATATATTTTGATTTTTCACATGATGTAATAATCATATCAGATATTGAATCAACCATTTTGAGAAAGCGGAGATGTCTTTTGTTGGTATGAGTATTAAAACAATTATGACTACAATGAAAATATCTGACACTCGTCTTTGGTATCAAACGAGGTGCTAAAATACTGTCAAAATTCGAAATATTAACACAAGTATTACTATAGTAGTTAGGAAACCCTAGAGCCGGTGTGACAAGTGCCCCAACTGACGATGGTCGTCGGTCTAATTGAGGATTTCTCTTATCGGTGAAAGCGTCACTTTTTCCCAGAACTGGAATCCGGCCGAAAAAGGAAGTCACAAAATAATTTCTTGGAAAAAACTGGGGCAGATTTTTATTTAAAAGATGACGCATCCTCTCGACCTTTTTAGAAAGGACTGGTCTAGTCTGGCACAAGGTCATGAGTAACGAGTATCTAGTGAAGATCGAACCCGCTACTACAATTATCGCATTGCTCTTCGTAGAGGACGACCTTTTGAAGTAAGATAGATGAGATTAAATTATCTTATATTTTGGAGGTTTTGTGCCGAATAAAAAAAAACGAGAACAAGTTTGCTGGTTACATAATGGTTACGAAAACTTATTTATCTCCCTTTAATAGTTGCACCGTTAACTTTATTTTCTTTCTTTTTTTTTAGACCTAAACGACTCTGCCGATGTAACACCTGTCCATGATGATATTGATGCTTCTATTTAGGGAGGGCTTAAGGATGTTAATTAAATTAGGATAGACAATGAATTGAGGGACGTAAATTGTTACCATAGTCTACAGGATAGATGTTAGTGGAATATGAAATGAAGTCCAATAATGTATATTTCTAATTTCTGAACTGGGATTAATACTTTAAGGAAACAACTTATACGTTAATTCATTTATAAGTTGTTTTTTAAATTAAAGGAAAGCATTTATTGATCTTGTATAGATTTAAAGTTGTTGCGTAGTGATTCAGTTATACACCTTTTCACCCAGAACTGCAAAAGTGGGCTGTTTTAAGTTTTATTTTTGTTACACTGAAATAGAAATATTGTTAAATAATTGGCAAAATTACCAACGAATAGTAATTTTCAGTTTGTTTTAGTATAGGACTTGATAAGTTTAGAAATTAAAAATGTATACATTGGACTTCATTTCATATTCCACTAACGTCTGTCCGGTAAACTATGATAAAAAAATGATGCCCCTCAATTCACAGTCTACCTAAATTAGCAATTCATAGTTATCTCTGTTATATCGGAAATTGGCTAAAATTAAAACGGAAAGCTTTTTGGTGGTACCCATGACAGTTTAACTACAGTCTATGAATGAACTTTTTGCGAATTGGGTTACGGTTTAGGGGTTTGGGGATTAAGGTTGTTTTTATTTACGTATTGATTAAAAACAACAAAAAACCAAAATTACTATACATTTAATTAACTATTGAAATTAATTATTGAATCCAACGGTAGACACATTAGTCTCAGTTGTTTGTGTTAGTATTGCAATGTATAATTTCAATTAAACTTGGTTTAAAAAAATATTTTTCAACATTAAATGTATAGTAATTTGGGTTTTTGTTGTTGTTTTTAAACAATACGTAATAAAAAAAAAAACAACCTTAATCCCCAAAACCCTAAACCGTAACCCAATTCGCAAAAAGTTCATTCATAGACTGTAGTTAAACTGTCATGGGGGACCACCAAAAAAGCTTTCCGTTTTAATTTTCCGACCAATTCGCAAGTTTAGCCAATTTCCGATATAACATAGATAATTATGAATTGCTAATTTAGGTAGATTGTGAATTGGGGGACATAATCTTTTTTTTTTTACCATAGTCTACCGGACAGACGTTAGTGAAATATGAAATGAAGTCCAATATATATATTAATTTCTAAACTTATCAAGTCCTATACCGTTTTAATTTTCTGACCAATTTGCAAGTTTAGCCTGGAAATTTAGATTTTCAAAAAATGACGTACGCCGCGAATGCGTGTTTTTGTTTAGTTGGCTGGCTGAATTTTACAGCATGTCAACCCCATTGGGTTATTTTATGCCGAAGACATTTTGCTTTTATTCATTTTAGTTGGGTATTCAATTCTTTTTAAAACTCTTTTTAACACATTATTAGAACTCATTTTTTCCCTCGTTTAACCCATAGATGACACTCTAACAAGTACTACCGCTCCAGTTCAGAATGGATCTGAGAGTAATGGCGATGCCGGGTACTCCACTCTCCCCAAAAGCTCCAGAATTGGAACTTCACTATTAGATGTATGGGGTATGATGAAGCTTTAGGGGTTCTCCAAGTCTCAATGTAGCTGATATTTTTGGTTGCATGTTCTTAGGTTTTTTTTTTAGCTTTATACCCCAATCTTATTTGGTGGTCGCGCTGAAAAGAAGGAACTTAAGGAACAAAAAAGAAAGAGACAAAGGCAGGAGGTAGTTTTATGACTTAGGCTTTATTGACTGGGTCATAATCGACTGGCCAAGAAAAGCAACTACACTCAGCTGAGGCCTCAGCTCGAAATGAGGAGATATTCTTTTGGGGGCGGGGAACAGTCCTTTTTGTCGGACATGTACGAAGGGTTCTTCCGGTGAAGGCCCATGGAAGTTGTTTAAAAAAAAAAATTTTCATTCTAATTTTTTTTTCGTTTTATTTTAATTCCTCACAGATGCAGTTTAATGTCATACCCAGGACACTAAGACCCTTAGCTATTGCCTTCTAGCACGTATATGATAAAAAGGGTCGGGGTTTGCCATCAGAGCAATAGGGTTGAGACTATCTTATAGGGTACTAGGGCTTGGCGTGACTAGCCGGTTGAATGGAGGAGCCTTTCCAACCACCCGTCTAGTCTAAGTAAGGTTCAAAAGGGAGTATTGCATGTCCTGGACTGCTCAGCTACCAGAAATCCATCCTTAAGCATCGCGGGTTGCTACCTATGGCCATCAGGTGGCCCCATTGAGGGTATTTTATACCCCTCTGCTTTTATATAATGGCAAATCAACCTTCATGGTTTATTTAATGCTGAAACCATCCTTATAGAAGAACTGTAGTGGTGAAGGGTTCATACTTTCCCCAAAGGTATTAGAACGAAAGTGGAGGTAATAGTGCCACTCGAGTTCGAACTCGCTTATTATGATTTTGCAGTCCAAGACGTTAGCCACTATGCCACAAGGACAGATGGTTTTTGAGCTGAAAGGAATTAAGAAAGGTAAAAGAAAAGACAAAGTATACTTTTAAGGTTCAGATTTTATTTCCATGTTCATAGTTATTTTCTGGAGAGAAATTTTTCTCCTGGCCCAGTCAATAGTGTAAGTTTCCAGAAAAGATCTGCATTGGAATGGTCGAGGGATCTTTTTGGTGCCAGGAAAGTCCATTTTCTCTGTGCATGCCCAGAGGATTCTTCCTGTCTGAGGGCTCCTAGGAGATTGTTATTTTTTTATTTTTTTATTTAATTTAATTTTATCTTATTTTAATCCCTAAGCACCCAAACAGGCACTTACCACTTCATGTCACAGTGGACCTGGATATTATGACAGTAAAGGGGTAATCCACAGTCCCCAGATCTCTATAATTCGAGCCTCACCATCAGATACAGTTTACTAAAATCAAATTCTGAAAAATAAAAGTGGTTGTATCCCAAACAAAAATACCATTTTTAAAAATTTGTTTTAGGTATTAAATTTGAACTATAAATAAAGGTTAATTTATGAGGAAGTGCGTTCCGGTCTCCTGCCTCATAAATTGCTACCCGGTGACTATTAAAATAACGACCCCAGCTACGGTGTTACTTGAAAGAAAACAACCAACTTAGGGCGTTAAATGTATTTGGGGGGGGGCTTTCTTTTTTGTCGTAATTCTTATTTATTTATCGTAATTTGTCGTAATTCTTATTTATTTATAGAAATTTGTCGTAAAAAAAAACCCAAAACAAACAAACAAACAAAAAATAACTTTATATGACCCCCAACTCCGAAAATTTGACTGATCAGATTTTTTTTTGTTTTTAGGATAGTATGCAATATGAAATTGAGTAAAAAAAGATATGTTTTCAGTTTCTAAATTAAATTAAAAGCAGATACGTAGGGAAAATGTATACACGTTTTATTTATACCACTTGTTGCATCGAAAATAGAAGTTTATTAAACAAAGTGATAACTTTTCTAAGTTAAAAAGATCGATCAAATTTCGATAATCGATAAAATCGATGAGTGATCTTCGCAATTCTTTTATCTGGTTTCGCTAAGTAGGAACACAAAATAGAATTGCCGAGTTACCTCCCTTTTTAGGTTGTCTCCCTTGTTGCATTATCTCCCTTGAGATGCAAAGCCAAAAAATATGGTGGATCATAATGGGTTTTGCGAATGTTTTAATTATTATTGGACTTTATGTATTTAATTCAAATTAAATTAATTAATAATTAATTTTCTTGTAATTGATTTTAATAATAAAAACCATACAAAAATTGATAACACAAGAACAACAAAAATGAGTATCCGACTTTGGCAGTCATTTTGCTTAATGTTTAAAATAAATTAAAATGAATTGATTATTTTTTTAAAAACATACTTGCAAGAATATGCGTTCTCCAGGTGTAAGTATTCAAGTTTTAATGTAATAAAATATATTAAATTAAAAGAAAACTAAAAAAATTAAATAACAACGCATATAAAAAGATTAAACATATTTTAATTATATTTTAATTGTTTTTTTTTTTTAATATAAAATCATTCATAGGATTGATTATAATACATTGGAGAATAAAACAATAATATTAGAGATCAATAGCACCAAGTAATCATTTATTAAACCCGGTTTTATTAAAACCAGTATGCAAATTACCACACCATACATTATGTAAACCTTTATTTCTTAGTGATAAAAGTTATTTACTAAGCTTAGCTTAGATGTGGTACAAGGCCAGAAGTATGGAGCACCCAATGAGAATCAAACTCACTAACAATGGTATTCAAAACTAGTTTGCTAACCATTGCACCACGTGAGGTGCCCTTCTTAGTGATATATAAGACACATAGCAGGATTTTAAACGCACTAATAATACAAACTGTTTTAAGGCAAATCTAATTCAGATTTTCATATGGACCATGTTAATAAATAAGACATATGTTATGTGTTAGAATTACATCAGGAAAAATAGTCCATTGTAATAAGGCCCGAAGAGCCACCTTACCAGAACTACTTATATTGTATTAATCCGCAGTATGTAAACTACGTGACTTGATTTTATGCGCATTTATTCCACCAAATGTACTCTGCTAAACACACTTCTCTTCAATAAACTTGGGTAAGACAGACATGTTATCTTTACCTGTGTTTCTCTATCTCATCCTTCATTGAATATAATGAACGCTTCCCACCAACCAAACTCAACATTATGTATGAATAATTTTGATTATACAATTGAATACTCAGTTCTTGAGGATATTCTTATGTCAGCAGTGACATAGTTTCGTTTACAGACTGACACTGAATCTCCATTATATTAAGATTTTCCCTGTTTCTATTTCTGAATATATAACCATTCCCAATACTGATTTCAGTAGTAATGACTTCAAAATTTTTTAAAACATGGGAGCATATTACTTAAGGCACCCCTTTTTCAATTTCGTGTCATTAGGTCATTTTTTTCATTTACAGTCAATATCCGGTTGTTTGTTTGGGTTAGGGTTAGAACCCCTAACCTGTAACCCTAACCCCCTAACAAACAACCGATATTGACGGTGTAAATGAAAAGGTTAGGGTTACTTTATGGGTTAGGGTTTAGAACCCTAACCCTAACCCATAACCCCCTAAGAAACAACTGGATATTGACGGTGTAAATGAAAAAAATGACACAAAATTGAAAAGGGGTGCCTTAAGGTAATATGGTCCGAATACTCATTGATAAACTCAGTTCCTGAGGATATTCTTATGTCAGCAGTGACCTAGTTTCATTTACAGACTGACACCAAGTCTCCATTATATTAAGATTTTCCCTGTTTCTATTTCTGAATATATAACTATTCCCAATATTGATTTCAGTAGTAATGACTTCAAAATTTTTAAAACTTGTTACCCATCAAAAAAACAAAACAATAAAACCCTAATTACATCAGAGGTTTAATCAATTTTTATTAAAAATTATATAATTAAAAAGAATTACATTGATTGATTAATTTTAACGACATGTCAACATCTTTAGAGTTTAGTCGGTACTCTTCACAGAGTTCCGTCCCAGCCTCCTACCTCAAAAACTGCTAGCCGGTGGCTGCTGAAAAAAAAACACCAGCTACGATTGAAGCTTGTAGCCAAAGCAGTGTCACTTGAAAAAAAAACAAAAAAAACTTTGGGCGTTTTTCCAAAACACCCAACCCTAAACTCCCCTAGTTAAAATTAACAGTTTTATTACAAAATTTGTGGGTTCTGTTTTTTCTGAGTCACCCTGTATACAGGGTGACCCAGAAAAAACAGCCCAAATTATTTATTTATTTTCCCATTAAACTAACCCTAAACCCCAACCCCAACCCCAAACCTAGTTTTTTTTTCAAGTGACACCACTTCGGCTATGGACTTCAATTGTAGCTGGTGTTTTTTTTTCAGCAGCCACCAGCTAGCAGTTTTTGAGGCAGGAGGCCGGGATGGAACTCTGCGAATATACCCGTTTAGTCTAAATTTTTATCATTTTGTTTGGCTATTTTATAATATTTTAACATTTAGAGAATCTCCTCATTGTAGTTGTGGAGGTGTAGTGGTAATGGTTACTATCATAGGAAATGGACACGGTGAGATGAGTTCAAATCCTAGACCAAGCTGTCTGCATTTCACTTAATGCTAACACCCTTAGGAAAGGTACAAATCCAACTATTATCCTTCCAGCTATGGGTAAATAGTAGGGCAGACTGGGCTCTTTAACCTTGGTATGACAACCAATCTAGAAGAAGGAACACTTTGAATTCAAACCAAAGGGGCTCTCTTCTCATTAGTCAAAACTATTTTGGAAGGTCCTCCACCCCCGCCTCTTACTCCTTTCCATGTATATAAATTAAACAAAGTTCATATTAAAACAGAAAGCCATCTCCTCATTAAATGTCAAGCCTCTGAAATTAGTCGACCAGTTCACATAATATTGTAATATAATAATATGGTCACAGTACCAAAAACAATATATGTTATATAGCGGACTTGTCACAAATTCACAGCACTAAAAAGGTATTTGTTATGCAGCGTTTGTCTTGTCGATAAAAAACGTGTACAACACGTGAGATATATCATCACAAGGCTTAGCATTTATTTTTGGGCTCGTGTCGTGGCTCTGTTCGGAGAGGAGGAAAGGCAGAGAGAAAGAGAGAGAGGACACTGTTAAATTACTGTAATCCCACACTAGGGACCAGAGGCCCGTTCAAACTCTACGCCACCGGAAAGCAAAAAAGAGAGTGATCTTGTTGTTTATCGTTCCTTGTCACTATGTGACTTCTGGTTCCGGTCAACACCCAAAACTTCCGGTTGGCTTCCAATTCTCCATCCAGGGGTCATACCTCGGTCAAATTCCTGGCAACCCGTTGTGTGTCCATTACTCCTTTTTTTTAAACCTTTACTTTCTCTTATTTCTTCTTCCTCTCTTTCTATAGCAGTCCGCCCAAAACTCTGGACTTCATAATCACGTTACAACAGGAATTTTTTCCAAGCTGTAGGCGTGTCAGTACTACTGTATGACTGCATCATTTCAACTTTAACAAAACACTTGGAGAAAAAGCTAGTTGACCACTAAACAAGGATGCTTCATTTGAACAAATCATAGAAGCAGCACCCGACAAAAGTGCAGCTGTATGGTCATTTACCCTAAATCTTCCAAAATACCCAAGTAAGACGAGCAAGACATTCTTGCAAAGTAAGAATGAACTTATGGTGGTTGAGTAAGGTTGTTTGATGTATGTTCAGAGGTCACCAATTTAAGGTTAAGATATTTTGTGTTTTCAAAATCTTATATGTAATTTATTGTAATAATTAGAAAAGATTCATGAAATATTCATCAAAACATAAATCACACCATAAGAACATTTAAATATATAGGCACATGGCATAGAAAACAAAACTCAGTATTAAAACAAACAACTTGTATTAATATGAAGTTTACAAAAAGGTATTACAAGATACTGGGCAAAGTTCTTTCATAAGTTTTTTGTTTAAAAGTTCTTGTTTGAAAGTTCAATATAAAATGTCATAAAAGATGTTATAAATCTCGAAAGAAAGGGTAAGATTTCAGAGTCACAAAACAGTCAGGCGTAGATAATGCTGATCTCGGAAAGGCTGATTATATATATAGAGAGATACAGTTGTTCATACCTTTTAAGCTTGTATGTGAATTAATCTTACACTGTAAGACGTGGATTCGTTTAGACACGTAAATTCTTTCTGGCTTGATATCCAAAAATCCTGTTAATTAAAAGCAATGAGCAGGCTCCAAATTGGGTCTACTTGGTAAATTTCTTTTAGGCGCAAACGTCTCTGATTGATCAAAAATGTACAAATATTTATTTCAATTTTTCTCTTTTATGCTGCGCCAAGACGTACTTTTGTCATTCGACTCTCAATCGTCGTAGTGAAAACTTCCGGTTTACTACAAACTCATAAGCAACATTCTCTTATGGACTCCTACATATGGACACACCAGTGTTAGCTGACCGGCAAAAACTTACCTTTATCAGCTTTACAGCATATCAACCCTTTTCGGATCATTTAATGTCAAAACAAGTCATTTTGATAAAAAGCTTATGTTTCAAGTTCTTAATATCTTCAAATTGGTATAAACAATTTTCATTAACTTCATTTGGTTTTTTTTTTAATTTTACGGCATATCAACCCTTTTCAGGTTATTTAATGCTGAATCAAGTCATTTTAATAAAAGTTTCTATGTTTCAAGTTCTTAATATCTTCAAATTGATATAAATAATTTTCATTAACTTCATTTGGTTTGGTTGGTTTATTTTACGGTATATCAACCCTTTTTTTCCCCTTAAACACAACTAACGGTTAAAATTTAAGTAAAAAATAACATAAATCGTGTCCTAGATAATAATTAAATTCTTTAAAATCTATGCCCAAGCCAAATTTTCCTGTTTCAATTTTGATGACGATTTGCAATTTTAACCTCCTTTGACTCTCTCACCATCCACACCTATTGATCATCACTCTTGGTAAGTTCTCTAGATGACACAAAAGAGATTTGAGTACCAACTTGATTTTAACACGTTTCTGATTCTGCCAAAGACAACGGACCGTTGTTGGCACATCACAGGTTTGTGAGTTTTGCCGTTCGATCTCGCTACACAACTTTTATTTCACACTGACAGTTTTTGGCATTAAATAACCATAGGGTTATTATACCATTAAACAAACCCATCTGAACCAAACTAAATGAAGTTAATGAAAATTATTTATACTAATTTGAAGATATTCAGAACTTGAAAAATAGAAACTTCGCATCTGGCAATTGACCTGGTAAACGCTCATAAGGTCATTAATCATCTTACCAACAGCAACCTTTTGATTTCCATGTTTCTAACACACGTGGGCATGCCTACAAAGTCAGAAAACAGCATTGCTCACATGACTTTCGGAAACTTTTTTTTACGCTTAGAATTGTCGAGGCATGGAATAAGCTGCCTGCGTCCGTTGTAGGCTGCTGAAACACTGCATCAAGGCCTCCATGCTTCCTGTAGTCCACCAACACCATACCTGATGCCCCTCTCCACACACATAAGCGCACACATACATGCATATTATTACTGTAAACTGTTCATGTTCCTGACACTAATATATTATTCTATGTACTAGACATGAGACTTTAATGGGTTGTGGTGCACCTGAGTACTGTACACATACATGTATATCATCACTGTATACTATTCATGTTCCTGACACTAATACATTATTCTGTGTACTAGACATGATACTTTGATGAGTTGTGGTGCACCTGAGTACTGTACACATACATGTATATTATTACTGTAAACTGTTCATGTTCCTGACACTAATACATTATTCTATGTATTAGACATGATACTTTGATGAGTTGTGGTGCACCTGAGCACTGTACACAATAAATTTAATTATTATTTATCCAAATGACTTGTTTTGGTATTAAATGATCCGAAAAGGGTTGATATGCCTTAAAGCTGATAACAAACAACCGGATATTGACAGTATAAATGAAAAAAAAGGGTAATATGGTCCCTTATCTTTATAAAAATATTCCAGTGTATACTGCTGCTGTGGCATTCACCCTGGGTCAGTTGAGTCGGCTCCACCCAACAAATTCACCCCCATCTCGAATGCAAATGCTACACCATGACACCCAGAGTTGTCAGTAGGGCTGCTGTGATAGAGATGATAGATTAAATCGGCCTGCGGTATCTTGATTGTGCGGCAGCAGTTATTTGGTAACCGTATTTAAAGAAGCGCGTAGTGTAATGGTTAAAGTCATGGGAAATGGACTCGTTGCACCGAGTTCAACTCCTGGACTTGGTAATTGCATTTCACTTAGCGCTAATACCTTTGGGAAATGTATGAATCCTATTCTCCCTCCAGCTATGGGTAAATAGTAGGGCAGACTGGGCTCTTTAACCTTGGTCAGGCAACTGGTCTAGGAGAAGGAAAACTCTGAATTCAAACCTGTTGAACTCCGCTTAAGAAATTGACCTTGTGTCACTTCCTGTTCGAGCGGAGGGGTAGGTAAATATATATTTGGTAACCGTATCCCTGAAAGGAAGGTGACATTGATACCCTACTGATGAAGGGAGCGCATCGTAAGGACATGTGTTTCAAGTTTTAGTGTTCGGACATTTCAGCATGTGAAATGATGAAATTCTCTGCAATGGAACATCCCAGCTTACTAATTTGACATTTGCACCAATGGGATAGTGGACGCATCAGGACTTGCGGAAGGCATAGCAGAAGTTGTATTTGAGATTATAGGTGAATTTGTCAAAGGAGTATCAAAAAAATAAAAAAATTTGGGTAATTTTCACCTTTAGTTGTCAAAATTCCTAGTAAATAAGGCAATTAGAGTGACCTCCCTTGACTTTCACTTTGAACTAAGCCGGTAGCGATTTTGAAAGTCTCCGTGCGAAAATATACAAATCTTAGAAACTTTTTTGAAAACAATACAACTGCATGCTTTAACGCAAAAATATCATAAAATGTGTTCTTAATAACAATTAAATTCATTTCAGATAATTTTATGCTAGGAATTCAGCCAACTGGCTTCACTTTGAAGCAGGTAGCCATTTTAAAAGTCTCCGTGCGAAATATACAAATCTTAGAAACTTTTTCGAAAACAATACAACTGCATGCAAAAATATCATTTTTATGATATTTTTGTCTTCTTAATAACAATTAAGTTAATTTCAGATAATGCGCACGCACAATTTTATGCTAGGAATTTTAACAACTAAAGGTGAAAATTACCCTTTAATGTTTGGTGCAACATAATCTTCCTAATTCTTATTATGATGGGGGACAAAATCTGATAATAAGATATTTAGGGTCAACATTTCAGCTGAAAGAAAATTCAAACATGTCATTTTACATTGTCCGTTTGTAAACAAAATAAAATAAATAAAAAACTCAAAACAATTTTTTTTTTTTTACAGAAAATTTATTTCATATTTTCATTTCAAAAACTTAAATAATGTCTTTTTGTTTGTTTGTTTGTTTTTGTTTGTTTTTTTAAAACTTTTAATTTGGTGACTTGACTCATGGCTCTTCTCAATAATGGAAAGAATGATGCAGGCGTCGGCGCCGTGTTAACCCGAGAGATACATATACACATAGTGAGAAATATTTTGTTTTCATTAAATTAAAAGATATGTAGAAAAAGATGGATTCACAGACCAGGCAAAAAAGTCTTTGGCAATCTTATAAAATCCAACACGGAAACATAGCTCTAAAGAAACGTGTTTTAAGCTTTGCAAAAGCCAAGAGTAAGGAAGATTGTATAGCACCAATCTTTAAAATGGGGGAGGGCCTTCCTGTCTTGAGAAAATCAATATTCATATTGCTATACACTCTTGTCACTATAATTTTATTACTAGTTTTACTCCCACTTTAAAAATTCTTTTTGCCTTATATCAAAACACACTAAGTTGGAAAAAGGCTCCCCCTTTAATGATTGGTGCTACACAATCTTCCTAATTTCTTATTTTGAAACCGTTTGGTGATGGCAAGGAGGAGATGAAGACAAAAAAATACCATTCAGGTCTGTTAGATCTCACACCTACAACTCACTATAACTTCTGGCTTTTAATCTAGATATTATCATTGTCCAAGGGCAAGATTAAGGAGAGCGAGGCAGTGAATAGCAATCCTTGAAAAGGACTTTAATAAGCTTTTATTTACTGGCACCCCACCATGCCAGTTGTATACGAGGACCATTAACGTAGGGAGCCACGCACAAACTGAAGTTCATGCGGTGGATGAGTTAAAAATTGCGTGTATCCCTTTGGCATTCCTTTCTTGAGGTGCCTCAGGCACTGGGCAATAAACCCAGCCCTGCTCCTTTAAATGTGGAGGCAGGCATTGCCTGAGGGGATGGCCCCCCTGGGATCACACTGTTATTAATTTCCTTGCCACAGTGTATCCCTTCGGCATTTCTCTATTGAGGTGCTTCAGGTACTGGGCAATAAACCCAGCCCTGCCCTTTTAAATGAAGGGGGCAGGTGTTGCCGGGGGGGGGGGGGTTACTTTCATTTATGTAGCTAATGTTCAGATTACCAGAGTTCCTATCCCCATATACCAAGTCTTTTCTTTCTCCTAGACATGTTGCCATACTAAGATTAAAGAGCCCAGTCTGTCAAACTATTTACCCAAAAGCTGGGTGGGAGAGGGGAATAGATGGTTTCATGCCTGTCCCAAGCAGAATGACCCAGGATTTGAACTTGTCAAGTCAATTTCCTACAATGACAAGTGTTACACCCCTAACTATAAGAAGGGGGCATCTTAGTTATCGTGGTAGGAAATAGAATCGGCAACTGGGGTTCAAATCCTGGACAAGACTGTTTGCTGATGCCCTTAGGAAAGGCATGAATCTCATATACTTTCAGTGGCTATGGTTAAATAGCGGATCAGAATGGGTTCTTTAGCCTTAGTAAGGCAACCAGTCTAGAAGAAGGAAAACTACTATTTGAAAAACTTACAAGGAGTAAAATAATTATTTTTCATCTATAGTGTTTAAAAAAAAATTTTTTTTATTAACATACTTCTTAAGTATATTAGAAATTTTCTTTCACTGGGTTGAGATTAGTATTTTAGACAAGAGTCCCTTAGCAAAGACATTAGGTTGGTATATTGGTGTTAAGAGTTAGGAGATTTGGCAATTTTAGTATTGGCAGTGACTTGTTTTATTTTTTCCCCTTGATACCTCAGTTTCAAGTTCAGTTTTTAATTTAATATTTTAAAAAGTAATTGGTAATTTGCTTGAAGCATTGTTAAGTATGTTATAATATATTAATAATTTGAAGGCAATTACAATACGTATGAAAAATAAAAACAAAAAGATGTTATTTTTGTTTTTTGTTTTTAAAATAACATCTTTTTGTTTTTATTTTTCATATGCATTGTAATTGCCTTCAAATTATTAATATTTTTACTTTCTAAGGAAAAATTCATTCTCTTGTGTACTAATGATTAGATATTTAGGGGGGACCAATATTCAGATATCATGTCATACATATGAAAATATTCTATGCTAAAATATAAAATAGATTTCTGAAGTGTCATATCTGTTGTATTTTCCCCCTTTTTTTTTTTTTATAAATAAATACATTTCATATTTATTTCCTAAAAAAATAGTCAATTAAATATTTTATATTTTTGTACAATCTTTATGTAAGTCCTTTTCAAATTGTTTCCTTGGATATGGTCACTTACTAGTAATAGCACTACACCAAACGGTTTTGTTTCTGTAAAAAAATAAACAAACTTGGTGTGGTTTCTTGTGTGTAGATGAAAACGGAAAAAAAACCCCTCGTTTTTCGTTTAAACTGCACATCTCATGCGGTGTATATAGAATGTATAACCTTTTGGAAGAAATTTAACTCTTCCTAAAAAATAGTCAATTAAAATCTGAAAATCTTTTTAAACTGTGTTTCCTTGGATACGGTCGTTTAGTAGTAATAGCACCACACCAACCTTTTTTGTTTTAGTAAAAAATATCAGTGCGGTTTCCGGTGTGCAGATGGAACCGGAAAAAAAATCAGGTTTTTGTTTAAACCAGATATCTTAATTGGCGTGTATGACTTTTTGGAAGAAATTTAGCTCTTCCTAAAAAATAGTTTATTAAATATTTTATCATATTTTTGTTCAATCAATACAATAGTACAAGCGTTGATAAAATTTAATTTAATTAAAATCTAAAAGTCTTTTTTCAACTGTGTGGATATGGTCGCTTAGTAGTAATAGCACTACACCAAACGGTTTTGTTTTTGTCAAAAATGTCAGGGTGGTTTCCAGTGTTCTGATGAAACTGGAAAAAAAAAATTATCAGGTTTTTGTTTAAACCACACACCTCTAACTGGCATACATAAAATGTATGACTGTAATAAGTAATTGAGAGTTACTGTTTTATTATTACCTCTCCTTTGTGTAAATCTTTAACTTTCTGAAAGTATATAAACTCCCAAGAAAACTGCAACTGTATTCTAAGAAGAATAAAGCTTTCTCAAGTAATTGAGAGTTACTTCCCCTGTTTTATTATTACCTCTCATTTGTGTAAATCTTTAACTTTCTGAAAGTATATAAACTCCCAAGAAACTGCAACTGTATTCTAAGTAGAATAAACCTTTCTCAAGCACAGCCATGTGCGTTCATTTATTATTACAATGACCTTTTGGAAGAAATTTAGCTCTTCCTAAAAAATTTAGCTCTTCCTAGAAAATAGTCGATTAAAATCTGAAAATCTCTTTCAACCATGTTTTCTTGGATATGGTCACTTAATAGTAATAGCACTACATTAAACGGTTTTGTTTTTGTAAAAAATATCTCGGTGTGATTTCTGGTGTGCAGATGAAACTGGGAAAGAAATAGTTTTTTCGTTTAAACCACACACATCTAACCGGCATACATAAAATGTATGACCTGTTGGAAGAAATCTAGCTCTTCCTAGAAAATAATCAATTAAAATCTGAAAAACTTTTTCAACCATGTTTGCTTGGATATGGTCGCTTAGTAGTAATAGCGCTACACCAAACGGTTTTGTTTTTGTAAAAAATGTCAGTGCGGTTTCCGGTATGCAGATGGAACCGGAAAAAAATCAGGTTTTTGTTTAAACCACACACCTCTAACTGGCATACATAAAATGTATGACGTTTTAGAAGAAATTTAGCTCTTCCTAGAAAATAGTCAATTAAAATCTGAAAATCTTTTTCAACCGTGTTTCCTTGGATATGGTCGTTTAGTAGTAATAGCACTACGTTAAACAGTTTTGTTTTTGTAAAAATCTCGGTGTGATTTCCGGTGCAGATAAGCCGAAAAAAAAAAAAAAAAAAAAAAAAAAAAAAAATTTTTTCGTTTAAACTGCACATCTCTAACTGTCGTACATAAAATGTATAACCTTTTTTTCTTTTTTTTGTTTGGAAGAAATTTATCTCTAAAAGGAAAGATGCTTGAGACTTTCAACCTGGACTGTGGACAATCGGTGAATAAATAAACACATTGATTGTGTGAGGAACAAAACTCATTTGTAAAAGACGAAGAGGAGAAGGAGGAGGAGTAGCCATTGTTGTTCTATTGGTTGCGAAAAAAGGAAGCAGTCTTGAAGCAATCGTTACATTAGGCGGAAAAATTCTGAAAAGAGAGAGAAAAAAAGAAAAAGAGAATTAGATAACATCAAATATCAAAAAATTGAGCAGCCGTTCCCCACCAACTCCCATGTGAAGGGCGGGGGTAGAGGCAGGGCTCGACATTAACGCCGTCGATAAAAATTATACCCAGGAGAATCAATACATCATCCGAGACAGTTTGCAGGGGACGGTAAAATTTTTTCCTAAAAGTTAGTACTACATTCCAATATTGACCGTCCAGTGATTGCCCGAATGCTGACCTCAAAATGAGGCTACGGCACTGCAGGTCTATTCTCAAAGCCATGTAATGAATAATAGTTTAAAAGGACCTTATGTACTACTAACCTACTCAGGGTAACTTAAAGTAAAAAAAGTATTTTTTTTTTTTTTTTTAGCTCAGAACACAGTAGGAAATGGATTTTTTGTCCAAATATCCAGAATTATCACTGCTTCAGCTTTTCTTAATGTTTTATTACATGTTATTATGCTACTGATGACTGACAAGTATAGATGATGCTAATGAATTAAACAAAAATATTTTGATTTCGGGACGGTCCAAACCCCATTCGGGACAGTTGATAATTTTTTTTGGGATGGTCATGAAAAAAGTCGGGGCCTGGGTAGAGGGCTCAGTAATTTACAAAAGTTAGTGTCCCAGAACATAATTACGATATACATACTATCCCACCAACCAAAAAAGAACGTTGTTTGTCCAGTATCTGCCAATAGCATAGATGCTTTTAGGTACACTTCTGTGTCCCTGATGCATAAAAGTCTATAAAGACACAGAAAAATCATATTCATGCTCCCAGTGTTTAAAAAAAACAAGTGCTTGCCCAATACCTGCCAGGTAATTTGAACATTAGCTACATAAATGAGAGTAACGTCCCCTTGTTTCTTTCACTTTAAGGAAGCCTTAATAACAATTAAGTTCATTTCAAATAATGCGCAAGCATTTATTAACAAACATCCAATGTAAAAGGATATGTTTGAATTTTCTTTCAGCTGAAATGTTGCCCCTAAATATCTTATCATCAGATTTTGTCCCCCATCATAATAAGAATTAGGAAGATTATGTTACACCGAACATTAAAGGGTAATTTTCACCTTTAGTTGTTAAAATTCCTAGCATAAAATTGTGCGTGCGCATTATCTGAAATGAACTTAATTGTTATTAAGAACACATTTTATGATATTTTCATGTTAAAACATGCAGATTATTGATTTGAACAATATCCGCACCATTTCCAGCTAACTGTAAATACATTTCAATATTTTCTTGGAAATGAATTACACTATATCAGGTACAAGGTAGGGGTTGGATGGCTTTAGTTGTTCATAAATAAAAACTGTACAATTTAAGAAACTTTAGTTGGGACCCATCAAATTTCCCGGGGACTCATTCAAACCAAATCTGTGTGTCCCAGGATGCACTAAATTAAAAAGCTATCAGCATCACTGCAATAGTTATATTCACTATCAAGATGAGAGTAACAATTGCTATGATGTTATACAATGGATGTAATTATGTGATTGAAAAGTACTAAACGATTGAATATAGCCACCGCTAAATATATATATATATATATATATATATATATATATATATATATATATATATGAGGAAAAATGAGTAAAGAAAAGAACTGAGATGGATAAAATGAATTTAATCGATATCACTTTTAATCGATATCACTTACACATGTGTTTCGGTCAGTTTATCAAAATGTATACGGATTACGCTATTATTATTATTAAAATAATCAGATGAAATTGAAATAATGATAATAATAATAAGAAGAAAATGTAAAAATATTCCGTACACAGAGAGATTTTTTTTTTTGTGACCTTCATCAGAGTGAATTTTTTTTTTTTTTTTTTTTTTAAATAAAAATAAAAATTCACTCTGATGAAGGTCGCAAAAAAAAATCTTTCTGTGTACAAAATATTTTTACATTTTTCCTATTATTATTATTATCATTATTTCAATTTCATCTGATTATTTTAATAATAATAATAATAATAGCGTGATCTGTATACATTTTGATAAACTGACCAAAACACATGTGTAAGTGATATCGATTAAATTCATTTTTTATCCATCTACATTTCTTTTCTTTACTCATTTTTCCTCATATATATATATATATATATATATATATATATGTAAATCTAATGTACAGTGTTATTAGAAGAGTGCTCAATATCTGTGATAGAGCGTTAATAGATAAATAATAAATAGATGTTTCAGTTTATATTTATTTACATTGGAAAATTTTGCTACCATTGGTTTCTTGCTGTGTAGCAGTCATCAGGCAACGAAAGTGTTTTGAAAATGATGCAAATGATATAAAAAAAAAAAAGTAAAGTCGACGGGGCGGCCTAAAGTTGGTATCAGCCAGTCAGCGAGGGAGTCTATCCCCTTTTCAATAGCGCTAGACCAAGGAGATTGTTTTTAGCATCTGAGGTGGAGCGCCACACCTACCATCAGCTCCTTACTTTACCGCACAGATCTCTGTGCTACTCATAACGCTGAGTTGGCGAGGACCGGTATCGAACTAGGAACCTTGTGGTTTCTAGCCGAACGCTCTACCGACTGAGCTAACCCGGCCCATAAATATGGTCAAATTCTTATGTACTTACGTATGTGCGTGCATACCAATGGATGTAATTATGTGACAATGAAAAGTACTAAACGATTAAATAGCCACCCCCCAACAATTCCCACTAAAGGGTCGGGTAAAGGGTCTCAGTAATTTTTAAAAGTTAGAGTCCTAAAACATTAATCAATCATACAATAATTACAATATACTGTATTCGCTGGTGTGTAATGCACACACCCCCCAACCAAAAAAATCGGAGGTACTTGTAAATAAAGTAAATATATATAAACATTCACGATCTTCATATCTTGGTTTTTGTGCAAAAATAATGAAGATTTGAATTAAATTCGTGAAGATTATTAAAAGATAAAATTTAAATGATTACAGCATGGAATTTGTTTTTGTATTTAATATTGTAAATAGTAGACATTCATTTTTCTTTTTAGAGTGGCTGGATCAGCACAAGGTCTTTTTTACGTGGGGATTTTAATGGGACATCCTGTTGGAAACCAACTCACGATTCAGTAATAATGGATCTATGAGACTAAATTAAATACCCTCCCCTCTAACCAGGCGATGCGGGGTAGCAGCTTCTAGTGTTATATAATGAAAGTAAAAAAAAAAAAATCAGGGAATTAATCAAATTTTAAAGCTCAGTCGGTTAGAGTGTTCGGCTAGAAACCACAGGGTTCATAGTTCGATACCAACCCTCACCAACTCAGCGTATAAGTAGCACGGGATCTGTGCGGTAGAGTAAGGAGCTGATGGTAGGTGTGGCGCGCCACCTCAGATGCAAAAACAATCTCCTTGGTCTAGCACCAGTCAAAAGGGGGTAGACTCCCTCACTGATTGGCTGATACAGACTTTAGGCCACCCTGACGACTAATATATGTAAGGTAATCCAAATGACTGGTAAGTAAGAGATGATTCTATTTGGAATCTTCGAAAAATCTCACTGTAAGCTCATGTAGTTGTATTTTGTAAAACCCGTCCCATGAAGCTTGAACTCAATTTTTTTTTTTTAGTTTGTGGTTGAAATAAAATATAACGGAATGACAGTTTGTTAAGTTTTTTTTCTTTGAAAGTTATATATATATATAAGTTCAGATTAAAGTAAATATTATCTATATTAATTAAAGAACATGAAAATTAATCTAATGCAATAATCTAAAATCTGAGTTAGTTAGATTTTTGGGACTGTTGTCCTCATCTTTGTTCAGATTAAAGTAAATATTATCTATATTAATTAAAAAACATGAAAATTAATGCAATAATCTAAAATCTGAGTTATTTAGATTTTTGGGACTGTTGTCATCATCTTTATTGTTATATACACAACGTTTCAGACGATGTGCCCCCACCCTCGCCTCCTTCAGGTCTTTCTTGTTGAACCCGGAAACCTTCTTGTTGAACTTGGGACCCTTCATGGAACTTCAAACCGAACCTTTTGGGTAGATTGTTCTCATTCTGTTAACCAAATGCACTAAATAAAGGTTTCGGTTAAATGAAGGCTCCTGAAAACAATATGAAGGCTCCCAAGTTCTACAAGAAAGTTCTTAAATTTGATAAGAAACACCTGAAGAAGGTCAGAGTGCATATTGGCCGAAACATTGTGTATATAACAATAAAGATGAGGACAACAGTCTGAAAAATCCAAATGATACAGATTATCACGCCTCATCTCAAAAATTAAGACAAATAATTTAAAACATTTATAAATACATTTAAAAATAAATCAATTGAAATTGATAAAATAAAATAAAATCATGCCTTTAGTCGAATAATTTAAAATCACAAACGATATCAAAATTTAATTAAAAAAACTTGACGTGATTTATTTTTATTTTAATAGTTATTTTTATATTTTTAATAGTTATTTTAAATTAACTAAATCTAATTGAAAATAATAAATAAATGTCTATAAAAGAAAAAGAAAAAGGAAAAGGAAAAAAAAAAAGGAAAATTATTTAATATTAATAAAAAAAAAAAAATTAAAATAAATTGAAAATAAAATAAATAAATGAAATATTTTGAATAATTAAAACAAATTAACAATTCATAATTTTAAGTGAAAAAAACTAACAAACAAAATTATTGAAAATTAATTAAAAAAGATAAAAACCAACAAATATTGAAATAAACAAATTAAATAAAATTGGGATAAATAAATAAAATACTTTGAATAATCAAAATAAATTTAAAAGGAAAAAATTTAAAATTATTGCATATTTAGTATAAAAACCAACACATTTTCAAATTATATAAAATTAAATAAAATAAAATTAATAAATAATAAAATAAATGAATAAAATATTGGGAATAATTAAAATAAATTTTAAAAGAAAAAAAATCAAAATTATTGAATATTAATTAAAAAAAGATAAAAACCAATATATATAGAAATAAACAAATTAGATAAAATCAAATAAAAACTTAAAAATGTAATCCACAAAATTCAATAAAAAAAAAAATTAAAAGTATCAATAAAAATAAAAATATCAATTAAAAACAATATTATCATTAATTAAAAGTTACTTTCAAAAATAGTCAAAAAGTTTAAATCGGGTCTTACTCCCCCCCCAATCACTAAAACCAAATTTGATTGATTGATTTTAATGGCATGTCAAGCTCTTTGGGGTTATCTTATGCCGAGAGGTTAGGGAATCATGTTCATTATACATTCATATTTACTTTGTGTATTTGTTTCGGAAGAAGGTGTACTTACTACTCACATAAATCTCTAATAAAACCTGGCGTTAGGGTGCAACTGCTGGGGCTTCCAGAGAGGCTTGCCTCTCGAGAAGTGACTCAGTACTACCTGCGACAGCAGTCCAGTTGTCTTGGACTTCCCCTCCCACTGAACTAACTGCCAGACTGCCAAGACAATGGACTGAGGTCTGTGTATCCTCTTTCCACTTAAAATATCTCACGTACAAGTGTCACTCCATGTAAATGATCATAGCCGTCTTCGTAAATGAGATCATTTCCTACAACTCTAACCATTACACCAGACATATATATTATATATAATGTGTATGTATATATTTATATGTGCGTGCATATGTATGTGCATGTGTTTGTATATATATATATATATATATATATATATATATATAAAGTTAAACCTAATGAGTCAGATATACCTACTAACAGTTTCGCTTAGTAGCTCGTCAGGGCAAAAATCTGAGTCAGATGCTCTACTTAGGTATTGAGCACTCTTTACTTTTTAGCTTTAGATAATTCTGGTGGTTTATATATATATATTTCATATATATATAATTTTTTTCTTTTGGCCAAGTATTATAGTATCAACCGATTATTGACTATCTTGGACTTTTCTTTTTTTCCCCAGGTGAAGTTTGGTAGTATATTTTTTACTATCAAACTATTTGCCATTTTTTTCTTACCGCAAGGGTTTACCAACAAGTTTGGTATATATATATATATATATATATATATATATATATATATCAAATAATTTGCTTGAAGCATAATAATAATTATTATAGTTATTTGATAATTTGCTTGAAGCATTGTTAAGTAAAGTATTATTATTTATATTTTGAAGGCAATTACAATGCATATAAAATAAAATAGTGTCCAAATGTCTTATTAATTTCGAAATTGATTAGACATTGGACACTATTTTATTTAATACGCATTATAATTGCCTTCAAAATATAAATAATATATATATATAAAAGATGCATCAAAATCTAAAGAGTGTGGTGGCTCCTCTAGTCCTGGCACCCCGGGCTGCAGCCCATATGTAAATCTAGCACTGCTGATAGGTGAATTGTAGTACAATGAAAATGTTATTTTGGGATTTAATTGTTTAATTGTTTAGTGAAATAAAATGAAACAAATGAATGTAACTTACCCTCATCCGGACGGTGAATGTAAAGCTATCTTCAAACTACATTCTCCAGAATTTTTCAGCTTTTTTTAAAATTTTTTAAAGTAATGTTTCCTTCAAATTAGTAACAGGAGTCTGCTCCATATACACTTATGATTTGCTTTTTTGGGGGAAAATAAACTTGTTTTGTATTTGAATTCTTAAATAATTTTGTTTAAACCTTTAAAAGTTTGTATATTTTGTTTATATTAAGTCAAGAATTGACTTAATTTTGTTGTTTTTTCTAAACTATATATATTTTTTTACACTGTCGGATTTCATACACATTTTTTCTTCTCATATGTATGTGTGTATATATACATATATCTGTGTGTGTGTATATATATATATATATATATATATATATTGGATAAAATCTGACAGTATAAGGTGAGGTAAAAGGAAAAGTGAACAAAAAAATGACTCAAACAAGTCCAAGTATGAAATATTTCTCTCTACTTGGAGTTGTTTGAGTCATTATTTTTGTTCACTTTTCTTTTTACCTCACCTCCGATTATATATATATATATATATATATATATATATATACACACACACAGCTTATACTGTATATATTTCATTTTTTGAGGTTTAATTATAGGGTAAAAGGAAAAGTGAACAAAAATAATGACTCAAACAAGTCCAAGTACGAAATATTTCTCTCCTACTTGGACTTGTTTGAGTCATTATTTTTGTTCACTTTTCCTTTTACCTCACCTCCTATATATATATATATATATATATATATATATATATATATATATATATATATATACAATGTTATACTGTATATATTTCATTTTTTTGAGGTTTAAAAAAGTTCCTTGAGACATGTTATTGAAAAATGCCCAAAATAATCTATTGTAAAATAAAATTATTTAAGAATTCAAAAGGAAAACAAAAAAAAACAAAAAACCCCAAAAACAACACAGATCAAAAGAGCATATGAGGCTGGCTCCTGTTGTTAATTGAAGGGAGCATACTTTAAATAAAATTTTAAAAAATAAGAAAGACTGAAAAATTTGAGAGTGTGTAGCTTGAAGATAACTGAATATAAGCATTATATTTCTAGATAATTCTTTATATATATACATATAACTGAAAATATATCGGATTGGTCCATTCTAGACAAGCACCAATTATCAAATTATGGATTCCAATTAAAAGATTTGAAATTTTAAATAAAATTGAATTTGAAAATTGAAAATAATTTCCTAAATTTAAAAAAAGTTTTAATTTTTATTTTTAAAAATAATTATAAGTCGACATTTACATCCCTGCCTAGGACATCGGTATGGGAGAGTGGTTTGCCTAAGTACTTATTCACCCAGTCTCTTTTAACAGGATGTAACAGGACAGTGACTTTCTTTAAGATGGAATAGAACACAGGGAGAAATGGATTCATACCTTTCCCAAGAGTATTAGCGAAAAGTGAAATCAATCGGCCTCAGTTGAAATTCGAACTTGGTTTGACAATTCGGATCATATGAACTTTAGGCACCCCTTTTTTGATCTCGATTAAGAAAGGACATGTTTTTCATTTACACCGTCAATATCCAGTTGTTTTAACAGACGATTTTTAGATTTAAAAAAAAAAAAAAACTAACCCCGAACTCTAACCCCTAACAAAACCAGATATTGACGGTGTAAATTAAAAACATGTCCTTTCTTAATCGAGATCAAAAAAGGGTGCTAAAGGTAATATGGTCCGACAATTCTGAATGGTGACCATTATTTGAAGCCAGACTCTGTTGCAACCCAGTAATGGCACAATGCATTTGAATGCACACTGAATTGTGCATATGCGTATATGAATAAATAATAGTGAAATTTATTGTATACAGTGCTCAGGTGCACCACAACGCATCAAAGTCTCATGTCTAGTACATAGAATAATGTATTAGTGTCAGGAACATGAATAGTGTACAGTAATAATATACATGTATGTGTACACGTGCATGCATATGTGTGTGGATGGGGGTATCAGGTATAGTGTTGGCGGATTACAGGAAGCATGGAGGCTTTGAAAAGATGCAGTGTTTCGGCAGCCTACAACAGATGCAGGCGGTTTATTCCATGCCTCAGCAACTCTGAGCATGAAAAAATGTTTCTGAAAGTCATGTGAGCTATGCTGTTTTCTGACTTTGTAAGCATGCCCATGGGTGTTAGAAACATGGAGATCAAAAAGGTGTTCAAGGTTGCTGTTGTTAAGATAATGTCTGTGTGAATTTGAGAAATTACAAAAATCCCGATGCATACGTGTGTACAAACACGTGTATGGGCAAACTAGAGACATTAGAAATGTTAGTTGGTATCCTTCCATTTGCAAAAGACAATGGCGTAGTTTTTTTGTGTTACTATGTAGCCTGGGTGGGTCATTTTGGAGGATGTGCTGTTGCCCAAACAGCAGATCTCCCCTCTCCACACTGCCCCTGAGGTCCAAAGGAAAGGATAAGAACCTATGCAGTTTGGCAATAGCAGTGTCGTAGGAGCCCAAAACAAGTTATGACTAGAGGCTTTTAAATTCTATGAAAATTCAATTAATATTCCGATTTTCACGAAATTTCCATAATTACTTACCTTTTAATGAAAATATGTCTGAAATAGTTTTTTCCTAAAATATATTAGGGGAAATATTTTTTTTTACAAGGTCTACCACCCCTATTTTATTTTATGAAATATGAAGTGACAAAACGATTTTTACTTTTTTTCTATAAAGATAAGAGTCTGAATAATTATATCAGAAGATTTTTATAAGTTTCAATATCAGAGTTTTTTTTAGTAAAAGAACCATGAATACAGAATTCAGCTAAAAAAAATCAATAAAGAGACTGACCGTGTTGTAAATAAATGGACTATTTTACTTATTTTTCAAGATAAGGCGAGTAATTTTTCCTGAATCGGATAATTTTATCTTTGAATTAACTGTTTTTCTTTGTAACAACTCTTTATGTTCCTTATTTCTTTTTTGCGAGATTTAAAAAAAAAAAAAGTTCAAAAATATTTACGTTTCTTCCTTCAATATGGCCAAAACTGATCATGTGACCTATTTTGGTGGTACCTAGTGTTTAGTCAAGGGTGGGTTAGGACGCAATAAAGAGAGATAGGCAGCAAGTGGTCTGTAGTTGTCCAATTTTTTTAGATGGAATTAAATACATAAAATTAGGATAAGGGTAACAAAGAATCAACTTAAAGAAAAGAGCTCGGATTTTCAAATCTCTCGTGCTGATGACAAGAACTTGACAAGAGAACGGGACTGGGAGACGAGAATTAGAGAGTTGGATTTTGGAGTTAGTTGAAGACAGTTGACTTCAGAGTGTGGCTAGTCACATTTTGGCCTGGGACTGTGCCCTCCCTATGCAATCCCAGGGTTTCCTCAATTCCTGTCACCAACTAAAATGCATTTAATAATCAGGGTTGTGCATTTGGATTCATGTGTAAAATAACTAGGGATCTCAATTAATTATTTTAGTAATTTGTAATTCATAATTTGGGGTTTAGATTCGAGAAAAAAAAAAAGGTAAAAGGGGCCGGGTTAGCCCAATTGGTAGTCCTAGTTCGATACCGGCCCTCACCAACTCAGCGTATGAGTAGCACAGGGATCTGTGAAGTAAAGTAAGGAGCTGATGGTAGGTGTGGCGCTCCATCTCAGACGCCAAAACAATCTACTTGGTCTAGCACTAGTGAAAAGGGGATAGACTCCCTCACTGATTGGCTGATACTGACTTTAGGCCGCCCCAACGACTTTACCTTTTTTTTATAGGTAAAAGTAAAAAAATAAATGAGTCCATTCATGTAAACAAGTGACACATGAGAGCCTCTGCCAGTCGGTTACGGTAGGATCACAGTGGTGGGAGAGCTGCTGTGAGTGGTTTAAAGTAGGCAAAGAGTTGAAGGTTTTAGGCAGCAAGGATGACCCTTTTAAAGTTCTTTTGAAGGGTCCAAAGATTCAAAATAATATCAATCCTTTGCAATATTAAGTCTCTCTCGCACACGAAAAGTAATTCCTTTCCTGTAACGTGGCAATAGCGATATATTCACAGTACCAAAACGGATATACGTAACGTTCTAATAGCGATATACGTTGTATAGCGGGTCTTGTCAAAGTGCCTCCAAATTCACGACACTAAAAAGGTGTCCGGCACGTGATGGTCATCTTGTCGATAAAAAAGTACAACGCGAGAAATATATCGTCACAAGCTGCTTAGCTTTTATTTCCAGGCTAGACTCGTCTCGTGGGTTGTGTCGGAGAGGAGGGAAGGCAGAGAGAAAGAGAGAGAGAGAGAACACTGTTAAATTACTGTATCCCACACTAGGGACCAGAGGCCCGTCCGTTCCCCTAGGCCTCGGAAAGCAAAAAAAGGCCGGTATTTTTCTTCGTCGTTCCTCATCACCATGTGACTTCTGGTTGGCTTTCAATTCTCCATTCGGGGTCACGCCCCGGTCAAACTCATGACAACTGTTTTGTGCTCATCACTTTTTTTTATTATAACCTTTACTATCTCTTATTTCTTCTTCCTCTCTTTGCTAATAGTAGTCCTCGCAAAACTCAGGACCTTCCATCTCGCTACATTTCCCAACTGAGCACATTACTCTCACTTCAAATAGCAGTCGGCAGAATTCACTTGCCGTCCAAACACTTTCTTCCTCCCTCGCCCTGTCAGCGACAGTCCGTCTTTATTTCTGCTCGTTCGGCTGCGCTTATGCAAATTTGGATATACATTATTTGGGTCTCTACTAACAACACCTCAGCTATGAGGAGGTAGTGAGTTTGAGTATCCGTAGGAGGTAGCGAGTTCGAGTATCCGTAGTCGCTCGCCACACTCTTCCCCCTCGCACAGGCCAAACATATCCTGACGCGCTTTGTTTGTGGGGGCTGGGAATCCGCTTGTTCATAGGGCTGCCTTTCAGTCTCGTCACAAAAGTTTTGGTCTTTAATTTTCCCTACTGTTAAGTGAGTATAGGTAAAAGGTAAGTAAAAAATAAAAGTGTTTGACAGCAGTTATAAAAGGTAGGCAAGAGTTGCCTGGTCCTGCTGTTATTTTATCTAGCTCATTGCGTAACCTGCAGTTGGGTGACCAATTCAAAGGTTTAAAAGATGTGCATCAGAAACAGTGGAGGAGAGAGAGAGAGAGAGAGAGAGAGAGAGAGAGAGAGAGAGAGAGAGAGAGAGAGAGAGAGAAAATGTTAGAGAAATATCTTTTGGAATGAAAAACATCTGAGAGTCAACATGTTTACTAATGAAAGGTACTGGAATGCAAGGATCTCGATGCAATCCCAGGGTCTGCACCTATAATATAACTCAAAGGTTTTTTCCCTTTTACTGTTAAGTGAGTATAGATAAAAGGCAAGTAAAAAATAAAAGTGTTTGACAGCAGTTATAAAAGGTAGACAAGATTTGCCTGGTCCTGCTGTCAATTTATCTAGCACATTGCGTAACCTGCAGTTGGGTGACCAATCCAAAGGTTTAAAAGATGTGCATCAGAGAGAGAGAGAGAGAGAGAGAGAGAGAGAGAGAGAGAGAGAGAGATCTTTTGGAATGAAAACAATCTGAGAGTCAACATATTGTTTACTAATGAAAGGTACTGGAATGCAAGTATCTGAAGAATTGAATGTGGAGATGCCTAGTATATATATATATATATATATACAGAAATGCTGATAGGTAAATGTCCTCTATCCCTGATGCACAAAAATTCTAAAATGACGCAGTAAAATCATATCCATGCGTCTGAGTGTTTTCCTTTTTCTATTCAAATCAAATCATTGTTATTGTAATCTGAGTCCTTCTACTCAATTATAATGAACTAACCATCAGTTTTTATACTTTACTTGGGTATGGTATGCATAGAAACAGTTCCTTGCACAATATGGAAGAGCTACTGTGAGCGGCTTAAAGTAGGCAAAAAGTTATAGGTTTTCAGCAGCAAGGATGACTCTTTAATTTCTGGTTTTTATTTTTCCCTACTAAAGTTGGAATCAGTTAAGGGGTCACTGGAGTCAGAGTTGGTAAAACTGTACCAACTCCCACTCCAATTGAATTTACACTTTATATTGCCCTAGACTGTAAAGTTATAAAGTGCACACTCCTTATTAATAGATGATAAAAAAATCATGGTTTTATATTTATTTGTAAGCCATAATCGCTTAATTACATGAAAAGGAGTTGGAGTCGGAGGTTTTGTGTTCTGACACCACAGCCCTGCAACCACCCACAATATGAAACTCTGCACAACCACCCAGGGCTGAGTCGGAGTCTGAATCAATTATGGAGTTACTGGAGTCGATAAAACTATACAGACACCAAGTTAAGTTGAATTTACACTTTATATGGCCCTAGTTCAGTCTGTAAAGTTATACAGTGCACACTCCTTATAAATAGGTTATAAAAAACATGGTTTTATATTTATTTGTAAGCCATAATCACTTAATTACATAAAGAAGAGTTGGAGTCACCAAAAATAGAGGAGTCGGAGTCGGAGGATTTGTGTTCGGACACCACAGCCCTGATTTGAACCTATAACCAGGTACAACCCAGTGGCTCTTACATTCCTTAGCTCATATCCACTCTCGATGAAATCCCAGAGTTTGCACTTGTAATAATCACTCAAAGGTTTTCAGCAGCAAGGAGGACCCTTTTTAAGTTTTGGTCTTTATTTTTCCCTACTGTTAAGTGAGTATAGGTAAAGTAAGTAAAAAATAAGTGTTTGACAGCAGTTATAAAAGGTAGACAAGATTTGCCTGGTCCTGCTGTCAATTTATCTAGCACATTGCGTAACCTGCAGTTGGGTGACCAATCCAAAGGTTTAAAAGATGTGCATCAGAAACAGGGGGAGGGAGAGAGAATGTTAGAGAAATATCTTTTGGAATGAAAACAATCTGAGAGTCAACGTGTTATTCACTAATGAAAGGTACTGGAATGCAAGCATCTGAAGAATTGAATGTGGAGATGCCTAGTATATATATATATATATATATGAAGGATATGCATGGATATGATTTTACTGCGTCTTTTTAGAATTTTTGTGTGTCAGGACGTATACCTATCAGCATCTATGTGTGTGTATGTATGTATGTATATATATATATATATATATATATATATATATATATATATATATATATATATATATAACACACACACACAGATGCTGATAGGTACACGTCCTGACACAAAAATTCTAAAAAAGACGCAGTAAAATCATATCCATGCAGCCCAGTATTTTCTTTTTTCTTCCCTCACCATTTCAAGCTAACTGTAAATACATTTCAATAGTTTCTTAGAAATGAATTACACAGGATAGGTTACAAGGTAGGAGTTAGACAGCTTAGTTGGGACCCATAAATTTTCCTGGGGACTCATTCAAAGCAAATATGTGCATTCTAGAACTCACTAAATTAAAAAGCTATCAGCATCACTGACATTACTTAAGTCAGTAATCAGCAGATAAAAGAATCAGCTGATATTTTAAGATCTATGCTG
The DNA here is from genome assembly GCA_023376005.1 of Doryteuthis pealeii. Lineage (NCBI taxonomy): Eukaryota > Metazoa > Mollusca > Cephalopoda > Myopsida > Loliginidae > Doryteuthis > Doryteuthis pealeii. Next base: position 57,589,834 of record CM042172.1, on the reverse strand, counting down.
CTATGGAACGAGCCCATTAGGGAAAATTATTAGTTAATTAAAAATCATTAGCATATTTAAAAACTGTATTCTGTGAGAAGAAAGAAAGAAAGGTGTCCGATGGAAAAAAATAAAATAAAAGACAGAACAAGCACGAGCAGGTGATGAGTAATAAACAATAGTCATCTGCTTTCTCTGTCTTACTTTCTTTCTATCTTGTCAGTATTGACGTAAACAACAGCTCTCTATTTACCTGTCTCTTTCCCTGTTTTGGAGACTACTACTACAGACAGTCACTTGTGAAAATAAATTTGATACTGACAGATGAGTAAATGATTGGCGTTCGATTCCTTTTAACGAGGGTTACCACAGAGAATGAACAAGGATTTATTAAGGAAGTAATTCTACACCTCTTAAGTGGGGCCATAATGCGAGTCATGGAGTCGGAAGCAATTAAGGGGTCACTGGAGTGAATTGCTAAAACTATAATGACTCCAGTTGAAGTTACACTTTATATGGCCCTACTTTTAGTCTGTTAAGTTATAGAGTGCACACTCCTTATAAATAGATTATAAAAAAATGATGGTTTTATATTTATTATGAATTGTAATCACTTGATTATATAAAGAGGAGTCGGAGTTGGAGACAAAGGTTTTGTGTTCCGACTCCACAGCCCTGCTTATAAGTAAGTAAAGTCGTTGGGGTGGCCTAATGTTGGTATCATCCAGACAGCGAGAGAATCTATCCCCTTTTCACTAGCGCTAGACTAAGGAGATTGTTTTTGTATCTGAGGTGGAGCGCCACACCAACCATCAACCCTTTCACCACACAGATCCCTGTGCTACTCATACGCTGAGTTGGCGAGGGCCGGTATCGAACTAGGAACCTTATGGTTTCTAGCCGAATGCTCTACTGGCTGAGCTAACCCTATAACATCTTTAACTCTTTACCTACCAAATATCACCCATGGCTGTACCAAATTTTCTTGGTATTTTTTACCAGTACGATGGGATATTTCAAACTTCACTATCTATTCACCTCAGAACTTATTCTATTCAAATAAAGTCCTATTGTAATCTGAGTCCTTTTTCAGTGTAAACAAGTGACATGTGTGAGAGCCGCTGCCAGCAGCTTACAGTAGGATCACAGGTGGGAGAACTGCTGGGAGTGGTCTAAAGTAGGCAAAGAGTTGAAGACTTTCAGCAGCTAGGATGACCATTTAAAAAACAAAAGTGTTTGATAGCAGTTCTAAAGGGTAGACAAGATTTGCCTGGTCCTGCTGTCATTTTATCTAGCACATTGCGTAACCTGCAGTTGGGTGACCAATCCAAAGGTTTAAAAGATGTGCATCAGAAATAGAGAGAGAGAGAGAGAGAGAGAGAGAGAGAGAGAGAGAGAGAGAGAGAATGATAGAGAAATATCTTTTGGAATGAAAACAATCTGAGAGTCAACATGTTGTTTACTAATGAAAGGTACTGGAATGCAAGCATCTGAAGAATCGAATGTGGAGATGCCTAGTATATATATATATATATATATTATTTTTTGTTTCTAAATGAAACCGCCTTTTAAAAATTATAACTCATACAGTTATTAGACGACGCATCCTAGGAAATACATTAACACAAACTGATCCCATCTCATTATCTACACTTTGAATCCTTCAAAAAATCAACTTCCGGTGTGAGACATTTTGAATCCAAAGTCAGTGTTCCTTCACAACGAACACTTTAATGCAATGAACACACGTGAGATCGACTGCTATTAATCGGTGCCTCGATTAATTCAGTGGATTTAACCCTGAAGATCCTTATGGTGAAAATAGAGTAGGTTATCTCTTGTACCCATTTCATAATAAATTTGCTCTACTTAGTATTGAGCACTTTGTATTTGTTATATTGCCGACTTACCCACCTGAATTCCATACTTACTAACCATCGCGACCAAATTCACCGGTAAGTCACCTTCTCCATTTATAATATATATATAGATAGATAGAGAGATAGAATGTAGGTAGTGTTATGTTAGGTATGCAGTTAATTATAAGATTAAATGAAATTCATGAATTAAATCAACTAGCAGTACCACCAATATTACGTACTGGTTGTAAAATGGTCATTATTAAAAATAAGGGATATACAGTTGCTTTTTACTAAAGTTTACTCACAGTACTTAGCAATATCACATACAGGTTGTTATAATGGAGATACAGTGTTAGTCTGTCACTAAAACTACGTCACAATACCCCAGGAATTGCGTAAATTTATCAATGAGTATTCAATTTATAGTTTAAAATCCAATTTGAAGGGAGTGTTAAAAAAAGATGAAAAATTCAGGAGTGCGTATTTTGAACGTAACTGGCACAACGCGTTACCATAACTGCAAAATTATTTTCCGTTTTGATTACTACAACTAAAATATTCAAACAATTCAAATTAACTTTTAAAAATTATCGTAGGAGCTTGAAAAGTTCCAATTTGAAAACGATAGTTTAAAAAATCTCTCTAGATTCTTAAAATTTCAACTTTTAAAAACTCAGGGATAACATTCTGAAATACATGATAAAAGCCTTAAGATAATTGGGTATATTCGTAGAGTTCTGTCCCGGCCTCCTGCCTCAAAAACCGCTAGCCGGTGGTTGCTGAAAAAAACAAAAAACAAACACCAGCTACGATTGAAGTATGTAGCCAAAGTGGTGTCACTTGAAAAAAAAAAAAAATAGTGTTAGGGTTTAGGGTTAGTTTAATGGAAAAATAAATAAATAATTTGGGCTCAGAAAAAACAGAACCCACAAATTTTGTAATAAAACTGTTAATTTTAACTGGGGGGGGGGTAGGGCTAGGGTTAGGTAAAACGCCCTAAGTTGGTTATATATTTATTTTTTTTTTTTTTTTGCAAGTGACACCGCTTCGGCTACGGACTTCAATCGTAGCTACGTTTTTTTTTCTTCAGCAGCCACCGGCTAGCGGTTTTTGAGGCAGGAGGCCGGGACAGAACTCCGCGAAGAGTACCAGATAATTTTCTTGGCCTACTATCAGGCCGGATTAACACAAGTTTTTTTTTTAATGAGTTTTGTTTTTTATGGGACATTCAGTGAGGATCGAACTCGCTTTCAGTAACAATGGATCTGCCACACTAGGTTGCTAAGCATTATAGTTATTTACTAAGCTTAGCTTAGATGAGGCACAAGGTCTGAAATATGGTGCGCCCAGTGAGAATCGAACTCACTAACAATGGTCAGCGAATCTAACTTGCTATCATTATACCACGATCGGAAAAATATTTTTCTGGAAATCCATAAAACTTTATTCAAAAAAAAAATTTCCGTTGCTAAAGTTGAATTTTACCTCATTATTTTTTATGAACTTTTCTCATTATTTTTAATAAATATTCCTTTTTATTTTTAATAAATATTCTTATTTATTTTTCTAAATTTTTTTCTGATTTTTTCTAAATATTTTTTCTAATTTTTCTAAATATTTTCTATATTTTTTCTAAATATTTAAAAATTTCTAAATATTTTTAAAAATTTTTTCTAAATATTTTTAAAATTTTTTTCTAAATATTTAAAAAAAATTTTTCTAAAATTTTTTCTAAATATTTTTTCTGATTTTTTCAAAATATTTTTTCTAAGTTTTTCTAAATATTTTTTCTAATTTTTATAAATATTTTTCTTAAGCGTAATAAATTAACACATTTGATAAATGATTATTCATGATTAATTTGATATAAGTGTTATATTAGTAAGGATCACGCAAAATAGTTTTATGAATACAAATTTGATTAAAACTTTGTGTCAATCAAGATCGGGCAATCTTTCGTAATATGTCGGTAAAATAACTCGAAATTTTACAAGTTTTTTATTAGCTGTGATAATTTATTTATTTATGATAAATTTAATATATTACTATTAAGGATCACACATAGATAGTTTTATAAGAAGAGTAACTTGATTAAAACTTTCTATCTATCATGACAATATGAGCCGATCATTCGGAATATGTCGGTAAAATAATTCGAAATTTACTTGCCAAAAATAAAATGAAAACATAAAAAATACGTGAATTTTTATGTTTTAATGGTTATTTTTTTTATAAATAATATTTTTTTGAAAATACGTAAAATTTTATTTAAAAATATATATATACATTTTTTACGCTAAATTTGAATTTTTCCAATTAGAGAGAATAACAAAGAAACCTCAAAAATAAAATTAATTTTTATCTTAAAAAAATACGTATACAAAAAAAAAATCGTTAATAAAAAATATAATCTTTTTAGTTCTTTTTAGTCAGGAACATAAAAACATTAATGCTTAAATAAAAGTTATAAAATAAAATTAAAAAAAGACTCACCAGAATATTTTGCGAAGTGCGTATCAAACGAATAAAAAAATGATTATGTACATTCACACTACACTAAACAATAGCATCATTAACTATGGATGAACAATAGCATAAAAAACGGTCTTTATAAGAAAAATAAATTATCATTTATCAAATAACTGCATCATTTTTTCTTCGCTTAAAAGAAAAAAAAATTCAACGTTTTCGTACTTTGTTCCCTAATCATATTAAAAATAAATTATAAATAAGAATTTCGTAGAGAACTGTTGTAATATCGTAGCACTTTTATTGTTCCGTAGTTTTGTATATTGACATTTCCCGCTTGTTGCCAAAACTTTTCGAAAAAGCGATTTTTATTGGTTAGATTCAAATGACCAAGTTTTTTATTTATTTACTTTTTGGTTTTCGGAGGACGTGAGTATGGAAGCTCAAAATAACATTTTTTACGATAGTTACTCAAAACATTTATTTTAAGGGGGTAGTTTTATGAAGACAAACTTGATTAAAACTTTGTATCTCTCAGATGGCAATATGAATAAGGTCGGGCGATCTTTCAGAATATGTCGGTAAAATAAAAATAAATTTTCTAAAAGTTTTTACTAGCCGTAACTTGCGAAAAATTTTAAAACAAAAACACGAGTGCACACACACACGACACAACAGCAGACACAGACACATACGCACGTACACGCGCATCCACGCACACGCACACATTAACTCAGATGGGGCAAAATGTAGCATTATTAATTTATTTATTATTTTATTATACTTTTAAAAATAATTCATATTTTAGTCTATATTTATTATATTATTATGATAAACAGAAAAAATTAGCGGTTATGTTGTGAGGAAATATATATTATTTGAAAAACGGTAATTAAAACACATTTAAAATTTTTAAAGATTCTTTTTATCATTTCTCCCAGAAATGTATTCGTCTATTTCGTTTATTTTTTTAAGGGTTGCTTTTCATGTCCCGAAATAACTACTAATGTTATTTATTTAATTATAATTCATTACTAACAATATTTTAATCCATAAACAGCGATAATATCTTAAAGTAGTACATAAATTCGTAAATTAAAACAACAGTTATTAACATATTATCTCGGTTATCGTCAAGATACGAAATCCCAATTTTTTTAAAAGGAATGCTCCCTTCAAATTAGCAGCAGGACGTAGCCTCTTTTGGTCTGCTTTACTTTTTATAATACATTTTTTGTTTTTCATTTGAATTCTTTGATAATTTTGTTTTAGAATAAATTATTTTAGTCATTTTTCAATAAAAAATTATTTAATAGAATCTATTAACTTTTTTTTTAATTCTAAAAAAGCCGGTAGTCATAACTTGTTTTTGACTATGTTAGTTTCAATTCATTTAACGGTGCGAAAATGTAAACATTGTTTTCGTTCATAATTTTCATCATTTCCGTAAGCTGAAAAAATATTTTAAAAATCATCATTTTTTAAAATGTTTCTTCTTTTGAATGGTCCAAACATTTTCAAGTTGATATTAACCTTTATGCAAGTTTCATTGTGTTAAATATAGGGGGGGGGGGAAAATTTGACACTCAAATTGGAGGTCCCTAATGAATTAACTTTTTTTTTCAATAATAAAATTTTGAAAACTTTTTTTAAAAACTGAATTGAACACTTTTTAACAAATTGAAAACAAATTAAAAATTATTTCAAAATTTCGATGTAAAACAAAAAGTTTATTTTCATGAAAAAAAAAAAAAAAAAAAAAGAAAAAAAAAAAGTGAATTAGCATTCCTTTAAAAAAAAAACCCCGGGAGTGCGTATCTTGAAGATAACCATTTTCTCTAAGAGAATAGGCATGTCTATTGGGGACCTTGTGGAGTGTCGCATGACAGTCATAGAAACTATTCTCGACCCTATTTGCTTCTGTTCTTTGAACAGTGGACACATTTTCTGGTAATCTTGAACTTTAAGTGACTAAATTCCTACCATAAAATTGGGTAAAACTTGCAAATCGTACTCAAAATCCCATGATTTACAAGGGTACCAGAAAAAACAGAACCCAAATTATTATTTATTTTCCCTTTAAACTAACCCTAAAAACCCTAACACTAACCCTAACCCTAATCCTAAACCCCTTATTAAAATTTAACAGTTTTATTACAAAATTTGTGGGTTCTGTTTTTTCTGGGTCACGGGATTTTGAGTATGATTTGCAAGTTTTCTAAAACATATAGTTCTAGTGATTTGAACAATTTGGCAAAAAAAGGTATTGTGGTGAGCCGGAAGTTGTCGCTTCAACAGACGGAGGTCGAATGACAAAAAAAATAAGAGGTTTGCGCATATGGATCGCGCAACCTAGAAATAAATAAAATTCAAAATAAAATTCGTAAAATTCAACCAATCAGAGGCGTTCCCGCTTAAAAAGAAAAGTTATCGAAAGAAGCCTCGCTGATCCTACCTGATTACTATAAAGTCTAGAAATTTTCATTTTCAAGCAGAAAGATTTTGCCTGCCAAAGAAAATCCTTGTCACTTGTTTTAAGAAATAAGGTACGAACTATCTATCTATCTTTCTCTCTTTAAATAATCATCGCTTTAACAGACAATCTAAATATCAGTACAAATACAGCCTGACTGATGATTATTTGGACATACAAACTTTAACATTCTTTCTCATTGTGTGAATTGTAAAATATTTTATTACATTTTACATTTGAACTTTAAAAAAAGAACTTTGGCGGAACCTCGCCCAGTATTCGATGCTACCTTTTTGTATACATTCTGGTTAATACAATTTTATTTGTTTAATCAAGAGTTTTGTCTTCTATACCATTTTGCTTGATTTATTTATGGTCTTTAAATGTTTGAACACTTTTATTGAATATTGACATCAAACTGCCTACCACCATAGTATCATTTACGGTGATTCGATAATCGATCGCAGACCATTTACTTCCTGTTTCTTCACAAACAAAACAAAGAAAGGGACATCAATCTCATTGACTTATTTTTCTTCTTTTTTCTTTTAAGATTTTTTGGCCGAATTAAATTGTTTAAAATGTATTAAAAATAAATTACATATGTAAGATGAAACTTACAATTTTATCTATTAGATATTTCTGTACATAGTGTATTTTTTTTGTTACTGATTTCTAACACTTTTTGTTTCTTTAAAGATTTTTAGGTCGAATTTAATTGTTTAAAATGTATTAAAAATAAATTACATATGTAAGATGAAAACTTACAATTTTATCTATTAATTAGATATTTTCTGTACATAGTGTATTTTTTTTTTGTTATTGATTTCTAAGACTTTTTGTTTCTTTAAATATTTTTAGGTCGAATTTAATTGTTTAAAATGTATTAAAAATAGATTAAGTATGTAATATATTTTGCATATTACATATGTAATTTATTTTTAATAGATTTTAAACAATCACTTTTTTAAGCCTATTCTAATCCAAAAAGAGTAAAAGAAAATTTAAAAAGATAAGAAAAGTTAGTGTTTTTATCGAATTCTTAAATCTGCATTTACCCAATTCTGTAAACACAATATGTTGGATTATTTTTGGGTATAAGGTGTGCTGATTTACAAACTGTTCCAAAACACTGTTGGCTTAATCGGCCAATCAAAATCGGCCAAACATGTATTTAATTTACTATATGAACGGCGTTGATAAATTGTCCTACAAGTACAGACCAACAAATGAGGATTATACAATTCTCTACTTCAAGACAGGATAAACTCAGTGGACAAGGATTAAAACTGATACTCCAACTTTCTACTCCAAGAAAGGATCAAACTTTATACTACAAGTACTACTGTAAAACTGTTTTCAACTATAGTCCTAAAATGGCCACACAAAAAACCGTAACACAATATCCTGATAAAAAAATTACTATCTCTTCTTGAAATAAACGAGTTTATTTGCGTCATCAAGAGACAATATCCAGAAAATCCCTGCGTTTTTGTTAAGAGGTTAACTTAATATGTTCATTACCCTATCTTAGATATGTTCGTTATAGACAGAAGGTCTCAGGTTAAAGTGGCAAACATATAATTTTACTGTAGAGAATGTTGTTCCACCCCCACCAACACACTTGAGACATAATTGCTTTTAGGCAATTAGAAAGAGAGAAAAAGAATAACAAGATGAAGATATCAATAGTGTGTGTGTATGTGTGTGTGTGTCTGTGGTGTGTGTGTGTTTGTGTTGTGTGTTTCTGTGACTGTGTTTTGTGTGTGTGTTTGTATGTGTGTCTGTGTTGTTGTTTGTGTCTGTGTGTGTGTATTTAGAAAGAGAGAAAAAGAATAACAAGATGGAGATACCAATAGGTGTGTGTGTGTGTATGTGTGTGTGTGTGTGTGTGTGTGTTTGTATGTGTGTCTGTGTGTGTGTTGTGTGTGTATGTGTGTGTATGTGTGTGTGTGTGTGTGTGTGTGTGTCTGTGTGTGTGTGTGTATGTGTTTGTGTATATGTGTTTGTATGTGTGTGTATGTCTGTGTGTGTATTTAGAAAGAGAGAAAAAGAATAACAAGATTGAGGTGACTGTGTGTATGTGTGCTTCTATGTGTGTGTTGTGTGTGTGTGGATAACTGTGTGTATGTGTCTGTGTGTGCATTTGTGCTGTGTCTATGTGTCTATGTCCGTGTCAGTGTGTCTGTGTGTCTACGTCCGTGTGTTTGTGTGTGTGTGTGACTGTGTGTATGTGTGTTTCTCAGTGTGTGACATTGTGTTTATGTGTGTGTGTGTGTGTGTGTGTGTGTATGTGTGTGTGTGTGACTTTATGTTTGTGTATATGTTTGTGTGACTTTGTGTTTGTGTGTATGTTTGTGTGTCTGTCTGTGTCTGTGTTTGTGTGTGTCTGTGAGTGTATGAGTCTGTGTGTATCTGTGTGTGTGTGTGACTTTATGTTTGCGTGTGTGTGTATGGGTCTGTGTGTATGTGTGTTTCTCTGTGTGTGTGTGACTTTGTGTTTGTGTATATGTGTGTTTGTGTGTTTTTCCCCAGATGCCAACTAATTACCCATAGCTGCAGGGAATCTTTCATCTCAGCGTAAATCATAAAGTGGAGGGTTTTTAAAAGGAAATTAGCGTTCAGGAAGAATTTCATATAGGACGTCTTGTTAATGCAAAACGCATGAAATTGTTTATTGCGTGTGCAGGCGTGTGTATGTGTTAAGTGCATACTCACGCTTGTATGTGTATGCGTTTGCCATATATTCTTGTGTAAAGGTCAAATTTTGAAGAGATAATTCCTCGGCAAAAATTTGGCATTGTCTCGTAGAAGAGTAGTAACTTTGTAAAGTTGATGTTTATACATAATAGGAAAGAAAGTTTTTAGAAAAAATAAAAGATGTTATTAGTTTGCTGACAGATCTGTTTCGACCTTTTAATAAAGCGGTCTTTTTCAAAGCAACTATATTTATGAGGAAAGACGGAATAAATAAACCGTTAATCAGGAGGTACAAACAAACGCTCTCGTTCAGGGTCAAAATTTTAAAAAATTTTGAAAATGTGTATTCTGTTAAAAATAGAATAAAATAAAATAAATTTTATTTTTAAAAATCAGAAGCATTTTTATCATAAGAAAAACTCAAAAGAGTTTGAAGTAAAAGTGTATAAAAATATCAAAAATATTCAAAATGTATTCCAGCTACAAAAGGAAGTTTTAAAAAAGTAAGTCCACAGCACAATTGATGAAGATGGAAAGTTTCAGTAATTTGTAATGTTGACAAATCCATAGTGTTAGGGGTCCTTATCATATTCAAAATTTAAAATAATTTCGATGCATACTGTCGGATTCACTTCCATTTTACTTTCATGATAGGAAAGACAAAAAGCAACTATTTCTCTGAATTTTTGAGATGAGGCTTGATTATTGGTATTATTTGGATTAGCAAATAAATGCACCCTCCAGGTGCAAGTATTTAAGTTTTAATGTAATGAAATATTGTATTAAATTAGAAAGACTAATGAAACTAGATAAAAATGCAGATAAAAAGATTTGAAACAGAGGGGGGGGTATAATCGAAAAATAGAACAACTGAAACTTACTCTTCCATCACTCCTGTCTTTCATTGCTAAATTTTCCTAATTTAACTATTTAATTAAAATAGGAAGTAAAGAATAAAATGACAGTTATTTCAGCAAAGACATGATCTAAGGATTAAACTCTCAATACTAGGCAGGTGAAGTCTTTCAAGTATTGTGGTGTCTGGTGTAAATGACAACCATTCTATCCCTAAAATCCTGCGATGACAATTCTGATGGAATCTCTTGAGTGTCCTGAGATGTCATTTGTAAAATGAACTTAGGCAATTTCTAAGAGTCTGTGACATAAGCAGTGATGTAGTTTCGGTTACAGACAGACACAGAATCTTCATTATAATAAGATGAATTCTATCAGCATAGTGATGACAAGATCACAGAAAAGTTGAAAACCACTGGTATATTGCATATGTATTTCAGTAAGTTTTTTTTTCTGTATATAATAATAATAATATGAAATTTATTGTGTACAGTGCTCAGGTGCACCACAACTCATCAAAGTCTCATGTCAAGTACACAGAACAATGTATTAGTGTCAGGAACATGAACAGTTTACAGTAGTAATATGCATGTATGTGTGTGCGTGTGTGCATATGTATGTGGAGAGTGGCATTAGGTATAGTGTCGGCGGACTACAGGAAGCATGGAGGCTTTGAAAGACTCAGTGCTTCGGCAGCCTACAACAGACGCGGGCAGTTTATTCCATGTCTCCGCAACTCTGAGCGGGAAAAAATGTTTCCGAAAGTCACATGAGCAGTGCTGTTTTCTGACTTTGTAGGCAAGCCCACGTGTGTTAGAAAGATGGAGATCAAAAAGGTGCTCAAGAGTTGCTGTTGTTAAGATGATTAATGACCTTATGAGCGTTTACCAGATCAGTTGCCAGACGCTGTTTTATGCATGTGTGTTTGTGTGTACATGTTTGTGCATATGTGTTTGTGTGTTTTTTGCATATGGGTTTCTGTGTATGAATGGGAAGGGTATTTATATTTATTTCTTCTTAAGTTATGGGGGTGTGTGTATTCATGTGTAAGTACATGTGTGTGTGTGTGTGTGTGTGTGTGTGTATTAATTTTTTCCTACTTTGTGCAAATCAGTAAATGTTAGAAGAGAGGAAGGGAAAGAGAACTGAGAGAAAAAGCGGGAAAATTGAGAGAGAGAGAGAGGGGGGAGAGAGAGAGAGAGCCGTGAAAGAAAGCAGAGAGAGAGGAGAGAGAGGAAGTGAAGGAGGAGAGAGAGAGAGAGAGAGAGAGTAGAAAGAGAGCACAGAAGGAGAGAGAGAGAGAGAGAGAGAGAGAGAGAGAGAGAGAGAGAGAGAGCAGGAAGTGAAGGAGGGAGAAGGAAAGCACGGAGAGAGAAAGAGAGAGAGACAGACAGACAGACAGACAGACAGAGACTGAGCAGATGAAAAAAATGAGACAATATAATATATATGTATGTATGTGTATGTATGTGTGTACATGTTTTTGGAAAGGAATAGGTCACACAATATTAATAAAAAAAATTTAGCCTACCTAGGGTAATGGCGCCTTAGTCCCCTTCAAAGTATTCTCCTTGGGACCTCACACACTTACCCCATCATCCCTTTCACTTTCCAAAACAGTCTCCAAGATCCTTTTTCAGGATTACCATCAGCTGGCTGGTTGCGTTCGTAATCTCCTCCATGACGTTTCCATGGTGATTTTAGCTTTTGGGAAACCATGAAGAATCAGAGAACCAAGTTTGGACGGTAAAGGGTGCAGACATATCTAAAAGTAAGTAAAGTCATAGGGGTGGCCTAAAGTCGGTATAAGCCAATCAGCGAGGGAGTCTATCCCTTTTCACTAGCGCTAGACCAAGGAGATTGTTTTTTGCGTCTGAGGTGGAGCACCACACCTACAATTAGCTTCTTACTTTACCGTACAGATCCCTGTGCTACTCATACACTGAGTTGGCGAGGGCCGGTATCGAACTAGGAACCTTATGGGTCCTAAGAGAATTCAAATTATTCCTTATTCCCTGATTTAAAAAAAAAAAAAAAAAATTTTATCCCTACCCAAGATTTATCGGAACATTTAGAGCGACTTGAGTAATACAATGGTCAGTATGCTAGGCTAGTTGATCGTTACTTGTGGGTTCGATTCTCACTGGTGCCCCACACTTCTTGCCTTGCATGTCCTGGGTGTGGCATTAAACTGAATGTGGTGGTAAGACTCCAGTTCTGGAGCTTTAGGGAGTGTGGAGTACCCCTTCATTGCCATTTATTCTCAGGTCGACTCTGACCCGGAGGACAATCCCATCCATGGGTAAAATAGATCTGTTCAAATATTAGCTTCTTACTTTACCGCACAGATCCCTGTGCTATTCATACGCTGAGTTGGCGAGAGCCGATATCGAACTAGGAACCTTGTGGTTTCTAGCCGAACGCTCTACCGACTGAGGTAACCCAATTCCTCATGAAGAATGGGAGAGTTGGGTGACATATTGGATAGTTCCTTTTCCCCAGCTATGGGTAAATAGTAGGGTTCTTTAGCCTATAGCCAGTCTGGAAGCGTGTGGCGTAATGGTTAAAGTCATGGGAAATGGACTCGTCGCCCCTAGTTCAAATCCTGGACGTGGTAATTGCATTTCACTTAGCGCTAATACCCTTGGGAAAAGTATGAATCCTTCTCTCCTCCAGCTATGGATAACTAGTAGGGCAGACTGGGCTCTTTAACCTTAGTTAGCAACCATTCTAGGAGAAAAAAACTCTGAATTGAAACCTGTTGAACTCTGCTTAAAAAATTGACCTTGTGTCACATTCTGCTCGTGCGGAGGGGTTGGTAAATATATATAACCAGTCTAGTTAGAGGCACGTGGTTTAATGGCTAGAGTCAGTCATAGGAAATGGACTTGTCGAGGTCAAATCTTGAATGAGGCTATGTAAATAGTAGGGCAGACTGGGCTCTTTAACCGTGGTTAGGTAAACAGTCTAGGAGAAGAAAAACTCTGAATTCAAACCTGTTAAACTCCATTTAAGAAATTTACTTTGTGTCACATCCTGCTTGTGTGGAGAGGGTGGTAAATACATATATATACATATATATATATATATATATATATATATATATATATATATGGTGAGTCTAATTCTGGTGTGAAATATATTATATTGTATACATGTTTCATATATATATATATATATATATATAAACCAATCTAGGTGAAGGAAAACTCTGACTTTAAACCAGCTTTACTCTACTTAACAAAATGACCTTGTGTGACAACCTGCCCCTAGTGGAGGGGTTGGGTAAATACAACTGGGTACTTCCTTGGGAGGAGGGGGTTACATGGTTTTAGTCAATCATTTCTTTAAATAATACCTGGCAGAATACTGGGTTACATGGTATTTAGTCATAGGATAGTATACTAAAACTGTGAGCGATCTTCTCTATTAGTTAAAACAAACTGACAAAGAAATAGTATGCAGGGAAAGGTGGGTTTATGCCTCTCCCAAATTTCTTGGCGATTCAAATTCTGGATGAGGCTGTATACGATTCACTATTGCCTTCGGTAAATGCATGAATCCATTCGCCCCCCCCCCCTTGACCTTGGCTGTGGGTAAATAATAGGGCTGAATGGGCTCTTTAATATGAGTATGACCACTGGTTTTGGAGAAGCAAAACTCTGAATTCAGCCCGGCTGTATTTAGTTTAAAAATTGATTGTATACCCTGCCCATGGTGGGGGTGTGGTGTGATGCTGGCATATACATACCTTTCCCAAATGTGAACGCACAGAGTTTCAACGGGAATTTCGGACGAGCTTTGTAGATTTAGTGACTATGAAGTCACACAGTACCATTGTAAAAATAGACAAGACAAGAAAGAAAGAAAGAAAGAAGAAAAGAAGGAAGGAAGAAAAGAAAGAAGGAAAGAATAATATAGAAAAAAAATGAAGAATTAGGAAAGTAGTAGGGTGTATAGTAGTGCCCCATACTTGCCTCAACCCTCACTGGTTGGCTCGTTGTTGAATAAGAAAAATATCACTGTATTGTATAGAAACATAATGAATTATGTGCTTGTAGCGATTGTCTGCCCCTGTTTGGAGTGATGTGGGTCCCTTGCTTCAGGTGTTCACCGATAGGTGGCTAGGGTATCTAGGCAGCAGCCCAGGAATTCTGAGTTCTCTTTCTCTCGGGCCAGCAATGATTTCACATGGTTTAGGCACTTGGTGCCTCACCCTCTTAAGTAGAGGGCTTTGCCCCCCCCCCCCCCAACCAGCTATCAGTAAGTGACATTCCTGCAGAAACTCTGCATCACTTCTTTAGGATGTAGGTCCTAAATCTTCATATATATGTTTATGTATCTGTTATCTATATATTGCTATATCTTTTGTGATGAGTATATGTATTCCTGTCTTGAATGTATTTTCTCTATGTGCTCATGTATTAAAGTCTATGTTTATTATATATAAAGTCGATCCTCACTGAATGCTTGCCTCAATCCTCACTGGTTGGTTGGTTGTTGTTGGTTGGTTGTTATGATTTACAAGGGTGTGCCTCAATGGGAATGCTGATAGAAACCGTGCATTTTTTGCATTGGTCATTGCATAAACTTTGGTTTGTGTGTGGCTTCCTATGTTAAAAAATCTTTACGTCAGTCCTGGACTCATCTAAACAATCTATTTGATTTTAAAAGTGCTACAGTCTGGATGGTCTCAATTCTTTCTTTGATCAAGAGTTTTCACAGTCTTTTTTCCAGGTCTTAGGGGGACTGTTCCAAGGGCACCAACTACAATTGGTATCATTTGTTAGCTTCAGCTTTTTCAGCTCTTGAGCAAGATTCAAGTATTTTTTTATCTTTTCACTTACAAAAAGTGGTGGCTGACTTCTGATTTAGGTCAGAAAATTAAAATGGAAAGTTTTTTGGTGGTACCCAATGACAGTTTAACTACAGTCTATGAATTAACATGCGAATTGGGTTACGGTTTTAGGGGATTAAGGTTGTTTTTAATTACGTATTGCTTAAAAAATATAAACAACAAAAAACCAAATTACTATACATTTAATTAACCATTGAAGTTAATTATTGAATCTATTATTGAGACAGTTATTTGTGTTAGTATTGCAATGTATAATTTCAATTAAACTTAGTTTAAAAAAATACTTTTCAACATTAAATGTATAGTAATTTGGGTTAATTTGGGTTAATGGTTAATTAAATGCATAGTAATTTGTTTTTTTTTTGTTTTTTTTTAAGCAATACGTAATTAAAAACAACCTTAATCCCCTAAAACCGTAACCCAATTCGCAAAATGTTAATTCATAGACTGTAGTTAAATTGTCATTGGGTACCACCAAAAAACTTTCTTTTAATTTCCAACCTAAATCAGAAGTGAGGCACTGCACATGATGTATAGAGAAGGAGAAAAATATTCTTTCTCAGATCCAAATTTGATATTCTAGAATAGAACAGACATCACCTTCATGTATTTCCACAGCTTTTTTCAGCTCTCTGGCAAGATCCCGGTATTTGTTTATCTTTTTGCTTTCTTTTATTTTCACTCTATGATCTGCTAGAATGCAAAATCCACTAGATGACAAATTATTTTCTTCTTGTTAATTAACACTGGGTCTGGTCTTCTGGTTGGGATTGGGCGATCCGTCTGCATATCAAAGAGTTTTATGAGTTTCATTTTCTGGTTTGTCAGTGTAGCCAAATTTTAATCTCTTGCACACTTTTCAGTGGATTGCCCTTCCTACCCAGTCATGTCTAGTTTTGTATTCCTTTTTTGCCAATTTGCTGTATTCATTTATGTGATTTCATCTCTGTCACCACATAACCTACACTTTATTATTATTTACCCTTTTGAGTTTTCACATCAGTGTTAGCTGATGGTCTTTCACTGGAGTCTGAGTGACAGCAAGTCTCCTCAGGTCTCCAGGACTCTTCTGAGTATTCTGGCAGATTGCAGTAGTGCAGTGTTCTGGATGGTATCAATTCTTCCTCTGATTTCCAGACTTTCCAAACCCTTTTCCAATCCTTTTGGGACCGTTCCAAGTGCACCAACTACAAATGGTATAACTTTGAATTTCATATTCCATAACTTTTTTAGTTCTCTGGCAAGGTCCAAGTATTTGTCCATTTTTTCATTTTCTTTTAGTTTCACCCTGTGATCTGCTGGAACTGCAAAATCCACCAGTTGACAGGTTCTTTCTTTTTTGTTTATCAACACTAGATTATTATTATTATTATTATTATTATTATTATTATTATTATTATTATTATTATTATTATTTCACTCCCTGAGAGTTTTTCAAAACAATGTTAGCTGATGGTTTTTAACTGGAGTCTGAGTGACAACAAGTCTCCTCAGGTTTCCGGGACTCTCCTGAGTATTCCAGCTGATTTCAACAATGCTGTTGTCTGGGTTATCCTTATTATTATTATTATTATTATTATTATTATTATTGTATATTAGGGTGTATCAAAATTATTTTTTCTTTTTAAAGACCTTTACTGAAACAAAAATTATTGCCCACCCCTGTATACAGGAACTTTCAATTGGTTAAGCTTAGATTGGCACAGGGCTAGAAATATGGAGCACCCAGTGAGAATCAAACTCATTTGTAATTTAATAATATTTCTCAGGAATTACCTGTTGATGAAAAAAAAATGGAGATTATTTTGATACACCCTAATTAAAAAAAAACCCAGAAAGTAAAGAAAGAAAAAGAAAAAATAGGAAAAAGAAATGAAAGAAAGATAACTGAAAAAAGAAGGAAAGGACAAAAAGAAAAAGAAGAGAAAGAATAAAGAATGAAGGGGAAAATAAAAAAAGAAAGAAATAAAGAAAAGAAGAGAAAGAAAAAGAAAGAAAAAGAAAAAGTAAAGGAAAGAAAAAGAAAGAAGGAGGGTAAGAAAAAGAAGAAAAGGAAAGAAAGAAAGGAGAAAGAAAAAAAGAAGGAAAAAGGAAGAATAAAAGGAAATAAAAAGAAAGTAGGAAACTAGAGAAAAAAAGGAATGAAAGAAAAAGAAAGAAGAAAAGTAAAGAAAGAAAAAGAAAAAAAAGGAGATAAAGGAAGAAAGAAAAAAGGAAAGAAAAAGAAGAAGGAAGGAAAGTTGATAAAAGGAAATAAAAAGAAAAGGTGAAGAAAAAGAAGCAAAAAAAGAAAAAAAGACTCTTGGTGCATATAGACTAATATCCTCGTCTTTATTGTTTTTTTTTTAAATATTGCATTTCATTTGATATTATACTCTCTCCTTCCTCTGGAGTCTGTTTTAACCAAATTTGACATTCTAGAATAGAACAGACATACAAAGAAGGTCGTAGAGTAGAACAACCAAAAACAACAAAGATGAGGAGATTAGTCGAAATAAATCAATACAATACGTCATCTAAAAAATCCAAACCAAAAAAACAGAAAAAAACAAAAAAACAAAAACAACAAAAAAAACAGGAAATAATTAAAAAAATATAACACAGGAAATTGTCACGCTGTAACCAAGATTTGGAAAAAGAAAAATAGTCCAGTGGCATAATTAGTATGTGACAGGGAAACATATGCCTAGGGGACCAAATTTAGGGGACGCCCATAATTTATTTAGTTTTTTTAGATCTAATCTACATCCTTGGTCATAGTTCAGTTGGTAGGAATAGCAAGGTTTCTGGTTCGATACCTGCTCCAGCCAACTCAGTACATGAGTAGCACAGATTGAGTAATCTGTTCTGTGCAGTAAAGTAAGGAGCTGACGGTAGGTGTGGTGCTTTATCTCAGCAAAAACAATCTCCATGGTCAATCTCCATTACACTATG
Source organism: Doryteuthis pealeii (assembly GCA_023376005.1). Classification (NCBI taxonomy): domain Eukaryota; kingdom Metazoa; phylum Mollusca; class Cephalopoda; order Myopsida; family Loliginidae; genus Doryteuthis; species Doryteuthis pealeii. Next base: position 57,571,704 of record CM042172.1, on the reverse strand, counting down.
AGGTGCTCCTAGGACCCCACAAACATGATAAAAAGATGGTTTGTGCTATATCCCATCTATTTGGGGGAAGTGTATCATTATCAATACCATTTTTTTACCCCTTAATTTTATGCGGGACCCATCAATTCTAATTGTGCCTCTGGAACATCAAAAAAAAAAAAAAAAATGGAAACACACTTCAGCAATAAAAATTAATATTTTGGCGGGATTCAAATCCAGCCCATTGGATCCAGAATTGATTAATGTAAGAAAAAAAAAAAAAAAAAAAGACAGAAAACCCTAGACTTTTTCAGAATTGATTAATTTAGTTTCCTCCCCCAATTTGTTGCTCTCATCTGGATCGTAAATTGTAAATTGTTATTTGTTTTAATTTTTTCCTCAAGAAAAGAACCTGGTAATTTTCACCTTTAGTTGTCAAAATTCCTAGCATAAAATTGTGTGTGTGCATTATCTGAAATGAACTTAATTGTTATTAAGAACACATTTTATGATATTTTGTGTAAAAGAATGCAGTTGTATTGTTTTCAAAAAGTTTCTAAGATTTGTATATTTCACACGGACACTTTCAAAATGGCTAGCATCTTTTCAAAGTGAAAGTCAGTTGCTAAATTCCTAGCATAAAATTATCTGAAATGAACTTAATTGTTATTAAAAACACATTTCGACGGCTTGTTTCAAAGTGAAAGTCAAGGGGGGTTACTCTAATTGCCTTATTTGCTAGGAATTTTAACAACTAAAGGTGAAAATTACCACATTTTGGCCATACCTAATTTTATATAGATATAAAAAAAACATTTATACTGGGAAAAAAAAGTGTTCTTTTGAATTAAATCAATTCTGGGTCCAACGGATACAAATTAACCACCATTTATTTACCACAAAAAACAAAAAAACAAATTGAAAAAATAAAACCCCAACAAAAAAGTTCAAAATTAGTGAGATTAGGAAAGGGTTAAAAAAAATACAAAACTGAAGCAAGTCTCTCAGTACGGAATTTTTAAAAAAAAGTTTAAAAAATTTAATTAATTCTTTTCAGGAATTAATTCTAGGGTCTTCATTCAAATTTTTTCTTACTATGTTACAAAAACTAGCAAGAATATGCGCCCTCTGGGCATAAATATTTAGATTTTAATGTAATGAAATATCTTAAATTAGAAAGACTGGCAAAATTAAATAAGAACGCATATAAAAAGATTACACTTATTTTAATTATATTTTAATTGGTTTCTATATAAAATCATTCATAGGATTGATTTTAATATGTTGAAGAATAAAACAATAATATCAGTGATCAATAACACTAAGTAATCATTTATTAAACCCGATTTTGTTAAAACCAGTATGCAAATTAACCAAACCATATATGTAAACCTTTATTTCTTTGTGATATATAAGACACATTACAGGATTTTAAATGCACTAGTAACATGGGCTCTTCAGGGTCTGTGTTTGTTAATGTAAATTAACAGTGTTGATCCCTGGGGGCTATCCCCCCAGGCAACACCTGCCCTCTTGATTTAAAGGGGCAGGGCTGGGTTCATTGCCCAGCACCTGAAGTGCCCCCCTCGAGGGGGAATGCAGACGGGGTCGACGCATTTTTTGTGCCTACCCACCCATGAGCTTCGGCTTGTGGGTGGGCCCACATAAAAATGTCCTTGTGTCACGCCCTCATAAGTGGGGTGAGAGGCAAATACCATAACATAGGCTGTTTAAAGGTAAATCTAATTCAGATTTTCAAACAAAATAAGATTCATTCTATGTATTAATGATTCTGACTATAAATTAAATAGTCATTGATAAACTTACACAATTCCTGAGGGTATTGTGATGTAGATGTAAACATTTATGTAGTTTGGTTATAGACAATCACTGAAACTCAATTATAATAAGATGATCCTTCACAGAAGGAAACTATGTTGTAAATTTTTTTTTTTAAAATATCCCCTTAAAGCCCACCATTAGTGTCCATCCGAGCTCACTATCAAGTCATTTACTATTTATAAATTTCAAATTATAATAATCATATAGTAAGTAAGTAAAGTCAATGGGGTGGACTAAAGTCGGTATCAGCCAAACAGCCTATCCCCTTTTCACTAATGCTAAATTTTTGTGAAAATGAAAGAAAAGCAAAAAGAGAGACAAATACTTGGACCTTGCCAGAGAACTATAAAAAATGGTAGGCTATAACAAACAGCCAAACAGTCTATCACCTTTTCACTAATGCTAGACCAAGGAGATTGTTTTTGGTGTCTGGGGCAGAGTGCCACACCTACAATCAGCTCCTCACTTTACCGCACAGATCCCTGTGCTACTCATATGCTGAGTTGGTGAGGGTCGGTATCAAACCCGGAACCTTGTGATTCCAAGTCGGACACTCTATCGACTGAGCTAACACATAAATAGAGGGAAATACACTCTAATTAACATTTAATGATTATCTCCCTTTAGAAAATATAACGATCTGGGTGAGCACCACACCTACCATCAGCTCCTCACTTTACCGCATAAATCCCTGTGCTACTAATACTAATAATAGTATTAATACTCTAATTAACATTTAATGATTATCTCCCTTTAAAAAGTATAACGATCTGGGTGAGCACCACACCTACCATCAGCTCCTCACTTTACCGCATAAATCCCTGTGCTACTAATACTAATAATAGTATTAATACTCTAATTAACATTTAATGATTATCTCCCTTTAAAAAGTATAATGATTAGGGTGAGCACCACACCTACCATCAGCTCCTCACTTTACCACACAAATCCCTGTGCTACTAATACTAATAATAGTATTAATACTCTAATTAACATTTAATGATTATCTCCCTTTAGAAAGTATAACGATCTGGGTGAGCACCACACCTACCATCAGCTCCTCACTTTACCGCATAAATCCCTGTGCTACTAATACTAATAATAGTATTAATACTCTAATTAACATTTAATGATTATCTCCCTTTAAAAAGTATAATGATAGGGTGAGCGCCACACCTACCATCAGCTCCTCACTTTACCACACAAATCCCTGTGCTACTAATACTAATAATAGTATTAATACTCTAATTAATATTTTATAATTATCTCCCTTTAGAAAGCATAACGATCCGGGTGAGTGCCACACCTACCATCAGCTCCTCACTTTACCGCACAAATCCCTGTGCTACTAATACTAATGATAGTATTAATATTCTAATTAACATTTAATGATTATCTCCCTTTAGAAAGTATACTGATTAGGGCGAGTATGAATGCAGACTCTACACTATTGTCATCAAGTTGCAAACTGGGTTGAAAATAGCTTTATGAGTTGTGTTCAAAAAGTATCAAGACACTCACTACTATGTCACAGTCCTGCACATTAGCCACTGCATTATGGGAATTCCCTTAATATACATTGTAAGTAAAGTGGAGTTTGAACTTGCTTATTACGATGTTGCAGTTCAGGGAGTCTATCCCCTTTTCACTAGCGCTAGACCAAGGAGATTGTGTTTTTTGAGTCTGAGGTGGAGAGCCTCACCTACCATCAGCTCCTTACTTTACCGCACAGATTGCTACTCATACGCTATCGAACTAGGTACCTTGTGGTTTCTAGCCGAACGCTCTACCGACTGAGCTAAGCTGGCCCTATACTATTTCCCAAGCGGGGAATTGAACCCCGGCCGCCGCGGTAAGAGCGCAGAATGTTTGTATATGCCTTAACTTAGGGGAGGTCTATGTTGTGTAACAGTTAATTCATAGGAAACGGACATGGCAAACTGAGTTCAAATCCTGAACGAGGCTGTTTTCATTTTGCATAGTGCTAATACCCTTGGAAAAGGTATCAATCCAACTTTTCTCCCTCCAGCACTGGTCCCCACCCCCGGCAGTGTCCAACTCCTCTCTCTTAATTTGTTAGATTGTCAGGGTGTTATTCCAAGTATTTCCCTTTGCTGGCATATCTCAGAGTAATGGGAGTTTCTCGGCAGTGCCCATCTCCTCTCTTATAAAAAAAAATCCCTGTGCTACTCAAACACTGAATTGACAAGGACCAGTGTTAAACCCGGGACCTTGCAGTTCCTAGTCGGGCATTCTACCGACTAAGCTAAACCGACCTTTTATAGTACAATAAGTAAAATCATCGGGGTGACCTATAGTCGGTATCAGCCAGACAGCGAGGAAGTCTATCTCCTTTTCACTAGCACTAGACCAAGGAGATGTTTTTTTTTCATCTGAGATGGAGCGCCACACTTACCATCAGCTCCTTACTTTACCTCACAGACCCCTGTGCTACTCATACGCTGAGTTGGCGAGGTCCGGTTTTTCGAACTAGGAACCTAATGTCCAGCTGGTTCGATTCCGGCCCTCGCCAACTCAGCATATGAGTAGCACATGGATATGTGCGGTAAAGTAAGGAACTGATGATAGGTGTGGTGCTCCACCTCAGACGGGATAGACTCCCTCGCTATCTGGCTGATACCAACTTTAGGCCACCCCGACGACTTTACTTTTTTTTTTATAGTACAATAAATAGATGAAAACCTTACTTTATCAGATATAAATTTATTTCAGCTATTTTGCTTCATCATAGCTGATCTTAAAATTTGTTGAAAAGAGGAAGAGCATATGTAAATAGACTTAATATGGGCAATTCCATGTCAAACATCAGGAAAAAAACATAATTGTCACCCACTCCCTTCAATTTCTCTGAATTTTGTACAGGTGTAGACTAGGTTAAAGTTAGACAATCCCCCAAATTTGAGCTTCCAATTCGAAATATTCGCCGAGTTATGTCGATTTTAAACTCGAAAAATTTGAGGGGGGCGGGTGAGAAAAATGGTGACATTTTGTAATCTATTTTTGTCTATAAAATGTGTTCTATAGCTCCCCTACTCCTAAAAATTTATTTATAGAAGTTTTTACGCCTGAGGAATCCAAAAGTGTTATCAAAATAGGCATAACCCTTTTTACGTTATTAATGATTTCTGATTTTTTAAATTGGTCTCACTATAAAGTAATGAAAAATTCGATTGTTATAGTAAATTGAGGCATGCTAGAAATTGAAATATATCTGTGATTTTCCACAGGTAATAATAAGATAGACTACACTATTTAATATCTCTCTCTCTCTCTCTCTCTCTTCCACTCTCTCTCACTCTCTCTCTCTCTCTTTTCTTTTTTTCTGTACTTATCTGTATGTCTTTGTGTTCTTTTTCTTCTTTTTCAATTTTTCTTTCTTTCCAGCCTCTCCTCCACTTTTTTCTTCCCATGCTTTTTTTTTGTTCTAATGACTCAAGTCATTTAAAAGGATTTCAGTTGATCAGTGCCCTTGTGTTCTCACCTTGCCAACATGTGCAATGCCACCATCTGGAACCCATGGACATGTATGAGGGGGAACGCTGCTGCTAATATTAATAATAATGTATATATGACCGAGTAGGAATGATGATTCACAGAGAATTGTGCCAATGATTAGAATTTTTTACTGGGCAAAGTAATAGAATCATTGCAAGCAAAAAGCTGTCTGAGAATATGAGAAAAGTATAGTTATAGAGGATTTTTATTTTAAATAGACCTCCCCATCCAGGTCAGAAGAAAGATCCATCAGATTATGAATGTTGCTGCTTCAGCAATACATAGACTGAAGTTGAAAGAGAGAGAAAGGCTGAATAAACACCAACCAGAACCTTGCCTGAGAACGAAAGAAAATATGGAATATGTAAATGATGTGTTCATCATTGGTGTCAATAGAGTAGAGGATACCTGCTGTCACTTGATCTTCACCAACAAACACCATATATGACTGGTGTGAAAACTTGGCATATGACTGGGTGGGAAAGGTGATTTGATGGGAATTGTGCAAGAGGTTAAAATTTGACCATACTGAAAAATAGTATATGCACAAACCAGAATCTGACCTAGAAAATTAGACCCATAAAACTCTGGGACTTTGAGATACAAACTGATCCCTGATTCCCAGCCAGACGACCAGACCTAGTGTTAATCAACAAGTAGAGAAGAACTCATTTAGTGGATTTTGATGTGCCAGCAGACCACAAAGTGAAAATGAAAGAAAAGAATAAAGAGAGACAAATACTTGGATCTTGCCTGAGGACTATAAAAAATGGTAGACTATAACAAACAGCCAAACAGCCTATCCCCTTTTCACTAATGCTAGACCAAGGAGATTGTTTTTGGTGTCTGAGGCAGAGTGCCACACCTACCATCTGTTTCTCACTTTACTGCACAGATATCTGTGCTACTAATACGCTTAGTTGGCGATGGCCGGTATCAAACTCGGAACCTTGTGATTCCAAGTCGGACGCTCTACCAACTGAGTTAACACATAAATAGAGGGAAATACACTCTAATTAATATTTTATTATTATCTCCCTTTAGAAAGTATAATAATCTGGGTGAGTTCCACATATACCATCAGCTCCTCACTTTACTGCACAGATTCCTGTGCTACTAATACACTGAGTTGGCGATGGCCGGTATCAAACCCTGAACCTTGTGATTCCAAGTCGGATGGTCTAATTAACATTTTATAATTATCAGGTGATTGAAGATGGTGCTCTTGGAATGGATCCCAAAAATCTGGAAAAAAGACTGGAGGAACTGGAGATTGGAGAAAGAATCAAGACCATCCAAGTCACAGCACATTTAAGATTAGATAGAACAATAAGAAAAGTCCTGGAGACCTGAAGAGACTTGCTGTCACTTTGACTCCAGTGAAAAACACCAGTTCAACTATTGTGAAAAACTTGCAGAGATCATGATAATAATAATAATTATTATTATTATTGTAATAATCTGTATATATATATATATATATATATATATATATATATATATATATTGATACTATAGATTGCTATATTAATAAGTATAACTTCATTTGAAAATTGCAGAGAAACTGTCAGTGACCAAGCATTGTTTACTTCATTTCCACACTACCCTAACTTAACGACAAAACCATCCTTGTAGAAGAGCAGTAGTGGTGTTAAATAAGGGGTAAGGGGTTCATATATTTCCTAAGGGTATTAGTCTTAAAGTGAGTGTAATAGCACAATGGAGTTCAAACTTGCTTACTACGATGTCACAGTTCAGCATGTTTAGTCAATACACTATGGTGACTGTCCCCATAAATTTTTTTAGCAAGGATTTAATTCTACAATGTGAGTATAAAGTTAAACAGTACCCTTACTTTGTGTCCATCAGGTTAACTAATCAGAATCTTTATCTTTTTGTTTAACAATATAAAGTAGACCTCTATTTGAGAATTTCCAAGCCTGGATTCAAACTTATGCTTTTTTTAATTTCATTTTACAATGTGAGTATAAAGCTAAACAGTACTCTTACTTTGTGTCCATCAGGTTAGCTAATCCGAATCTTTATTTTTTTGTTTAACAATATAAAGTAGACCTCTATTTGAGAATTTCCAAGCCTGGATTCAAACTTATGCTTTTTTTAATTTCATTTTACAATGTGAGTATAAAGCTAAACAGTTCTCTTACTTTGTGTCCATCAGGTTAGCTAATCCGAATCTTTATTTTTTTGTTTAACAATATAAAGTAGACCTCTATTTGAGAATTTCCAAGCCTGGATTCAAACTTATGCTTTTTTTAATTTCATTTTACAATGTGAGTATAAAGCTAAACTGTACCCTTACTTTGTGTCCATTAGGTTAACTAATCCGAATCTTTATTTTTTGTTTAACAATATAAAGTAGACCTCTATTTGAGAATTTCCAAGCCTGGATTCAAACTTATACTTTTTTTAATTTCATTTTACAATGTGAGTATAAAGCTAAACAGTACTCTTACTTTGTGTCCATCAGGTTAACTAATCCGAATCTTTATTTTTTTGTTTAACAATATAAAGTAGACCTCTATTTGAGAATTTCCAAGCCTGGATTCAAACTTATGCTTTTTTAAATTTCATTTTACAATGTGAGTATAAAGCTAAACTGTACCCTTACTTTGTGTCCATCAGGTTAGCTAATCCGAATCTTTATCTTTTTGTTTAACAATATAAAGTAGACCTCTATTTGAGAATTTCCAAGCCTGGATTCAAACTTATGCTTTTTTTAATTTCATTTTACAATGTGAGTATAAAGCTAAACTGTACCCTTACTTTGTGTCCATTAGGTTAACTAATCCAAATCTTTATCTTTTGTTTAACCATATAAAGTAGACCCCTATTGAGAATTTCCAAGCCTGGATTCAACATATGCTTTTTTAAATTTCATTTTACATGTGAGTATAAAGCTAAACTGTACCCTTACTTTGTGTCCATTAGGTTAACTAATCCGAATCTTTATCTTTTTGTTTAACCATATAAAGTAGACACCATTTTTTTTTAATGACACCCACCACCTCATGATTTTATTTCTAATAAATGAAAAATTAAGACTTGAAAAAAAAAAAATTGTTTCACTTACGTTTGTAATATAAGCAATAGTCACCAGAGGTTCATAAACATTAACCTTTCAACTACATTTACTAACTCATCAGTCCTCACAAAAATCTGTTGCTAGTTTAAAATGCTGTCTGTGGAGTGGGTTTTCATCTAGTAACAATATTTTGAAATTTTTTTTTTTTCGAACTTTGAGTTTCACTTGGATCACTCAATCCCCCCCCCCCCCAAACGGATCTATCAGATATGTTTGTTTGTTTATTGATTTTAACGTCATATCAACCCGTCTGGGGTTATGTCATGCCTAACGGTTAGGAAGTAATACATATTGTGTATTTATATTTATACTTTTTAGTAATTGGTTTTAACAATGTGTTAACATTATTGGGGATCATTTTGTATGGTATTGATTAGTTTCATGTCTATATTCTATGGTATAATTTTATTTCCCTCAAAAAAGAGAGAATATCCTCCATGTTGACATTTTCAAACAGATCCTTCATATTGTTTGCTTTAAAATAACGGTTTCTGATGTGAGCAAGAAACCTGCATTCCATGTGATAAGTGTTTAACTGTCAAAGGTGTTTGACATGTTCCACATTGTGGTTGTTGTTCTTGTTTGAGTATATAGGAGTACGTTAGTCTTGTATGACCAATGAGCAATCGGGACACAATGACTTGTTCCTTTCTAGACTTCCTTAAAAGTTGGTCTCCAGCCTCCCAAAGTGGGTTTGATTAGGAAGAGTATTTTGTTATTCTAGTGTTGTTGCCATTTTGTATGAAGGAATCTATTAATTTTAGGTTTCAAGCCAGTATATCTATCAGATAGTAAATTTGAAAGAGAGGGAAAAATTGGACTTTGCACAAGAGCTAAACTAATTTTGTTCTGGAGAGTTTCATGAAGTGTCTACCAAGAAACTTCTCTGTTTTCCTATTTAGCACTCTACTGTTCTATGTCTATTAATGTAAACTTATGTTTTAGGTCTGACTCCCTTTTTTTACTCTTCTTTTTATACTCCCTCTTTTTCTTACTCTCTTGTTTTTACTCCTTTTTTTCTCTTACTGTTTGTCCCCTTTTCTTAAACTCTTACACTCCCTTTTTACTTACTCTCCCTTTTACTTACTCTCCCTTTTTGCTTACTCTCCCTTTTTGCTTACTCCTTTTTTTGCTTACTCTGCCTTTTACTTACTCTCCCTTATCCTTACTCTTCCCTTTTTGCCTACTATCCCTTTTTGCTTACACTCCCTTTTTGCTTACTCACCCTTTTTACTTACTCTCCCTTTTTGCTTACTCTCCTTTTTTGCTTACTCTCCCTTTTTGCTTATTCTCTCTTTTTGCTTACTCTCCCTTTTTGCTTACTCTCCCTTTTTGCTTATTCTCTCTTTTTCCTTATTCTCCCTTTTTGCTTATTCTCTCTTTTTCCTTATTCTCCCTTTTTGCTTACTCTCCCTTTTTGCTTACTCTCCCTTTTTTGCTTACTCTCCCTTTTTTATTCTCCTTTTTCTCTCTTGCTTACTCTCCCCTTTTTGCTTACTCTCCCTTTTTTGCTTACTCTCCCTTTTTTCCTTACTCTCCTTTTTGCTTATTCTCTCTTTTTGCTTACTCTCCCTTTTTGCTTACTCTCCCCTTTTTGCTTACTCTCTCTTTTGCCTACTCTCCCTTTTTGCTTACACTCCTTTTTTGTTACTCTCCCTTTTACTTACTCACCCTTTTTGCTTACTCTCCCTTTTTGCTTACTCCTTTTTTTTGCTTACCCTGCCTTTTACTTACTCTCCCTTTTGCTTACTCTCTCTTTTTTCTATTCTCCCTTTTTGCTTACTCTTTTGCTTACTCTCCCTTTTGCTTATTCGCCTTTTTGCTTACTCTCTTTTTTGCTTACTCTCTCTTTTTACTTACTCTCCCTTTTCCTTACTCTTCCCTTTTTTTCTTATTCTCTCTTTTGCTTACTCTCCCTTACTCTCCCTTTTTGCTTACTCTCTCTTTTTGCTTGCTCTCCTTTTTGCTTACTCTCCCTTTTTGCTTACTCTCTCTTTTTGCTTACTCTCCCTTTTCCTTACTCTCCCTTTTTACTTACTCACAATTTTTGCTTACTCTCCCTTTTGCTTACTCTCTCTTTTCCTTACTCTTCCCTTTTTCCTTATTCTCCCTTTTTACTTACTCTCCCTTTTTGTTTACTCCCCCTTTTACTTACTCTCATATTTTAGTACTTCCCTTTCTTGAGGAAAGATATAAAACATACTGGCTAACAACAAAGACAATACAAAGAACAAATTCAATTGGCTGAATAACTCTTAGAATAGAATAAAAGATAATTATATTCGAATTATCAAGAAGCGGAGAAAATAGGATTTTCCCTGAGAGAATCGGATATTTATTATTTGAGTTGGGGGTAACAGAACAAAAATAAATAAATAAATAAATAAGCAATAACAAACAGGAAACAAAGGTTCAAATTAATTTGTGGGTTTAAAAATATAAATACATACATACATGTATATATATCACCAACAAATTCTAAATCTACAGTGATTATGAAAATGCTGAGGTTTTTCATGAATTTGCATATGGAGTGATTGCGACTGAATTCCAATGAATTTCTTGAACATTAAGAATATTTGAAATGAAAAATTGAATCAATGAACTACAGAATGTTGAAAGAGAATTTAGAAAAAAGAATTTAAAGTGGAATTAATTGTTTGCACAATTTTATTCACTGGAATTTGATTTACTATTCATATCTGTCTATTAATCTCAGCTTTTTCATATCTGTCTATATATTGCTCTCTGTTTCTATCTATCTATCTATCTAATTTTTCTATCTATCTATTTCAGCCTGGTCATTTTAGTCTATCTATTGCTGTCCCTTTCATTATATCTATCTATCTATTATCTATCTATCTATCTATCTAGACTTCAAATCTATCTATCTATTCAATCTTTTTATATTTATATTTTTATTGCATTCTGTTTCTATCTATCTATCTATCAATCTCAGCCTTTTCATATCTGTCTATGTATTGCTGTCTGTTTCTATCTATCTATCTATCTATCTAATCTATCTATCTATCTATCTATAATAAGACTGTCCATATCTATCTATGACTGTTTCTATCTATCTATGTATCTATCAAGAATATTCATATCTATCTTCTATCTATCTATCTATCTATATAAGACTGTCCATATCTATCTATGACTGTTTCTATCTATCTATGTATCTATCAAAGAATATTCATATCTATCTATCTATCTATCTATCTATCTATGTAAGACTGTCCATATCTATCTATGACTGTTTCTATCTATCTATGTATATATCAAAGAATATTCATATCTATCTATCTATCTATCTATCTATCTAAGACTGTCCATATCTATCTATGATGTTTCTATCTATCTATTTATCTATCCAAGAATGTTCATATCTATCTATCTATCTATCTATCTATCTATCTATCTATCTATTTATCTATCTATCTATCTATCTAAGAATGTTCATATCTATCTATCTATCTATCTATCTCTCTATCTATCTAAGACTGTCCATATCTATCTATGACTGTTTCTATCTATCGATTTATCTATCAAAGAATATTCATATCTATCTATCTATCTATCTAAGACTGTCCATATCTATCTATGACTGTTTCTATCTATTGATTTATCTATCTAACAATGTTCATATCTATCTATCTATCTATCTATCTATCTATCTAACAATGTTCATATCTATCTATCTATCTATCTATCTATCTATCTATCTAAGTGTGTCTGTGATTTAAATATACAACT
>CM042172.1:57534508-57554508 GCA_023376005.1 Doryteuthis pealeii | reverse complement strand
GGGGTGAGTATTTATTTATTTTTGTTTGTTTGGTTTTCAGGTGCCACACACTTCAGAGGGTGTAGAACACTGCAGTGGAAGAAAAACAGAACGAGAGAAAAAAAAAGTTTTTCACTACGATTGAATGTCAGTGCTTCATTTTTTTTTTTCAGGTCCAAAAGTGGAGTGAAGAAGAAGGTGGAATGACGAAGGAGTATGACTAATAAATGATTTGAAAGGAAGAAAAAAAAAAAAAAAAAAAAAAGAAAAAAAAAAAAAAAAAAAGAAGAAAAATGGAAACTAACAATCGTTGAAATTAAAATAGTTAAAGATGTACCAGCAGTTCCCAGCTTTTCATACACCAAAAAATTTATTTTTTCAATGTTTAGAATTATTCACGAAAAAAAATTTACAGTTTCTCAGCTTTAAAGAATATTGAATATTAGTTCTATGTGAACAGCGAAAAACGCCAGAAATGTACGCAAATAATGTATGCTGTCGGTTGTAGTCGTCTCTTCCACTAACTCATTTCTTCAACGTAGCAGATTAAAAAAATATTGTAATAAATAAAGGTAAACCATGCACAATGTCTAAAAACAGAGCAGTAATTCCAGACTCACAGACAGTAATATTTAGAGCGAAAATCAAATCCATGCGGATGTAGTTGTGAACAACCTACGTGATTCCATAAACCGCATGTTCCAACCAATTGCAATAAAAAAAGTCCTAGTGGATCACTATAGAAACAGCCAACAAGACTTTCCACAGCTGACAATGGCAGTCACAGTTAGTATAATTATGCAGATACTTATTTTTTTATTCCAATTAGGTGTTTTAAATTAATTTGACAATTTTTTGAGTATTTAACTTGGTTCTGATAAAAGGTGCGTCATGAAATGATTATCATCGTAGGATATGAACTTGACCCGAGTTCAATTCCTGAACAAAGCTGTTTTTTATTTCACATAGAGCTGATACCCTTAGGAAAGGTATATGTCCAACTATTTTCCAACAGAGGATAAATAGTAGGGTAGACTGAGCTATTTTCCCCTTGGTTAGGTAACTGGTCTAGGAGAAGGAAAACTCTGAATTCAAACTTGTTAATCTCTGCTTATGAAATTGGCCTTCTGCCACATCCTGTTCTGGCGGACGGATTGGTAGATGTATATATAATCTCGAAATTGTGTTAAATTATCCCGTTTGTTCGAATTGTTCAATTAAGATTACAAGAATGTTTATTCTTGTACCACCATATTTCTATTTAATATAAAGTGTTTTTAAATTAATCTAATTTGTAGTGCATTTATTATATATATATATCTATCTAAAAAAAAGTATACCTCTATAAAAGAAATGTTGAGTTAACATGAGACGACTATGTGTGACGTCACGCATTAATTGCATACACTCCTCAAATTCCGGAAAGGAGTCCACCATTCATGTTGTATCGAAAAATTAAGCTCAATTATTTATTTAAAAAAAATACATCTTTTGAATTAGATTACAATTATTTATTCAAAAGTAGCTTTTAAAGATTCAATAATTTATTTAACAAACGCACTTCTTAAAACTAATAAATAAATAAATAAATAAATAAATAAAAATAGAAATAAAAATAATAAAAGTTCAAAGAAGTGCACGTTTTGAAAAATATAAAATAAAATCCAGAAAATTTTTTTTTGTGCAACATAAAACCTCTGAAGAAAGTATAGTAACGGGGTCCAGTTCATTGTTGACGTCGCTGGGTAATTGTTATATACAAGGTTCGATGATTAAGCGTTGAGAGTGAGTGTGTGAACAATTTTATTATCAATTCAATTACAAAGCAATTTTTCTCTCCTGGAAGTCTTCTACTGACACTGCTTTCAATTGGGTTTATCAATCGTAACAATTGAATTATTTAAAAAGTATACTGATTATCCTTGGATCTTCATAACTCTTTCTCACCACCCGTCCCTATCGGCCATCACTCCTGGAAGGCCTCTGTTTAGCTGATGTATCGATGCAGGGCTGATTGACGTAGGTTTTTGTTAGCCAACACACACTGATGTGTCCATGTGTGGGAGAACATCCCTCATGAGTTCGACCTTACTTCTCCTGCAGTGTCCATATATATATATATATATATATATATATATATATATATATATATATATATATAGGGTTTTGTAATTTGCTTGAAGCATTGCGTATATATTGGTTCGGAGGTTGATTTTGAAGGCTATCACAAAGCAAGTGTAAAGAAAAAAGAAGGTAACTGTGGTGTTGTTCGTTAACCTGTGATTTATTCTCAATTCTTAATATTTCGGGATTTCTTTTATCCCGAAATATTAAGAATTGAGAATCAATCACAGGTTAACAAACAACACCACAGTTACCTTCTTTTTTCTTTACACCTGCATTGTGATAGCCCTCAAAACCAACCAACAAACCAATATATATATATATTGGTAGTCCTTTGTTAATATTGGAGAATTGAAAATAAAGTGCTCGATTACGTGTGTAAGAGCTGTATTTATTTATTTATTATAGTGTATAATACATTTAAGGTGCCATTGTTACCATTGGTTTCCAGGCAGCATGTTAGCCCCCCTTCATCAAGACAACGCGCATTTTTAAGAAATAAGAGAATGTCCCTTCATTTATATATGCATGTTTCTTCTGTTTGTAGTCGGCAGGAATTTCTTAATATCCCCTGCTTTTTTTTGGTTAAAGTCGTGCATGATGAAGGGTAGCTGCCTGGAAACCAATGGTAACAATGACACCTTAAATGTATTTTGCACAGCATCCATAATCCGTGCAGAGCTGATTGATGCAGGTTCTTGTCAGCCAACACACACTGGTGTGTCCATGTGTAGGTGCCCACAGGAAAACGTCACTTATGAGCTCGTCCTTGCTTACCCAGCAGTGTCCAGCATGTCTTGTTTGTCTTATCCAGATGGTTTGTGTGATCGGAGGCTAGTAGCCACACAGATTTTTTTTAGGGTTCTGCTTTCAGTATATATTCAAGACAGTACGTAGCAATATTGTATAGTTCCCATCTAGCTTTTCTTCAAGCTTTCGTTAAAGTTCAGGTGGTGCAGCCATACAACAGTGCTGACATGGTGGTGCAGCCATAAAAGGCATGGACTGCTATAGACAGATTATTGATCATATAGAAATCTGACCTTGCTGATAAGATAGAGCAAAAATTCCAGAAAACATATTTATATATTTGTCTGAATTTTTAAGATGCAGCTTGATAATTTGCATCATTTAGATTTTTCGGACTGTTGCCCTCATCTTTGTACACATCGTTCCATAATTCTGAAGGAAATCATGGTATACACAGTATCTCTTTTCTTGGATGAACACTGGTCTTTGTTATGAATAGCTGGGAAAGATAGCTCCCTCACCTCTCGGTGGTAAGATCAATGCAGCCCCCCCACACACACCAGGAAGTGTCCCTCTCGGGTGGGCAGGTGCAAAAATTGTCCATTCGCCCTTAAAGGCAGGATTTTCTTAATATCTCTTGCTTTTTTGTTAAAGTCGTGCATGATGAAGGGTAGCTAACATGCTGCCTGGAAACCAATGGTAACAATCGCACCTTAAATGTATTGTACACTATAATATATATATATAGGATTCAGGCAATAAACATAGTCATTTAGACGGGTGGTAAGGTATTGCCTTGAGGGATCGACTTCTAAGACATTGTTCAGTACGATTAATGGCTGTTTAATTAAAGTAAGTTTAGCCTATTATGTTGATTTTTCGCAGGCATTGTCTTGGTTCGATTGATGTCAACCAAGCTGGTCTATCCGAGTATTGTCTACTTTTGACATCTCTTCCACAAGATACGCTTGATTTAACACTTCAGATCTGGTCTTGCAGAAGTCACCATTTAAAGTGCACCCATATATATTTAATTGTTATAGTGTACTATACTATTAAAAGGTGATTGTTACCATTGGTTTCAAAGCAGTGTATTTGACACTTATCTCCAGGACAATGTGCCCATGAAAAACATCTCACGGGCTTGTTATCATGATCATGTGGCTAATAGGCTGCTCTGAAACCAATGGTAACACTCATCTTTTAATTGTATCGTACAGTATAACAAATAAATATGGCTCTTACTCCTGTAATTGAACGCCTTATTTTCATTTATACAATACAATATATATATATCACGGATTTCATGATTATGTCTCTCTTTCTCTTCTGGTGGCTGGGTTGTGAAGAGACAAATGTTCACAGTGAACGGAGAATGAATAATCAAAGATTCGAGAAGAGATTGTTCCCAGAAGAACAAGAAAACTAACCATGTGGTGTCCTTTGTTTCTGCTTCCACTGAGACTGAGTGATATCTCTTCCACTGGGCTAGCTGCAACATGATACGCTTGGTTTGGCATTCTGGGAGAATAGAATAACGCTAGAAAAATTTGTTTTTTTGTGTCTAACACCTTCCCAGCCGACGAATAGTCATCACTGACATAGCAGTCGTCGGTGACTACACCACAACAGAACCTTCTCCAAAATAGTGCTGCAGCTTGACTGCACTGCTTTCGTTTCACAAAGCTATTTTTTTCACAATGTGGAGTCGCTTTATTTGTTATAGAGTACTATATAATTAAAAAGTGATTGTTACCATTGGTTTCAGAGCAGCCTATTAGCCACATCATCAGGATAACAAGCCCAACTGGTTTTAAATTCAGATTTGATCCTTCTCCAAGATTGGTTACACATCAAGGCTACAGGCTCCAATCTGCTTTATCATACTGTTAGGGTCCCATCTATGGGACGAATAGATCTGTTTGAAAGTTATTTCTCTGAATTTTTTTAGATGGGGCTTGATAATCATTATTATTATGATTATTCGGACTATTGTCCTCATCTTCATCGTTGTATGTACAACGTTTCGCCGATGTGCCCTCCAGCCTTCTTCGGGTATTTCTAGTCGGACGGGAACCTTCTCGGACTCTGGAACCTTCTTGTCATAATCGGGAGCCATCACGGAACTTTGAACCTAACCCTTTATTCAATCTACGGGGGTATCCTGTGTTAAGGGGCGGCAGTAACATAACATAATTAACACAGCTTAACACCTGTACCCCAGCTATGGTTAGCAGAATGAGAACAGGATATCCCCAGTGGACTGAATAAAGGGTTAGGTTCAAAGTTCTGTGATGGCTCCCGATTACCTGGAAGCAAGCTTGATGTTGTCGAATACAAATGTCACTGGTTTCACCTGGGAGCTGGTGTTTAATGTGCTGAACTGGAAATGAGCCTGATGTCGTCGAATGCAGGTTCTGGATGTATCTCCCACCAGAACCCTGAAAATAATGGTTTTTTTTTTAGTTTTTTTTTTACAGTTGTTGAGATGACTTTCGGGTCGCTGTTTCTTCTTGTCTCGGGATGATCACCGGATAACGCAACAAAATCACCCATAGCTGGAGGGAGTATAGAAGAGAATGATTCATGCTTTTTCGAAGGGCATTACTGCAAAGTAAACGCAAATGGTCCAGACAGGAACTTGAGCTCAGCCGGCCGATTCCATTTTACCATTTGTTGTAAAATGGAATTATTCCGGATTGTGTCCGGAAGAGCGCAAAATTCCGAAAGCAGTATTGTTTTTTTGAGGGTTGCTTTCGACTGTTCAACTGAAGATCGATCGACCTCACAACAGCATTACTCATCTTCAATATTATCTCGCCAACTAGTCTGTTAAATGGCGGGAGGCACATATAAGTATTTATCCAACTCCTCCGTTACGAGCAGGTGTAAGACAAGGTCAATTATTAAACGGAGTACAGCTGGTTTGAATTCAGAGTTTCCCTTCTCCTAGACTGGTTGCCTAACCGGGGATAAATAACCCAGTTTGCCAGTTTAGTGTAATTCTTCGTAAGCAATATTGTATAGGGGTTGTAATATGGTCATCATTAAAATAAAGTACTTAGAGTCACTTTTGTTAAAGTTTAGCGTAGTTTTTCGTAAGTAGTACTTACCTATATTGCATACAGATTGTAAGATGGTCATTATTAAAAATGAAAAATTACCCATACTAGCAAAATAAAAAAACGCCCTCTAGGTGACGTAAAATGAATATTGCCTGAGGGGATGAGAGTTGAAAATTTAATATCAGAGTGTATGGTAAAGTAAAATCATCAAATTTATTAAAGGAGTAAAAAATAAAAAAATTTATTAAAGGAGTAAAAAATTAAAAAAATTGAAATGGAAACCTAGTTCTGATAACTTTAAATATACATAAAAAAACTATATATAGATAGATAATACCAGGTATGTATTTATTAGAACTTGTTTAAAAAACCAATGAGGACTGTCTGATGTTGCATGCTCAAATTTTTAGTGTATTCTATTTATGACGATTTTAGGCAGTGTGACGTAAGCCATGACGTAGCGATTCTCCATTATTGATAGATTGTAAGCTTAATTCACAAAGTGAACAAACTTAATATACTTAAATGCTTTATTTATAGCTTCCAATTGATTTTAATCCTCACTTATTGCTCTGTTAAAACAACCGGATATTGACGGTGTAAATGAAAAACATGCCCTTTCTTAATCGAGATCAAAAAGGTCATATGGTCCCAATTTTATGTATACATTTTATACATATTGTAATCTTAATTCACAAAGTGTTTTCTAACTTAATATACTTAAATGCTTTATCTATAGCTTCCAATTGATTTTAATCCTCACTTATTGCTCTATAAAGATGAAGACTATTACTAGATCACAAAGCATGTGCAACACCTTCAAGGAAACAATATGAGCAACTATAGAGATACAATAAATTATTATCTCCCTTTGAAAAATGGCATAGAGTCCTTGTAGACAGTCGCATAACAGTTTCAGAAACCTTCTCAACCTATATTTTCCTTTGTTTCTTTGAAGAGTAGAGACATTGTCTCTGGCCCTGCCAGGGAATGGTAAAGCCACATTAACCATACTTGTAAAGTAAACCTTTTTCCATTTTGTACCCTGACCACATAATACATGCCACTTTTATTATAGTTTAGAGGTAATTATCTAAAGGTGTCATCCATATTGTATATGAGTAGTAAAAGGGTTATTATTAAAAATTAAGGATATAGTGTTGATTTTACCAAAGTTTAGGATAATTATTTGTAAGTAGTACTTATCCATCTATACGTATATAAAGGGCAGTTGTGTTTATATGTATGTTCGGAGAAAACTTCGAAAATAAAACAATTAACGACAAAGTAAATATATGTACACATTAAATATCACCAGGGCTTGGTTTTTGAGCAAAAATAATAGAGATTTGATTTATATTCGTGAATATAATTAAAAAAAAATTTTTAATGATAACAGCAGGGATTTTTTTTCCATTTAGTATTTTAGATAGTAGACATTAACATTTCTTTTCTGATTAGCTGGATCAATGCAAGATCTATTTTTTTTTACATAGGGATTTAAATGGGGCATCCCACGAGGATTCACCTCACGATTCAGTAGTAATGGATCTGTGGGACTAACTTAAAAAAATCCTCCTCTACCCAGGCGACGCCGGGTAGCCACTGCTAGTATTACATAAGGTTGGATGATGGTCATTATTAAAAAATAAAGGATGTCAAGTCACTTTTATTAAAGTTTAGTGTAATTAGTAGTAAGCAGTACTTACCCATATTAGATACAGGTTGTAACATGGTCATTATTAAAAATGAATGATGCGGAGTCACATTTATTCAAGTTTAGGGTAATTATTAATTCTAGCAAAATAAAAAAACACCCTCCGGGCGAAGTAAAAATAGATTTTTGAAACATATTGCCTGAGGGGTTGGGAGTTAAAAATTCAGTGTCAGCGAGTTTTGTACCCTAAGTAAGTAAAATCATCAAATTCATTAAAGGATTAAAAATAAAACAATTTGAAATATAAACTTTAAATATGTATTAAAATAAAACAAACTATATATAGATATATAATACCAGTCATGTATTTATTAAATCTGTTTAAAAAAAACAATGAGTGCTGTCTAATGTCGCATGTTCAAATTTTGAGTGTATTTATTCTATGTTATGACGATTTTGGGTAATGTGACGTAAGCAGTGACGTAGTTTTTGTTACAGACAAAAACCGGAAGCGAATCTCCATTATTAATAAATTTAAGTGTCAAACTAGCAGTACTTACCCAATTTACATACGATGGTCATTATAGGAAATGAACGAAAACGCGCGCGGTTTTTTGTGAAATCAGCAAATTATTGAATTTTAATAACACTTTCGGTATTTAAGCCAAAAGAGGTGAGATTTCTTTTGAAAGACTTTTTTCTTCAAAACTCTGAAGACATGTTTTAAAAAAAAATTATTTTGTTGTCATACGCCAACCTCCCAATCATTTAAAAAAAATCAACACCCTTAATGATCTTTAAAAGATAATTCCATCTATATATATATATAAGGGTAGTTGCGTGTATATCTATGTCCGGAGGAAACTTTAAAAAATAAAACAATTAACGACAAAGTAAATATCACCAGGGCTTGGTTTTTGAGCAAAAATAATGAGCAAAAAAAAAAAAAATAGTTATATTTGGGAAGATATTTAAAAATTCAAATTTGAATAGTAACAGAAGGGAAATTCATTTGCATATTATTTTGTTTATCTTTTTTTTGTATGTTTTTTTTACGCTTTGAAATATAATATTGATTGATTGAATTAATTGCATCCTTTATATCTTATTCTTTTTTAAATTGTAAATTATTGAATGGCAATTTCTTACTATATTGTTATATATTTCCGTGGGGATTTTTATGGGGCAACCAGCAAGGATCCCACTTGCGATAAGTAATAATGGAACTGCGAGACTAACTTTAAAAAAATCTCCCCTCTACACAGGCGAAGCCGAGTACCACTTCTAGTGAAGAATAAGATTTTATTTTCATTTTTATAACAATTTGTATAAAAAAAAAACCGTAAGAATAAGGTACAAGATTGTACCTTTAATTTATCGTTTTTTGGATGGCAATAAAATGTAATTCTTTTTGCAATATGTTCGGTTTTTTAAAAAAATTTTCACAATCAAGTGACTGGAAACAAATCATTTATGAGCAGGGCTGTATACACGTCCACACAACACACACACACACACACACACACACACACACACACACACACGTGTGTGTGCGTGAGTGTATTTTCCATCAGCTTATATATACAGGGTGTACCAAAAAAAAAAAAAAAACACTTAAAAAAAAAGCCAGGCATGTTTTTTTCGTTCTCTCTCTCTCTCTCTCTCTCTCTCTCTCTCTCTCTCTCTCTATATATATATATATATATATATATATATATATATATATATATATAAGATGACATATATATATATAATATATGTATGTATATATATATATATATATATATATATATATATATATATATGGATGATCCAAAAAACAGGGCCTGACTTTAAAAAAATGTCTGTTTTTTTGGATCACCCTAAATATGTGTGTGTGTGTGTGTATTTTCCACCAGCTTGTATATATATATATATATATATATATATATATATATATATATGTGTGTGTGTGTGTGTGTGTCTGTCTTTCCATCAGCTTATATATATATGTATATATAATATTCCATCATATATATATATATATATATATATATATATATACATGTGTGTGTGTGTGTGTGTGTGTGATGTGTGTGTATGTGTGTTTATTTCCCTCAGTATATAGTGTATCAGTATTTCGTGTAATTAGTCGTACTTACCCATATTACATACGCGCTGTAAGATGGTCATTATTGAAAATAAAGGACATAGCGTCACATATATTACATTTTGTGTAATTAGTCATAAGCAGTACTTACCTATGTTATATATGAATTGTAAGATGGTCATAGTTAAAGATAAAGGATATAGTTAACTTTTATTATAGTTTAGGGGTTATTATTGATATTTAAAGGAGTCACCAGACCATTGTTTATATATATATATATATATATATATATATATATATATATATATATATATATATATAGTAAATAACAAAAGACAGAGATTTAGCATTATAGTCTAGAAAATTTGTCTAAGCTCCCTGAAATAGACTATAGTGCTAAATCTCTAAGTCCTTTGTTATTTCTTTACTCATATATTTGCTCTGTGATTCTAACATTAAGAGGACACATTGTCAAACTGCGACAGGTTTAAAAAAAAAACTCTTGTGTCGTAAGGAAGATTTCTGCTCTGGACTTTTGGATTATATTATATATATATATATATATTATATATATTTAATACAGGTACAAGTGATAACCTACTTGAGTTTCACCATAAGGATCTTCAGGGTTAAATCCACTGGATTAATCAAGATATTGATTAATTGCAGTCGATTACACGTGTGTGTCTTTCGCGATAAACGTTTCGTTGGCTCATAACGAACCGTTTATCGCGAAAAGCACACACGTGTAATCGACTGCAATTAATCAATATCTTGATTACTCCAGTGGATTTAACTCTGAAGATCCTTAAGGTGAAACTCGAGTAGGTTATCACTTGTACCCGTATTAGAATAATTTTGCTCTACTAACGTACTGAGCACTTATTATTTGTTATATCGCTGCCTTACCTTTTTGTATTTTGCATCAGCTAACCATTGTGACCATATTCACCGGTAAGTCACCTTTTCCATAACACACACACGCACACACACACACACACACACACACACACACACACACACACATATATATATATATAATGGTCTGATGATCAGATTGGTGAGAAACTAACAGTCACTAAACGCCCTCGACTGTATCTACGCTATTCAAACTTCGATCTACATATACTCTATCACTGATATTGAGCACTATTTATTTTTTTAATATAGCACACCATGCAACTATATTGTTAACACACACGCACAACTATAAGATAAACAAAAGTCGATTAAACTTGCAAATCGTCCTCAAAATTAAAACAGAAACTTATGTGGTGGTGATCCATGACAGTTTAACTACAGTGTATGAATGAACTTTTTTTGCGAATTGGGTTACGATTTAGGGGTTTGGGGATTAAGGTTGTTTTTAATTATGTATTGCTTGAAACAACCACAAAAAAACAAAAAACAAATTACTATACATTTAATGCTGAAAAATATATTTTTTTTAAATCCAAGTTTAATTGAAATTATACATTGCAATACTAACACAACCAACTGAGACTAATGTGTCTACCATTGGATTCAATAATTAATTTCAATGGTTAATTAAATGTACAGTAATTTGTATTTTTTTAAGCAATATGTAATTAAAAACAACCTTAAATCCCCAACCCCTAAACCGTAACCCTATTCGTAAAAAAATTAATTTATACACTGGAGTTAAACTGTCTTGGTACACCGCCAAATATGTTTCCGTTTTAATTTTGAGGACTATTTGCAAGTTTAACCCAAAAGTGATATGACAAATAGGAACATTTATTTATAATTATTCATTTTGCAATTGTTCTCAACCAGTTTTGACCTTAGGTCATCGTTAGGAGAAAATGTTTTTCCGAATAAAAAATTTTTTTTACAAAGATTTTTAAATAAAAAAAAAAAGTTGATATGCCACAAGAAAAGTGACGAAAAATGAACTGATTGGTGGTCGTTTTGTTTTACGGCATATCAACCCTTATAGGTTTATTCAATGCTTAATCAACTCATTTTTGATAAACAAAGGACTCAGGTTGCTTACAGTACCTGCTGTTGCTTACAGTACCTACTGTTGCTTAAGTGGTAACCCAATTAAGCATTGAATCGGATCCCAATTAAGTATTGAACCGGTAACCCAATTAAGTATTGAACCGGATCATCTCTAACTTTGGTGATCAAGCGTGAATCGGTGCTTTCAGCTTGACTTGACCGTTGGGTCAATAAAATATGTCTGTTTCTATGTATGGAGTTAAGTGAGGGAAAGCCTTTCTATGATTGGACATAACAATCATGTGATGCACCCAGAAGTTTTGGCGCCCGTATACAGTAGACACCTTCAGATCAGTACCCCGACAAGTCGACCAGAAATTATCTCTGAGAAAATTGACTCAAATAGAAGATACCAGATATCCTCAATTTCTCTCTCCATCAGAATGGTAAGTCTCTCAAACTTGACACTGTATATAGGAAGGACGTTTGTATTGTTCTTCATTGTTTTTTTGTTCAATAAAATTGTGAATTACGGAAGATATTTTGGTGATTTTGATCTTATGTTGTCCAGGCCTCCTGCCCTAATTTACGCTAGTTTTAGCGAGCCAGCACCAGGCGAATTTCCAGCACAACTTTTTTTCCGAGTCGTGTTTTAGTCACTTTTATTTTTGTATTATTTATTGCAAAGACAACAGTAGGATTTATATGTAATGAAATTGCAAATCATCGTTTCTGGCTTAAGTAGCTCCTCTTGATTTTTGTTATGTTTCGTGGAAATTCTACGGGTTCCGCTAATATTAGATATTTCGAGAATTATTCCAAATTAAGATAAGATCAAATTGATAAAGTCTTGTGGATGGAAAATATTAGCAATAAATTATACTAGCAATATTTATGTTTTGACCCAAATCTAATTTTCACCGTGTTAGAAACTAACTTTATTAGGGTCAAGACACACTGAAAGCACTGGTAGCTGGTAGAACAGCGAAGTTAAGCAGCAATGAACCAGTTGAATTGGGTACCGCTTTAGTAGCAGCAATGATTTCGGCATTAATTGACCCAAAAAGGGAGGATATGCCGTAAAACAAAACAAACAAATAAACAAGATCTGATGAGAGCCTTCACTGTTAAAATTGAACTAAGTTTTAATTTATCTATTTGTTGTTGGTAGTCTTAGAATAAATGCTATACCATATTGGTATATAACTATTTACTGGGTAAATTGCAAAATAACCCTCAATAGTGCCACTGACTGCTAACACTAATAGGTATATAGGTTTCAATCATCATCATCATCATCATCATCATCAAGTCTCGCCGACACGACGGATCTCCCTGACTCTTCCTTGCCAACCATTCTATCGGCCATCGCTCCTGGAAGGTCCTGTGCACAGCATCTAGTGTCCGTGCAGAGCTGATCGATCTTAGTTTTTTTTTTTGCTGGCCGGCCCACACTGGTGTGCCCAAACTGAACGACCACTTGCCTATTATCACACAAACCATTCGTATTAAGACGAATAAGACATTGCTGGTGGAGCAAGGTCAAACACATAAGTGACATTATCCAATGGACACCCACACTTCGATACACCCACTCATTCTATCTTTTCCTTACTCCTTTTTTTTCTTTCTTTCTTATTATATTTTTCTGCGTAGCACGTTCTTTTACTCCCCTTTCGTTCTTTATAATAAAAACAGAATATGCCATTATTTAGTTGAAATGACGACACTCATAAGAAATAAGAATTCGGCGCATAAGCAACACCAGATAATCAAGATTTACATTTTTGCATTTCATCTTGGACGATTTGGATGGTTTTATTCTTAAGCAGAGGGTGTTGCAAAATGATAACGGTCGTACTTTTAAGGAACACGAGTATTAATAATCATATGTATTTTCAATAATTGTTCATAGTATCTAAATATTATAGATATTATAATATTATATATAGATATTATAATATAGATTTTCTGTTTAATTTAGAATCTGAAATTGCGGATTGTACCCACAGAAACATAAGCAAATAGAAGGTGTAGTCAAAAATAAATAAACTCTTAACTCTGTGTGTCATTGTGACATTTTAGCGTAAATAACAATTGAATGTTGCGTAGCTATGACCTTTCAATACCTAATAAAATATACAATTCATAATAGAATACTGTCGTTTTTAGGCCGTTGAATATTTTTCTAGTCAGAAAATATATTCACTTGTCATTATTATCTTCTATAATTATCGAATTTATGCGATATGCGCATTGTAATTGCCTTCAAGCAAAATATAAATATTAATATATACTTTATCAACAACGCTTCTAAAAAATAAACAAACATCCAAAAAATCTTATTTCCTTCGCCGAAGAGCATAAGACTCCGGGTTTGTTTGTTATTGTTCACATATCTATAGAAATAGTTATGTAATTATTTAACCTATCAAAAAAAATGTTTTAATTGATTTAACAATATGTAGGAGTGCCAAAACTCTCGGACCACCCTATACTCTGAAATATTCCTACATTCCAAATGTTACTGTTATATATATATATATATATATATATATATATATATATAGAGAGAGAGAGAGAGAGAGAGAGATGGCCAGTTTAGCTCCGTTGCGAATTGAATCTTGATCCACAATCCTGAAATTTTTGATTTCCACGTATTAATTACAGCGATTGTTTTCGGTCAATTTTTACGTGATATTTGCTAATAATTCAATCATCATAATCTATATTATTTATCAATAAAAATATTTGATTTTAAAGCTCTTAATTTATTTCTATCCTTTATATAAAGAAAGAAATTTCATGTTAATATTCACTCTTACAAATAAAAAACATAAATTTTGTAATAAAAAAACAAAGAAAAACATCCGCGGTGCCCTTCGCCTGACCCTCTCTTAGGCTAAACTCATATATATATATATATATATATATATATATATATATATATATATATATATCTTAGTTTTAGTACCTTAGTTCATCAGATATAAATGTATTTCGGGACTTTTGCCTCTTCAAATCTAATTTTTAAAATGGATGATGATTTCACATTAGGTCTAGTTGATATGTTTTTTCCGGCTTACAGATTTTGTAATTTTAAATTCCTTTTTGCGTTTGTTAAAAACATCAGCTCATGGGCACGCATACACTCGGAATTAAAAACAAAAATGGATTGATTGTGCATGTTCACGTTCGTGATGTTGAAGTATTCAAAATTGAATTCTTTACTTGTGAATGTGATTGTTCTAACATCATGCAGCTTATGTTCCGATCGTCGAGGTTTCGTATGTATATATATGGATGCGTAAATGTTCAACAGTAGTTGTTTTTTTAATTTTTATATGAGTTTAAAATTATTTGAATGTTTACATTTGAATATGATTTCATTTCTTTTGTTTTCGAATTTTATTATTGATATTTTTTCTTCCGAAAAAAGATCGTATTTATTTTTGAATCCTGTCGGTGTTGTTGACATTTTGATTATTTAGCATTTTATTCGTGGGTTTCGATTTTTTTCTTTGAGTATCCATAAGTGTTTAGAGAGTTCGATTTGTATATTCAGTTTTTCGTTTGTAAACAAACAAATCTATATCCGATGAACTAAGGTATTCATATATCTATTTATTCATAATACTCGATATATGTACAAATATATATACGCAAATATTTATATGTATGTTTGAGTTCTCAATTTTAATTTAATCCTATCACGGAAACACTTGATACGATCCACCCTCAGTCGGTAGAGCGTTCGACTAGAAACCACAAGGTTGCTAGTTCGATACCGGTCCCCGCCAACTCAGCGTATGAGTAGCACAGTGATCTGTGCGGTAAAGTAAGGAGATGATGGTAGGTATGGCGCTCCACCTCAGATGCTAAAAAACAATCTCCTTGGTCTAGCGCTATTGAAAAGGGGATAGACTCCCTCGCTGACTGGCTGATACCGACTTTAGGCCGCCCCGTCGACTTAATTTAATTTATAGAATATATATATATATATATGGATGATGATTTCATATTAGGTCTAGTTGATATGATTTTTCCGCCTCACATATATATATTCACACAAACATACACATACACACACGCACACACATATATATATATGTGTGCGTGTGTGTATGTGATGTGGTGTGTGCGCAGATATAGAAAAACACGAAGTGTTCCAAAGGCTGAATATTTATTCTTGATGGTAATGTCGACGCTATAAAGTTTCGATTTTTGAAACCTTCTTCAGGATATTATGCGACCAACAACACAACTACGCTAAAACAAAAGGATGAATATTTATTCTAGATGGTAATGTCGACGCTATGACGTTTCGGTTTTTGAAACCTTCTTCATGATATTATGTGACCAACAATACAACTACGCTAAAACAAAAGGATGAATATTTATTCTTAATGGTAATGTCGACGCTATAACGCTTTGGTCTTTGCAATCTTCTTCAGACACGTGGTGAAATCTGTGTGGAGATGTTATCCTACTTGTTAGAGTTATGAAGTAGGTTTCACCACCTGTCCTGAAATAAGTTGCAAAAACCGAAACGTTATAGCGTCGACATTACCATCAGAATAAATATCAATCTCTTCGTGTTTTTCTATAATTTTCCACGTACTGTCGGATTGATTTCACCATTTTTACTCACACACAGACACACACACACACACATATATTAAGTCAGTCATCAGGGTGGCCTAATGTCGGTATCAGCCAGACAGCGAGGGAGTCTATCCTTTTTCACTAGCGCTAGAGCAAGGAGATTGTTTTTTGCATCTGAGGTGGAGCGCAGCACCTACCATCAGCTCCTCACTTTACCGCACAGATCCCGTGCTCCTCATCGCTGAGTTGGCGAGGGTAGGTATCGAACCAAGAACCTTGCAATTCCTAGGTCGAGTGCTTCTATCGAGCTGGCTAAGCCGGCCTCCACACATATTATGTTTACCTTCCATTGCATTGATAGTATATATATATAATATATATATATATATATATAATTATTATATATATATATAATATATATAAAGTTTAACGGAAGGTAAACTTAATAGATAATTCTACTCAGAAAATATCACGTAAGCCAATTTAAGTGAAATTACACGTGCTCTTACCGGAAAAGAATGAGAATAACGTATCTTATTTATAGCAGGTGAAGAAAAAAAGAAGGAAAAAAAAAAAAACCAACAAAAAAAAAAACCAACAAAAGAACAAAAAAAAAAAACGAAAAAAAAAAATAAACGAAAGAATAAAAAAAAAAATAAAAAAGAAAAAAAGAAACCGCCGTAATATATTTCTCTGAAATTTTTTTTTGAGAGAGACTTGATTAATTTGTATATTTGGATTATTCTGTTGAACACTGGTGCAACGGATATAAGGGTTGAATTAATACAGTTCTAATGACAATCATCTCACGGCTGCCGGTTCATTCCTGACCAAGGGCGAAGATAGATAAATATTTAACACAGCTTAATACTTGTATCGTCCAGGGTTAACGGAATGAGAACAGTCTATACCCGAGAATTGAATAAAGGATTCGGTTAATACAGTTCTATTTTCATCTCACGGCTGCAGGTTCAATTTGTCCAAGGGCGAAGATAACATAAAATATTATACAAGCTTAATACTTGTACCCGTCTATGGTTAATGAATGAGAACATCTAATCCCGAGGATTGAATACAGGATTCGGTTAATACGTTCAAATGACAATCATCTCACGACTGCAGGTTCAATCCTGACCAAGGGCGAGATAACATAAAAATCTAACAGCTTAACTTGTACCCGTCCATGTAATACGGAATGAGAACAAGTCTATTGAATAAAAGGATTCGGCTGGAAGTTCCATGAAGGCTCTCGATTACGACATGAGGGCTCGCGAGTCCAAGAAGGTTCCCGAGTTCGACAAGAAATACCCGAAGAAGGCCGAAGGCACATTAGCCGAAATGTTGCATAGAAATTAAATAAGAACGCATATAAAAAAATTACATATATAATTGAATTACCTCGACCGTAGATTTTCTGTTTAATTTAGAATCTGAAAGTGCGGTGGGTACCCACAGAAACATAAGCAAATAGAAGGTGTAGTCAAAAATAAATAAACTCTTAACTCTGTGTGTCATTGTGACATTTTAGCGTAAATAACAATTGAATGTTGTGTAGCTATCACCTTTCAATACCTAATAAAATATACAATTCATATTAGAATATTGTCATTTTTAGGCCATTGAATATTTTTCTAGTTAGAAAATATATTCACTTGTCATTATTATCTTCTATAATTATCGAATTTATGCGATATGCGCATTGTAATTGCCTTCAAGCAAAAATATAAATATTAATATATACTTTATTCAACAATGCTTCTAAAAAATAAATAAACATAAAAACTAATTTCCTTCGGCGAAGAGCATAAGACTCAGGGTTTGTTTGTTATTGTTCACATATCTATAAAAATAGTTATGTAATTATTTAACCTATCAAAAAAATGTTTTAATTGATTTAACAATATGTAGGAGTGCCAAAACTCTCGGACCACCCTATACTTTGAAATCATCTTACATTCCAAATGTTACTGTTATAATATATATATATATATATATATAATATATATATATATATATATAGAGAGAGAGAGAGAGAGAGATGGGCCAGTTTATCTCGGTTGCGAATTGAATCTTGATCCACAATCCTGAAATTTTTGATTTCCACGTATTAATTACTGCGATTGTTTTCGGTTAAGTTTTACGTGATATTTGCTAATAATTCAATCATCATAATCTATATTATTTGTCAATAAAAAATATTTGATTTTAAAGCTCTTAATTTATTTCTATCCTTTATAAAGAAAGAGATTTCATGTTAATATCACTCTTACAAATAAAAACATAAATTTTGTAAATAAAACCCCCAAAGAAAACCGTTCGCGGTGCCCTTCGCCTGACCCTCTCTAGGCTAAACTCATATATTATATATATATATATATATATATATATATATATATATTATATATCTTAGTTTTAGTACCTTAGTTCATCAGATATAAATGTATTATCGGGACTTTTTGCCTCTTCAAATCTAATTTTTTAAAATGATGATGATTTCACATTAGGTCTAGTTGATATGTTTTTTCCGGCTTACAGATTTTGTAATTTTAAATTCCTTTTTGCGTTTGTTAAAAACATCAGCTCATGGGCACGCATACACTCGGAATTAAAAACAAAAATGGATTATTTGTGCATGTTTCACGTTCGTGATGTTGAAGTATTCAAAATTGAATTCTTTACTTGTGAATGTGATTGTTCTAACGTCATGTAGCTTATGTTCCGATCGTCGAGGTTTCGTATGCATATATATGGATGCGTAAATGTTCAACAGTAGCTGTTTTTTTTTTATATGAGTTTAAAATTATTTGCATGTTTACATTTGAATATGATTTCATTTCTTTTGTTTTCGAATTTCCTTATTGATATTTTTCTTCCGAAAAAAGATCGTATTTATTTTTGAATCCTGTCGGTGTTGTTGACATTTTGATTATTTAGCATTTTATTCGTGGGTTTTGATTTTTTTTCTTTGAGTATCCATAAGTGTTTAGAGAGTTCGATTTGTATATTCAGTTTTTCGTTTGTAAACAAACAAGTCTATATCCGATGAACTAAGGTATTAATATATCTATTTATTCATAATACTCCATGTAAAAAATATATACGCAAATATTTATATGTATTTTTGAGTTCTCAATTTTAATTTAATCCTATCACGGAAACACTTGATAGGATCCACCCTATATATATAATATATATATATATATATATATATATTATATTATACAAAGCATACACACACGCACACACACACATATATATATGTATGTGTGTGTATGTGTGTGTGTGTGTGTGTATGTGAGTGTGTGTGTGTGTGTAAAAGATATAGAAAAACACGAAGTGTTCCAAAGGATGAATATTTATTCATGATGGTAATGTCGACGCTATAACGCTTTGGTTTTTGCAATCTTCTTCAGGACACGTGGTGAAATCTTGTGTGGAGATGTTAAGATCCTACTTGTAGGGTTATGAGCAAGTAGGTTTCACCACCTGTCCTGAAGTAGGTTGCAAAAACCGAAACGTTATAGTGTCGACATTACCATCAAGAATAAATATCAATCTCTTCGTGTTTTTCTATAATTTTTCCACGTACTGTCGGATTGATTTCACCATTTTACTCACACACAGACACACACACACACACACATATATATTAAGTCAGTCATCAGGGTGGCCTAATGTCGGTATCAGCCAGACAGCGAGGGAGTCTATCCCCTTTTCCTAGCGCTAGAGCAAGGAGATTGTTTTTTTGCATCTGAGGTGTAGCGTC
>CM042172.1:57517008-57529508 GCA_023376005.1 Doryteuthis pealeii | reverse complement strand
TTTCACATGGTCCTATCGAATACAAATAATTTTTAAGTAGATCTATTTTAACGGCATATCAATTCGTCTAGGATAATTTTATGCCTGGAGGTTAGAGAATCGCATTCAATATATGTTCATATTTACATTTTTTGTGTAGTTGTTGCTTAAGAATCGTTTTTTATTGTACACAGTCGTATCGAATACGAATAATTAAAAAAAAAGATATATTTGACCTATAGATGTGACCCTAACAGGTACTACCACTCCGGGCCAGAGTTGACTCGGGAGTAACAGCAAGGAGAACTCTACATTCCCCAGATCGCCAGAACTGGAGCCTCATCACCAGATGCAGCTTAGTATCATATCCAGGATACTCCCACTTTTTTGGCGGGGGGAGAGGCCTAGAGGTTAGAGAATCGCATTCACTGTACATTCATATTTAAATTTTTAGTGTAATTGTTGCTTAAGAGTTTTTTTTAATTGTACACAGTCCTATCAAATACGAATAAATTCTAAACATATCTATTTGACCTATAGAGGGGACCCTAACAGGTACTACCATTAACAAAGTGGAGCTGGGAGTAACAGCAATGAAGGGGTACTCCACATTCCTCAGATCTCAAGAACTTGAGCTGCATCACCAGATGCAGTTTAATGTCATATTCAAGATGCCCCTCTCTTGGGGAGGGGGTTCACCCACCTCTGCTGGGGATATAGTCAACGAATTCTAAGCGCCACAGACAGGGCGGGAAACTAATTACTGAAGTCTGAACTGTTGTTTGAGATAATTACCTCTTACAGAACCTCAATGTCGATATCCGATCTCATGTTAAAAAACAAAACAAAACAACAACAAAAAAAAGAACAACAAAAAAATCCACAAAAATGACGTCAAATACTAAATATCAAACTATGTAGTAGTATGGAGGGTGTGGGTGGTGTGTAGCGGAAATTGGCGAATGGTGTTCGAATTCCGGTCCTTCGCGTTCGCATTCGTTTCACATATATGCCCTTGGCAAAAAAGGCAAGGACCCTGTTTCTCCCTTCCCACCACCAGGGCAATTGGAGTCCTCTATGAAGCATTTACTCTGACAAAAATACAGAAATACCAAATCTGGGTAAAAGGAACGAGATCTTTTGGGGTTGGCAAAAAATCAATTATATATATATATATATATATATATATATATATAAATTAGTAAAGAAAAAGCTTAAAAATCGGCTATTTTGCGGTTATGGTACCATTTCCACTCACAGGTATCTGAATATACCCATGAGCTTACTCAGATCGCTAACTTTATTGAAAATGGTATTTTTTTCTTTAGTAAATATATTCTCTGTTTATATATATATATATATATATATAATATATATATATATATATATATATATATATATAAAATTAAACATCGAGCTCTCAAATGGACCTGAACTCTCTAACATTGGAAGAAAAGGACCAGCTTAGAATCATCGTAATACCAAATTACCTGGTAAGCCACCTACGAATATATATATATATATATATATAATATGATATAATATAATATAATATTATAAGATAAATATATAAAGGTTTTACATATCTATTTATTAGGTGACAAAGGAACATTCACAACCGTATTGTTTTCATGCGATGCAATCATCAGTTGAAGATGTTTCAAATGTTCATTTGACATTTGTAACATCTTCACCTGATGATTGCATCGCATGAAACCAATATGGTTGTGAATGTTCCTTTGTCACCTAATAAATAGATATGTAAAACCTTTATAAATATAACAGCTCTATTTTATATTGAGCACTCTACCAATAATACTGCCTTTGGTACGCCATTCCAGCAAAAGCTGAAACAGTGACCATCCCACTATATATATATATATATATATATATAATATATATATATATATATATATATATATATAACTTAAGAGCGAAAATTTGATCTAAGGAATTAAGAAATTTCGAACATTTTAGTAACTCAAAGATTACATTGAATTTTTCCGAAATTATCAATATTAAGATTTGTTTTAAAGATTTTTATTATACCTTTTGTAATATAAATCCTGTGTAGTGTCATAGTCCGTGGTTTGTATGTATCGGTCTATCGTCCCACTTGTGGGACCAAAGTTTTTTAGAGTGTAGCATTGGCTGGAGATCGAAAAAACGTGAAGCTATGCGTAACATCATGTGTTTTTGATTTGGCGCCTCACTGTCAAACAAGGCACGAAAAGGCGCGAAAACAAGGAGGAAAATAGCCTCCGCAGCAAAGAGAGCAAGAAGGAAGGAGAAACAACTGCGACCCCAGCAAGCATCACTGTTTGTGTGCAGTCAGTGCATCAGAGACTGTCATTTAAAAAGTGGCCAGCTCAGCCAATCGTGTGGATGCATATATATATATTTTTTGAAAATTACATCATCGCCTTTAGTAGACGGAAGGAAGCCAATATATAATATATAGCAAAATATGTTTTAATCTCGCAACAATATTTGTTTTGAGGCTATTCAAAATGGTGGTTTGAACAGGTCTGTCGTCAAATTTTTATGACTGAGAAGTTCAAACATGTGAAATTAACAGAAGAACGTGGTGCGTACGGAGAAACATCTTTTTAGTAAAAAATAGTTTACAAATTAGCTAAACATGGGTTTACCAATACAAGACTGAGTTAAAAGGACAATCGATGAAGTGGAAGCACACTGATTATTCGGCAAGGAAAAAGTTCCGGCCGCAGCAACCAGTCTTCTGGGACAAGAAACGACCCATCACTATTGATTTCCTTGAAAAAAAGTACAACTGTAAATAATGCTGCCTATTGCCAACTTCTAAGGCAATATTTCACCTTATTTATTGAATGTCCCTATTCTGGGACATGAAAGGACCCATCACTATTGATTTCCTTGAAAAAATGCACCAACTGTAAACAATGCTGCATATTGCCAACTTCTAAGGCAAAATTCGTCTTATTTATTGAATATCCCTATTCTGGCACATGAAAGGGCCCATCGCTATTGATTTCCAAGAAAATGGTGCAACTGTAAATAATGCTATTGCCAACTTCTAAGGCAAAATTCGCCTTATTTATTGAATGTCCCTATTCTGGACATGAAAGGACCATCGCTATTGATTTCCAAGAAAATGGTGCAACGGTAAACAGTACTTTCTATTGCAACTTCTTAGACAAAATTCACCATATTTATTGAATGATCCTGTCCTGGTCTGTAAGCGAGAATTCCCGCAGGAGTTACGCCCTTACATCATTTCATTCCTTTTGTTTACACCTGCGACTACTTCGTTACCGGAAGCGCTTCTTGGGGTTACCCAGAATCTCCACCAGCGCGCGGGCCCTTTAATTCTTTCCACCTTTAGCTCGCCTATTAAACGGACTCTTCGTGTTCTTCCTAAAAGAGAACAGATACGTCACTTGACTCTTAGTAAACCCTCCTCTTATTTTCTTATTAGACGTTTCTCATTCCCTGTCTCCTCACCAAAGACTTATTACCTCGTGTATCTGACGATATTATTTTCCCCTTCGCTGAATGACATTCTCCCTGTAAGGACCGCCTCTTCGTCCCATTTTTCTGAACTTTGTACATATTTGCTCCCTTCGTCTACTTATTGTCTAATTGACTTTTCTTCATAAAGACACTGCCCCACTTGTTTATACCTTTCTTAACTCCTAACCTGTTCGATAATGTTGTTGTATGTCATTGTAACTCCACTGTCCTTATCTACGAACTGTTAGCCGAGTTTACTATTACCCCCCCCGTCCACTGTTTACTTCATACGTTGTACCTGTTGTACCCCTGTGTTTGTTGCATTGTTTCTATAAACGTTTACCCCTTCTCGTGGAATGGAATAAACGAAATTACCCAATCCCGGTTTTTGTTATTCTTTGCTTGAAGGAGTTAACTACGTGAAACGAAAAGCCGTACTATACACTTTGGACAAGATATATGTGGCGAAGTAGAAGTCCACGATAGACCCTCTTCTAGGATATAAAAGGACCCATCACTATAGATGTGCAAGAAAAGGTGCAAATGTAAACAGTGTTTTCTATTGCCAACTTCTAAGACAAAATTCCACATATTTATTGGATGACCCTCGCGTGTGTGTGTGTGTGTGTGTGTGTGTTTGTATGTGTGTGTGTGTGTGTGTGTGTGTGTGTGTGCAATAAATGGAGATAGAATGAAAGAAAAGTTGTATAAAAAAAGTGCTCAGTGCAAAGCAGATGTAGAATCTAAAATATAAAAAATTACAATTTTCGTTGAGTCCGTAACTCAGAGTTTCACGCGGAGCACACAATTTTCAGACAGAAATAGTGGGAGAAAAAAGTGGTAGGCATCCACAATTTGAGGTATGAAAATTTCGTCACGTGGAATGATGCACATGACACACACACACACACGCACGCGCACACGCACACACACACAAAAAGAAAAAAAAACTTATTATGTATTTATTGATTTTTTTAACGATCCGAACCGTCCAAAATTCGATGTAATTATCGAAGGAAATATTTATAATAATAAAATAGATGAATTGACAGATTGGGTTTCTCATCATAGAACAGTAGTTTCTGATGTTTGAAAAATGGATGACACAGTAAGTGAGACTGGTTTTCTAGCCTCGATTGGCAACCAGTCTAGGAAAACGACAACTCTGAATTTAAAACCTGGAGTGGAGCTCCATGAAATGTCCTTGGGAAAAGCACGAATCCATCGCATTTTTTTTAATTATGAGTAAAATAGCTGGACAGTCTGGGCTTTTTTTTAGCCTTGGTTGGCAACCAGTCTAGAAGAAGAATTCTGAATTTAAAACCAGGTGTGGTTGGAGACCTTCGTTTATGTTTAACCAAAGTTTAACTGTTTAAAACAGGCCTATTAGGAAAAGTTTATACTAGCAGAAAAAATACCCCCAGAAATATCATCTGACTTGGGCGTGGGGTAAACAGAACGACCCCATAAAAAGCCAACCTGTTACAGGAACTTCAGATACGGATCCAGGTTTCACAGGGAGCCCATAGGAACCAACGATCATAACATTGATGCTACGGATAGGGTTAGCTTAATTTGGCGCAAAGGCCCCAAGTTGGTCATCCATCTGGTTCTTAACAGGCTTATTGTTGCTTAAGTTCGGTTATAGATTGTAGTACATGTCACAGGATAACGAGGGGTTCCACGTCCGTGCGCATTGGCATGAGCCCAAAAATGACCCTAGTCACCGAGACCTGTGTCCTTCAGGTATCAGACTACTTCAGTGGTAGATTGTAGAACGAGTCATAGGATCAGTTTAACGAGGGTGTGCACGCCCGTACGTATAGACAGGATCCCAAAGTAACCCTAGTCACTGTTACCTGCAGGTATCCGACTAATTCGGTAATAGATCGTAGTAAATGTCAAAATATGGGTTTAAAGAGGATGTCCACGCCCGGTACATGGGCAGAGTCCCCCAAATAACCCTAGTCACCATGACCTGAGTCCTGCAGGTATTGGACTACTCCGAACTTTTTTTTAAAGATTTTCATTTTCATTTCAGTACAATTGGTGACACAGGGTTAAAATATTCAGAACTAAGTTCGTTCTTTTTATTTAATATTTCTTTTTCGTTTTTGTTGTTTTTTTTTCCATCTTATCCGAAGTGAAACAAATGGTCGCGGGATAAAAGCAGATACTATGCTTTAATCCGAGCCTGGTGGCCGGAGCAAGTGGATTGTTTGATGATGATGGTCTGAAAGATTGGCGCAATACACTCTTTCTATATTCGTTTCCTTGCCCCTTTTAGGGGTGTTGTCCTGATAAATTAAACATACTACGATCTGATTAAAATAAGCAAAAAAAAAAAAAAATAATAAATAAACAAAAAAAATAAAAGAAACACAAAACAAAAACAAATATTACAAATATGACAAAAAGAAAACAAGAGTGAGAATAAAAATGATCAATCAAGAGTTTTTTGGGGTGGGTGGGTCGGGGTTGTGAGTGTGTGTGGGTCAGGAGTAGAAGATGTGTGTGTGTGGGGGGGAGTGTATGTAGGAGGATGTTGTTGCCATGATGTCAGCATATCCGGTACCTACCCGCATAATTGATTCGACCGTCACCGTCCACATCAGCGTCCATGATCATTTCGTTGATTTCATCGTCGGTCAGTCTCTGTCCCATATTGGAGAACATGTAGCGCAATTCACCGGCTGTGATGAAGCCGTCGCCATCTTTATCAAACATTCGGAATGTCTCCCGGATTTCCGTTTCGTGGTCAAAGTCCTCTGTCTGGTTTGACATCATACGTAAGAACTCGGGGAAGTCGATGGTACCACTTCCTAAAAACGAGAGAAGAAAAATATACGTGAGACAGATAGATAAATATAGGAAAAGAGACTATCTACAAGTCGATGGTACTTCCTAAAAACGATAGATAACTTTCTACAAGTCGGTGGTACCACTTCTAAAAACGAGAGAAGAAATATACGTGAGACAGATAGATAAATATAGGAAAAGAGACTTTCTACAAGTCGGTGGTACACTTCCTAAAAACGAGAGAAGAAAATATACGTGAGACAGATAGATAAATATAGGAAAAGAGACTTTCTACAAGTCGATGGTACGAGAGAAGAAAAATACGTGAGACAGATAGATAAATATAGGAAAAGAGACTTTCTACAAGTCGACCACTTCCTAAAAACGAGAGAAGAAAAATATACGTGAGACAGATAGATAAATATAGGAAAAGAGACTTTCTACAAGTCGGTGGTACCACTTCCTAAAAACGAGAGAAGAAAAATATACGTGAGACAGATAGATAAATATAGGAAAAGAGACTTTCTACAAGTCGGTGGTACCACTTCCTAAAAACGAGAGAAGAAAAATATACGTGAGACAGATAGATAAATATAGGAAAAGAGACTTTCTACAAGTCGATGGTACCACTTCCTAAAACGAGAGAAGAAAAATATACGTGAGACAGATAGATAAATATAGGAAAAGAGACTTTCTACAAGTCGGTGGTACCACTTCCTAAAAACGAGAGAAGAAAAATATACGTGAGACAGATACTTTCTACAAGTCGGTGGTACCATTCCTAAAAACGAGAGAAGAAAAATATACGTGAGACAGATAGATAAATATAGGAAAAGAGACTTTCTACAAGTCGGTGGTACCACTTCCTAAAAACGAGAGAAGAAAAATATACGTGAGACAGATAGATAAATATAGGAAAAGAGACTTTCTACAAGTCGGTGGTACCACTTCCTAAAAACGAGAGAAGAAAAATATACGTGAGACAGATAGATAAATATAGGAAAAGAGACTTTCTACAAGTCGGTGGTACCACTTCCTAAAAACGAGAGAAGAAAAATATACGTAAGACAGATAGATAAATATAGGAAAAGAGACTTTCTACAAGTCGGTGGTACCACTTCCTAAAAACGAGAGAAGAAAAATATACGCGAGACAGATAGATAAATATAGGAAAAGAGACTTTCTACAAGTCGGTGGTACCACTTCCTAAAAACGAGAGAAGAAAAATATACGTGAGACAGATAGATAAATATAGGAAAAGAGACTTTCTACAAGTCGGTGGTACCACTTCCTAAAAACGAGAGAAGAAAAATATACGTGAGACAGATAGATAAATATAGGAAAAGAGACTTTCTACAAGTCGGTGGTACACTTCCTAAAAACGAGAGAAGAAAAATATACGTGAGA
The DNA here is from genome assembly GCA_023376005.1 of Doryteuthis pealeii. Lineage (NCBI taxonomy): Eukaryota > Metazoa > Mollusca > Cephalopoda > Myopsida > Loliginidae > Doryteuthis > Doryteuthis pealeii. The sequence goes on along the minus strand of CM042172.1, from coordinate 57,521,828 downwards.
CAGATAGATAAATATAGGAAAGAGACTTTCTACAAGTCGGTGGTACCACTTCCTAAAAACGAGAGAAGAAAATATACGTGAGACAGATAGATAAATATAGGAAAAGAGACTTTCTACAAGTCACTTCCTAAAAACGAGAGAAGAAAAATATACGTGAGACAGATAGATAAATATATGACCTACAAGTCGTGGTACCACTTCCTAAAAACGAGAGAAGAAAAATACATGAGAAAGATAAATTAATATAGGAAATAAACTTTATACAAGATTATAATTTCACTTTATTTAACTTTATTCATTTAATTTAATTATCTATTTATTTATTTAACTTTATTTAATTTAACTTTATACAAGATTTATACATGATTACGTAAGAACTCGGGGAAGTCGATGGTACCACTTCCTAAAAACGAGAGAAGAAAAAATATGAGACAGATAAATAAATATAGGAAAAGAGACTTTGGACCTTACATATGCTAGACAGTCAGTCGAAGAGACCCCACCCTCTCCGATCAATTGGCTGGTTACGTCAAGCCATAGCACCTATATGATTGTTCCAACCCATACGCACTTATGGCAAAACCCAACCCTTTTTATCAAATATATATTTACCAACCCCTCCGCACATCAATTTCTTAATCGGAATTCAACAGGTTTGAAAACACTATATATATATATATATATATATATATATATATATACCAACCCCTCTGCACGAGCTGGATGTGACACAGAATCAATTTCTTAAGCGGAGTTCACCAGGTTTGAATTCAGAGTTATCCTTCTCCTAGATCGGTTGCCTAACCAAGGTTAAAGAGCCCAGTCTGCCCTACTATTTACCCATAGCTGGAGGTAGAGTAGAATTCATACCTTTCCCAAGTGTATTAGCGCTAAGTGAAATGCAATTACCACGTCCAGGATTTGAACTCCTTTGACAAGTCCATTTCTCATGACTTTAACCATTAGACTACGCGCTTTTTATTATATAAGTAAATACTTTCTTGTCATTACTCCCAGGTCCACTCAGAGCCGGAGTGGTAGTACCTGTTAGGGTCTCATTCCTGAGTCAATTAGATATTTTTGAAAATTAATAATATTTGATAGGAATACTTGAAACGATATAATTGAGTGAAAAAGATTATTATTAGATACTTGAAATCAATTTGGAATATTTAAAACAATATCATCATCATCATCATCATCATCATCATGTCACGCAATTAGCACGTATATCAATGACAATCTCTCGCCCACCCTCTCTATCATTCATTGTCCTCGGAAGGTCCTTTGTGCAGCATCCAGTATTCGCGCAGAGCTGATCAATGTACGTCCTTGCTGGACGGCCCGCATTGGCATCTCCATGTTCTGGTTTCCACAGGAGGACGTCACTTATGAGTTCGTCCCTGCTTCTCTTGCAGTGTCTAGCATGTCTTGTTCGTCTCACTCGGAAGGTTTGTGTGATAGGGGGAGGTGGTCGTACAGATAATGATGATGATGATGATGATGAATATGATGATGATGTTGATATTGTTTTAAATATTCCAAGCAATTATATGGATTCAAGTATTCCTATCAAATCTATTAATAATGGAGATTGTCTGTATTTCTGTCTGTAATAAAAACTACGTCATAGCTCTACGTCACAGCTTACGTCACAATATTCTTATGCTATATACACCCAAAATTTGTGTAAGCAATTTTAAAAATTGTTTTTTACTCTCGTCCTTTTAAAAATTTTTTTTACAGTAACAAGAAGTTAAGTAAAAAGTTTACAAATAAATAAATACCTTCGATTTTGAGTAAAATTGATGTGGAAAATATTCAAAATAATTGTTTGATTATTACATGCACGCAACATTTTATTTGAGAGGGACGGGGCTCAGTTTTCATTTCAAATTGTTTTATTTTTTTATTTTTTTTACTCCTTTAATAAATATGAGGATTTGTCTTATTTATGATACAAACCCTCTGACATTGAACTTTTAACTCCTACCCTCTCAGACAATGTCTTCCAAAAATTAATTTTTATGACGCCCGGAGGATGTTTTCTGTTGCTAGTATTATTAATTTTCAAAAATATCTAATTGACTCAGGAATGAGACCCTAACAGGTACTATCACTCTGGCTTTGAGTGGACCTGGGAGTAATGACAAGAAAGTATTTACTCCATATTCCCCAGAGATCTAGAGTTTTACCCCACTATCTGGCTTAGTGTCAAAACAAGGACTCTCTTTTTAAGGGGTCTTATCTCTCAACGGGGAATTCAGTCTGCGTATCTTAAGCCACGTTGACAGGACGAAAAGATAAAGATATAGAGCGATGTGTGATATGATAGCGCCAATAGATGGAAAAAATAGTCCCTTTTCAAATTATTAGCACTTAGTGGGGGAATTTTGATTACAGCTAGATTATAAGGATATGTTTTGAATAACAGAAGCTACGTCATCGTTAGTGTATGTCAAGATGCGAATCTTCTAGAGCTGCGAGGGGCGTGTATCATTACTTGCGCAAATGTCTATCTACCATCAGCAGTATCCATCTTAAAGTGCACGTGTTGACGCAAGGAAGATGACTATTGATGAAGATATACATTTAAACGTCCTAAAAAGCAGTCGTCCGAAACAGCTACTTAAAGTATCGGGATGCTGATACGTTGGGGGAGAAAGAGAGAAAGAGAAATTATTTAGCTGAGGCAACAACACTCATAAGAAATAAGAGTTTGGCGGATAAGCAACAATAGATAACCAGGATTTACATTTTTACATTTCATCTTGGATGATTTGGACGGTCTCATTTTGAACCAGAGGGTGTTGCAAGATGATAACGGTCGAATAATTTAGGAACCTCAGTCGGTAGAGTGTTCGGCTAGGAATCACAAGGTTCTTGGTTCGATACCGGCCCTCGCCAACTCAGCGTATGAGTAGCACAGGGATCTGTGCAGTAAAGTGAGGTGCTGATGGTTGGTGCGGCGCTCCACCTCAGATGCTAAAATACTCTCCTTGGTCTAGCGCTAGTGAAAAGGAGATAGACTCCCTCGTTGTCTGGTTGATACCGACATTAGGCCGCCCGACGATGACTCTTATGATAATGGAGATAATATCTATGTCTGTTTGTAACAAAAACTACATCACCCCAGATGTCACAATTTCCTTAGTTATTTACGTCACATTCTCCATTATTATATTTCTTAGTAAATCTTAATTATTACGAAAAATATTAATATAATTAATATTGTTGGCCTTACCTACATACAAATTACATGCAATTGCAGTGATGATGTTAGCTTTTTGATTTAGTGCGTCCTGGGACGCACATATTTGCTTTGAATGAGTCCCCGGGAAAATTTATGGGTCGAAACTAAAGTTTCTTAATAAATTGTAGGGTTTTTATCTATGATTTGGGGAAACAACTAAAGAGGTCTAACTCCTACCTTGTAACCTATCCTGCGTAATTTATTTCTAAGAAATTATTGAAATTAATTTACAGTTAGTGTAAATTGTGAGGAAAGCAAAAAAGAAAAACACTGGGACGCATGGATACGATTTTACTGCGTCCTTTTCAATTTTTATGCGTCAGGGACGCAGGACGCGTACCTATCAGCATCTCTGGCCAAATAGCGTATTATAGTGTGAATGGGAATGATAATTTACATATTGATCTTTTAAAATTGATTTGAATAAATATTAGCTAAGTTTTATTTAGAGCTAGCGCACTTCTACGTGCCATCATCAGGGGTGATGTGTTCCAGTTTTTCAAATTATAATAATGGATGTGGAGGCTGGAAGGAAGAGAATTGATAGGAAAAGTGTGTGCATGTCCGAAGGAAACATTGGTGGACTAATCCACGAATTCCACCCAAATATTAAAAATTTGGCCAGAAAACTTGAAAAGATCACAAATAAAATTGTTAAACAGGAGATGTGTCTTTTGTTTAATTCAACGTGTCATTACTTGTGCAAATGTCTATCTACTATCAGCAGTTTTTTGGTTTGGTTTGGTTTGTTGTTTTACGGCATATCAACCTCAGTGGGTCATTTAATGTCGATAAAGTTTTGAAATAAATCAATTCTTAATGGATAATCAATTTTGTTTATAAACTCATGTTTTTCTATTTCACCCATAGATGGGACCCTAACAGGTAATACCACTCCGGGTCAGAGTGGACCAGGGAGCAATGGTGATGAAGGGGTGCTCCACATTCCCCAAACCTCCAAAACTGAAACCTCACCATCAGATAGAGTTTAACGTCATTCACAGGACATGTCGACCCTCAGTCACCGCCTTCTAGCACCCATATGATAAAAAGGGCTGGGGCTTGCCATAAGGGCAATAGGGTTGGGTCAATTATATAGGTGCTAGGGCTTGACGTGACTAGTCGATTGATCGGAGGGGGGGGGGGCAACGACCACCCGTCTAGTCTAAGAAAGGACCAAAGTGGAGTTTTGCAAGTCGTGAACTGCTCAGCTATTAGGGTTCTATCCTTAAGCACCACGGGTCGCTACTCACGGCCAACAGGTGGCCCCATTGTGGGAGTCTTACATCTCTGCAGAGGTGCAGTCGGTGCATTCTAACGCATCAGCTGACAGGGTGGTTGTGCAAATGTCTCTCTACATTCAGCAGTATCCGTCTTAAAGTACACGTGTTGACGTAAGGAAGATCACTATTGATGAATATATATATATATATATATATATATATATATATATATATATATATATATATAACGTCCTAAAAAGCAACCGTTCGAAACAGCTACTTAACGTATCGGGATGCTGATTCACAATGGGACAGGATGAGGGTGGGTGGTGAAAATAGTGGAC
>CM042172.1:57499508-57512008 GCA_023376005.1 Doryteuthis pealeii | reverse complement strand
TTTTTGCCGATAATTTTAGGGAGAATAAGTGCTTAATTGGAGTCGTACCTAATTTTGAAAATTAATTATTAATAATGAATTAGGCGGGAATACCTATTAAATGTATGGCTAAACAAATCGAGAAAAATCAATCTCTGTATGTACATTTCGGCCTATTAGGCCTCATCAGCAGAGCTATAGATCGGAAGACCGCCCTGTGCGTGATTTGAAACCGGACTGCCAAGCTGACAGGCCGATCCCATAACCCCTACACAAACGGACTTCTTAGATTTTATGATTTGTTTAGAGTAGGTTAATATTTCACTTCTAGTGACTTTTATTACACGACGATATGATAAGTTGTAAACACGGTTTGTTTTTGAATGGCTTTTTGCCGATAATTTTAGGGAGAATAAGTGCTTAATTGGAGTCGTACCTAATTTTGAAAAATTATTATAATAATGAATTAGGCGGGAATACCTATTAAATGTATGGCTAAACAAATCGAGAAAAATCAATCTCTGTATGTACATTTCGGCCTATTAGGCATTGGAAGTGATTTTACTACATAAATGCATTGGAACTGATTTTACTACATAAAATGGAAGTAATTTTACTACATAAATGCATTGGAAGTAAATTTTACTACATAAATGGGAAGTAATTTTACTACATAAATGCATTGGAAGTAATTTTTAACTATAAATGCATTGGAAGTAATTGCATTGAACTACATAAATGAATTGGAAGTAATTTTTACTACATAAATGCATTGGAAGTAATTTTACTACATAAATGCATTGGAAGTGATTTTACTACATAAATGCATTGAAGTAATTTACTACATAAATGCATTGGAAGTAATTTTACTACATAAATGCATTGGAAGTAATTTTTTACTACATAAATGCATTGGAAGTAATTTTACTACATAAATGCATTGGAAGTAATTTTACTACATAAATGCATTGGAAGTAATTTTACTACATAAATGCATTGGAAGTAATTTTACTACATAAATGCATTGGAAGTGATTTTACTACATAAATGCATTGGAAGTAATTTTACTACATAAATGCATTGGAAGTAATTTTACTACATAAATCCTACATAAAATGATGATGACTAATTCAACTTGTGAAAAACATACAAGATGTACAAGATGATAAGCTAGTAAGACATTTGTACATCGATGGATTAATGTACGCTTGAATGGGACTCATGCAACTATGTGGGTGTAAGTAGCTACGGTCCAGTGAAGCATACTAAGAACTGGTGACAATGCAAACTGCAGGTTTTATTGCAGGATACCTATGACGGTTTAGCTCAGTCGGTAGAGCAGGTTAATTGGAACCACAGGGTTCCGGGTTTCGATACCGGCCCTCGCCAACTCAGCGTATGAGTAGCACAGGGATCTGTGCGGTAGAGTGAGAAACTGGTGGTAATGTGTGGCGCTCCGTCACAGATACCGGCCCTCGCCAACTCAGGGATCTGTGTGATAGAGTGAGGAACTGATGGTAGGTGTGGCACTCCGTCGCAGATACCGGTCCTCGTCAACTCAGTGTATCTGTGAGGTAGAATGAGAACTGATGGTAGGTGTGGCGTTCCTTCACAGATACCGACCTCGCCAACTCAGGGATATGTGTGGTAGAGTGAGGAACTGATGGTAGGTGTGGCACTCCGTCCAGATACAGGCCTCGCCAACACAGGGATCTGTGTGGTAGAGTGAGGAACTGATGGTAGGTGTGGCGCTCCGTCACAGATACCGGCCCTCGCCAACTCAGGGATCTGTGTGGTAGAGTGAGGAACTGATGGTAGGTGTGGCGCTCCATCACAGATACCGGCCTCGCCAACTCAGGGATCTGTGTGGTAGAGTGAGGAACTGATGGTAGGTGTGGCGCTCCGTCGCAGATACCGGCCCTCGCCAACTCAGGGGTCTGTGTGGTAGAGTGAGGAACCGATGGTAGGTGTGGCAATCCGTCCCAGACACCAAAACAATATCATTTGTCAAGAGCTATTGAAAAGGGGATAGACTCCCTCGCTGTCTGGCTGATACCGACTTTAAGCCAAAAAAATTCTCTTGGACTTTCTCGCCTAGGAATCACAAGTTCTTGGTTCGATACCGGCCCTTACCAACTCAGCGTATGAGTAGCACAGGGATCTGTGCGGTAGAGTGAGAAACTGATGGTAGATACCAAAACAATCTCCTTGTTCTAGCGCTATTGAAAAGAGGATAGACTCCCTCGCTGTCTGGTTGATACCGACTTAAGATTAACCAACTTTTCTTTGACTTACCCCGTCTGTGTGTGTCACAAACAATGATAGGTATCGAAACATTGATTGCTATGATCGGATTTTGAAGTAATGATCATTAAGATGCAATAATTAGATCCGTTTTTAGGTGTAAATGTTTTTAATCCGGATTCATCGAGAGAGAAGCAGAAAATAATTTAAATTCAAACCAGAAACATTGTTTTTCCAAAAAGCGTGTAAGCCATGCGATCGCTTCTTTTGTTAAACATTTACATCTAAGAACGGACCTAATTATCATTATGCTCTGATGATGATTTTTTATAAATTGAATTATTGTCAATAAGAAAAGCAGAAAAGAATTTAAATTCAAAACGAAAATTATTTTCAGCTTCTCTCTCGATGAATCCGGTTTAAAAAACAAGCTCTGAAGATGATTTTTATAAATCGAAATATTGTTCAATATTAGCTATGAATATGATATAAAATATTTTCATTTTAACAGCATTGTGTGTTTTCATATCCTTTTATCTATACTTATACCGTCGGATTCATTTCCTTACTCTTAATATATATATATATATATATATATATATATATATTCGAGTTCAATTCCTAGACGAAGCTGTTGGCATTTCACATAGCGCCAATACCCTTGGGAAAGGTATGAATCCATATATTCTCCCTCCAGCTATGGGTTAAATAGTAGAGCAGACTGTGCCCTTCAGCCTTGGGTAGGTAACCAGTCTAGGAGAGGGATAACTCTGAATTCAAAATTCCTGTGGTCGGTCGTTGATTGTGTTTGTGGCAACCTTTGATGCACCAATTCTTTCCTATCGACTGTGCCAAAAAGTGTGGATAGTCCAACACAAGCCTTCACCACTATAAACAAATCACTGTGTGGGTGTTCATTGTGTATGTGAACCCTCATGCGTCGAAAATCGACGAGAGAGTCCAGAATATATATGAGGACTGTCGCAACTTCACAGCTGATAGTAGTCTTTACCGCCAAAACATACAACCCACACATTCTGAGTAATAACTAGAATAAAAAAATATATGCGTTAGATGATAAGCTAGTAAGGCATTTGTACGTCGTTGGATTATAGTAATATACGCTTGAATGAGACTTATGCAACTATGTGGGTATAAGTAGCTACGGCCCAGTGAAGCATACTGAGATAACTTGTGACAATGCAAACTGCAGGTTTTATTGCAGGATACCTATGACCGGTTTAGCTCAGTTGGTAGAGCATCTGGCTAGGAACCACGAAGTTCCGGGTTATACCACAGTATGATAATCTAATTAGTACAACGTTTGATATCTTTATTTAAGAGCTATTACCAAATAGTTCAACATGTAAAAAGTATAATAATCTTCATTTAACTCTCACTCTTTTTTCTTTCTTTCCTTTTTTTCATCTTTTCATTACGTTCGATTGAAACAGTTTAGCATTATCGATTCCGCGCACTCACCCCCTCTCTCTATCTTTCTTTGTTTGTTTCTTTGTTTCTTATCATATTTTTTGTGTAGTATGTCCCTTTTTTCCCCTTTTTTATAATAAAACGGAACTGTCCACATTTTGAGTTTTTTAATGATAAAAATGCTTATAATTTTAAAAAATAAAATTTATTTTATTTTTGACATAAAATACGCATTTTTAAAAATTATCTAAAAATTCCGGTACTGATCGAGAGCGTTCTGTGCTTCGTGATTAATATTCATTTCGTTTTTCCATTTACAATGTTGCTTTGATAAAAACATCTTCATAAGGTCGAAACAGATTTCTGTCAGCAAAACTTTAAACATCTTGTTTTTTCTACAAAACTTTCTACACATATTGTCGGATTCATATCCATTTTACCTTTCATATATATCACCTTCGGGTTTACGAACAATTGCTTTAGTGTCTTTGTAGAGCATCATTATAACGGTAATAATTTCTTTTTACTTAAAGTATATGCTCCCTATTTGTTCTATGTATGGAGTCAAGTACCTTTTCATCCCGGTCGGTGGGGACTTTAGAATACACCGACTGCAAAACACCCCATGTAGCTTAATTCAGTCGTATTCTACAATATTTTAAAATTATCTTAACAACTTGATAAAACAAAGTCTGTCCGGAAAGCTTTCAGCCATTTTGAATATTTCAAAAACCATTTCGGGGCATGATCAATCCAAGGGGACAATGCGCATGGGCAAATAGACCCTCTCCCCTTCCCGGTGAGGTTACTCAGTCAGCGATGAGACAGCACTGTGTGAGTTTGTTTACTGTGTGACTGTCGTATTCCTCATAATGCGACTGCCTGATCTTCCTGTTTCGTGTAGGAGTGTTTGGTAAAACATTACCCCACCCAGGTATTTCACTCCACCCACCAACCCTAGTCCAGATTTGGCACTCTTTGTCTTCGCTCTCTCACCGATAAACCACCGTCCCATCCCTCACTCATTAACTCAGACGTCTACGAGAACCGTTATCTTCTACTACGACAGTTATCACAAACAATAAATACATAATTACGGCGGACCTGAACGAAAGAAACTGGCGCAAAGGTGTCAAAGTTAGGTGGCCCAGAAAAAACAGAACCCAAATTATTTATTATCGAGCGGTTCCGATATGGGGGTTCATTTTACTATAAACTTATACGGGGAAATGAGCACGACTGAAAACTCGAAAAATAAAGAACTTTTTTAGAATTTTTTTTTTACAATCTGATAGATTGGTGTGTAAACGATAATAATCATTTGAAGAAAAAGAAAAGAAATTACAAAGAAAATTTTTTTTTCAGCGGTTCCGATATGGGGGATCGATTTACGATAAACTTATACGGGGAACTGAGCACCACTGAAAACTCGAAAAATAAATAACTTAAAAAATTTCTTTTTTTTTACAATCGGATAGATTGGTGTGCAATCGATAATAATCCGTTGAAAAAAAAAAAAAAAAAGATTAAAAACAAAAATTTTAGATGGGGGGGGGGTTCTGAAAGTTCAGGTCCGCCATAATTACTTATCTTGTCTTATTTTTGTCTTTTTCTAAATATGAAAAAAATATGGGTTGCCCTCCCCTGACAGTACCCGAAAAGTGTAAAACCCGGAAGTATAAAAACCGGCAGGCGAGAAGCCCATAGAAATCTTAAGAATAGAAAGGTAGTCGGAGAGACTACACGGCCGAAATCCTTAGCGGCAGAGACGGTTGATACAACAGACCAACACAGACACCCCCCCAACTTTGGGTGGACCAACATAGCAGCAGTGTCGAACAACGAAAGAGCCTACAACCAGAACTCTTTATTTACCCCAACAAGAACTCTACCTAAAGATAAGTGTGTTCATGAATTGTTACTTTCACTAGTACAAAATAAAAAAACACCCTCCGGGCGATGTAAAAATAGATTTTTAAAACATATTGCCTGAGGGGTGGGAGTTACAAATTCAATGTCAGCGAGTTTGTACCCTAAGTAAGTAAAATCATCAAATTCATTAAAGGATTAAAAAAAAATAAAACAATTTGAAATGTAAACTTTAAATATGTATTAAAATAAAACAAACTATATATAGATATATAATACCAGTCATGTATTTATTAAAACTTGTTTTAAAAAACAATGCGGACTGTCTAATGTTGCATGTTCAAATTTTGAGTGTATTTATTCTGTTATGCCGATTTTGGGTAATGTGACGTAAACATTGACGTAATTTTTGTTACAGACAAAGACCGGAAGCGAATCTCCATTATTAATATATATATATATATATATATGTGTGTGTGTGTGTGTGTGTGTGTGTGTGACTTGAGACCGCTAAAGCAATACATTTTAGCTAACCCCTTTGCACCATTAAACTCCTTTTAAAATACACAAACCTTGTCTTGTCTTTTATTCCTTTCTTGTTTGTTTTGTTTTGTTTTACGGCATATCAACCTCAGTGGGTCATTTAATGCCGATAAAGTTTTGAAATAAATCAATTCTTAATGGATAATACAATTTTTTTATAAATACATTTTTCTATTTAACCCATAGATGGGACCCTAACAGGTAATACCACTCCAGGTCAGAGTGGACCAGGGAGCAATGGTGATGAAGGGGTGTTCCACATTCCCCAAACCTCCAAAACTGGAACCTCACCATCAGACAGAGTTTAACGTCATTCCCAGGATATGTAGACCCACAGCCACCGCCTTCTAGCACCCATATATTCCTTTCTTAGCAGTATTTGAAACCGTCATTTCCCAAACTGTGTGACTGTCGTATTCCTCATAATTCGACTGTCTGCTCTTCCTGTTTCGTGTAGGAGTGTTTTGGCAAAACATTACCCCACCCAGGTATTTCACTCCACCCACCAAACCCTAGTCCAGATTTGGCACTCTTTGACTTCGCTCTCTCACCGATAAACCACCCTCCCATATCTCACTCATTAACTCAGACGTCTACGAGAACCGTTATCATCTACTACGACAGTTATTATAAACAATAAATACATAATTACTTGTGTTGTTTTATTTTTGTCTATTCTTTTTTTAAAAAAGCAAATATCGTTTAGTGACGTCATCTATTTCTATATCGTTTGTCGCGTGTCTTTACACGCCACTTCCTGTTTGGGTTCAGTGAAAATTACCTGAGTAGGATACTTAGCAAACGATGATCGCCCTATCATCTGTAAAAACGTGTTATTTTCCGTCGACAAAGAGTTATTATAGAAACGCTCTACTTTCGAACGGGTTTTACGGCATGTCAACCCTTGCCGAAGTTAGTATGTTTTCTTTGCAAGCTAATATGTATATTTAACCAACCCTTCCGCGCGAGTAGGATGTTGACACAAAGTCAATTTCTCTACCGGATTTAAACAGGTTTGAATTCAAAGTTTTCCTTCTCCTAGACTGGTTACCTAGCCAAGATAAAAAGGACCAGTCTGTCTTACTATTTAGGAAAGAGTAGTTGGATATACAATTTTCCCAAGGATTTAGTGCTATGTGAAATGTCAAACAGCCTCGTCCAGGATTTGAACTCGGGTCGACGAGTCCATTCCTACGACACTAACGATTAAACCACGCCCTCTTTATATTCGCAAGTCAGTATATGTATTTATCAAACCCTCTGTGTGGACGGATGACACACTAGGTTAATTCTCAAGCGGAGTTTGAATTCAGAGTTTTCCTTCTCCTAGACTGGTTACCTAGCCAAGATAAAAAGGACCAGTCTGTCTTATTTAGGAAAGAGTAGTTGGACATACACTTTTCCCAGGTTTTAGTGCAATGTGAAATGTCAAACAGCCTCGTCCAGGATTTGAACTCGGGTCGACGAGTCCATTTCCTATGACACTAACGATACACCACGCGCCTCTATATATTCGCAAGTGAATATATGTATTTATCAAACCCTCTGTGTGGACAGGATGACACACTAGGTTAATTTCTCAAGCGGAGTTTGAATTCAGAGTTTTCCTTCTCCTAGACTGGTTACCTAGCCAAGGTAAAAAGGACCAGTCTGTCTTACTATTTAGGAAAGTAGTTTGGACATACACTTTTCCCCAGGGTTTTAGTGCAATGTGAAATGTCAAACAGCCTCGTCCAGGATTTGAACTCGGGTCGACGAGTCCATTTCCTATGACACTAACGATTACACCACGCGCCTCTATATATTCGCAAGTGAATATATGTATTTATCAAACCCTCTGTGTGGACAGGATGACACACTAGGTTAATTTCTCAAGCGGAGTTTGAATTCAGAGTTTTCCTTCTCCTAGACTGGTTACCTAACCAAGGTTAAGGAGTCCAGTCTACCTTAATATTTACCCAGAGAGAGAGAGAGAGAGAGAGAGAGAGAGATAGATAGATAGATAGATGGAGAGAGAGAGAGAGAGAGAGAGAGAGAGAGAGGAGAGAGAGAGGAGAGAGAGAGTAATTGGATTCACCGCTTTCCCAAGGGTATCAGCGCTATGTGAAATGCAAACAGCCTCGTCCAGGATTTGAACTCGGATCGACGAGTCCATTTCCTACGACACTAATGATTAAACCACGCGATTCTATATATTTGCCAGCCAATATATGTATTTAACCGACACCTTCGCTCGAGCAGGATGCGACACAAGCTCAATTTTGAAGTGGAATTTAACAGGATTTAATTCATAGTTTTGTCACATTATGTTTGGGTGAAAATTAAAAATAACGGTAATTCTGAATTTACATGTCCTTTCGCTGCCCCTGGTGGATATCATCTGGACGGTTCATGGGGGCGGCAGGTGGATTTGCAATTTAGAGGGTTCTAGCTTACTTTTTTTTAAAAGGAAACAGACGTGTCTCCATGATGGCCATTTCTCCCGGGTGTGATGGTTAATTTGGGTTAAATAAAGAAGTCTGAAAAAAATATCTAAATCTTTGTTTTCGTTATGTTAATTTTTGTTAATATGTTAATCTTTGATTTTTACTTACCACTTCCGGTTTGGGTTCAGTGAACATTACCCGACTTGGATACCATTTCTCTGAATTTTTGAATTTTTTACTCTAAATTGTCCAGTTGAACACATAGCGCAACGGTTATAAGGGTTGAGTTTGTAGCATAGGGCCAAGTTCGAGTGGTAGTAGTAGTCGTTAGTAGTAGTAATAGTCGTTAGTTCAGAAACAACATACGCAGTCGTATAGTTACAAGGGGCTGTTCATTTCTTTTTAGGCTCGTGGGTTTCTTTTTCAGAGAGAGAGAGAGAGAGAGAGAGAGAAGAGAGAGAGAGAGAGAGAGAGAGAGAGAGAGAGAGAGAGAGAGTACTACTAAGCGAAACTCCATACGGGAAAGCCCCGTCTGCCTCCCACGAAGCCTGGTCGAAAAAGAACGATTTTCTTCTTCTTCTGTTTCTCATCCCGGGGTGGGAGGGTCACCCAACTTCCGCTTCCAATCAAAACCCGGGTATTTTCTTTGCAAGCGAATATACACAGTTGTGCTTTGCTAACTCCCTTTTCCCTAATCTTAATTATCTACCCAGAGCTGAATGGGTGACCCAATGGTTCACGTTTTGTCTAGCTATTATTCTAAAGCTAAGCGAATCAATTATTGTCTCCTGAAGGTTTTTTTTCTGTTTAGTTTAATGACACGAAAGTTATACTAAATTATTCTTTACTTTTAGAATTGAGTTATGTTTGAAAAAAAATCCATTTTAATTGGTTTTAATTAGTCGTAATTTGCTATTAAGTCAAAAACTGACCTGTCTCTTACTTTACATTCTGCCTGTCACTTCCTCCCTCTGTATGTATATCTTGATTGCCTCCTCTTTATATATGCTAGTTTCTCTGGGAGGGTAGAGAGAGAAGAGAGAGAGAGAGAGAGAGAGAGAGAGAGAGAGAGAGAGAGAGAGAGAGAGAGAGGGGGAGAATTTGAAATGTATTTGTATGTTAAATTTCATAAGCGGCAACCGATAGCTTAAATTAGGTAAACGCCCCCATTTCTTAGAAATCTTACAAAATAATTTCACTGTTTTGTCCGCCCGCATTTATTAAAAATTTTTTTTAATTCGCTTTACAAATTCACTTTTCCCTAATCTCAATTATTTTCCCAGAGCTCAATGGGTGACCCAACGGGTCACGTTTTCTCTACTATTCATTGAAATATGTTTAAAATAATTTTATCAAACATAGAAACCAAACAAAACTCATCACATGTCTATAATGAAACAAAAGTAAAAACCAAAGAAATGTTACTCTTATGATTTGTATGGAAGATACATACCGTCACAATCCACTTTTTCAATCATTTCGTTCACTTCGCCCTCTGTTGGGCTCATACCCAACTTCCGGAGAACATCCCCCAATTGTCGGGTGGAAATGATCCCATCATTGTCGTCATCGAATAAACTGAATACGTCTTTGTACACTGCAAAGAGAATGGAAAAAGAAAAATTATTGATCTATCTATACATATATAAAAGGCAGTTGTGTGTATATGTATGTCCAGAGGAAACTTCGAAAATAAAACAATTCACGACAAAATAAGTATATATATATATACATTCTCTATCACCAGGGCTTGGTTTTTGAGCAAAAATAATGAGGATTTTATTTATAATTGGGAAGATATTTAAAAATTAAAATTTGTATAGTAACAGAAGGTAATTGAAATATGATGTTGATTGATTGAATTAATCGCATGTATGTCCAGAGGAAATTTCGAAAATAAAACAATTAACGACAAAGTAAATATATATATACATTCACTATCACCAGGGCTTGGTTTTTGAGCAAAAATAATGAAGATTTTATTAATATTTGGGGAGATATTTAAAAATTAAAATCTGTATAGTAACAGAAGGTAATTGAAATATAATGTTGATTGATTGAATTAATCGCCTCATTTATATTGTATTTTTTTTAAATTGTAAATTATTGAATTAAAATTTCTTACTATATTGTTATATTTACGTGGGGATTTTATGGGGAATCCAGTGAGGATCTAACTTGTGATAAGCAATAATGGATCTGCGAGACTAACTTTAAAAAAATCCCCCCTCTACCCAGGCGACGCCGGGTAGCCACTTCTAGTACAATATAAAGGGCAATTAATGAGTCACATCAACACCAACACGGACATGAAGACATGCCACATCGACACCAACACATGGGAGGTTGGTGCAGAAAACCAAGCGGCCTGGTGCCTCCTTGTCAAACAAGGCACGAAAAGGAGTGAAAAAGAGAGGAAAGAAGCCACCACAGTAAAGAGAGCCAGAAGTAAGGAGAGACAATAGCAACTCCAGCAAGCTTCACTGTTTGTTTACAGTCACTGCACCAGAGATTTCAATTCGAAAATTGGCCTGTTCAACCACTCGCGCAGATGCATTTGAAAAAAAAAAATGGACACTACGCCATCTTCTTTAGCAGAAGTAAGGATGTCAACCATAACAATGTGTATTTATGTATGTATAACCGGACTACGAATATGAAACAATTAACGACAAAGTAAAGATATATACACATTAGATATCACCAGGGCTTGGTTTTTGTGCAAAAATTATAAAGATTCGATTTATATTATAAGATATTTAAAAATTAAAATACACATAGAAATAGCATTAAATTCTACTTAAAAATGTCCAGGATTTATACATCTCAAAAGTAAACAAATCAATACACCAGGGTTTTTTGCTTCTACTCAACCCGGCGATGTTGGGTAGTCGCTTCTAGTATATATATAAATGGCAGTTAATGTGTATGTATGTATGTCCGGATGAAATTAAAGAAATAAAACAATTAACGACAAAGTAAATATATACACACATTAAATATCACCAGTTCTTGTCTTCTGTGCAAAAATTATGAAGAGTTGATTCATATTCGAAGATATTTAAAAATTAAAATATACATACAAATAGCATTAAATTCCACTTAAAAATGTCTAGTATTTGTAAATCTCAAAAGTAAACAAATCAATACATCAGGGCTTTTTTGGGGCTCTTCTTCTACCCAGACGATGCTGGGTGGCCGCTTCTAGAACTTAATAGAAATAGAAATTCATATAGTTTCGCAGAAACAAAATAAACATCAATTATTTCTCTGAATGTTTGAGATGAGGCTTGATGATTTGTATTATCTGCATTATTCGGACTATTGTCCCCATCTTCATTGTTATTTGTACAACGTTTCGGCCGAAAAAACAAAAAAAACAAAAAAAAACAACAAAACAATATGAGTCTAGGTAAAAAAAATCATACATAAAAATGATTCCGGGTTCAATCCTGAGTAGAGGCAGTAACATAGAAAATAATTAACACAACTCCTACCCCAGCTATGGTTAGCGGAATGAGAACAGGATACCCCCGTGGACTAAATAATGGGTTAGTTTCAAAGTTCCGTGATGGCTCCCGATTACGACAAGAAAGTTCCCGAGTTCGAAAAGAAGGTTCCCGAGTCCGACAAGAAGATTCCCGAGTCCGACAAGAAATACCTGAAGAAGGCCGGAGGGCATATCAGCCGAAACGTTGTACAAATAACAATGAAGATGGGGACAGTAGTCTCAATAATGCAGATAATACTAAATATCAACTATACGGCATATTTGAACTTTCTCGACCGTTTCACTTTTTTATTTTTATTTTGAACGTGGCATGCAATACTCTACTTTAGTCCTTACTTGGGTGGCTGGAGAGGTTCCCTCTGATCAACCGGCTGCTCGCGTCAAGCCCTAGCACCTATATTGTTTTCCCGACCCAATTGCCCTTATGCCCCCCCCCCACTTTTTGGGCTGGAGTACGTTGGCTGAGGATCTTAGTGTCCTGGATATGACGTTGAACT
>CM042172.1:57487008-57494508 GCA_023376005.1 Doryteuthis pealeii | reverse complement strand
TCGAAATATTAAGAATAAATTAAAGGTTAACAAACAATATCATAGTTACCTTATTTTTTGGGGGTTTGTTTTGTTTTACGGCATATCAACCTCAGTGGGTCATTTAATGCCGATAAAGTTTTGAAATAAATCAATTCTTAATGGATAATACAATTTTTTTATAAATACATGTTTTTCTATTTAATGGGACCCTAACAGGTAATACCACTCCGGGTCAGAGTGGACCAAGGAGCAATAGTGATGAAGGGGTGCTCCACATTCCCCAAACCTCCAGAACTGGAACCTCACCATCAGATAGAGTTTAACGTCATTCCCAGGACATGTAGACCCGCAGTCACCGCCTTCTAGCACCCATATGATCAAAAGGGCTTGGGGCTTGCTATAAGGGCAATAGGGTTGGGAAAATCATATAGGTGCTAGGGCTTGACATGGCCAGCCGATTGATCGGAGGGGACCTCTCCGACCGCCCGTCTAGCCCAAGATAGGGCCAAAGTGGAGTATTGCATGTCATGAATTGCTCATCCACCTGGGCCCTATCCTTAAGCATCACGGGTCGCCACCTACGGCTAACAGGTGGCCCCATTGGGGGAGTCTTACCCCTCTGCAGAGGTGCAGTCGGTGCATTCTAACGCCCCAGCCGACAGGGCGGACCTTATTTTTTATTTGCACTTGTATTGTGATAGCCTTCAAAACCAACCACCAATTATTCTATTAAGTTTTGCTCTGGCAATAAAGTCTACTTGTTATTACTTTCCTCATGAATTGTTCTTCTATTTTTTATACTTTATGTTTTTTTTTGTTTTTTTTTTGGGAGGAATAGATATCAACAACCTACATTCATCTCTTCTCACTCCAACATCGGAACATAATTGTGTATTTTATTTGTTTAGAACTTATGTATCCTGTTTTCGTCTTTACGTTTAAGTAAATTAATCATTGTTATGTACATTTGTTAACGTCAGTTTATTGTCTTTCCTTACTGTATATTCAGCGTTAGGTTATCTATCCTGTTTTTGTCTTTGTTGTTGGCAGCCTTCCGTCTACGAGAGACGATGGAGTAGTGTCAAGGTTTTTTTTTGTAGTGTCAAGGTTTTTTTTTTTGTCAAGTTTTTTGTTGTTGTTTTGTTGTTGTTTTGTTTTGTAGTGTCAAGTTTTTTTTTGTTGTTTTTTGGTTTGTTTTGTAGTCTCAAGGTTTTTTTGTTTTTTGTTTTTGTTTTGTAGTGTCAATGTTTTTTTTTTTTGTTTTTGTTTTGTAGTGTTATGGTTTTTTTTAAAAAACTTGAACTACATAGCGTGGGCGGGCTCATATGGGGGATGAGCTGTTGCCCATGCAGCAAATCCCCCCTCTCCACACTGCCGCTGTGATCCAAATGGAAAGGTAAGGGACCAATCCATTTTCTTAACGGTAGTGTCGCAGGAGTTAATGGGTAGCGCTGGATTTCAGCATCACACCACCTTAGGGACTCCAGCTCCTGATTTATTTTCGGGGTTTACTCCCCTAGCCTTAACCTTGAAAGACAGCAGAAGTTTTGTGTTGAACTTCTCCTTGAGTTAATGGATTGCCGACCAAGGCTAAAGGAGCTCTTCAAACCCATTTGGGATTTATGTTTTTATCTTTACGTTTAAGTTAATTAATCATTGTTATGTACAGTTGTTAATGTCAGTTTATTGTCTTTCCTTACCGTATATTCAGCGTTAGGTTATCTATAGGTGTCTAAATGTATTATAAAGATTTAGTGTTGGTTTTATACTAATACCCACTAATTCTTATATACATTTACTAACACCCCCACACGGACAGATTTCTTAATGTCAATGTCAATTTCTTAAGCGGAGTTTAACAGCTTTGAATTCTGAGTTGTATATATATATATATATAAATATATCGGGTCGATTTAGCTCAGTCCGACTAGGAACCACAAGTTACGAGTTCAAAATCGGCCGTCGCCAACTCAGCGTATGAATAGCACAGGTATCTGTGCGGTAAAGTAAGGAGCTGTGGTATGTGTGGCGCTCCACCAC
The DNA here is from genome assembly GCA_023376005.1 of Doryteuthis pealeii. NCBI lineage: Eukaryota > Metazoa > Mollusca > Cephalopoda > Myopsida > Loliginidae > Doryteuthis > Doryteuthis pealeii. The sequence goes on along the minus strand of CM042172.1, from coordinate 57,492,486 downwards.
AGACAACAAAAACAAGCTCCTTGCTGTAGCAATAGTGAAAAGGGGATAGATTCCCTCGCTGTTTGGCTGATATATATATATATATATATATATATATATATATGGCTCTATTAATTTCCCCCTTGTTTTCTTTCCCTTTTCTCCAATATCATCTCCTGGTGTTAATTAATATATAATTAAATATGATTCCATTAATTACAATCTTATATATATATATATATATATATATATATATATATATATATATATAGAGGAGAGAGAGAGAGAGAGAGAGAGAATATATATGTGTACACAAAGTGGCAGAAAGATTAAGATACAGAGAGACTTATACAGACAGTTGGAGAGAGAGAGTGAGAGAGAGAGAGAGAGAGAGAGAGAGACAGACAGACAGACAGACAGACAGACAGAGAGTGTGTGTGTATGAGAGTGAGAGAGAGTGTGTGTGTTTGTGTGTGTGTGTGTGTAAATATATATTGAGAGAGAGAGAGAGAGAGAGAGAGAGAGAGAGATAGAGAGAGAGAGAGACAGACAGACAGACAGACAGAGACAGACAGACAGACAGAGAGCGTGTGTGTACGAGAGTGAAAGAGGGTGTATGTGTGTGTGTGTGCGTATATATACATTTACAGAGAGAGAGAGAGAGAGAGAGAGAGAGAGAGAGAGACAGACAGACAGACAGACATACAGAGGGGGGGGGGGTAAGTGGGTTTGAGGTATACCACCTATAAAATCGCCTAAAAAAAACTTTATACATTTTTACTCTTCCACACAATATCAGAATATTACCTAAACTTTCAAAAATGTTTATAGATATTTTCTGACTGTGAAAAAGACTTCTTTTCTTTTTTTTCTGTTGACAATTTACTTCCTACCATGAACAACAAGACTACCTACCTTAAGTAATTAATCACAGGGCGCGCGCCTCGTACCAAGAAAACAATGAGGAGAAAAGACAGAGAGAACATTGGAAAGGACAAGGGGTGAGAATGAGAAGATACAGGTAAAGGGTAAGATAAAAAAAGGCAGGTCGGTATTGAAAGACGCGAAAAATGTGATGCATTAAAATTCTTTATGAAGAGATAGATCAAAAGAAAGATGAAAGAGAGTATTCAGTAGAAAATATTTGTGCATTCCTTGATTGTTTTTGGCATATGAAATTAATATTTGTTTATATAACATTTAGCTAGAAATATGGACGGGCAGCCAAGATTGGAAAGGGCAAGGATGAGAAGGAGAAGATACAGGCAAAGGGTGAGTGTAATGTAGAGGTATGAGATAATGGATAATATTAGTTGTCTGTACTCGGGGAATTTTCGTGGGTCCAGTAAGCGTTTTATTATATAAGATTCTTGTAATTTTGAAGTATCATGTTAAACTGGGGGTTGAGGCAGCTAAAGCTGCTCGAAGAATTCTGCAAGTGAAAGGAAATCAAACAATATCTTACTGTATGGATAAAAAACGGTGGTAATTTATGAGGAAGTGCGTCCCGGTCCCCTGCCTCCGAAATTGCTGCCCGGTGATTTTTAAATAACGACCCCAAGCTTCATGCAAGTTTCATTGTGTTAAATATAGGGGTGGAGGTAAATTTCACGGGGTAAAATAGGTGTTACCTATTGTTTATCTATCTATCTATCTCAGTTTATTCAAAACTATCTATCTTCATATCTATCTATCTATCTATCTATCTATCTATCTATTAAATACTAAGATTTTCTTTTATTAGGATAAATAAACAAGAATTACGATAAATAAACCAGAATTACGACAAATTACGATAAATAAACACGAATTACGACAAATTTCTATAAACAAACAAGAATTAAGACAAAAAGAGAAGCCCCCCCCAAAAAAAAAATACGCTTGTTGTTTTCTTTCAAGTAACACCGATGTGGCGCCGAAGCTTGGGGTCGTTATTTTAAAATTCACCGGGCAGCAATTTCGGAGGCAGGGGACCGGGACGCACTTTCTCATAAATTACGAAAACAGTAATCTGAACATTAGCTGAGAGTTACCTCCCTTGTTTCTTTCACTTTGAGGAAGTTAAGGTCTGTCTGATAAAGGAAGGGAACCGGAAGTCGTGTGCAGAAGACAGTTCTAAGGGTGTAGCCCAACAAACGAAGGGGCCACTATGGGAGATAAATAATAGGGAATCTAAATCTATAACACGAGTTTTTTTAGTTAATCTGAACATTAGCTACATAAATGAGAGTAACCTCCTCCCCTCGTTTCTTTCACTTTGAGGAAGCGCTCTGTTTTGGTCGGCCATTTTCATTTCACCGTAAATCTACACTGGAAATACGAATTTGTTCGAATCAATACAACTGAATGTTTTAACACGAAAATATCATAAAATGTGTTCTTAATTGTGCATTATTTGAAATGGACTTAATTGTTATTAAGAACACATTTTATGATATTTTCGTGTTAAAAAATGCAGTTGTATTGATTACGGTGAAATGAAAATGGCCGACCAAAACAGGTTACTCTCATTTATGTAGCTAATGTTCAGATTACCAAAAAGACTTATTCAGAAGCTACAGAATCAAAATTTTCATTTGTTGGGGTACACCCTTAGAACTATCTTCTGCACACTACTTCCGGTTCCATCCCTTTATCAGAAAGACCTTGACTTCCGGAAAATGGAACCGTTTGTTTATCCTTCCGAGTGAATCCAATAATTTGGACCATCATGGTAAGAATCTTCGTCTTCTTCAACTCCGATCATAGAACCACCGTAATTATTTGACATTGTCATTTTTCCCTTCTGCGTACTGTCAGAAAAAAATATAGATGAATTATCTCCCCTTGCCAACAGAGGGCGAATCGCCAATATACGATATTGGCGCCAAAATTAAACCCCATAACGAAAGTCTTATCAAGGGGCCGTCTACCAGGCGAATCGCCTTTTCAAGCGCTCCCTTCACTTATCATATAAGCTTTCACCAGGCGAGACGCGTTTTCAAGCGCTCGCCTTTACCTTGTCAAACCAGCGAATAGAATGTTATGTTAGTGCTCACATTTACCTTCAACGTCAGCAAGATAAGTCTGGCCAGCAATGCCACAAATTTGCAACCCCTTTTGTACCCTTTTGAATATATATATATATTTACCAATCCCTCTGCACGCGCAGGATGTGACACAAGGTCAATTTCTTAAGCGGAGTTCAGCAGGTTTGAATTCAGAGTTTTCCTTCTCCTAGACTGGTTGCCTAACCAAGGTTAAAGAGCCCAGTCAGTCCTACTATTTATCCATAGCTGGGGGAGTGTAGGATTCATACCTTTCCCAAGGGTATTAGCGCTAAGTGAAATTCAATTAGCACATCCAGGATTTGAACTCGGGGCGACGAGTCCATTTTCCATGACTTTAACCATTACACCACGCGCCTCCCACCCTTTTGAATATATGTTTCTTTACCTTCAACTGTTGTTATCGCATTCTTTCATCCGAAATTACTTGCTTATCACCGGGGAATTTTAAGAGTCCCCAATACCTTGTTTTTCTCTTAGTACCTTGTTTATAGTATTTTCTTCGTAGAATGTGTTAGCCTTACTTTCACTTTACTAGTTAATCACGCTTCTAATCTTCTACTCTTCACTTATTAGCGTTATTTCTTCATAAAATAATATACTTTTTATCAAAGAACTATCAGGTACCTAGCAATTTAGTAAGACCAAAATAAATGAAATGATGTTTACTATAAAAATTTCATTGGAAATGATTTTACTTTAAAAATTTCATTGGAAATGATTTTTACTTTAAAAATTTCATTGGAAATGATTTTTACTATAAAAAATTTCATTGGAAAATGATTTTTGCTATATAAATTTCATTGGAAATGATTTTTACGATAAAAATTTCATTGGAAATGATTTTTTACTATAAAAATTTCATTGGAAATGATTTTTGCTATATAAATTTCATTGGAATGATGTTTACTATAAAAATTTAATTGGAAATGATTTTTACTATAAAAATTTCATTGGAATGATGTTTACTATAAAAATTTAATTGGAAATGATTTTTACTATAAAAATTTCATTGGAAATGATTTTTACTATAAAAATTTAATTGAATGATTTTTATATAAAAATTTCATTGGATTGATTTTACTATAAAAAATTTATTGAATGATTTTTACTATAAAAATTTCATTGGAAATGATTTTTACTATAAAAAATTTCTTGGAATTGATTTTTTACTATAAAAATTTCATTGGAAATGATTTTTACTATAAAATTTTTGGATATTTTTACTATAAAAATTTTCATTGGAAATGATTTTTACTATAAAATTTCCTTGGAATGATTTTTTTACTATAAAATTTCATTGGAATTGATGTTACTATAAAAATTTCATTGGAAATGATTTTTACTATAAAATTTATTGGAAATGATTTACTATTGGAATGATGTTTACTATAAAATTTCATTGGAATGATTTTACTATAAATTTAATTGGAAATGATTTTTACTATAAAATTTCATTGGAATGATGTTTACTATAAAATTTCATTGGAAATGATTTTTACTATAAAAATTAATTGAAATGATTTTTCATATAAAAATTTCATTGGAATTGATGTTTACTATAAAAATTGGAAATAAAAAAATTTAATTGGAAATGATTTTTACTATAAAAATTTAATTGGAAATGATGTTTACTATAAAAAATTTCATTGGAAAGATTTTACTATAAAAATTTAATTGGAAATGATTTTTACTATAAATTTAATTGGAATTGATGTTTACTATAAAAATTCCATTGAAAGTGTGTTTACTATAAAAAATTTAATTGGGAAATGATTTTTACTATAAACTTTCATTGGATGCATTTTACTATAAAATTTCGATTGGAAATGATGATTTACTTATACAAAATTTAATGGAAATGATTTTACTATAAAAATTTCATTGGAAATGATGTTTACTATTAAAAATTTAATTGGAAATGATTTTTACTATACAAATTTCATGGATGATGTTTACTATTAAAAATTTAATTGGAAATGATGTTTTAGTATAAAAATTCATTGGAAATGATTTTTACCCTATAAAATTTCATTGGAAATGATGTTTACCCTATAAAATTTCATTGGAAATGATTTTTAGCTATATAAATTCATTGGAAATGATTTTTCTATAAAAAATTTCATTGGAATGATGTTACCCTATAAAATTTCATTGGAAATGATTTACCTATAAAAATTTTTCCATTGGAAATGATGTTTTACCTATAAAAATTCATTGGAAATGATTTTTGCCTATTAAATTATCACACAATTCTAGGAATGCATTCCTTCTATATAATTTCTATGTGTGTGTTAACTATAAAATTCCATTAGGAAATGCTTTAGATGTTATAAAAATTGCATGGATGACTGCTGGTGATTTCTCAAACTTTTTGGAAATGATTTTTACATATAAAAATTTTCCATTGGAAATGATGTTTACCTATGCTCATCTGGAACACTATTGTTTA
>CM042172.1:57475111-57486908 GCA_023376005.1 Doryteuthis pealeii | reverse complement strand
CAAAATTTAATTGACCATGCAAAATGGTATATGCAAAAACCAGAATCTGCTTGAGAACGAACGCATAAAATTCTCTGGACTTTGAAATAAAAACGGATCACCTTATCCCAGCAAAGAAGACCAAACCTAGTATTGATAAACAAAAAAGAAAGAACTTGTCAACTGGTGGATTTTGCCAGTGCCAGCAGATTACAGGGTGAAGCTAAAGAAAAATGAAAAAAATAGACAAATATTCTGGACCTTGCCAGAGAACTAAAAAAGTTATGGAATAATGAAAGTGAAGTTATACCAATTGTAGTTGGTGCACTTGGAACAGTCCCAAAGGATTGGAAAAGGCTCTGGAATGTTTGGAAATCAGAGGAAGGGTTGAAACCATTCAGAACACTGCACTGCTGCAATCTGCCAGAATACTCAGAAGAGTCCTGGAGACCTGAGGAGACTTGCTGTCACTCAGACTCCAGTGAAAGACCATCAGCTAACGCTGATGTGAAAACTCAAAAGAGAAATAATAATAATAATAATAATAATAATAATAATAATAATAATAATAATAATAATAATAATAGGCACGACTGGGTTGGAATTATGCAAAAACTTAAACTTTGACCATTACAACAAAATGGTATATGCATAAACCAGAATCTGATCTTGAGAATAAAACGCATAAAATTCTCTGGGACTTCGAGATAAAGACGATCACCCATCCCAGCCAGAAGACTAGACCTAGTATTGATTAACAAAAAAAAAAAAAAAAAAAAAAAAAAAGAACGTGTCAACTGGTGGACTTTGCGGTCCCAGCAGATCACAGGCGTGATGCTGAAGGAAAATGAAAGGATGGATAAATACCTGGACCTTGTCAGAGAACTGAAAAGGCTGTGGAATATGATAGTGAAAGTGAAACCAATTGTAGTTGGTGCACTTGGAACGGTACCAATAAACTTGGAAAAAAGACTGGAGGATCTAGAAATCAGAGGAAGAATAGAGACCATCCAGACTACTGCACTGCTGCAATCGGCTAGAATACCAAGAAGAGTCCTGGAGACCTGAGGTGACTTGTTGTCACTCAGAATCCAGTGAAATACCATCAGCTAACGCTGATGTGAAAAACTCAAAAGGTGTGAAAATAATAATAATAATAATGTCGTACCAATTGTAATTGGTGCCCTTGGAACGACCCCCCAAAGCACTGGAAAAGAATTTGGGTGAACTAGAAATCAGAGGAAGAATCGAGACCATCCAAAATACAACACTGTTGGGATCGGCTAGAATATTCAGAATAGTCCTGGAGACCTGAGGAGACTTGCTGTCACCCAGCCTCCAGTGAACCACCAGCTACGGCAGGTGTGAAAAACAAAATAATAATAATAATGGAGATTTTGTATATTTCTGTCTGTAACCGAAACTACGTCACCATTACCGTTATAATTCCCTTAGTTATTTACATTATACTCTCAATGGCTATTAAATAATCATTACTTAATTTTAATTAGCATTTTATTTATTAACAACGTCTCTATAAAAGTCTAGCTGAGAGAGATTTGCTTCAAAACATCCCATTTTGTCTCAGGTAGGATGTGACACAAGATCGAAAGTATGGCGTATCCAACGAGAATCGCAGTCGCTATTCAAAGAAGAAGAAGAAGAAGAAGAAGAAGAAGAAGAAGAAGAAGAAAGGATTAAATAGAAGAAGAAGAAGAATGGGGAGGAGAAGAAGAAGAAGGAAGAGGAGAAGAAAGAAGAAGAAGAAGAAGAAATAAGGATCGAGAAGAAAGGATAAAGAAGAAGAAGAAGAAGAAGAAGAAGAAGAAGAAGAAGAAGAAGAAGAAGAAGAAGAAGAAATAAGGATCGAGAAGAAAGGATAAAGAAAAAGAAGAAGAAGAAGAACTAAGAAGAAGAAGAAGAAGAACTGAGAAGAAGAAGAAGAAGAAGAAGAAGAACTGAGAAGAAGAAGAAGAAGGAATACATTAAACGAGAAAAGGTAAAAGAAAAAGAAGTGGAAAAAGGAGATTAAAGAAAAAGAAAAAAATATAAAGGTAGTAGGAAGAGGAGGAAATTAGGCCAAGAAGAAGAAGAGTGGAGATCGTAGGAAAACAAGAGGAAGAGAAGAGAAAGAGGAAAAGAGGGTAGTGGGCAGGAAAAGAGAGTAAAAAGGTGGTGAGTCAATGAGAGTTCTCACATAAAAATATTGCCGTGAGAAGATGAAAAAAAAAAAGAATAAAAACAAAAAGTGGGTGGATGTTTAAGTCAGAAAATCCAGTGAAAACATTTTTTTTTTAATTCTCCCACCCCGCAAAAAAAAAAAGGAAAAAGAAAAAAGAAAAAAGAAAAAAGAAAAAAGGAAAAAGAAAAAAGAAAGGAAAATATAGAACTCACATCCAATTTTATCTTCTGACAGGTACTCGACCTAAAAAAGAAAAAAGAAAATAAATTAGGATATTATTTTCAAATATACTATGTCAATTATCTATCTATTTATCTATCTATCTATCACATTATGTTCATGTTCATCTATCTACCAACTACATCATGTTTACACACACACATATATATATATATATATATATATATATATTTAACATGCCGTGTTTGTCTGCCTTCCTACACACACACACACACACACATATATCTTATTATAATGGAGATTGTGTGTTTTTCTGTCTGTAACCGAAACTATATTACTACTCAAGTCACAATTCCCTTAATTATTTACGTCAAATTCTCCATGATTTCATTCTTTTAAACCTTCGGTTATTAATAAAAATTGTTTTACATTATTAATACTGTTGACCATATCTACGTACTAATAACATGCAATTGTATTTATATATAAAACAAAATAGCGGTTTACAGTTTGAACGAGAAGGCTAATTTGCATATTGATATTAAAAATTTTATTTTAATAAATATGTGCTTGGTATTATTGATTTCTAATTGTTTTTTATCTTAAGAAATATAAACAAAAATCTCGTGGATAAATCTTAAAAGAAATTATTTTACAAGAAGAAATAACTGTAATATTATCCTTCACTTCCTATTTTAACTAAATAGTTAAATTAGGAAAATTTACCAATGAAAGGGGGGAGTAATGGAAAATGATGGAATAGTTAGTTTCAAAGTTGTTCTATTTTTCGATTATACCCCCTCTGTTGCAGATCTTTTATCTGCATTCTTAGTCAGTTTCATTAGCCTTTCTAATTTAATATATTTTATTATATCAAAACTTAAATACTTGCACCCGGAGGGTGCATATATTTGCTAGTATATATAAGATGTCTCAAAAAGTATCGAGATTCTGAAAAAATTAACGTTCCATTTATTGTTCATTTCTATTTTGGTAACGCAGCTTCAATCTCGGTACTTTTATGATACACCTTGTACACACACACACACACACACACACACACACACACACACACACACACACACACATATATATTTGGGAATAAAAGGCCTTAAATACCATGGGTATCGTGGTTATGGCCCATTTCCACTCGTATTTAAGGCCTTTTATTCCCAGATAACTTTGCTCTGTTTACAATAATTAAACATTGAGCTCTCATACGGAACCTGAACTCTACAACAAACTACTGGTAGAGAATTAGGACCCGCCTAGAATCACCTTGTACCAAGAAACTTGGTACCGCACCAAAGTATATATATATATATATATATATATATATATATATATATATATAAAGTTTTTTTTATAGGTACAGAATTTTATTAGACTACGAAAAAGCGTATACATTTTAAAAGAGGAATTCCTAAAAAAGAAAAGTAGGGAACTCTTATAATTAGATATTTAATTCTAAGTTGATCTTTATTCTTTTTTCGATGAATCTCATCAGAGAAATTCAATTGATAGATGTTTGGAGTTACGAATGGGATTGTAATTCAATGTATATATATATATATATATATATATATATATATATATACACATTGCCCCCTATCATTATTAAATTGCCCCACCCCCAGTGGGGCGTAGGCCCCGCGTTGGGAATCACAGATCTCGAGTGACATACTTTAATCCTTCATTAACACACAGATACTATACTTTGATCCAGGGTGGAAGACCGATTCAAATATATATATAATCTAGATGGTTTTAAAGATGTAGCTTATATACAGTCGACAATTAGGATGTGGCTTAAAAGCCGCCACAGTCAGCATAGAAGTGTGTAATAATAAAGAGAACATCGTTTCCGTTCACACTAAAAAGACCTTGGCATTACTAGCAACAAAATCTACATCAAATCAGAGAAGAAAACAAAGTTTGTTGACACACCTTAAAAACAGATCCAATTCCAAAACACGCATATATATATATATATATATATATATATATATATATATATATATATATATATATATGTGTGTGTGTGTGTGTGTGTGAGTGCATTACAGCATGATAGTGATGTATATATATATATGAATATATATATATATATATATATATACACTATAATATATTGTTTGTGAGTGAGTGTGAGAGAGAAAGAGTGTGTATGAGAGAGAGAGAGAGAGAGAGAGAGAGAGAGAGAGAGAGAGAGAGAGAGAGAGAGGGAGAGAGAGAGAAGGATAGGGAAAGAGTGAATGTTTGTTAGCTGGTATGGATATATATATATATATAAAATATATAATATATTATATATATATATATGTTTGTGAGTGAGTGAGTGAGTGAGTGTGTGTGTGTGTAGGTGAGAGAGAGTGGGTGAGAGAGAGAGAGAGAGAGAGAGAGAGAGAGAGAAGGATAGGGAAAGAGACAATGTTTGTTGGCTGGTATGGATATATATATATATATATATATATATATATATGTGTGTGTGTGTGTGTGTGTGTTTGTTAACTGGAGATATAGAAGAAAGTTTACACACACACACACACACACACACACACACACACACACACACACATATATATATATATATATATATATATATTTATTTTTAACATACTTTTTCAATTATCAAAGTACATGCACCCTATATATCTGCAGTATACTTTGATAATTAGAAAAGTATGTGTTATTAGTATGTTTGTGTGTGCACATATTTTTTGCAAAGCGCGCCCGCTTACATACACACACACACACACACACACACATACATATACATATATATATATATATAAACACTTTTTCATATATCTAAGTATATATAGTTAAAAGTATGTATATTTCCCTAACAGACGGCAAATAGATACTCTGTCTCTGTCTGTCTATCTTTCTGTTTGTCTGTCTGTCTGTCTCTCTCTCTCTCTCACACACATCTCTCTCTCTCTCTCTTTCTCACACATACATCTCTCTCTGTCTCTCTCTGACTCTGTCTCACACTCATACATCTCTCTCTGCCTTTCTCTCTGTCTGTCTGTCTGTCTGTCTCTCTCTCTCTATATATATGTGTGTGTGTGCGTGTGCGTGTGCGTGTCTGTGTGTATCTATGTTTGTCTGTCTGTGTGAACACATTTATAATAATGTGTATACACAAGCTGTCCACCCCCATCTCTCTATCACACACACACACACACACACACACACACACACACACACACACATATATATATATATATATATATATATATATATATATATATATAGGCGCGTGCATATCAAGGTGTATGTACATATGCATGGAAATGGATTTTAAGGCGTGTCTTAGTGACTAAATTCTTAGTAATACCAATCCCATGCTGTTCCCATTAGCACATGGTCTTAAAATTCCTTTGGGGGCTTTCGACAGATTCCAGCACCATCTTCAGAATAGCAAAGTACTTTTTCCAGAAAATGCTTTTCGATCGATTGGTCGGTCGGTCGGTCGGTCGGTCGGTCGATCTATCAGTCTAACACTGTCTGTTTGTCTCTATCTATCTATGTCAGTCCTTTCATATGTATATATCTATCTATCTAATTTTGGCCATATCTATCTATGTATCTATCTATCTGTCTTTCTATCGATCGATCGATCGGTCGGTCGGTCAATCTATCAGTCTATCTCTGTCTGTCTGTTTGTCTCTATCAATCTATGTCAGTCCTTTCTTATCTATCTATCTATATATCTATCTATCTAATTTTGGCCATATCTATCTATCTATCTATCTATCTATCTATCTATCTGTCTTTCTATCGATCGATCGATCGATCGATCGGTCGGTCGGTCAATCTATCAGTCTATCTCTGTCTGTCTGTTTGTCTCTATCAATCTATGTCAGTCCTTTCTTATCTATCTATCTATATATCTATCTATCTATCTAATTTTGGCCATATCTATCTATCTATCTATCGATCGATCGATGGGTCGGTCGATCTATCTGTCTGTCTGTTTGTCTCTATCTATATATGTCAGTCCTTTTATATCTATCTATCTAATTCTGTGTATCTCTCTCTATCTCTGTCTGTCTGTCTCTATCTATAGAATAGAAAAGAAAGAGCAACATTGTACTTTTGCAATTTCTTGGACAGGATTGCGGTTTTGCGTTCAAGTCTTTTCTAAATTGTCAATAAGTGTTGTGGATCTGAACTGAAGTTCCAGATTATATAAACAATCGTCAGCTGCAATAAGCTTACCAGTAGATCAGGATGGCTTTGCTTAGGACACATTTTCTTGTCCACTCCCAAAATCATTGGGTGGGCAGGGCGATACTGATAAGGCTGCTCAGTCACAAAACTATATAACAGGAATTGTATTATTGTGAAAAACAATATTAGGATAAGGGAACACACACACACACACACACACACACACACACACACACACAAGAACTTTGCACTGACGATGACCAAACGTCGAAACTAGTTGAGAATAAGGACCATATTACCTTTAGGTACCTCTTTTTGATCTCAATTAAGAAAGGACATTTTTTTTATTTACACCGTCAATATCCGGTTGTTTGTTAGGGGTTAGGGTTTGGGTTTAGGGGTTAGTTTTATGATTTAGAAAAAAATCTAAAAATCGTCTGTTAAAACAACCGAATATTGACGGTGCAAAGGAAAAACATGTCCTTTCTTAATCGAGATCAAAATGGGGTGCCTAAAGGTCATATGGTCCGAGAATAATTCAAAAATAATTGATAAACGAAATATTTTAGTTTTTCATTACTTTTTGTTCATCTCTCTCTCTCTCTCCACACACAACACACACACACACACACACACACACACACATATATATATATTATATATATATATATATATATATATATATATTTCACAAATGAGAAGTGAGCAGTAAAAGCTGACCCGTTTTCAGACGAAGAATTGAGGAGTCTCACATGAGCATTCCACTTCTTGACAATTTGAAGGTTGATTTCACTGGAGTGATAGATAGATAGATAGATAGACAGATATGAAGATACTGACATAAGGAAAAGGTGTATGTCAGTATCTTCATATCTATCTTTATATCTAATTTTGGCCATATCTATCTCTCTCTCTCTATCTATCTGTCTATCTATCAATCGATCGATCGGTCGGTCGATCGATCTATTAGTCTATCTATGTCAGTCCTTTCATATCTATCTATATATCTATCCATCCAATTTTGGCCATATCTATCTATCTATCTATCTATCTGTCTACCTGTCTATCTATCGATCGATCGGTCGGTCGATCTATCAGTCTATCTCTGTCTGTCTGTTTGTCTATCTATGTCAGTCCTTTCATATCAATCTATCTAATTTTGGAAATATCTATCTATATATCTGTCTATCTATCGATCGGTCTATCTATCTATCTATCTATCTATTTAATTTTGGCCATATCTATCTATCTATCTATCTATCTATCTATCGATCGATTGGTCGGTCGGTCGATCTATCAGTCTAACACTGTCTGTTTGTCTCTATCTATCTATGTCAGTCCTTTCATATCTATCTATCTATCTATCTATCTAATTTTGGCCATATCTATCTATCTATCTATTTATCTATCTATCTATCTATCTGTCTTTCTATCGATCGATCGATCGGTCGGTCGGTCAATCTATCAGTCTATCTCTGTCTGTCTGTTTGTCTCTATCTATCTATGTCAGTCCTTTCTTATCTATCTATCTATCTATCTATCTATTTTTGGCCATATCTATCTATCTATCTATCTGTCTGTCTTTCTATCGATCGATCGATCGATCGATCGGTCGGTCAATCTATCAGTCTATCTCTGTCTGTCTGTTTATCTATATCTATCTATGTCAGTCCTTTCTTACCTATCTATCTAATTTTGGCCATATCTATCTATCTATCTATCTATCTATCTATCTATCGATCGATCGATCGGTCGGTCGATCTATCAGTCTATCTCTGTCTGTCTGTTTGTCTCTATCGATCTATGTCAGTCCTTTCTTATCTATCTATCTATATATCTATCTATCTAATTTTGGCCATATCTATTTATCTATCCATCTATCTATCTGTCTATCTATCGATCGGTCGGTCGATCTATCTGTCTGTCTGTTTGTCTCTATCTATATATGTCAGTCCTTTTATATCTATCTATCTAATTTTGTGTATCTCTCTCTATCTCTGTCTGTCTGTCTCTATCTATAGAATAGAAAAGAAAGAGCAACATTGTACTTTTGCAATTTCTTGGCCAGGATTGCGGTTTTGCGTTCAAGTCTTTTCTAAATTGTCAATAAGTGTTGTGGATCTGAATTGAAGTTCCAGATTATATAAACAATCGTCAGCCACAGTAAGCTTACCAGTAGATCAGGACGGCTTTGTTTAGGACACATTTTCTTGTCCACTCCCAAAATCATTGGGTGGGCAGGGCTATACTGATAAGGCTGCTCAGTCACAAAACTATACAACAGGAATTGTATTACTGTGAGAAACAATATTAGGATAAGGGAATATATATATATATATATATATATATATATATATATAATTTAATATACCAAGCGTGTTGGTAGATCCTTGCGGAGAGAAAAAAAAAACCAGCAGAAAGTTTGATTGTAAAAATATACTACCAACCAGGGAGAAAAAAAATTTTGAAAAAAAGAAAGGACCAAGATATTCGTACCAACAAAAAATAATCTATTGGTACAGTATTTGGCCAAAAGAAAAACAATTTATATGTATATATATGTATATAAGATATATATATATTCATATAACCGCTAGGAGAAAGCTAATAAGTAAAAAGTGCTCGATACCTAAGTAGAGCCAATAATAAAGATAAATCTAATGAGTCAGACGAACCTACTATTAGTTCCGCTAAAATCAGAGTCAGATTTTAGCGAAACTCATAGTAGGTTCGTCTGACTCATTAGATTATATATATATATATATATATATATATATATATATATAACTTCAATTAAGCACATATTCTCCCCAAAATTGTCGGCTATCGCCATCTCAAACAGACTATTTACTTTCATACTGTCGTTCAGTAAATCTCCCAAAAATGTAGGATATATCAGTTTAAAAACAAACGAGAAATCTGGAAAAAAACAGCTAGTGTAATGGTTAGTATCCCCACTTGTCAGCCTGACAGTTAGGGTTCGAATCACACACAAAGTACTTTCCTGTCTATAACTCTGCTGACGAGGCATAATGTGCTTAAATGTACATACAGAGATCGACTTTTTCTTGATTTGTTTACGCCTTACATTTGAACATATATATTCGCCTAATTCATTAATCATCAACAAATTAATTTTCAAATTAGGTATGACTTCAATTAAGCACATATTCCCCCAAAATTGTCGGCTATCGCCATCTCAAACAGACTGTTTACTTTCATATATATATATATATATATATATATATATATATATATATATATATATATATATATATATACACTGCTTTCCAAGTTATTACAATGATGTGACTTTTTTTCGATTTCTCCAAAAACTACCTGCCGGAATTTCACGAATTTCACTGTGTAATGGGAATAGATATATACGTATGCTGTATAAAAACTCTATTGCATATAATAAAATAACTATTGATTTGCATTATAAAATTCATTCATTAATAAATCAATACTGAAAATTCCATTAAAATCGGATAATTCCCTGATTTCTGGTAATTTTTTTTCAATCGGAGGGTTAAATTTATTTTGTAAAATACGGATTTTACGTCAAATTAGACAGCGTTAACAGCAAAATCGACCAAAAATAGTTTCATCATCATGTCGCGTAGTTTGCACGGATATCCACGACGATCTCTCGCCAACCTTCCCTATCATTCATCGACTCTGATAGCTCCTCTGCGCTGCAGCCAGTATCCATACATAGTTGGTCAATGTAGGTCCTGGCTGGGCGGCCCACATTAGCATGCCTATGTGCTGGCTTCCACAGTAGTACGTCGCTTACGAGCTCGTCCTTGCTTCTCCAGCAGTGTCCTGCATGCCTAGCCCGTCTTACTCGTATGGTTTGTGAGATGGGGGGCAGGTGGCCATACAGTTGCTTTTTTGTGGGGTGCTGCTTCCACGACTTATTCAGGACTGCTCGCAGCATTCTGGTTCAGCTACTATCTAGCTTATTTTCAAGGCACTTTGTTAGGGCCCAGGTGGTACAGCCATATAGCAGTACCGACACAACCACAGCCTGGAAGAAACGTCTCTTTAGCTTGTCGGGGAGATCGGATTTCCATATGACTGATAATTTGTTGGTGGCCAACCATGCCTTTCCTATTCGAGTGTTAACATCGTTTTCTGTGGATGAGATATCACTACCTAGGTATGTAAATTGTTCCACTGACTTAAGAGGCTTGCCGTCAAGTGTGGAGATGTCTCCTTGCTTTTTGAAGCTCATGAACTCAGTTTTATTAGAGTTCACATAAAGGCCGACGTTCTTTGCTGCCTCCTCCAGTCTGTGTAGAAGTGCTTCAGCCTGTGCCGGTGTATCTGCAAGAAGTGCGAGGTCATCAGCATAGTCTACATCTGTGACAGTTTGTGCGGGGTATCGCCTGCTTCTTGCCTTTCTTAGTGTGAATCCTTTTTCTTTTATGTTATCTAGTGAAGTTCGGAGTACATAGTCTAGGCATATGATAAATATATATGGTGCTAGAGTATCTCCCTGCAGGATAGTTTAAAATGTATTAAAAATAAATTAAATATGTAATAATATTTTTTTTTTACTGATGCTCATTATTGTACTACTTTTCGACTTAAACAAAAATTTTACCTTAAATAATCTATTTAATTAATCTTTTTTTAAAGATTCGTTTTTAAAATGAAATCAGACAAAAACAGAAATTTTTTTTGCAGCGCTTTGAAAGTTAAATATTGCTCTGTATATAATCTAATTTATTGATTATTATACATTGAGCTCTCTTTAGGGATTCATAAAAATCCTTGTATGAATATATGTTTGCACTTACAGGAACATACAGTATGGTTATACAGTTCGTTAACGAACCGTTTATCGCGAAAGACACATACGTGTAATCGACTGCAATTAATCAATATCTTGATTAATTCAGTGGATTCAACCCTGAAGATCCTTATGGTGAAACCCGAGTAGGTTATCACTTGTACCTATATTGTAATATATATATATATATATATATATATATATATATATATATAAATGTAATTGGTATATGCCACGTGGCTTTAACATTTTCGAGTTCTCAAATTGCCGAAATATCTATAGCGTAACGGTTATTGTCACAGAAAAAGGACGTGACGGGTTCGAATTTCAACGGTGGCTGTGTTCGTGATTCCCCCTGGCACGAATGCTCTTGGGGACAGAGGCAAGAATCCAGTACCTTTGTGATCTGCTCTATTTTGACAAAAACGTCTTGTCATTGACATGTCACTAAAGCTTTCAAAGAAAAAAGAAAGAAA
>CM042172.1:57457611-57467611 GCA_023376005.1 Doryteuthis pealeii | reverse complement strand
GTTTTGGGTGTGTGGTTGCGCGTGTGTGTATAAATCTTTTGCGATAAACGATACACACACACACGCACACACACACACACACACACACACACACACACACACACATATATATATATATATATATATATATATATACTGTATATATGGTATAATATATACGAAGAAATACAAGATAAGTACACGTTAATTTTAAGATGATTTACGTTTTGCGGCCATTTTTAGGCTTCAAATGAGAGCACTTTACAGTGGAGATCCCTTGTGTTAAGCAGAGGCTGATATTTAGTTAAGAATCCTTTGGTTGTTCCTCGATGTCTCTTGGTTCTTCCTTGGTGTCCCTTAGTGTTGGGTAGAATCCTTTGGTTGAGCAAAGTCCTTGGCTGCAGTTCCATTCGTCATACATGCAAATGAACGGCTTTCAAGCTCGGTGATTAAATAGATACCTAACCACATATTCGAGCTGTTGATTGGCTAGATTTAATCCACGCGCCCACGCAGAGTCTATAAGTTTAAGTGGTGGACCTCAGCACGCCTTATATGTCCAAATATTGGAAGTGGTGTAATGGTTAACGTCATGGGAAATGGACTCGTCGCCCCGAGTTCAAATCCTGGATGTGCTAATTACATTTCACTTAGTGCTAATACCCTTGGGAAAGTTATGAATCGTACACTCCCTCCAGCTATGGGTAAATAGCAGGGCAGACTAGGTTCTTTAACCACGGCTAGGTAACCAGTCTAGGAGAAGGAAAACTCTGAATTCAAACCTGTTTAGCTCTGCTTAAGAAATTGACCATGTGTCGTATCCTGCTCGTGCGGAGGAGTTGGCAAATATATATATGTCCAAATATTCCAACAAATATATCTAGAGTCTGTCTATATAATAAACGTTACCCTCTCGACGACATTGACTAACTTATAAGTCACCAGAAAGAAAAAAGAATACTTTTATATCAGTTAGGCTTTGCTGTTGTTTTCCCCTTTGATGAATGAACATCAATGCGCACCGCCTCACTTCTTATACAATCTACCGGTGCTCGGTTCAAAGCGAGTCGTTTTACCTCCTACCCTCTATCACACACACACACACACACACACACACACACACACACACACACACACACAGAAACACACACACACAATAATAATAATAATAATAATAATAATAATAATAATAAAAGTATTTGTTTTGTATGTGTGCTTGTAGTTTTCAGGTGCAGCGTTTGTGCTCAGGAAACATCACCTTCGCCATTAAAACTCGATCGCTTAGATATTTCATATCAAAGAAAAATAACTCTCTACCTTTATCCTCACCAGACGGACCAACCACCGATCTGGTCGACCAAGCACATGTGTGCTTTTGTTTTGGGCGCTTCACGTGGTGCATTGGTTTACGAGCTAGGGGAGCAGGGCATTATTAGTGTGTGTGTGTGTGTGTGTGTGTGTGTGTGAGAGAGAGAGAGAGAGAAGAGAGGAGAGAGAGAGAGAGAGGAGAGGATTATATGTGCACAAAGAAGCACAGAGAGAGAGAGAGAGAGAGAGATAGAGAGAGAGAGAGAGAGACAGAGAGACAGAGACAGAGAGACAGAGAGAGAAAGAGAGACACAGAGAGAAATTATATGTGCACAAAGAAGCACACACACACACACACACACACACACACACACAGAGAGAGAGAGAGAGAGAAGAGAGAGAGAGAGAGAGAGAGAGACAGAGAGAGACGAGAGAGAGAGAGAAATTATATGTGCACAAAGAAGCACAGAGAGAGAGAGACAGAGAGACAGAGAGAGAGAAATTATATGTGCACAAAGAAGCACAGAGGAGAGAGAGAGAGAGAGAGAGAGAGAGAGAGAGATGAGAGAGCGAGAGAGACAGACAGACAGACAGACAGACAGAGACCAGAGAGAGAAATTATATGTGCACAAAGAAGCACACACACACACCACACAGAGAGAAGAGAGAGAGAGAGAGATATTATATGTGCACAAAGAAGCACAGAGAGAGAGAGAGAGAGAGAGAGGGGGGAGGGAAAGAAAGAAAGAGAGAGAGAGAGAGGGAGGGAAGAGAGAAAGAGTGTGTGTGTGTGTGTGTGTGGTGTGTTGAGAGAGAGAGAGAGAGAGAGAGAGAGAGAGAGAGAGAGAGAGAGAGAGAGAGAGGGGGAGAGAAGTCCTATACTTCTGACCTTTTACCAAATTAAACTAAGCTTAAAGTACATTACAATCTAATATATCAGTTGGCCATGGAGGAGTATGCGCTCTTAAATCAGGATGAGCAATATAGCAGTTTCCATGCAGATATATAAATATACAGATTTAGAGATAGACAGATATGAACAGATTTAGAGATAGATAGATAGATAGATAGATGGATAGATAGATATGAACAGATTTAAAGATAGATAGAAAGATAGATATGAACAGATTTATATATATATATATATATATATATATATATATATATATATATATATAAATTTTTTGAAAATTAAATTGTTTCAAAACTCTCACAAGTTTAGGGTTACATATTTTAAAATGATATTCTAAATGTAAACAAAAAGAAAACAATTCCTGAAGTAAACAAACAATTGTAATATGCAAATTCTTAGCGATTTTTTCTTTTAAAAGGAGTTTGCAAAATTATTCCCCTCTTAACCCCGTATCTCTCCTTTATCTCTCAGTCCAGGGTGTTCCTAAAATGATTTAAAACCGGCCATTGACCGAGTACTTCTTATTCATTTATATATTCTATCGCCATCTGTTTTATATCTATTTATTTAAACGTATTCACATCTATCTCATCTTCTCTCTCTACCTCAGATATATATATATATATATATATATATATATATATATATATATATATATATATATATATATAGTATAGTGAGAAATTTGAAAAAAACACAGGTTTAAATAAAATGAGTGGTAAGATTTATTTTCCTTAAAACAAAAGCCCTGAAAAAGATCTAGTAAACAGATTGAAACACTGGAGCGTTGGCTAATAAACTTACCACTCATTTTGTGTCACTTCCAGCTCGTGCGGAGGGGTTGGTATATATATATATATATATATATATATATATATATATATATATATATATATACCAACCAATATATATATATATATATATATATATATATATATATATATATATATATATATATATATATATATACAACCCCCTCCGCACGAGCAGGATGCGACACAAGGTCAATTTTTTAAGCGGAGTTTAACAGGTTTGAATTCAGAGTTTTCCTTCTCCTAGACCGGTTGCCTAACCAAGGTTAAAGAGCCCAGTCTGCCCTACTATTTACCATAGCTGGAGGAGAGTAGGATTCATACCTTTCCCAAGGATATTAGCGCTAAGTGAAATGCAATTACCACGTCCAGGATTTGAACTCGGGGCGACGTGTCCATTTCCCATGACTTTAACCATTACACCACGCACTTTTGGTAAATATATATATCACCCGGTCATTTCCTAATCTACCCCAAACGATAGCCTTTGTTTAAATGTAATATTAAACATACTTAAAAGTAATATTAAACATACTTAAAAGTATTTGATTTAAGGGAAATACCTCAGGTAACTTTAAATAAAAAGGACATTTTTAGCCATTTTTTGATAAATCCTTATAGAATGGGTCTCTGGACTTGGAAAATTCTGAACAGGATATTAAGATTAGTATTATCTGCGTTATTCGGACTATTGTTCTCATCTTTATTGTTATCTGTACAACGTTTCGGCCGATATGCCCTCCGGCCTTCTTCAGGTATTCCTTTTCGGACTCGGGAACCTTCTTTTCGAACTCCGGAACTTTCTAGTTGTAGTCGGGAACCTTCTCGTCGGAATCGGGAGCCACCACGGAACTTTGAACCTAACCCTTTTATTCAGTCCACAGGGGTATCGCAGATAATACTAATCATCAAGCCTCTTCTCAAACATTCAGAGAAATAGGATACTAAGAGTTAAAGTAAAAAACAAATCATTTATTTGTTAGAGAGAGAATGTATTTATAATAATATAATAATTTTTGGCATTTCTTTTTTTTATTTTAAATTTCCTTCATTGTTTTGTATAGAGCTGTAGTTATTAGAGGTATTCAAATGTAAAACAAAGAATGAAGGAAAAAAAGGATGGGTGTAGGGGGTGAAAAAAGGGGTGTGTATAAGTGTAGAAGAAAAGAAAAAGGGTTTACTTAATGTGAGGAAATTTGGTGGGATTGGGACATTTGCTCTTTCATAGACATTTTCTAATGTCTCTATCTATATATCAATCTTTTCCCATCTTTCTATCTATCTATCTATCTATCTATCTCAGTAGGACTGTTCCTATCTATCTATCTATCTATCTATCTATCTATCTATCTATCTATAGTAGGACTGTTCATATCTATCTATCTATCTCAGTAGGACTGTTCCTATCTATCTATCTATCTATCTATCTATCTCAGTAGGACTGTTCCTATCTATCTATCTATCTATCTATCTATCTATCTATCTATCTATCTCAGTAGGACTGTTCCTATCTATCTATCTATCTATCTAAGATTATTCACATCTATCTAAAACTGTTCACATCTATCTATCTATCTATCTAACATTGTTAACATCTATCTATCTATCTATCTGTCAAATATTGTTAACATCTATCTATCTATCTATTTATCTATCTATCTATCTGTCAAAGATTGTTCACATCTATATCTATCTATCTATCTATCTATCTATCTATCTATCTATCTAACATTGTTCCCATCTATCTATCTATCTATCTATCTATCTAACATTGTTCCCATCTATCTATCTATCTATCTATCTATCTATCTATCTAACATTGTTCACATCTATCTATCTATCTATCTAAGATTGTTCCCATCTATCTATCTATCTATCTAAGATTGTTCCCATCTATCTATCTATCTATCTATCTATCTATCTATCTATCTAAGATTGTTCCTATCTATCTATCTATCTATCTATCTAAGATTGTTCCTATCTATCTATCTATCTATCTATCTATCTAAGATTGTTCCCATCTATCTATCTATCTATCTATCTATCTATCTATCTTTGTTCACATCTATCTATCTATCCCTCTATCTATCTGACTGTTCACATCTATCTATCTATCTAAGACTGTTCACATCTATCTATCTATCTATCTATTATCTAAGACAGTTCACATCTATCTATCTATCTATCTATCTATCTATCTAACATTGTTCACATCTATCTATCTATCTAACATTGTTCACATCTATCTATCTATCTAACATTGTTCACATCTATCTATCTATCTATCTATCTATCTATCCAAGACTGTTCACATCTATCTATCTATCTATCTATCTAACATTGTTCACATCTATCTTCTATCTATCTATCTATCTATCCTTTTTTCGTTTCTAACTTTTCAATATTTACAAACAGATTATTTTCCAGATTGAAGATCGGAATGCAGCATGTTTTTGCATTAAGCTCGTTCCTCACCGGTACAGCACTCACGATAAAAACCTAAATTGATGCAGTCAACTTTTACGAAAGCCCGTCAGTAAACTTTACCGCCTCGTCTACATCTTCAAACCGGCAGAGACAACATTTGCCTGGCTGAGGCACGCGGGTGGGGTGGGGGTGGTGAGAGAAGCACACGCCAACAGCTGGGATGAGGGGGTGGGGCTGCTGGGATGGGGCTGCTGGGGTGGGGGGTGGTGGAACAGGCCTGATTTCTCTCGTCAAGACGAACCGACCTCCAAACGAACATTTGGGTGTGTAATTTGACACCCTGATAAGGTGCACCTTCTCGTTAAGCGTCAGCTTCCAACCTTGGAACCTACTCGCGCACAACCCCCACCACGCCACAGAATACGTACTCAGTTCTTTAGAACAGGGTTTCTTAACGGGGGCCATATGGTTCCCTGGGCGGGGGGGGGGCTATGAGATTTTTAGGAGCGCCACAAGGTCAAATTTGGTAAGTGGGGAGCTACAAGGAACCAAGATGGGGGCACATAAAATTTAGGACCCACGTGGAGTATTTTGTAATTGATAAGTAAAACTAAAGTCATCGGGGTGGTCTAAAGTCGGTATCAGTTAGACAGCGAGGGAGTATATCCCCTTTTCACTAACGCTAGACCAAAGAGATTGTTTTTGGTATCTGAGGCGATTCGCCATACTTACCATCAGTTCCTCACTTTACCGCACAGGTCCCTGTGCTACTAATACACTGACATGGCGAAGGCCGGTATCGAAACAGGAACCTCCCGGTTCCTTGTCGGACGCTCTACCGACGGAGCTATACTGGCCCTAATTATGTAATTAATAATTATCATTTAACCCATTCAGTCACGGCCAAAAATTACGATGATTGGTAATTTTCACCTTTAGTTGTTAAAATTCCTAGCATAAAATTGTGCTACCGGCTTGTTTCAAAGTGAAAGTCAGTTGGCTAAATTCCTAGCATAGAATTATCTGAAATGAACTTAATTGTTATTAAGAACACATTTTATGATATTTTTGTGTTAAAGTATGCAGTTGTATTGTTTTCGAAACGATTCTAAGATTTGTTTATTTCGCACGGACACTTTCAAAATGGCTACCGTCTTGTTTCAAAGTGAAAGTCAGTTGGCTAAATTCCTAGCATAGAATTATCTGAAATGAACTTAATTGTTATTAAGAACACCTTTTATGATATTTTTGTGTTAAAGCATGCAGTTGTATTGTTTTCGAAAAAGTTTCTAAGATTTGTTTATTTCGCACGGACACTTTCAAAATAGCTACCGGCTTAGTGAAAAGTGAAAGTCAAGGGAGGTTACTCTAATTGCCTTATTTGCTAGGAATTTTGTTTGTTTTGTTTTGTTTTGTTTTACGGCATATCAACCTCAGTGGGTTATTTAATGCCGATCTAGGAATTTTGACTACTAAAGGTGAAAATTACCCGATGATTTTCACTATAAAACTTCATTCATCTGTCTCGAGGTAATATGCCAATCAACCGGGTTTTCCTGTTGAAACATTTGAAACACGTCCAATAAACAGGACAGTGTGACTCCCGTATTTGTATTGCGTCAGATTTATTATTTAAAAGCATTTTAAAAGGTGTATTATTATTTATGGCAGGAATTTACGAGGAAAAAGTTAAGGATTACCAAAATGTCTAAGTTATTATTTAGTTAAGATGTTAAATAAATCTAAGCCAATTTGTTAACATGAATATTCCTTTATAGAATTTTTAATGCGATCTATGCAAAGTAACCGGACCTGAGAGTAATGGCGATGAAGGTTTGTTTGTGTGTTTGTTTTATTTTACGGCATATCAACCTCAGTGGGTCAGAGTGGACCAGGGAGTAATAGTGATGAAGGGGTGCTCTACATTCCCCAAACCCCCAGAACTGGAACCTTACCATCAGATAGAGTTTAACCCCATTCCGATAAAATATAGACCCTCAGTCATCGCCTTCTAGCATCCAAATAATAAAAAGGGTTGGCGCTTGGGTTGGGGCAATCATATAGGTGCTAGGGCCTTACGTGATCAGCCGATTGATCGGAGGGGGCCTCTCTCACTGCCCGTCTAGCCCAAGAAAGGGCCAAAGTGGAGTATTGCAAGTCATGGACTTCTCAGCCAATAGGGTTCTATCCTTAAGCATCACAGGTCGCCAACCATGGCCAACAGGTGGCCCCATTGGGGGAGTCTTACCCCTCTGCAGAGGTGCAGTCAGAGCATTCTAACGCCCCAGTCGACAGGGCGGGCGATGAAGGGTTACTCCACATTCCCTAGAGCTCCAGAATTGAAACCTCATCACTGGATACAGTTTAACGTCATACCCAAGATACTAAAACCCTGAGCTACCGCATTCTATCACATATATATAAAAAAAGGGTTGATTCGGTTCAATTAAGGCTAGACGTGACGAGTCGATTGATCGGGGCGGGGGAGCTCTCCGATGCTCATCTAGCCCAAGTAAGGACCAAAATGGAGAGTTGCATAGCATGGGCTGCTTAGCCACCAGGATTTCGCCCCTCTAAGTGATGCAGTTCGCGTATTCTACGGCCCTAGCTGACAAAGTGGTCTTACTCCTCTACAGGGGGGCAATCGGCGTATTCTACTGCCCCAGTCAACAGGGCTGTTTTATTCCTCTGCAGAGGTGCAATCGGCGTATTCTACTGCCCAGTCGACAGGGCTGTCTTACTCTTTGCAGGGGTGCAATCGGCGTATTCTACTGCCTCAGATGACAAGGCTGTCTTACTCCTCTACAGGTGTGCAATTGGCGTATACTACTGCCGCAGCCCACTGCAATTGGCGTATTATATTGCCCCACCGACAGGACGGTCTTACCCCTTTACAGGGATGCAGTCGGCGTATTATATTGCCCCAGCCAACCAGGCGACGCAGATTTTGGGCAAAACTGTCCAAGCTACGAGTTGGCGTATTCTACTGCCCTAGCTGGCAAAGTGGTCTTACTCCTCCGCAGGGGTGCAATCGGCGTATTCTATTGCCCCAGTCGTCAGGTCTGTCTTACTCCTTTACAGGGGTGCAATCGGCGTATTCTACTGCCCGACAGGGCTGTCTTACTCTTCTGCAGGGGTGCAATCAGCGTATTCTACTGCCGTAGTCCACAAGGCGGTCTTACCCCACTGCAATAGGCGTATTATATTGCCCAGCCGTCAGGACGGTCTTACCCCATTTACAGGGATGCAGTCGGCGTATTCTACTGCCCCAATCAACCAGGCGACGCAGATTTTGTTCAAAACTGTTCTAGCTACGAGTTGGCGTATTCTACTGCCCTAGCTGACAAAGTGGTCTTACTCCTCTACAGGTGTGCAATCGGCGTATCCTACTGCCCCAGGCGACAGGTCTGTCTTACTCCTCTGCAGGGGTGCAATAGGCGTAATCTACTGCAGCAGCCCACAAGGCGGTCTTACCCCACTGCAATTGGGATAAGTCGACCAGGCGACGCCGATTTTGGTCAAAACTATTCAAGCTCTATAAAAAAACAAGCAGAAACGGATTTTTTAGTCTGTCTGTCTGTCAAAATTTTATAGTAATGTTTATTTCGGCATCTTACAAATACTTGATGGATGAATATTTAATCTCTAGGGATATTCTCATGTGGTAGTCATAATCTCACCAAACACGAGTTAACGTATCTTCGTCAGTGCTAGAAACATCTGTTGTTAAACGTTGTATAAAACCATTTATTTTTTTTAATCACATTCTTTATTTGTTTATAACAATACCCATTTCTTTGCACATAGTTATATGATGAGTGAGTCCACGTAGTGTAGTGGATAACGTATTAGACTGCTACATCGTAGTGAACGAGTTCGAACCTCAGTCGTACTATTACGTTGTCAGTCGTATTATTTACGTTAGTAGGCTATTGACATTACATTATCAATGGCTTTCTATTTTAAATAGTTTTATACTTATTATGATTGAAATTAGAATAAATTTTATAAGTATCAAAAATATGTTTTTACATGAGATAAAAATAAATAACACTAGTGAAATAATAAATTAAAAGACTTAAATCATTTATTAAAAAGAAGTTATGTAAATTAAAAATGAAATTAATTAAAAAACACACAAAAAAATAAATTGTAAATATATCCCATTGATATCCATTTTTTTAATTACGTGGCCTGGGCGGGTTCATATAGAGGATGAGCTGTTTACAGGGATGCAGTCGGCGTATTCTATTGTCACAGTCGACAGGGCTGTCTTACTCATCTACAGGGGTGCAAATGGCGTATTCTACTGCCCCAGGCGACAGGGCTGTCTTACTCCTCTACAGGGGTGCAATTGGCGTATTTTACTGCCGCAACCCACAAGGTGGTCTTACCCACTGCAATTGGCGTATTATATTGCCCCAGTCGACAGGACGTCTTACTCCTCTGCAGGTATGCAATCGGCGTATTCTACTGCCCCAGTCGACAGGGCTGTCTTACTCCTCTACAGGGGTGCAATTGGCGTATTCTACTGCCCCAGGCGACAGGGCTGTCTTACTCC